>CM053506.1:25943349-26237501 GCA_028627145.1 Eidolon dupreanum
AAAAAAAAATCTGCTCCAAGAATCCCAAGAAATGTTAATTATTGTTTTATATAAGATCTCTCAAAAAATCCCATAACAGAACTTACTCAATTTAGTCCAGTGACTGACAAATTTAGAAATAAAATATATTTTGCATTTCTCTTTGTTTAAAATCTATTGGATAAAGTTTTCTGTTAGGGAAAAAAAATGTGTTTTGCATCTCTCTTCTCCCTGACAGAAGTAAAGTATTGTTTTATTAGCAATAGCATCAGAAAGGGGCCCGATGACACTTGGCATGTGAAAATCATCACATCTTTGGGCAGAGAATGAGGTTCATATGGCCGCCTAGCCAGCAATCCCGTCCTGTGGCAATATTAGCATTTCCACTTCCTGTGTAGGTTTTCTGGTCTGTTCTGGGAAATGGAAGGCCCACAGGAGATCGATCTAGATCTTATCTTTTCTCCTCATCCTCCCCTTGAGATATAGATAAGATTTGGTTTGAACCCCAAACGCAAAAACCCTCCACAAGATTTCTGTGAATTCATGGGTTGGGCATGCTTTTGGTTACCATATGTTATTTAGAGTCCATTTGAAGCCGCTATAATAAAGGGACTCAAAACAACAGTGGCTTAAACAAGATAGAAGTTTATTCTCTCTCATGTAATGGTCCAGAGGTTACCAGAATAAGGAAGGTGAAGTTACTCTGCCATCTTTAATGCACATGTCTGAGTTTGAGGTGACTGGTCTAGCTCCTGCCACCACACCTGCATTCCAGATAGCGGGAAGGGGGAAATGACATGCAGAGCTCATGCTCAGGCCTTACAAAGACACAATGCAGAAGTGGCACCCCTTATGTCTGCTCGATTTCATTGCCTAGAACTTATCACAGTACACAGCTAGCTTCAAAAAGGTTCGGAATTGAAGTCATTACCTAGACTGTCATAAGTCTAACTATAAAAACAAACTTCTATCAGTAAAGCAGGGAAAAGAATGATGAAGGACAACCAGCAGTCTGTGCCACAGTCCCCCTATCCAGCCACTCAAATATCCATTTATATCATTCTTCCCAAAAATAGCTCAGAATATACTTTCCCCATCCTTGAGAGATTCAACTCAATGCTCCATCTAGTTATTAAATCTAACTCCAAGTCTGGGCTCTCCAAAAAGGAGCAATCTTTTTTCTCATCTAGAGGCAGCTTCCCAAGGTCTGGTGGAATGTTATCTGCCCCTTTTACATACACGCACACTCCCTCTATACAGTGATAAAGTAGAAACAAATGAACTGCAATTTAAAACTCCCATTAGGAAAAGAGAAAATGGGAAAACTTGTCCACAGCAATTACCAAAGTTCTCCTCCCCTGACTGAATAAATATCCTTGATTTGATCCTGCTTCTGCCTGCTAAGTTCTTCCTTCTCCATTATCCTCACTTGTCACATCTTAAGTTAATGTTTTAGGGCAGGCCTTCTTTGGAGATGTGCAGCTTTCGTAATGCACTTTCTGCTTGGGTCATATTTGGGGGATTAGAGTTGTTTTAGGGATGGAAGAATTACAGGCTTCTGACTATGTGGTTCCAGGCGATCCCATGTATACATAACTACAGCCACAGAGCTCATCTGAACAGAGTTGTGTGTTTTTTAACTGATTTTATATTTATTCATCTTTGTGCTCCACCCATCTCCCCCCCACCCATCTCTCTCTCTCTCTCTCTCTCTCTCTCTCTCTCTCTCTCTCTCTCTCTCTAGTAGCTCCCTTGGGATCATCTGACACAATAGTTTAAGTGCGAAGGCAACACCTTTATCTGATTTTTGCTTCTGAGTTAGCTCACACTATCTGGATCAGAAGTCTTATTGGAAAGTGATTGGGGAGGTCTTTAGGCTATATTATCATCTGTTAGAGATGTCCCTTTAGAATATGAGTCACTTTTGTAATTAGCCAGAGGTCATCAATCTAACAATGGCAGGCGATTTCTAGAACAAATCAACATTCTGAGTTTTCTCAGACAGTTTTGCTAAAGTTTCTGAATCTAGCACCATTCATTTTGTTTTCTGAGGTTTCATTACAGATAATTTTTTTTTCAAATATTTTGCCATGACATAACAAGAATCACCAGATTTCCAGTTTGCAATGTTTTTCTTTGCCTCCTGCTACTTGACCACTAAGCTGCTTGTTTTAGGTTTTGTTATGGCAGCACCTAACTTCTGATAGCAAATTCTGTGTTTAGTAGGATATGGCATAAGATGTCACCACAACAAAACCCAAAGTGCCGTGGCTTCAACAAGACAGAATGATGATGTTTCGATGATTTTAAAATACAGAGTTTTTCTTTTTAAATAATTTTGAAATATGAATGTATCTTATAATCAATAGCATCTCAGCATTTTGTCATATGTGTTAATTAGCTATGTGTTTTTCTTCTTAAGATTATGTAAAATAATGGTGCTTTTACAATGTATGACATCTCAGATTGGATTTTTCTCTTATATTGTAGTCTAGACATTGACAATCCAGGACTGGGAGGGTAGCTCTACCATCTTCAACATGTGACTCCCATATTTGGGTCCAAGGTGGCTGCTCCCACTCCTCCATCATTACTAGCCAGCAAAAATGAAGAAAGAGTCAGGTAAGTGCATGTTCATTCCTTTTAAGAGCACAACTTAGAATCCATATCATTTCTACCACATCTATTAGCCATCTTAAGTCACATGTTCACACATAACTTCAGAAAAGACTTAGAAATGTAGTCCACCTGGACAATAATGTTCTCAGCTAAAACTCAGCAGGTTTTTTTCTTTTATGATAGTAAAGAGAAAGAATGGATATTAAGAATTACTTTGGACAGTGAATGCACAACACAATATATATATATGCCTTACTGTTGAATTGTACTCCTGAAACTTAATCAATTTTGTTAACCAATGTTACAATAATAATAATAATAATAATAATAATAAAGAATTAACTAACAGCCTTTACCATACCCTCTGCCTCCCAATTCCTGTTTCCTCAGCTAATGCAGTGTCAAACCCAATCAGTTCCTTGATCTCCCCAGATTAATTCTCTCTCAGGCAATTTGCATTTGTAGAGATTCGCTTTTTTTTTTCTTTTTTTTTTTGTAGAGGTTGACTTTACTGAAGCCATGGCTTTGAGGAGACAAGACTTTGATCACAAAAATAAAAGCAACTTCATATTGAGTAGTCAACATCTCTGTTCTTGACTTTCTGCCATCCAACAACTGTAGTGCTTGGGCCTTTTTCAATCTCATTATCTCATTGTCTCATTTCACTCCTTACCCTCTCTGCTCTCTCCTCTCTCACTACTCGCTCCCCTTTTTCAGCCCATATCCAATACAGAACAGGTTTGCCTCTTCACCTTCCTTTAACTCTGTTAACTCATGTCTTCAGCGTCCTATTTTTATCACTAACAGCTTTTCAAGGACTTTTCCTGAATAAAGGTAGATACCTTCCCTAAAAGGAATTTTGATGATGAAGTTAACTATAAGAACAATAATATTATCATGTTGCTTCAGAAGACTGTCAGGATTCCCAGGGAAGAGTATAGAAGTCAAGTCCAAATGCCTAAATTTAACCACATGTCGCTTGACAGAAATCTAACATGAAGAAACTGTGATTCAGCAAATCCATAGAACTGAGCATTATCTTAACATTGCGAGTCATTTTGAGAACAAGTCCATAAAACATTTATTTTCTGCCTTGTTAGCCCTCTAACAATATAATTTTCTGTATTTGCCTACCAGTTTCCTCACTAAAGTCTCTAATCATATTAGCACCATCCACACATCAATGAAGGTATCTGCTCAGTTGTAAAATCCATAACTTTTCCTTAGATGCCAGTAATTAGGTATTGATGAGCTCCTATATTCAAAAGGCAGCCATTTATCTTTCCCCTTGTCTTTGTAGAGTTTATGCTCTCTATTCATATTCTCTTTTCATGCCTGGCTATTTGCTATTTATATTCTTTTTCTCCACATTTTATTTGAACTGAAAACATGCCCATCAGGGCTCTCATTAATATGCACAAGATCCGTCCAGTATGGGGACCTGATACCATCCATGATTTCCATCCAGTTTTCCCAGCATGTGTAGCTCACTACCATGCTTGGAAGTTCCAAGTGGGACAGATTTCAGACCCTGCCAGCATCCTGGCACAGATATGGTAGATTCTAGCGTGCCTCCAACAGTGATGTGTAACTCTGGGTGTCTGAAGGGTAGCGTGTGTCTGGTGGCCTTGTGCCACCCATTGTCAACCTTCAGATTTGGGTCAATTCCTTTAAGTTTGGGTCAGTTCCTGTAATGGCTGAATCACTCTAGTAACAATCCCTTTTAATAATCACTAGACTTTTAGGTTTTGCTTTCATGGAATTATATGTGAATGCCTCATATGGTCAAGAGAAGGAAATTCTGCATGCCTATATTTAAATGCTACAAGTAATTCCCGCTCGCTCTAACTCTATCCAGATGTGGATATTCTGTGCCCATGTAAATTAGATGGCTTTCTTTCTTTTCGGCCTTGTCGAGAATCTGCACTCTGACTCACACTAAAAAAAAAAATGGAAAGAATGTGTGGCAACTACACACAAGACATGCTATTTTAATAGTAGAAGCTCTGTTGAAGGGAAAATCAGTGCTTTTGTGCTGCAAACAACAGCATTT
The DNA here is from genome assembly GCA_028627145.1 of Eidolon dupreanum. Taxonomy (NCBI): domain Eukaryota; kingdom Metazoa; phylum Chordata; class Mammalia; order Chiroptera; family Pteropodidae; genus Eidolon; species Eidolon dupreanum. The sequence continues at coordinate 25,948,001 of CM053506.1, forward strand.
GCATTTCGAGGGGCTAGACACTATGGCTCAGTAAGAACCAGGCCAAGGATGGCCTTTCGTCCTGGATGGCAACTATTCCCATAGTTGGATTTCTGGTTTGGGTTCTAAGTATTCTTGACTAGGAGCCACATCTGTTCTCTGCCCCCAGACTTGCTGCGGTGACTTTCTAAAAGGGAAGAATTATTCTGAGATAATGGGCCCTCTGTAGTGCCTATGGCATTTTCCATTCTATTCCTCTTTCTCTCAAGTAGTGATCTGCACTCAGGCAAATGTGGGCACCAAAATCTTTCAACACAAAAAGCAATTCACATGGCTCATCATGTTTTGTGTTCCACAAAGTGTCTCATTTAAAGCACATCCCACTAAAGGCCTGTTTCACTAAATTGGGCTCTTACACAATGAAAAAACTAAAGAAGAGAAGGGAAAAAAGTCAACACATCTCTTTGCTATTCTTGAGTCATTTACTGATTGCTCTTTGGAAATGCTTGTTCCCTGACTGACAGAATTGAATTAATCTTCAGTCTACCTTCATTTCACTCCAAACTCACCATTTCTTCTTTGAGACAACAGTGGCGAGAAGGCCCACAGATGGTGGAGATATCTTTAGCACCAAAAGTAATGACGCTGCCTTTTCACAGAATGGCATCGGAGCCGCCCTCCGAGGCTCACCCCAATCCTTCTGGAAACTCACCCCCTCACCTCCTTCTCAGATTCTGCCCCAGTCACAGTCTGTGTCATTTGACATGTGTGTTTATTTACCCTTAACTAAATGTAAGGCTGAGAAATAAAATTCAGAATAAATAGAATAAATCACCACTAAGACTTATGTGCGATGGACCATAAATGCTTTAGAATAAGAAAACCACATTTCACCAACCAGGTTCTTACCATTTACAGAGTGCCTTCTTAGGCAATATCATGTTTGATCCTCACAGCAATTCCAGGAGGTAGGCCGGGCAAGTTTACTACTCAGGTTTTCCAGACAAGGAAAATGAAACACAAGGAGGAGCATTAACTCCCCAAGATCTCAGAGCTCATAACAGGAGGAATGAAGGAACTCAACTTAGGGCTTCCGGTTTTCAACCCAAAACTATTTTCATCACATTTTAACCAAACTCTCCAAACTCACTATCTCTACCTACTGATTGTCTAACTTGTTAGTCTCCCAAAGGTGAGAATTTTAGGCCTGGCATTGATATAAGAATAGGGCAACTGACTGTCCCAGTTTGCCTGGGATTCTCAGTGCTACAGCTGGTCGCGCTAGCAGGCAGCACTTTCAGGGAAGGAGAGCCTGTTATAGCCATGCCCCACTTCAGTCAGCATGCACCATTCTCAGCCAAGGTGTGCTCTTTCCAGAGGGCACCTTTAGAAAACGCTTTCAGAAAGATGAAATCCAAAGGGCCTGATATTTTGATGAGGCATGTAGGAACTCTTCAGCGGCCCTCTCTTACGACACCAGACTGATTAAAGGAACAATGACTCTGCTCCTCAGAGTATGTCCAGGACTGATTATCCTGAAGCCATCTTTCCCAGGTGGTCAGAGAACAGTCCTCGCACCTGGCTGGACCGAAGCCCTGTGAAACTGTGTGGCCACTGGGAGGGTGGCAGTTTGAGTAGGAAGGAGAAAAATAAGAGACTTGTTTGTGAGATTTTTCCTAGGTGACCTTGAGTTCTTGGGGATTGTTCATTTTGATGATTGAGTTACTCCACCAAAGAGAGGTCTGATGCCGACATTTAAATAACTTCTGTGCACTGGATACCCTCCTGCTCAGAACAAAACAGGGCCTCTATTCTCTATGCTTTTGATGCTAAAGCAAGCCTGGGCCATTCACTGTATATCAGAACAAATGCAGCAACGTGTATCAAAATCCTTAAAAATGTTCATAACTTTGGGCCCAGAAATTTTTTTTGAGGAATTAATCAGGGATACATAGATTAATATTAATTATAATAAGTTCATCATCTTAGGGCTATCATTTTGTCATGCTGTATTTATTACTGGGTGCTCAGGAAGGTCTGAGATCTTTTGCAGCACTGGTAAGACTGACCGCAAGACAACTTGAGCAGTGTTCACTGAGGTTTAGAAAGAGCAGGGCTTGACTAGGGCACTGGTTCAGAAGTCCACATCCAGGTTGCAGATGGCAAGAGAGGTGAGTGAGTGGCTGAAAAGCATTCTGGGAAGTAGTTCAGCTACAAGGAGGAAACCAGGCACATCAAGTTTATCCCAGTAATAAAGGCTTGGACCTTGGAGGGGTGTAGAGATGCTGAGGCAGAATGAAGATTATTCTCTAGCATCTCCCCTACCTATGCCCTAAAGGCATGTCTGAGGCCTAATAAGAGGGAGGACTAGAAGGGGAAAACTGAAAGAGTAATTTTATTAAACTGTAAGACACTCTGGGGCCCAAGGGACACTGCCTTGGGAACTTTTTGGGAAAAGGCAAGGCACGTGAATGAGAGAGCTGTTCGTCCCACTCTGCCACAAGATCCTGCCCAGCTTTTGCACCAAGGGGGCCCCAAACAGCAACTGGCCAAGAAATACAGTTCCTGGAGCAGTGGGAGATGCTGCAGTTTGGGTTTTTTTTGTTTTTGTTTTTGTTTTTGTTTTTTTTAATGCCTGCAGGACCTGGTATTCCTAGGTGGTCTTGCATCCAAGTACTAACCAAGCCCAACCCTACTTAGCTTCTGAGATCAGACGAGGACACATTCAGGGTGGCATGGCTATAGATGAGATGCTGCAGTCCTGCTCAAGCCATGTAGAGGGGCCATAAATGACCAAGGCAGCTGAGCATCAAAAAAGACTGAGAGATGGACATAGGTGAATCAGCTTCCAGGGTTGCAGAGATAATCTTGGGGACCTTGAGAGATGGGGTTGGTGTCAGGTAATTAGAATTAAACATCACAATTTATAATACATTATACCAAATGCCCAACATAAGAGATGGTTTAAGAAAGGAGGACGTGGCTATCTCAGGAAATATTATGTAGACATTAAAAATGGTCTGTTAGTACAATATTTAATTGTAGAAAATGATTATGATATATTAAGTGTATTAAAGAGTTTGTAATACTTATGTGTATATAAGCTATAGGTGTGTGTATATGTGTGTGTGTGTGTATATATATATATATATATATATATATAGACACAGATGTCCCAGACCTTACCAGACAAATAAAAGTAATTATCATCATCAAATTTATTTCATTATCTCCCCTATTAGAGTCTAAGTTCCTTAGGAAAAAGAACCTTCACTACCTTGTTCACCTTCACATTCTTATAACCCAGAAGACTATCCGGTTCATAGTATGTATTTGATAAATATTTATCAGATCAATAGATGGCTGTTGAAACCCAGACTGTTATCAAGATAATTCCTAGACATTAGGCCCTCTCAAAATGTTCCTCAGTAATTTGGGGAAGTCTCCAAAGGAGTCAGCTTCAACATCCTCCCTGTTTCCCTGTTCTTTCTCCATGGACAATTTGTCCACATCCTCTGACCATGAAATGTCACTATTACTATTGCCTACAGTCAAAATCTTGACATCTGTACCAAGGTTTCTCTTCTAATCCTTGGAGTGTCAAAATGCTGGGTTTGATTCAGAGCTTAGAAAAATGTTTCCCTCTCCAATTCTGAAACACTTTGTCACTAGAATCCAAAACAGCTCTGCTTGGCCCAGAGGCTGGCAGTCTTCTTTAACAGTGACTTGAGGCCTTCATGCCTCTGACCATAAAAGTTCAAATCCAATAAAAAGCTTGGGTAAAGGTAAGACGCTATACTATTCATACCAGCTTTTCTGCTCTCCCTATTAATCCGAATTCTCCTCTTCATCAATAATAAAATTCTCCTTGCATTATAATATGCAAACAGATTTCAAGGGAAAGGAAAAGTGAGAGCATATTTTAGCACTAACTACATCTGGTCCTCAACTCAGCCAGTCAAACATGCCTTACAGGGAGATAGAAGAGTTAGAGGCGTTAGAGTTCCAGTGGGACCATAAACAACAATTCTCTTTCCTGCTGAGTTCTGAACCGGGTTAGAGACAATCCAGAAAAGGAAAGCAGATGAAGACTCAACTATCACCTTCATTGCTGTAAGGCCGATCAATAACTAATTCCCATATATTATGACTTACATCTGCAGGTAAACAAATTTCCTAATCTTCAACTCCTAATAGCCAGATTTAACCTCCCAGCTTCTCCAGAGACCTAGCATAAACCTACCACTGAACTTCTTGTATGAATGAGAGCAACTGGAACCACAAGCCCTGGTCAGGAACACTCCCATAAGCAAAAAGATGGAGGACCTGGGCTATTCATAACTAGTCCTTCTCCCAAACTTGCCAGTTTGGGAACATTCCATCTCCCCAGGAGTCAAGCCAAGGTTAGGATAAGAGTCTGGAAGTGTTGTGATTAGAGTGTTTTCCTTAATATGGAAAGAAACACCAGAAATAGAAAATAAATTTCCCCCAATAACAGAGATAGAGACAGAGTTACATGAAGGATAAAGACCCCGGGTGGTGAAATTATGGGTAATTTCTATTTTCTTCCATAAATACGTGGAAGTGTATGTGTGTGTGTGGTATAATTTTCCATATTTTTCTCTAAGTGTGTAACATATTTGAAATCAAATTGGAAAAGAAAAGTGATTATTCAGGGTTATATTTCAAATAAAACAAAGAAAAGGAAAAGAAAAAAATCACAGTCATCTTAGCTCCTGGCTGGGAGCCTCAAACACCTTGACACCTGATGGCACCACACCTGGATTCGTGGCCCAGTTATATTACAGAAATGGACTTTAGGCCTCAGGCTCAGGGAAGAAATAGGCTCAGAAATTTGCAGGCTAAGGACTAGAAAGCCTACAAGAATATGTTCGTTTGAGACTCATCAAAGACATGATGAGGGTCCACTGACCCCTTGTAGCCAGCTACTGGAGATTCCAAAGAGAAGAAAAGATTGGCCAGACTATAAATCCATATGGATGTGATTCTAGGGTATGAAAGTCTGGTGGTGCTGCTGGTGGTCTGAGGGGAGAAACCTGAAACAACCTCAGAATCACAACAGATCAGAGCTGGGAAAATTGTTAGGGAAAGCTGAGAATCTGGTGTTCAGCCTTCTAAATTCACTGTTGAAGAAAGAGAAAATGGAGAGCTCAGCAATTTGATGTAGATTCCATAATTCTTTGGTAACATCATGGCATCTTAGACTTTTATTCATTTTTTGCTTCAGTTAGAAATTATAAGTGCCATGTGCCAAGGGTAAAATAATTGAAACTGTAAGAATTGAATTGTAAGAAAGTTGTGTGGCCTTAAGAACACCCCTCTTCATAAATACAATCAGATAGCAATGCAGGACCTACTCTCACCCAGAAGAGAGCCAAGGAGTAAAAAGTTACTGCCATTTCCCAAAGTGTGATCCGTGGGGCTCTAAATCCATGGGATAGCAATGATATGATATGGGAAAACAGGGATAGCACATCATTTTGAGACATACTGGGTTAACCAATGTTTTAAATGATTTGAGTGCTAACATATTTATGAATTTGCATTTCAAACACTTTCAACCATAGAAACTTTACTCACCTTGCAGGACTAATGTTGTACAGATGTAATTTGATAATGTCAGGATAGCAGGTCACTACCTTAGGCAAAATCTATTATTTATTCATAGTAACCACACCTAGTTTGTCCGGGGCTGTGACCTTTTACACAGACCTGAATCGTTCCTATAATAGTTTAAAATTCTACTCAGGAACGTTCCCATGCAGTCATCTTCTATTTGGGAACCATATGTCTATTTATTTTCATTTTTCTAATTTTCTTGTTCCATTATCTGTAGTTCAAAAATAATTTTTTTTGGCACTGTAAGAGATACAATAAAAAATCTTTCTAAAATTCTACCATTATTTTGGTCATATGTTTCTCTTTTGATAGGCTATAGAACTATGCCAAAAAAGGTGCCTCCAAAATCAGTAATGTCTGACAGAGATCCTAGGCAGGAAACAAATTAAACAATCTCAATTTGAATAATATCTGTTCGATCACTTCTAAAATGAGAAGACTGCAAAAATTAACACTGCGCTATTGATTTTATGCTTTTGGTTACTTTTATATTTAAAAAAATAGATTTCTTTGTCAAATTGGAGTTTAAAAAGACACGCATTGTTGGGATGAACTATGGAGCCTTTAAACATCACTCTATGTAGAGAGAAGTAGTGGCATATTAAATGCTATATGTAGATATACAATCTTGTGGGCAGATCTTGCTATGAATGGGCTGTTTTCTTAGCAGTTCCTAAATAAACTAGAAATTGTCTAAATTATCATTAGGATCTGCAGAGTCAACAGATAAATCCAGATACAAAGAAAAGTCAAGGCCAAGAGATAAGACATATGTACAAGGTAGAAAAACTTGGTCAAGAATAAAAAGTGAGTGTCACTGAGGCCACTTGATAGCAAAAATTTTTTTCTTTGTTTCAAACCTTTTTCAAGGTATGAGAATATTCATGACGAATGTGACTAAAAATATGTAGCAGCCTTGCCAAAGTTCTTTAAAGTCATCCAAACTGTCAGAGTGTGTCATTCCTAGTGAAGACAATTTAAAACTTAAAACATACAAACTTCCATGTAAAATCTATTTCTCCCTGGAAGAAAATACCATAATCCCCACCCCCAAACTAAATTGCCAACTATTGGTCACCAGTAGGAGATTCTTATGGTCATCAGTAGAAAAATATAGGTTTTCATGGTCTAAAAAACTTCTGTTTCATAAACAGGAGCCTGTCTTAACAAATACTTTCTCAAGAGGCCATAATTAAAGAAATATTAATCCTTGAAGTAGAAATGTCGATAGAAGCATGATAGATTAATTTCTTACATTCTTCTTTCCTGCTGTGAAAGTTAGTCTGTGTTTGCTTTTTAGAAAGGGTTTTGATTTCGCCTAGGGCTGGAGCAGAGTCTGCACTGCATAGAGGGTTGGAGGTGGTGGCTACTTAAAAACTATAGGTTTGAATAATGGTTATAATGGAAGAGAGCACTGGGAAGAGGAAAAGAAGGGAGAGAGGAGATCAGAAAAGGGGTCGAATTCAATCCATGTCTCCTTGTTCTTTACACCCTCTTCCACATTTGGGCTACATTCTCAGATTCTAGATGTTTGCTGAATTTCAAGCCCTGATCCCTTTCCATAGTCACAAATTTTTTTTTTAATTAACTATAAAATGGCAACACTACTTTATAGCAGATATTTCATATTAGATTAGGTACATTCATGCATGGGACTTTGAAAGTCAGACACACACACATACACACACAACACACACATACACACACAACACACACATACACACACAACACACACAATCAGAAGAACAAAGAGAGAGGAAGCATAGTGAGAAAACCTGCCAAGAGCTCAGCCAAAACCTTCTAAATTAAAAAAAAAAAAATGGGGGGAATGTACCTGTGCAGCAAAGAGGGGCAGGGGAGGTTTGGGAATCCACCTGAGATCAGCTGAGCAGGAGGAACTTCAAGCAAGTCCTGAGACCTCAGAGCTCTCAGACTTCAGACAGCTGGCTTTGGCCATGATGACACAGGGCACAGGAGTGAAGCCGATAAAATGGGAACAGGCAGTGGGCTTTTCTGTGGGAAAACTGGTGGACAAACTCACCTGGGAGTGACCCATGGGGACTGCTAAGATGTTCATCTGTCATGGGAGGAACATGAAAAAGGCCAAGGTTTAGCAAGTAAATATGAGCTCCTATGAGCATGAAAGGACTAAAATAAGGGGGAGGGAGAGAGAGACAGAGAGAGAGTGAGAGAGATAGAGAGAGAGAGAGAGACAGACAGACAGACAGATAGACAGACAGACAGAGACAGACAGAGAGAGACAGAGAAAGAGAGAGACGGAGAGCAGGATAAGATTTGTCCTCATATGTATGGCTAATAACCTCCCTCACTGGGCATTTTATTACTGTGATACAGTGTCTTAAGCCTTGGTCTTCCATTAAGCTGCAGCATTAAAATTATGTAAGATTTCAGGATACTTTCATTCATACAAGGACAAGTCAAAGCCAGATATATTTATATAGTGCAGATATATTTCAAAACAAAATATAAGTAATGCTCCTGCATTTTGCAAAAGCAATCCTATTGAAACATAAAAAAGTTTACAGTCTTTATCACTCTGCTTTCATTTTGCTTGGTCCATGTCTCAAATTGTATTTTGTTTTAGACTTCTGTTCATTTTCTTTTGTTTGTGAAGAGCTATGTCAGGCTGAGTCTCAATTTCCTCAAACATTCTGGTTCAAAATGAATTATTGATTAGAGAAAAAGTAATGCTATCATCTGGGTACCTTGTTTTCTTCCTTGAATCCAGCTGTGTGCTCAACATCAGCTCTTCCTAACCTTCTTCTGAAAAGCAAATGTATCAAGTCAAAAGCAGGAAGGAATAGAAATTCAAGTGGTGCAATCGAAAGGGCAATGGTAAAGGTGTAGAGCTGATAGCGCCCTATCAAGATAGTGTTGCAAGAAGAATTGGCCATGGCAGTCAGAAAGATTCTCTCACCTCAGAGGCCTACATGGTGATAGCTGGTAAATGAATGATATCATGAGAGGTTTGGGTTAGTAGAAGTCAAAAGGGCTAAAAGAAAAATCAAAAGCACATTTGACTGTAAATACTGTGCCTGTATGAAACATAGTAGGAAAAATTCACTTATATTACAAACTGGATAAACTTAAATAAAGTTTATCTGAGACATTCTTAGACCGAATCACACACCAGGACAAAGATGACTAGAATTGACCTTTGGAAAGAAGCAGGAAGTATCCGGAAAGAAACCTAAGACTAAGGATTTTTTTCCTTTTGTAGAGTAAGCTCACTCAAGGAAACAGACATTTTGCATTAAAGGGGCAGTACAGAAATAAAATGAAATACTGAATAATCCTGAAACTATTTGTACAGCCCTCAGAAGCCCCATCAGTATGGTACTTCCTACTTCAAAGTGTCAGAGATTAGACACATGGCAGCATGTACCATGCCAGGCAGCAGTTTTCCATCTGAGATGGTATATAGGGAGGGAAGAGAAAAACAGCAGCCACTGGGGATCTGTGTGAGGTGCCATCCAAGTCATTTTGATTCCAGAAGCAAAGTGGCTGCATTTCCCACTGATATGAAATAAAGGAGAAAACAGTTTGGATGCTTCCTTAGCAAAGATTTGGGGGGAGCATTTCTCCTCAGTGAGGAGTCAGACCAATACCAGCGATAAGTCAAACACCAGTAATGTCAAAGACTCAAATCCCACCATGATCTCCGACATCCTATAGTCAAAAATGCCCATGGTACAGAGCTGTCAGGAAAAGAAGCATAAGAAGCTCTGAAGGTCCTAAAGTCCATCATGATCTGGAAAGGGGGGTAGGCAGGGAGGGCAAGTTAGGAAGATACAGATAAGAGGTAGACTCTAATGTGGTCCTACAAAATAATCCTACACATAGTATTAATCTCATATATTTCCGAGACTTTAATAGCTCCCAACACACTTTCATATACATTATCCCATTTAATTTCTGGAATCATGGGGCCTGATCACCTTCAGGCTCCAACAATTCTTAGCCGTGGTGATCTTGGGCCAGTCGTCTCTATGAGCTGAAGTGTCATCATCTGTAAAATGTAGATAATACAACTACTGACTTCCAAGCGTTAATGTAAGGATTAAATGAGATTGTATATACAAATCTCTTCATGTGGTGCCTGAAAAAAATAGAAAGCATTCAATACATTTTATCCACTTTTTAAATTATTTATAAACCTCACGCTAACTCTGAGAGGTGCCCAGGGCAGGTATTATCATTGCCATGTTATAGGCAAAGAAACTAACATTCAGAAAGTGACTTGCCTAATAGTGCAAAGGTGTAGGCCCTCAGAGAAAGAGACTAGAAAATGTATTGCACAGTCAGAAATAAGAATGTTGTGAATAGAAGCATCCTGGTGTTGTATTTGCATCTCATCACAGCTGGAGGAGGGTCAGGGGAGAAAATGAGTTTCAGATTTTTGAACCAAAGGAAATTTTGACAGAAAATCTTCCAGTGTTCACTATGCATCTCAGAAGTAGGATCATTCTGATACCCACTCAGAAAGACTTAAGTTTTATAGTCAGGAGGATCCCAGGAGACAGTAGGGTCCAAAAGGGGGAGGGAAGGGTACTGCTTATGGGAGAAAGACGTGCTACAGTAGCCTGGACGTACTTGCTCAAACACACAATGTTTGGTGAGGACTTCCTCCCACAAGCCAGCAAGGCCAAGTGCGTGTGGCTGCCCTTTGGTCACATCTCTCATCTCAGACCGTAAAACATCGACTCTCTGGAATCCCCATAGACTGACTCACTGTGGAGCGAGCTGAGGACTTACTCCTTCGGGCTCCCAAAACTTTAAAAAAAATTACTATTACCATTGTTATGAAAATGTGTTAATGGATCACAGATATCCCTGGCTTTTTAAGCAGAGTACATCGAGTATAACTTAGCCTTTACTTGACAACTCGCGGACATCTTCATGAACATCCATTACTGCACTGGCTGTATGCAGTCATCCTCTTGAGATATTTTGAAGCGTGTTAGAAAGGGGTTTCCACTGAACTAAATAGTTCCAGATTACTGGCATTTCTTAGTACTTCTCTGTGCTTCTCTTAATATTATTTTTGTCATCTAACCATGAGCACTATCTTTTCTCTTGCCTTTGCCTGCCTATATCTGTCTCTTGGTCTCTCTAAGCCCCTTTAACTTGGCTTTTCACATCTACCACAGACAGCCAAGTTCTATAAAATAGGTAAAATATGTACAAATAATACCTTTAAAAGTTAATTTTATAATACATTAATTAAGTCACAATAAAGCTATTTTTAAGTACATTGCACACTATAAAATCTTACAAAAGGTGAAATATTATATCACTGTTTATTTGTGTGCTAAACTATTTTACTTTTACTTAAAAATAGAGAAGCACAAATAAGCTCTTAGTGAGCACTTAGAATTATTCTATAAGTAATATGCTTAAGAGTTAAGGTATTGTCTTTGAAACATCTATTTTTTTTATTTGACTTTTTGACCTAGTACTTTTTTTATATTAAAATGTACACTTTTCAATTTATTTAAATTAAATCACATCTTATATAAGTAAACAAATACATTAGCCTCTTCCTTTAATACACAAGTGCTAAATTTGTAATAACATGGATTAAATTGTTAACTTAAATATAGTCATGAGCTGCTTCATGATGGGTATGTTCTGAGAAATGAATCATTAGACGGTTTTTTTTTTGTGTTAACATCATAGAGTATACTCATACAAACCTGGATGATATAGCTGACCACTGTAATTGTATGTGCTTTACTTTTATAGGGTTGGTGGCTTGGTAGGTTCATTTGCGCCAGCATCCCCATAAACACGTGAGTAATTGTAGTGTAAGGCCCAACAGTTGGCTTTTCTTTTTGTAATGCAAGTGCCTGGCTTAAGCTTTGATTGTGAAAGCATCTATTTCAAGGATTTATTATCTCAAATAGATACGCTGCCAGCCAGAGGACTAGATAAAGAGCCAGGCCTCCTCCCCTCTCTGAGGCCCCTTTGTTTTAGGGATCTTGGTCAACTTCAGTAACTGACCATTTGGGTTCCTTGTTTTCTTCTCTTTCCATACTTTAAATTCTTGCTCTTATGCTTTAAATTTGCCAATAAAGAGGGAGCATGCAAAACCCTAGGCCCCCACCCTTGATCCTTGGTATGCCTTGTACGGTACAGGCCCTGTAAGTAATAAACTCTTTTTTTCTTCAAAATTTCCTAATGGTTATCTTTGAAGAGTTCTACTTAGTGCTTAATCTAAAGTGATGTTAATTTTAGTGAACTGTAGTATGATTATGGACTCTTTGATTAAAACCTCCACCCTTATCCTCTGTTCATTCATTTGGCATTTTTAAATGATCCAGTAAGTGCTGGGCCCTAGAAATAAACATAAATCTCTGAGTAACTCAGGTCTTCCTCATGTGGATTTTAGGTGGAGATTTCTAGGAAGTATGAGTTTTGATGCTTCCTTGATTTGTGTTCCCATAGTAACTCTATGACCCTGAATCCAATTAGTTCCCAGGGAAACATTATAACCAATCAACTGAGAGACCAGGCCATTGCTAGAAAACTGGTCCATGGGGTATGGATCCTTGATCAGAGGAGAATGCTGAGAAGTGAACAGAGTGCTACCTTCAGTTGTTGCATTCTCTAGTGCTTTTCCATGAAGCGTCTAGAACTTTGTTATTCAAGGTATAGTTGCTCAGAACAACAGCAGCATCAGTAGCACATGGTACCTTGTTAGAAATGCAGAATCTTAGACTCTACCCAAGACCTATTAAATTAGACTCAGCCTTTTAAAAGTTGCTCAAGTGATTCATATGCTCATTAAAGATTGAAAAGTACTGAGCTAGATAATATTATACACAAGCATTCCTGAAACACCTGGCACTTTACCCGCTGCAGTAATTACATTTTTCAGAGCCCTTAGGTGAACGATGCCAAACACGAGAGGCCACATTTGACACAGAGGCAAAGCCCACTGGTCAGTAGGCAGAGATGGTCTTGATGCTGAGCAGATGTTCAACATATTTGTTGAGCAGCCAGAGACCACTGCTGTTCTCTTCACTATGCCTGTCAGGTTCAATAACTCTTCTCCAATGACTCATCTCTTTATACACATGTGTTGTAATTTCTTTAAAGACCAGCTTGTCAACAGCATTCAAAACTGGGTATTTTTCCTTTGTTGCAAAACTTCATCCATATTCCTGGAAATAACGTCCCCCAAGCTTAAATTCAACTCTAGTCTTCCTAACACCATTTCATTCATCTACTCATTCACTTGAAAAGTACTTATTGAGTGCTTATTATCTTTTACATTCTCCATTCAGTGACCACCATGTAAACATTTGCCTCCCTTCTACATTAACCAGCTTGCTTGCTTATTTTCTTTTAACACTTAGTTTTTACATCTTACATAAGACTGGAAATATATTTTTAAAGTACAAATATGACTCCTACCCTTAAAATATTAATACTATAATTGAGCAGGCAAGATATGGAATTTTGAAGTAGCTGGAGAATAAATTTTCAAGACCACATGGGGATGATATGTGCTGTACTAGAACAAGCACTGGATATGCATGAGAGGAGATCTGGGACCAACCAAGTTCTGGTTCTTCCATTAACCTACTTCAGACTTTTAGACAAACCCTTCTGCCTTCTATGTTTCAACTACTAAAAAGGTGTTGGATCATCTGATCTCAAAAAGAAAAAAATTATCTTTGTCTCCAATACCCAAAAGCACAAGGATGGATCCCAAATTACATACATAAACTCTGATGGAATTCAAGGTAGAAAATAAGCAGCATGGGATTGATTAGAGAGACTATTTGGTACTGTGATTAAGAGCCCTGGCTTTGATAGCAAACAAATCTAGGTTCAAATCCCTGAGGTAGTATTAGCTAAATACCCTTGAGACCTTTAACAAATCACTCAATATCTTTGATCCTTGGTTTTCTCATTTGTAAAGTGGGGACAATAATAATACCTATCTCAGAATCATCATGAGGATTAAATGGAATAATTCATGTAAAGCCCTTAGCATAGTGCCTGATGTAAAGGATGTGCTAAATAGATGATGATGACAGTGCTGATGATCATGTTTGTTGTATCTTCAGGAAAGTCCTTCTGGAGCACACAGGTCTTTCCAATAAGGATAAATTTCAACTCTCAGTTGGAAGAACTAACAGGATATGTGAGACAAACTACTAAGGAACTGACCAGCTGGCAGCAGAGGAACAGAAGGAAGGTAGAAGAGATAGGGAAGATAGAAATGCAGGTAAGTTCATGGACGATTTTGTTGACCAGAATGGATGGAGAAGGAAAAAAATGGTTTGACAGAAAGAGCTGGACATGATGAAACAGTGTTTGAGTACAGTGGCTCTGGTATCTCGGTGCAGATGATGAGGAGTTGAGAGACTGAAGGAAGGGAGACCAGCCAGGTGCCTACTGGGTAGTCACTGCTGGGTAAAATGCTGAGAGCTGGACAATAAGGCCAAAGGTCAAGAAGAAAAGGCAATCCTCTGGAGTTCCCCAAATAATCTCTTCAAGATTTTTCTCAAGAAATTTCTTTTGATCTCATGCGGACATCCATGTTTAGTATTTCTTCCCATCCCGATTGAAACTGGAGGAAACAAGCGATCGTGCCTGTGAGCATGAAGCTAGGCAAGAAGCTGAGATCACATCCTGTCTGTGAGGTCTGAGTCAGAGAATCCCGTAAGAGGATATTGAGGGTTACTAAGCAGGCCATGTCACTTTCAGCTTGGCTTTAGTCAGAGATCTTGTTGGATAAGAATGGGACCCAAGCCCTCGAGGCATGGCAAGTCCTCTGCCACGCCATGTGGTTGCTATTACTGAGCCTAAACAATAAGCCGAACGCTTGTACAGGCTGTTTCCACCCTGGTCTCCTTCACAGTCCGTACCATAGGGCTGTGCGGGAAGAACAGAGACTGCCCCGACATAGCCGTGGGAGACAACCACTGTTTCCTAGAGACACCCCAGAAGTGCAAGCAGGAAAGAGCTTTGCCTAATTACAGACCAAATTGACCAGAACTTTGCTCCTGTGTTTATCACAAGTTGTCCTGTGGCATGCTTCACTTGGGCTGAGTGCACTCTGGAGTATAGGCTTTTTTCCACAGCTTCCTAAATGGCAAACATTGCCTTGACCCTTTATTATAGAAAAAGAAACTATCATATCTGCAGAGAGGTGCCTGCTGAGGTGGGACATCAGTGAGAAGGACAGTTCAGCAATGGCCCCAACACACATCACACTCTCCCACATGCCCACCACTGCCCCACTCCTCCCTAATACTAGCATGACTTCATCTTCCGCAATCCCAGGAATCATCTGCCAGAGAAAAAAAAAAGATATAATGGGAGTTAGAAACAAGCTTTCAAAGCAAGACATGTGGCCATGTCCCCATGGCCATGACCAAAGAACAGAATGGCTCCTTTAAGGTCATCACAGGAAGTGTCTCCTCAGTCTTTTCTTCTTGCCCTTTAACTAATATAATCAGCAATTACTCAGTGCGTGCTGTATTAACAATAGTCCTAGATGCTTTGATAGATTACACAAAGTCTGTGATAATCTTCTTGGTAGGTGTGGCATAGGAAAAAAGAGAAGACTTTTCAGAGACAATGACATTTGAGTGGGATCATGGATGACGAGTAGGATGTTCCAGCCAGGAACATATTCCAGGGCCTAACCTGAGAGGTCCCATTCCTTTGGGGGTGGTTGGGAGGTGCTCTGCTGCTCATGAGGCCCAGTGAACACAATATTCCTAGTGAGTGGAACTCCATACTTTTAAGTCCAATCTCAGCCTCCCCTCCTCCCACCCTGAAGTTTCTGAAGGTAACTCCTGCAGTAGAGAGTACCCAGTTATCCTAGAAGTTAGGATCTCTTTGCTATTAAATGGCTTTCCCTTTCTGTTTTTTGCTGGCCTCACTCTACCCTAACGCAAGCACTAACAGCACTAAAACTTCAGCATTAACATCAGCTGAAACTGGGACCTTATTTTCTACATGAAAACTTGGGAGCTATGGTCTAACTCAGCAAAATGGTGTTGTCAGAGCTTGAGGATTTATAGAGATGCCTGAGGAGCTCCTCAAAGAGCATGGTAAAGTCCAAGTGGGCCATCTTTCTGCCAGGACAGCCCCCTTCCTATTTCTCTTATGAATTCATATATGTAAGAATTTTCAAAAGGAGGAGGTAGCCAAGAAAGTACCAGTACTTCCCCTGCTCTGCCCCTTTTAATGCATATGAGATGAGTGCACAGTGCTCAGTAGATATGCACAGTACTTGGAACTGTAGGACCAAAAATGGGTAAGATCTAGACTTTGCCTTCAAAAAACACAATAGCAAAAAGACAAACAATAAACCTTCACAATCTACATGGGAGGGAGATACATAAACAAGAGTGTTTAGAGCACAGACTCTAAGCCAGGCTATGTAGGTTTTAAGGCTTGTGACCACAGACTAGTTATTTCAACTCTCCATGCCTGTGTTTTCTTACATCTAAAATAAACTTAATAATTATACTTAAGCTAATTTGCAGTATGAGGATTTAGTGAACTAATATATCTAAGGCACTAGAATAGAGCCTAACCTGTGTAAACACTATGTAAATATTTTTAAAAGAATAATAATGAGGTGAGTGCATTCTTATACCAAGTGCTGGATGGGGATTGCTCAGAGGACAGAATAATTGATTCTGTCTGGGCAGTCAGTTAAGACCCAAAGAAGGTGACATTTGTTCTGGACCCTGAAGTTTGCCAGACAGAAGAACAATAGAAGAGGTTTCTTGGTTTAGGAAACAACATTGGCAAACTTCTTACAAAGCATGTTTTCTGATTTGAGATCTTTTCCTAGTAAAAGTCTTAGAAAGCTATCGACATTGGATGAGGCTAAGCAGAACATTTCACAAAGTGACTTGCAGTAAAAAGTATAAAATTACAAGGTATCAGGACAGTGATGGGATGGTAAATGTTTAACCTACTGAGAGGTGGGGGAGGGGGTATCCTCGATTGATAGCCTTCGCTCTTTTCTGTGATATAAATACTCCAACCATAGTTGATATCTATTTGTGACAACAATGGGTTCATAAAATTCTTGAAAATTCCTCTCAAAAGCCACAGCAAACAGAATCTGGCACACCACAACATCAGAAGCACTCTAAGAAACACAGGCCATGGGTCCCCCTTACTAGGTGCCACAGGACAGTGGAGAGGACTGATCTGACACCCTGCTCAGAGCCTACCTGGGGCAGAAGTCTTTGAGTATGACCAAGACTTCATCCTGACTGAACTTCATAACTACCGATCTGGCCCCATTTTATTTCCTGGAAACATAATCCACCTTGGATTGAGTTGTTATGAAGATTAAAAAGAATGTACCATGTCTACCATAGGATCTAGCTTATAATAATTGCTCAATAAATGATAGTCATTATTAATATTATACAAGTATTTATGTTGTTATACAGTATGGCCTAAGTGAGGATGTTAGCTATCCCCAACTCAGTTGACCTCTCCGAAACTAATGGGCATCTTGATTAAGAAGTTAAGAACTCTTGATTAAGAGTTCTGTATTTTTTTTTATCATCATTTGTACTGTACATTCTGGTTTACAAAGCATATTCGTTATCTCATTTGCACCCCAGGCCAGTCTAGTGAGGCAAGCAGAACAACTCCATAAATATTAGGTCACTGCTTTGCCTCACAATCAGAAGAGTCTGCCTCAGAAAAGTTAAGTCACTTATTTAGGTCACACAGCAAATTAGTGATAGAGCCAAAGCTAAAATGGAGGTCTTCTGATTTTCTGTGGAGAATTCTTTCTACCACTTCCTGCTGTATGTACCTTCATTAGTTTGTGCTTCCATTTATTCAACAAACATTTATTTACTTTTTATATGTCAGTCACTATACTAAATAGGATCTACTGACCCAAAGATGAATAAGAGAAAGTATTTGCCCTCTAACCAAGGTAATTTAAGAAAACATCCCTACCCCTAGGGAATTTAATAGAAAATACTTTTACTGATTTTCTGACTCTCAATGTTTTTAAAAATTGTATTTGCAAATATGATGATCAAATTTGAAACTGGACAACTCCTTTCACTTGAACCATAGTATATGAAATTAATAACATTAAAAAGTAATATTAAAATCACTAAGATGAGTTTTTTAAAAGAATTACTTTTCAACTGCTAAAAGTTGTTACATTGTCAAATGAACTTTACTGCTAATAAGACTGGTTGATTTTCCAAAAGAAATATAAATATGATGTCAATACATACCATTTATAACACACAGATTTAAAAAAGTGAAGCTCCTAGCATTTGTGGGGTCTAGGTTCCCTTAAACAACTTTCTCTCTAGCTTTGCTCTGACCCCAGCCGCTGTGAGAAGATAGAAAACACTATGGGTTCCAGAATGTTCTGTCCTTGGAAGATCTCCATTCAAAGTTTTTGGTCAAATGTCCCATTAATTCCCCTCTGACTAAGGCACTTTGGAGTCAGCTGAACTTGGGGTCTACAGGGATTACAGAAAAGGGACTGGGTGCAGAGTTCACACCAAGGCTACATGTTTCAGAAACTTGGTGTTAAGCCAGCCTCTGCTATAGGGATTTAGGAGGGAGTTAGTGCAGGAAAGCTTTTCTCTAAATAAAAGAATTCTGAAGTTAATATTGTTTTTTTATTTTTTAATTATCAATAGTAATAGTGGCCACCACTTAATGAGAGACAAGTACGTGCTGAGCGCTTTGTGTATACTATTTCTAATTCTTACAAATAATAATGCTGTGAGATACTATAATCCCTATCTTACATATGACACAAATGAGGTTCAGAAAGTAGCTCTTCCAAGGTCACATAATAAGAAGTAGAGAGGACATTTAAAACCAAGATCTATCTTATTCCTCTTTCCTCTGTATCTCTGCTACCTCATCCAACATCTTCCCCTAAAGTAAGAAAACTAGCCCTCAAGTATGTATGCACAGGCAACTTCAATTGTTGGTCTAAACATATTTACTAATTATCACCTACACACCCAGCACTATATTAGGCACTAAGGAATTGTGAGGACGAATTCTTGGTTTTAGCTTGTTACTCGACTTGAGAAAAATTGCCTCTTTGTATCATGTTCCTACATTTGCCAAAGATCTGTTTCTCTAGCCACTAGACATAATATAAAACTTGGAAGTTTCTTTTTAAGGCTTGGGGAGAGCTAAATGAAAAATATTGTTCAGTCAAAAATCATAATGATATTAATAGCCCATTTGAATCTCATAGATCCCAAACTACATAAATTATGTCAGTGACAAATTTAAAAAGTGCTTCATCAAGAAATTTGAGCCACTGCATGTGCATTGTGTTTTTAAAGAAATATCAAACCTTCACCTACTTTACTTAACATTGCAGATTCCTGTTGGACTTCCTGTGGAGAATACCCTGAGAACATTTGTCAGAATTGGCTGTAAATTCATAATGTCATGAATAGGTCAATTGAATCGTGCTGTTCAGTGAGCCTCAAGCAGAGGGCGAGGGGTAAAAGGCGACAATATTGGGGTGGAGGACAAGGAACAGTATTTTGAAAAATCACATTCAATATTATAATATGGTGTTATATTTAGAAAATGAAATGCATTTTTTTATATACAAGCTTTGAAAGTAAAGCTAGACAACCTTTTTGCTGGTGGGTCACTAGCACAAAAAAAGTTGGACTGAGAAATGCTGCTCCATATATATGAGACAATTGGGGATACACTGGCTTACCCCTCAGCCTTAATCTCGTAGCCATGTTCATAAATGAGCAAACTTAGTATTGCAAAAATGTCACTTCCCACAGTGTTCTAAAAGTCATTGTAATTTTAATCAAAATCTCGACAAGTTATTTTTTGTGGCATTTGACCAGCTGATTCTAAAATGTACATGGAAATGCAAAGGGAAAAGAAGAGTAAAACACTTGATAAAAGACAGAGTGAGAGAATAATCTCTGCCAGATGCCAAGGCTTATTTTAAAGCTATAGTAACTAAAACAGTATAGATTGGCCCAAGAACAGATAAACAAAACAGTAGAACTCAGAAACATACATACGTATATGGATTTAATGTACAAGAGGTGGCATTGCAGACTAATGGGGAAAGGACCATTTTTCAATAAATTGTAATGGGACAATTGGATATTCATAGAGAAAAAATGCCAGTGGACTCTTAACTTATATGTAAAAATCAACTCCAGGAGGATTAAAGAGAAAAGTGTCAAAGCCAAAACTATAAAGCTTTTAGAAGAATACAGAAGAGATTTTTGTGACCTTGGGGTAGAAATGATTTCTTGAATAAGATATGAAATGCAATACCCATATTTGAAATGATTGATAAATTTGATTGCATTAAAATTAAGAATTTCAGCTTATCATGTGACATCATGTTGCAGGTGAAAAGATGAAGCTATAGGATAGAAATTATTTAAAAGACAAGAATATCTACAAATCAAGTGTAAAAAGACAGAAAATTAATATACAAAATGGGCAAACGATATTCGTAAACAGACACGTCACAAAAAGTGACTTTAAATGGTCAATATACATATGGAAAAGTGTTCAAAGTCATTACTAATCAGAGAAATGAAAAATCGAAACCACAGTAGACTACCACTACCATACATATCCATCAGACCGGCAAAGATTAAAAGGTCTCCCAAGCCCAAATGTTGGCCAGAATACAATGGGAGTGAAAGGCAAAGTGGGGAAAATCCCACTTTGAATAATAGTTTGACATTATATACATACCCTCATGACCCAGTAATCCCACTGCTGGGTATATGCCCTATACTAGAGAAACTTGTACATAATTACACCAGGATGGACATAAAGGATGTTTAAACAGTATGATTGAATAACCAAAAAGGGGCAGTCCAAGCAGGCACTGGCAGTATAATGCATACATAAATTATAGCATATTATTATGTGAGAAAACTAAAGAAAAAAAATGGAAATGAACAAATAACAACTATACACAAGAACACGAATGAATCTTGCAAATATACAAACATAAAATAACATATGTAATATGTAATTATTTATATAAATAATGCTAGAGATGCCCACTTGATAGTCTACTTACACAGAAGATCAGCTGTGACCCTGAAGGAAACATAAGACACTTCTGGAATGCTGGCAATATTCTATTTCTTGACCTGAGTAGTGAAACATGGGTGTTTGCTTTATAATTACTCATTTTATTGTACATCTGTTTTACACACTTTTCTGTTTGTGTGTTATATATCACAATTTTTTAAAGATTAAAGAAAGAAAAGAAATGTACCAGAACCAGTGATTGCCAAGATCTCTTTCATTGCTGAATCCTTGTTTTTATTTGTTGTTGTTGTTTGTTTTGTTTTATTTTGTTTTTCAATTGGATTCCAAATCAGAAAGTTGTTAGCAGGTTAATAAGAGAAGGTATGGGAGAAAGAGGGACTTTATGCCACCTGTCAGATGTTCTGGCTTTCTAGAATCAACAGGTAAAGACACCTGCCTAACCATTTCACCAAGAAAAGCTGAAAGTTCTTGAGGATCGCCTTCATCCCAAAGTGTCCCCTTAATTATGTAGGTAGAAAGAGCTGGGCCTTTTAGTCCTTAGGGATAAGGTATGTATAGGTTCTTTCTGAGAGATTCAGAGGCCAAAGACCAGGCCCTGGCCCAAACTGGACCCTAATGTCACCTGAATATCCTTTGTTTGAAAAAGAAAAAAAATTGTGACCTCTTCTCAGTAACAGAGACTCTCTTATCAAAGCTCTGCAGAAAGACCTTTCGGGAATAAGCCAGCCAATCAAAGCAGGATGCCTAAAATCTTCAGCTCCTCTTGGGGCAGGTACATATGTTCTTTAACAGAAAGTTTAACACAATACAAGTTAGGTATATGCCGAAAGCTTAGGCCCTGACTGCAGCTCTCCAATCCCTCAGAAAGCAGAATGGCCTGATGACTTGGATTAATCAATTCAATCAAGAAATAATTATTGAGCAAATAATATGAGTTAGGCACCTCTACTAAGAATTGAGGTAACAACACTGAAAAGGCACAGGCTTCACCTTGGAAAATACTTGAGATGATAGTCGTACACAAACAAGCCATTCCCAAACAGAATAATCACTTTTACAAAATTTTGTGTTAAGTGCAGGAGCAGCACTGGAGAAGTATTTAAGTCAAATAAGTTTTCACCAAAGAAGTAATATATGTTAGGCAATTCAAGAATGTTTGAGGATGGTATGCAGGTCAATCAATTAGATGAAGAGTCATAAACTTTTTTCCCCAGTTTTATTAAGATATAATTGATGTATAACACTGCATTTGTTTGAGGTGTACAATATGATGATTTTATATAAGTATATAGTGTGAAATGATTACCACAATAAGTTTAGTTAACATCCATCAACTCACATAGTTACATTTTTTTCTTATGCTGAGAACATTTAAAGTCTAGTCTCTTAGCACCTTTCAAATATATGATAGAGTATTGCTAACTACAGTTACCATGCTGTAATTACTTACCCAGGACTTATTTATCTTATGTCTGGAAGTTTGTACCTTTTGACCACTTACACCCATTTCTCCTATCCCCCACCCACTACATCTGACAGCCACCAATCTGTTCTCTGAATCTATGCTTTTTAAAAATTCCACATATAAGTGAGATCATACAGCATTTGTTTTTCTCTGTCTGACTTATTTCACTTAGCATAATAACCTGAAGTTTCATTCAATATGGACCTTACAAATAGCAGATTTTCCTTTTTCCTTCTTTTTATGGTTGAATAATATTCCATTTTATATACATATATATATAGAGAGAGAGAGAGAGAGGGAGAGAGAGAGAGAGGGAGAGAGAGAGAGAGAGAGAGAGAGAGAGAGATTGATTCATAAACTTCTAAAACTCTAAATCTAATGCCTTTCTATTCTCTGGCAGATGCTATCTAAACTCCTATGGACAAATTTCTCTGTGATGATATCTATGCAACACCACAAACAATCCACTGAAAAATTCTCAGTGGAAATGGTTGCTATTCCTATTGTTATTGTTTTACTGAATTTACAATGAATTTGACATGTAGATTTAAAGTGGAGGTACATCTTTTCCAATTGTTAGGTTTTCAAGCCTGCACTTAAAAGGGAAATTTTCACATAGTCAAAGTATCCTTAATAAAAACTTTATTTTATCCATATATTGCAGCATACATGATATTCTGTATGTGTATTAATGTGTATATATATATATATACACACACACATAATAATTCTTATGTATATTAAAGTGCAAGAACCACCAAGCTAGACTAAGAAAGATAAAAAGGGAAGTCTCAATGAAGATTTCTGGGCACTCAAATAATTTTGCCTTTAATATAATTATCAAGCTCCTAGCAGTGAATGGGAGCTGGTTGGAGAATTCTGTAGTGTCCCAGTTTGTCCCCAGGGTTTATTCATTCTTTTTTAAACTTACTTTCTCTAACCTTTTTGCCCTTGCCATTTCTAACCTTAGTTGTTACTAAAAATTAATCTTATGAGGGAGGTGGATTCCAAAGGCAGCATGTAATGACTTATGTATATCCACGCTAACTTTTTGAGAAATACATGGTGAATGAGATAAAAAGTTCATCTCAGTAATTTTTTTCATATCACTTCTATCAAATGATAGCTAGCTTGGCACTGTTAAAGTTTATTTCTGGAAAGACATTCCTATCCCCTGAAAGAAAAGAGTTGAATTAGAAAGGGGTTTTTCAAGGCAACATCTAAATTTCACATTTCCTTGACTCATAGAATTATATCAACTTAGGGACCAAGGGAATCACCCAGTTTAACTCCCAGACAACAGAGGGCAGAGGGTGTGATAAAGTGAAAAGGAAATTGATAAGTAGACATGTGATCTAGCCTCAGCTCTGCCATTGAGAAAACCACTTGTGGTCCAAATTTTCCTACTTGTGAATGAAGGCTTAAAATATATTCTTTTAATATGGCCCCACCTAACTTGGGCCTGAATAGCCTTGGCCAAGTTACTCAATATTTCTGTGCCTCAATTTCCTTATTCAATTTTTAAATAGAAGTTAATAGTCTTTTCTACCTCAAAGGACGTTGTAAATATTAAATGTTGTAAAAGATTAAATGAGTAATTATATACATATATGCAAAATGTGTGTGTGTGTGTGTGTGTGTGTGTGTGTGTGTGTGTGTAATCTGGTATTGGTAAGCACTCAGTAAAATTATCTGCCATAGTAATAATTTTTATTATTATTATTCTTAGGCTGCGATTTTTCCCTTTCACTATGAGATCCAAAAGGCCAGCCCAAGAAATTATATCATAAGTTATACAATGGTTCCCAGTTAATTCAACATTTCGTAAGCTTCTGATGACCATGACTATCTAGGCTAAGCTAGATGCCCCCCACACATACGCACACCATAATGTACCATTTTCTAAAATGGCAGGTGCTCACTTTGCCCAAAAGTGAACTATTAAACTGCCACACCTCAGAGGCAGATAAGCAATCCAATGATAACCTTCAAGCAGCTTTCCCCACCACAGTTTATCTTATTCTAATGATATAAAAGTGCTCTGGCCTA
The DNA here is from genome assembly GCA_028627145.1 of Eidolon dupreanum. Lineage (NCBI taxonomy): Eukaryota > Metazoa > Chordata > Mammalia > Chiroptera > Pteropodidae > Eidolon > Eidolon dupreanum. Next base: position 25,972,209 of record CM053506.1, read on the forward strand.
TACCAATGCTTTCAAAATATTCTCATCAAGGAATCAGACTAGATGACCGCCAACATCCTTTCTCACCCCAGAATGTTAGGGTGCCTAGAAACATTTGAGTGCCCAGAAATCTTCATTCCATTGGCTCATAATACATTTAAAATGTAGGAAGTCACATTCAAAATAATCAACAAAGATCCAGTTGGGGTGTTTACTTGAAACTTTGTAGTGAGTATCAAGGCTGGAGCTGCACATTTCATAGCCATTTTCTTTGCTCTCATTTGAGTGCTTAACACTGGCTTGGACTCATTTCCTGGGGTGGTTTGATTCTTAATTTTCAACTTGTTCTAATAAGCCATTTTCCTGTCTCTCCGAACTGGTTTGACCAAATCCATTCCTCCTCTTTCTATAGAAATTACATTGTTGTTGGATTTTTCAGAATCTCCAGCTTTTTCAGATTGCAATTACCAGCTACCCTGGACCTTCTCAACTTTAATTCCAGCTTCTGTTTAAAGAAAGAAAGGGGAAAGGAGGATGATATTTACTCCTTACAATTAACATTTTGCAAGAGCAATCACTTTATGTCTCCAGTCTGTGTGGGGCTAGGGGAATAAGAAAGGGCCACATTACATCATACAGTGGCTTAAAAGAAACACTTTGAGCCATTCGCTGGGGACAGTCTCTGCAAAACCAGAATGTCTAGTCACTTTGACCTACAGCAAAAGGTATTGAATAACTCGAACAAGTGCTAGTGCAAACAACTGACCAAGTGCTTAACCCTAATTCAGCCACCAGGAAAGCAGGACACATTAAAACCTATCAATTAAAGAAGCAATTTGGGAAAAGAGAGAATTTGAGCTTTTTCCTTTTCATTTTTAGTTTTCCTTGTTTTTCTCAGAAGGACCTGAGAACATGGGTGATGAAAGAGACAGCACGCTTTGAACAATTCATAGAATTCCCAGCTTATAAAATCAGCAGAATCTTGTCTCCCTAAGTAAGATGAAACCACGCCTTTGCCTCATGAGCCACTGCTACGGGGAACCAGAGTCATGGTAACCTAGTGGGTGCGGCCTTATTTTCTGCCAGTGTGTTTTCAGTTTGCACAGAGAAAATGATAGCATTTCGATGGGCAAAAGAAAACCCCTGGTCAGCAACCAAGCGGCCTTCTTGCCTTCTACCAGAACTGTTGTGCTTAAGACCAATCGTCAATCTGGGGCTCACTCAGCTGATCTAGGTAGATGAGATTATCAGATGGATCAAGACAGTGATTAGGAAAAATATTAGAATAGCTATCATTTCTGCTGCTGTGACTCTGTGGCAGTTCTTGTGCTAAGCACTTTACACATATTAGCTTATTTAATAGTCTCTGTAATGCTCGGAAGAGCTTCTATTAGTATCTCCATCTTTCGAAAAAGGAAAGTGAGCATTAGAGCTTTTAGAAAATTAGCCCAAGGTCACAGAACTAGAAAGCTGCTGTGTGTGATTAACAGCACACCCACTACATGTCCGTCCTCAGCGGCATCTCTGCCCAGACTGTCTTTCTTTATCTTCTTTCAAAACGACTACACCAAGGTGTCCTTGCTTATAAGACAAAAAAAAAAAAAAAAATCAAGATCTAATACTTATCCTACGTTTATTTGAATAAAAGCATACCATTTTTAAAAATTAACACGTCATCTCATTTGGCCTCCCACCACATCTAATAGGGTAAGTAAGACAGAATTGTTATTTAAAGCCCCCGAAAAATTATATTCAGTGACTAAGCATTCCCAGTGATTAACCTTTTAGAAGTTCCCTTCAAAACAATAATTGTCAAGATGGAGCAAGTTGACAAGTTTACCCATTAGTGGGAGCACAGACATGTTATTTGTTTCGAGCAGCATCTGAATGTGAGCTGGGAGAGAGAAAGTGCATCATAAAACCACAGGGACGATAGCCGGCACCACCCCAAGTGGCAAAGAGACTCGGGCACTGGGAATATTTCTGGATGTTTTCTCTGCCTTGTCTTTACAAGTTTTTGAAAGTTAGGCTCAAATACAATAAGCATTTCAAGAAAATAGAGCCATTTGGGAAGATGACATTTTTCCTACATTCCCACTCTCCTATTTTTTACTCCTATTTCTAAGTATATTGGCATAAAAATGTAGGCTCAGTAGGTGCCCAGAGCAGTGATCAAATCCCTGCTCCTCTACTTACTAGCTGTAAGACTTCACCAATCTGAGTCTTAGCATTTTGATCTGAAAAATGGGGATATTGGTTGAGAAAATAAGATAATGCATACTAAGTACTTTGCCCAGTTTTTGATATTAATTAAGCACTGAGGACATAATTCTCATATCTATCATTGATTAACTTTAATATTTGATATAAACGTATGAATAAGGCATAACTGGTAATATACAATGTTTAGAGACTTTCAAAAATCCTTAGTAAAATCCCATACCTGTAAATCACATTGGGTCACATACATACTTTCAGGTACTGGCTATCTCAAGATTTTGAAATGAGTTTTAAAGTAAAAAATAACAGACTGGAATAATCATATACTTCACTGTGTAAAAAATTGCTCTCTTTGGGGTTTTCCAGAGATTCATTTTCTGAATAATCTTTTTTAACATTTTTAGTAAATAACCAAAAAGCAAACTTTAAAATGCCTGCCAATAATAGATATTTTGGCAGTAAAATATTTATCAAAATGATAGAGCTAAATATCAGGCAGACCATTTAAGAGTTGTAAGAGACCTGCTTAAAAGGATTGTTTTTGAGTTTGAATTTTGACACTTCTTAAATGCATGAAGTGGGCAAATTACTTAACCACTTCATTTTTTTGCTTGTAAAACTGGAACACAAAGAGTGCTTACTTCATAGGTTGTAAAGCTTGCATTAAATAATGCATATGAAGACTCAGAACTGTGCCAAAACATAGTAAGTGACCAATAAATGTCAGCAAAACATAGCATTTGTGATAGTGGTGTGAAGTAGATGTAATGATGATGATGGTGGTGGTAGTGGTGGTGGTTACAATAATGGTGTTAGTGATGGTTGCAAAGGAAGAGTTATAATGATGATGTTGGTAGAGATGATGGTGGTTACAGAACCATATCTAGATGGGCTTCATCATGTAAGACATAAAATATAGGTAGAAACACACAAGCCCTAGCCATAGGGTAATGTGTTATCAAATATTAGTTCCGATTTGTAAAAAAAGTTTGGTCTTGGGATAAGTGGAAAAAGCAGTTGGACACACACACAAAGAAAAACTTTCAGGACCAGATACAGTCCAGAATGCAACATTTTCTCCTAGATAATGTATGCCTCCTCCCTCTAAGTATTGCAAATTCAAATGCTGCCAGGGGCCAAGCAGGAAATGTAAATGAGTGAAGTGGACAGAGTGACATAATAGGGCATGCTAGGGATAGGGGCAAACTAGAGAACACAAACTCCTTCTCTTCCAAAAAGAGTAGCTACTACTCAGCTCTAGTCAACCAATGCCAAGAGGTAATGCAGACTTAATATTACGAGATTCTCCAATTTTTAAGAAAATCTGAGAATTCAAAATTTTATGTGAAATCTCTATAAGACAAAGAGAATATTCCTGCAGGCCCAATACACTGCAGTTTTGTTTGTTTGTTTGTTTGTTTGTTTGTTTGTTTGTTTTGCTTAAACCAAAGAGCTTCCTCCATCCCTCATGTTTTAGATTTCTGGAGTTTATGGAATTATTTAATAGCTTCTCTCTGAAAGCCTGAATTCCAGATTTTACTTCCAGTTTTCTCTGTTTTCACCCAGATCCTGATTTCTATTTTTCCTACCTCTGTCTGGCAACTCCTTCCCACTCTACAATGCTTTCTTTCCTTGAGGCCTTGACTTGGCCTTATTGATCCTGATGATGCCCTGCAAATGATTCTACCCAGCTGAGAAGATGCACCTAAACTCCTTCCCCAGACTCAAGTGGGTATTATCAATTATTTTCTGAAGACATCAGCTCAATTCTCCTCTTTCAATAAAATTACTTTCCTGAGGTCATTTTGTTCACTTGCATGATTTCCACCACCCTCTATTAGCTGATGGCTGTCAAGTCAAGTCTATAGATCTGATTCAGATGTATCACCCGAACTCCATATCTATAGATCCAATTGACTATTTGACATCTCCCTGTGGATGTCACATAAACACCTAGAACTCAAGACGTACAAATTATAATTGATCACTGTTCCATCAAAGCTGGTACCTTATTTTGTACCTTTTCTCTATGAAAGCTACCACCCTTTACCTCCAAACACCCACCATCCCAGGACATTGGAGTCATCCTAGACAATGCCTTGCCTCTCACACTATACATTCACCACTCAGACCTTTAAGTTTGATCTCAGTGATGCTGACTACATCTGTCTCCTCTCCCTGTCCACACCTTGGTCATCTCTTATGGGGAAGACTGCTATATTCTCCAGAGCAATTTCGCTGATTCTAATATCAAACCCTCCATTCTCTATTCTGAGTTAGAGTAACCCTCTAAAACACAAATCTGATCATGCACTTCCTGCTAAGAGTGTTCAGTAATTCCATATAATCTATAAGATAAAGTGGAAACTCCTTAGCTTATATAGAAAGCTCCACATGATAGGACCCCTAGTTAAACTCTCCTGGTTTATTTGGGTTTTTCTCTTAAAACTTCATTTCAAAATATGTAGAGTTCCCTCAGCACATGTTGTTATAAGCATTCTATATAGAAAAGCTCTCCTTTAAAACTCATAAGAACTCTATATGAAGCTGTGGCTGTTATTATTCCCATCATACTTATGAAGAACCTGGAGCTCAGGTCAGATAACTAACTTGCCCAAGTCACACAGCTAGAAGGGGCACAGTCAGGATTTGAGCCAGCCTCCAGAATCTGTGCTGTCATCCACAAACTATACAGCTTTCCTGAGTGCTCTCTGCCAGCAATACCGTCTTCTTGGCAAACACCTACTCACTTTTCCATCTCCACTCAAGAAACACCTCTTCTACGAAGCCTCTCTAAGCTTAGCTTCCAACACAAAACTGATCACTTTCAATTTTGTGCCCCTTTTGTTTCTCATATAGCTAGCTATTCCTCCTAGTACCTGTAATAACTTAGCATGCTTTTGTATTTATATGCCTATCTCCCCTAGTAAACTATAAATCCTTGATAGTGGGAAGATTGTTTACTATTCTTTGTATCCCCAGTGCCTATCACAATGTCAAGCTCATAATAGGTACTTAATAAGTGTTTAGTGAAGTTTTTGGCTGAAAGAAAGAAAAAAAAAGGAAAGAAGGGAGGGAGGGAGGGAGGAAAGAGAGAAAGAAAAAAAATTACTAAAACAATGGGCATTATAAGAAGGGCAATACATGTAAGACCCCTGTTTCAGCATTTTAAGAAAAATGTAAAACTGGAAAGGTCTAATATTCTAAATTCTGAGGGTAAGGGAGAAAGAGTGGGGGTGGTAAGTCTTCAATCTTTAGGCTCTTAGAGGACATGGAGAAAGTGAACGAGTACACATTTACAAAATAAGAGACCATTAAAACTCAGGTTTCAACCTTAAAGTTTAAAAGTATTACTAAGACAAAAAAATCAAGTACTACTTTTATCAGGAATGAATGTATGACTCCAAGACCTAATTCAAGCTGAAAATGCAAATAGACTTTTTAAAGGTTGAAATAGTTGAAATAGTTTATTGATGATCGACCCAAATTTCACTTATGTTTCCATTTAATTCAACAAATAATTTTGGAACACCTACTTATAGGCTGAGGACTGAAATACAAGCATGGCGAATATAGCTACTGTCTTGAAGAAGCTTATAGTCAAGTGAGAAGAAAGACGTAAGCCCTCAATTATCCAGTGCTTCTCAAGCCATCAATGGTAAGGAATAGCTTTTTTATTATTTTATTTTCAATATATGACAGATTAATATTTTTGGAAAGTATAATAAAAATAAACCACTAGAAAAATGAAATTTTTAAAAAATATCTAAACTACAATCCCTAATTTCTTATAATTATTAGAGTAAATTGACATAAAATTAGTCAAATTACTGTGTTTCTAAACACTTACCATCAGTTTCTGTACTTGGCTCATCATGAAATAGTAACAGTTTGCAGACCAGCAATGGTCTGCAGGCCACGTGTTGAGTAGTGTTGATATGTAAAACAATAAGTTAGGTGTTTTAATGGAGACAATTAATGAGAGAATAGGAAAAGAAGTCTTTAAGGAAAGAACTTATTCGGGAGCCAAGCCTACTCAATTGATATATTTTCTCCAAAACCTACTAAGCTCTCAGACTAAAGGACTATTTTTCTCTTCCTCTCAGGATCTAGTTTATTAAAAATGTAGCCCACATACCAAAATTATTTTGTACCTTAGAACAGAAAAGAATCACTGCATTTTTTCAAACTTCTCTTGTAATATTTATATCCTGCAATGTGAGATAGCTAGTTATCTCTCTTTCCCATTAGATTTTAAGCCTCTCACAAGTAAGAACGTATTTACCTAGATATTCCTACAACACCTACTAAAAGCCTTAATTGTGGTTAAGCAGTCAATAACTGCTTGTTACATGAATGAAAAAAATGAAGTAATGAATAAACAAGTAAACTAGCTGCTACTCAGTGCCTCCAAAAATATATTACTCAGATGTACTATGTCTTAATTTATTTAATACCAAAGACGAATGCTTCTCTGTGACTTAAGTTGCTGGAATCACTTAATTTTTCTATATTTGGTCCACATGTGAAATTACAACCAACATCAAATGGAAATTTGATTAAACAGACCAAGAACAGCATGTGTGATAGATGTGAACTCCCCCAGGGCAGGATGTTGGTATGGAAACCAGAAGACTTGACACTACAGAGATGAAAGTTCTCTCAAAGAGCCAATATCTTAGCCCGAAAGAAAAAAGACATATACTTTGTCTCCAAAAAAGGAACAACTCAAGTTCAGAAACCCGAAGCATCTGGATCAAGTCACCAGATTTGAGCCTGTTCTTTCCCTCATATTTCCCACTCCTCTTTTAATTATTGTATTCACTTCCCATTATAAGAAAAAAGAAATGGAGAACTCAGTGGTATTGCAAAAAAAAATTTCTAACCTAAGGAGGCAAAAGGACAAAGTAGTTTCAGTTTCCAAGATTATTCTAGCCTCTCAGAAGCTCTTGTTGCCCTTGAAGCTGGTTTCTTGGAGCAGCTAAGAGTCTGGGGATTCTGCAAGCAGCTAGAGTTATCTGGTGAGTGATCAGAAGACTCTTGGGATGAGGCCCAGCTGGGATGCCTTCCAAACTGTGTCTGCACCACCTGTAACTCTTCAATACACATGCTTGCCAGAAGATTGTCCCAAGCCTGGAGGGGGATGGGAAGAGTTGCCATTCCAGAAAGAACCACCAGCCAGCTTTGGCAGGGAAGGGTTCCTTGTGCATTAGAAAGGAGTCAGGGCTTCCAGCTAAGGGCATCTCGCCAGCCCTGGTATGCGGATCGGGGATCTGTGCGCACTGAGCCTGCCCTGACTTGCCCAGCGAATAGAGAGGCCAGCGAAAGACGGGAAAGGTGTTCACTCCTCACCTCCTTCTAGTTCCAGCCAGCTCCAGGCTCCTTTGAAGTCCCGGCCCAGAAGGCATGGCCAGTACTGATGCTGAGGTTTTTCAGTCAGCCTCTGGGATTCGGGTTTTTTCTCTCTTTCTCTCTCTGGAAGGCAGATTAACATAAATCAAAAAGCATGGACTTAGGAAGCAGATAAACCTCGATTCAAATCTTGGCTGGGCCATGGACTGGGTTTATAAACCCAAAAGAAGTTATAAAACTTCTCTGGACCTTAGAGTTTATTTCCGAAATAACATTAATCTATCTTAAGGGTTTCTCAGTCTCAGCATTATTGACACCTTGGACTGGATACTTTTTTATGACATTGGGTTGGGGATCTGTCCTACGCATTACAGAATGTTTAACAGCATCTCTAGCCTACCCACTAGATGCCAGTAGCACTCTCCCCATCGCACCATCAAAACTGTGACAACCAAAAACAGTTCCAGATACTGGCTAATGTTCCCTCAGGGGATAAGTTGCCCCAAGTTGAGAACCACTGACTTAACCTAATCCTTAGGATTGTTGTTTTATACATATTATAACAAATAAAGAGAGTCGATACCTATGAATGAATAAAGCACCCAAGAATGGTTAATTCCTGTAGCAGATGCCATCACTGCCCCTCTCACATCCCCTCAGCATCCACCTCAACACACTGTTGGCCGCTTCCCATGAGCACCTGTGACTCTCTGGACTTAGGAGTATGGTGAGTCTGCGAACACGGTAAATTGGAACTTGCCCTTAGAAGCAGCCCTTAAGCACTGACAGATGAGAAGTTGGTGGATAAACACCCCAGCTTCCTAGCCCCTTATTTGACATAGTTCTGAGGTTTATTCTATGCTGTTTCCCAGAATTCCTCTGTGAGATAAGACTCCATCACCCACAGTGGTAGTGGCTGTATAACACACCCCTTCCCTACCTTCACTTTTCTACTACTCCACGAGTTTTTCCTAGAATCACTTCTCAAAGTCTTTGTACAACTTTCTTTATCTTTCATGTGTTTTTATCTTTGAGTAACCTAATATATAAAAACTGATTTTTATGTCTATAAATGTCCTGCCTTGCTGATTCATCAGGCTTCTCATTGGTATTTACTCAGGTCACAATGTTTCAAAAATAATTATTTAAATACTGCAAATAAGCTCTGTTCTGCTCTGAGGACTGATGAAAATAATGATCAGCATATCCCTAACAGTGCTTATTTGCAGTACTTAAGTAACTATTTTTGAAACAAGTTTTTTTTAAAGAAGTTCTCACTTCTCACTTGGTCCTAAACCCAACCTATTCCCCACATTGTTGCCACATAGCTCTTTCTAAAATGTACACCAGACCATGTCTGACATGAATCCAGCAGTCTTATCTACTCCTGTAACCTCAAGACCTAAAACCACACTGGCACAGATAATATTTGTTGAATTACTGAGTGAATGTCATTCTCTTGCTTACAATCTTTGGATGCTTCCCCATGTTATCAGTAAAGGATAAAGGTCAAACTCTTTCAAATAGTACATTAGACTCCTTCATGACTTCTTTATCCAACTTTGTCTCTTACATTCCACCTTACCCCAAAATACGTACATACAACCTGTACTTTAGCCATCCCATATTATGTGTGGTTCCTAGAAAGGCTTGTTCTCTTTATGGCTATGTTTTCACATATGTTGCCTCTGAGCTTGGGATGTCTTTTCCAGCTCTTTTCCCTGCTAATACCTACAGGTTCCTCAAGAGGCTGCTCAAATCTGACTTCCTGGGAGGTGTCCAGGGAGGGGAGGTTCTGCCCTGATCCCTTTGAGTAAAGATAGCCCTTCTCTGCTCCCATTACACTATTGTACTATGGGATTTGCTCATTAACCTCCCCCACCAGAAAGAGAGTACCTTGAGGAAAGGGGTCGTATCTTTGAGTTATAGGTATCCCAATGCCTGATCCATTTTAGGTGCTCAGAATACAAATGTTTGTGCATTAATGAAATTAATAATAAAGTAATAATATAAAGAGGCTTTAGTATGTTCATTAGTCAGGGTGCTCCAGAGAAATAGAACCAATAAGACATATATAAATAAATAGAAAGAGATTTATTATAAAGAATTGACTAACATAATTATAGAGACTGAGAAGTCCCAAAATCTGTCATCTGCATTCTGGAGGCCCAAGAAAGCTGTTGGTGTAGTTCCAGTCCAAATTCAAAGGCCTAAGAACCAGAAGAGCAAATGCTGTAAGTCCCAGACTGGGTCTGAAGATGTGAGTACCAGGAGCAACAGTGTCTGTGGGTGGGAGAGGATGAACATCCCAGATCCAACAGAGAGTAAAATTTCCCCCTCCTATACCTTTTTGTTTTATTCAAGCCCTCGACCAATTGCATGACACTCCAGTCCAATTGGTGGGAAAACTTCTATACTCAGTCTACTGATTCAAATGTGAATCTCTTCCAAAATCACCCTCACAGACACACATCGAAATGTTTACCATCTGGGCATCCCTTAGCCCAGATGATTTGCCATATAAAACTAACCATCACAGTAAGCAATCCTCATTCCTCTGAATCAGCAACTGACTTCTGCATAGAGAGACTATTTGATGAATCCCAGGGATTCCCCGATGCTAACCACCTTCAGAAAGACAAACCACAGGTACATGAGCTATATTATCTAAGCCTTCTACTATTATGGTTTAGCTGTACTAATGATGGGAAGAACCTTCTGCCTTGGCCAAGAAATAATGTGACCTGCGACCTGAGCCTGTGAAGGAGATTTGATGTATGAACATGAACACCTCCCACATTACACAGCCAGGCAAATATCTGTTGTGAGAACCCAGAAAAGCTGTTTAAAAGATGTGTTCTTTGTTGAGCTGAGCTTTTTCAACCTAGGGTATCTTCAAGATGGAATTTTTACAAATTCAACATTAGGCCTTAAATCTTAGAGCTTGCGTTTAATACTAGTGATTTGGTTTCATAGAAACAAAAGATAAAACACAAGGAAAGAAAAATATGTGCTGGTTTTGTTCTAAAGACTCCATTAATTCTACATCTAAATCCTCTTCTAAGAGAAGAATGTAGCTGGGACAAAAAGACTCTTCCTCACTTCCACTGTCATCCTCTCAAAACAAAATTGATTGAGGAGTCCCTTGAGATTTGAATAAAATTTAATCATATGAGAAAAGAAGTCATATAGCAATGAAGAACATAATGAAAGGACAGTTTTTATTATACTGATTCAGTCAAATGACCAACAAGTACCGAGCATCTATGATCAGCTCATGCATCAGGAGGGGCTTGTTTGACAATATTTATAAGGCATTCATGCTCGCCAAGACGAAATACAGGAGTCAAAGGCTAAACATGATATCTGAAAAGCGATAGATGTTCACAGGACACTAAATCTTCTATAACCTGTCAGTAGGAGACACTATTCGAAGTCTCTCTTGCTGAGCTAAGAATCAGCCAAACTCCATTTTCAACAAAGTAGAGGGCATAGGTCTTTTATCAGGACCACCAGAACTTTTTCCTCAGTTTCAACTAATCTTTAAATATGCCATCACAACTGCACTTCAGGAGTAGATCTAAACATCACAAGGGAGCCTTCTCAACTCAATAGACAGCTGTTTAGGATGAGATTCTAGGTATTAGTCCATTGAAGGCCATGAAAGTTTTATGTGGAAATAAATGTAGGGGCCAGAACTCTCTCAGAAAAAAATCATAGAACCAATGCCCAAGCTGGAAGGAATTCCAAGACACAACAAAAGCAGGTAACATGATGGTTGAGAACACTTCCCTAATTATTGGGGAAGATATTCGAAATGCTTAAGTCCCAATAACAGGAAAGACAGGTTATGCCAGGACTTAAGTCTCCTGATGTCCACACTACATTCTTTCTACTGCTTCACACTACCTCTCATCAAGCATTCCCATTACTGAATCCCTCAGCCTCCTGAACAAGCTGGCTGGCATGGGTGACCCTCAGCACTGCTGATACGGTTTAGCCAATAGTACAATCTAGAGAAAGAGTTTAACATCATTTTCCATGCGAGCATTAAATCATTTCTTATTATTCCCTTACCAGTAAATCTATGTGGACTTAATCATGAGACTCTAAAAGTTTCTTACAGATATTGAATGAAGTAATGAGGGGCAGAGTAGAGACTGGATTCCAGTTCTCCAGACTCCTTGTGTATGATCCTTACTACTCCTCTATGGTCTCCCATATTCCATCATTCCTGCAGAGACATCTCAAAGAGGAAATGATAAAGTCCAACATTCAAGACTCATATCATACTAAGCGAAATAAGCCAGACAGAAAGGGTTGAAAATCACATGATATCACATATATGGGATAGAAACCTAAAAGCAACAAACGAACAGGACAAACCAACATTCAAGACTCGAACCAATCATTATGAAGCCAACCTGCTATATAATATCCTATCCTATGTATCTAAAATTAACCAAGACAGTATCCTTCAGCTGGAACCTTCCTGGAACAAACTACTCCTGCTCAAGAAAAATAAGAATCCAGCTAAAGTAATTGCTACTGCTGTTATAAAAATATATTACTTGTAGGACTTCACAGAATAAGAGATAATTTTCTTTTTATGTGCTATAGTAGCAAGGACGTTTAAATGTCATCTTTATTTTGACAGAGGAGCGCATTAATGCCAAATTCTATTTAGACAGACTTTTATTATACCAAGACCAGTACCTTTCCCTATTGGGTTCTCTTAATGGACAAAAGGCTCCAAAATAGCTAATAATAATAATAGCAGTAGTAGTAGTAGTAGTAGTAGTAGTAGTAGTAGTAATAATAATAATCTTTTTTAAAAACAACTATGGATCTCACAGGGAAAAAGCGTAAGGCAGGCTTGCTTGGCAAAATTACACCAACAATTACATACACTAGTGATTTAAGCTTGGTTTTACTTTAATTTATGATCCTAACACCTTCCTTCTCCAAAGACTCCATTCCTGACTAATAATCTCAAATTCTGTGTGTTTTTTTTTATATTTGATACGTCATGCTAAGACACAATGAATAGTTCAGTTTTTAGACAGCTTAGCTGGTGAATTTAGACAAATAGTATGCACAGAAAGAAGGTCCTTTAACCAAAAAAAGGAAAAGAAAGAAATGAAAAGGTGCTTATCTTGTGCTAGTAAAGAGAGTATCAGTGAGCATAGCCTGTTTAGGTAGCACAATGGTGAAACGTTGAATATCTTTTTATCTGTTTATTGGATATATATATATATATATTTCGTATTCTCTTTAATTTTTTTCCAATTTAGAAAAATGCTTAGACTGAAAAAGAGAAATAGTCTTTTTTTTAATAAATATGAAGTTTATGTAGGTGATCATATTGACTCTGTGGTAATAATCACCAAAGGAGAAGTACAAAAATAATACCTTAATGACCTATAGGAAAAAAATGAGATCAGAAGCCTGACTTTGGGAATGAGTAAGGACTTTCAGCCCCAGAATCAAGTAGCAAAGCTTCAGTCCTGACTCCAGGCGAGTCACTCAGGCTCTGAGTCCTGGTTCCCACATCTCTAAAATGCAATACTAATAGTACCTCAATCACAGGGCTGGTGTGATAATTAAATAAAATGTGCATATAAAGCATAGCCCCTAGCTAAGCTGTAAATAAGTGCTTGGTGTAGGGAACTAAGCTAACTAAAATTCATCATTTTTTTTTTTAATTCTAGGACTTCTGGAATGCTTTATTATGCAAATGTACATTAAATCACTCAAAAAAGAAAGAATTTGTTTCCCAAATATAATTGACAATGGGATTATTTTTTCCAAAGGTCATCTGACAGGTCAAGTGGTCCAGAAACACAGGAACTGCTCATCTACCCCCTTCCCTCTTCTCCAGAAGGAGAACCTAGAGACCTCAAAAGAACTGGTCCAGGACATTCAGTTACCTGATCACAAATCCAAATGGAGCACCCAAATTCCCCTGCTAGCCTATTACTTTAGTAAGATTCTTTCCATAATCCCATCACCCTGAGAGTGTGGAAAGAAGTCTTATGTGCTGCCCACCCCATATTCCCCCTATTTGGTCCATCAAGCTCAGTCTCTACCTTTTCAGGTCCATCATTACATTGTCATGACCAGAGCAAGAGGACAAATGGAGATCTACATAACATATGTCCAGGTACATAACAAGTACAAGTCCTGTTAAGCTGATAAACCGCTAAAGGAAATGTGTTTCATTCTCTTGCCTTGACAAATAAATCTTTCCCTCATAATGACCTTGAAGTCCAGGTTCAAATTTTGAATCCCTCGGGGTTCCTCAGTGAACGTGACACATGTGGAAAAGGAGGCCCCTAGCCTGAAGCTGCACCCCATCCCTTCCTATCCCTGGCCCTGTCCCACACTGTGAGGGGCCTTGTTTACTTGTATATAGACTCCTCTGGCTACAATGTTCACACTTCATCCACAGCCCCCTGCAACAGCTACCTCTTGGCACTACCTCAGAACTCAGAACTCAAAGTCTGTTACCAACAGCATGGTGGACTCCCAGGAATTCAGACCCAACAGAAAGGCCTGTTTGTGGAAGTGGGTTCAAGGCTGTTTGGGCAGGAATTTGGGGTTCCAGGTACCTGAAGTATGGAGAGGCATGGGCTCCGAGTGGATGTAGTCACTCAGTCTTGCACTATCATTGCCCCGCAGGGAGAAATGCAGTAGGAGGAGGGCCACAGCAGGCTTTCCAAAAGTGGAGCCCAAGCAAGGCGCAATCTGCTTGCTCGGCCCCTCTGAATGCCACCAGGATCGGTTCAGGGAAGATGCCTGAAAAGAAACACCTGAGAAAATGAGCATGCATTTCCCCTCCCAAAACTTTTTAACTGAAATAGCCTTCTAGCCCCACTGGGGTAGGACCCCAGAGATGCACGAGCAGTAAGGGCACCAGGAGGACTTCACGTGACACTGAGGTGTCAAGAGAGCTCACCAAGGTGGCCTAGGGAGCCTTTTTTCAGCCCTCTCCTGCCCCCATTTGTTAAATTAGCGAAGATGAATAAAAATTGGAAGGAGATTCAAGGCTCACATTATGTGTGGATGGTTCACTACATGTAAATAATAATAACTTTATGGTAGCAAGCAGATTGTACATTATCATTACTATGATTTCAGCCTGCTTTATGGCTCCTCAGCTAGTTGGAAACATATTTTTAGTCCTAATATCAAAACCTGTCAGAGTTTGTTTTGCTACAGCTAACAGAATGATACAGGTCAGATCAATTATTATGAAAAATTCAATTAAGAAAGTACCATATGTGGCACTAAAAAAAGACTACGATGGCACATATGGCTAGAAAGAAGTGATGGCACTGCATCCCTGCACATGTGTGACACCCCTGCCCTTCAGTCCTTGTTACTGTGGCCATATCATAACAGGAAATCTCCTCTGCCTTCTCAATTCCAGCCCCATGCTCCCCTCTGACCCCCAAAACCTCCCGCTCTCATCTGTCACCCCAACCCAGGAGACCTGGCAACCAATTTAATTGTATTTGTCTGCAGAGGACTTGGTTAAGAGGACTTTTGAAATCCAAGAGCATTGATATTTTTAAGCAGGAGAGAAAGAAATTGGTTAGACAATTAATTACAAGAGTCCAAGTTTGATTGGATGTCCTACCTCTGGCCTGACAGTGAGTGATCAGGGGTTAAGGACACCAGCTCCAGGGTCAAACTAGCTGGATTTAGTTTCCTACTCTACTATTCCCTTTTCATGCGACAGTGAGCAATTTACTTAATCCTTCTAAGCCTCGGTTTTTTCATCTGTAAAATGGGGATAATAACAACAGCTCCCTCGTCTGTTGGAAAAACTAAATGAAATAATGCATGTTAAAGTGCTTAGCATGGTGCCTGGTGAACAGTAAAAGCTCCATCCATATTAATTATTATTTTTTTTTTTATTTTTATGTCATTAACAGGCAGCAGGTTTGGTGGAAATGCACGCAATTTCGGTCAGGAAATCTTGATCTACTACAAGCTCTAAGACTTTGGGTTAGTCGGTTCACCTCTCTGGACCTTCATTCCCTCATCAACAAATTGGGGGTAATCATAGCCATCTGGTAGACTTGTTTCAGGCTTCAGTGAACTACTGAATGGGGAAAGTGCTTGCAAACTATTATGTGATATGCAAGCATAATTTAATGTAATCATCTCCAAACTAGCCCTAGGCCTCTGAAAACGCTGGGCAGATGCCATCTCTGTGAGTTTGTTCAAAATATGGACTGTCCAGGCAGCTAAGTAATACCTAAAAGCATCCTAAGAGTCTAATGATGCAAAGCAAAAATGGCACAGAAATGTGGAAGCCTGAATTCAAAAGGGCCTGGGATGTACTACAGAGCTGTGTTCAGAAAGAAATTGCCTGGCTGATCGTAGTTAATAGCTTTGCATCTTTCAAAGTGATTGCTTATATTTTTTAAAAATGTCCCAAATCAATATGCAGTAGCACAGCTTCCTTTCAGGCCTAAAGTCTATAACATTTCTGTCTCTTGAAACCATAATCCAAGAGGTAAACCAATGTGGAGTTACTGAGATGCACAATAATGGCAGCTACTCTTGGGGTGGCCGCACCTTGCCTTAGGGTTTGGCTGATGGAGGCAGCCAGTGATCTGACCACTTGGCTCCGATCATGGAATATTTCAACCTTCTGGTTACAGCTCTTGGCTAATGGCTGTGCTCTCTGCAGGCCTCTCCAGCCTGGTCATTCTCCAAGGCAAAGTGAACTGATTATTTACACACAACTCTTCTTTTTTGGACTCTGAGACCTGGGGTGTGTTATGCATTTTTATCCTGAATCTCTTACTTTATGAGAGCTTCAGGGATATATAACACAGAAAATGGAACAGGGGAATGAAATTAGAAGAAAAATGAAAAAAAGGAGGGGGAAGCAAATGTTCTCGTCTGACCCTGCTTTGCCTCTTCAGGTGAAGGAAGAGGAAGGGTGGCGTCAAGGTTGCACCAGAGCAGTTCTGAGGAGGAAGTAGTTTGGGGAAGCAGCTGCTTGCAAAGCTCAGGGGAGCTGTCAACTCCTGTAGGGGGTGGCCTCTGTCAGGGGAGATGCAATCTCAGCTGGCTGTGGAAGAGTAGGGTCTTGCTCCTTTGCTATTGAAAGGGGAGCTGTAGATAGTGATGCCTGGAGCAGGAAACACAACCCCAGGCCACATGGAGACGCCGACAGGGAGGTTGTGGATCCCATCGTCTCATTGCTGTATTTTGGTCTTTACTCTGGTTTCCTTGTAGCTGTGGTTAAAGAAAAAAATCATGATTAAAACAAAAAACTCCTCACGTGTGTAATTTCAACATTTTATTCAATTAGGGGGTGACTATAGCTTAGCAAGCACATTCCCGAACCTCCTCCTTCTCTCTTTTGTGGTCCTCCTTCCTCCCCTACTTGCTCCCTGCATGCTGGTTTCTTCCTTTCTCCTGTCCTTGTCCTCTCTACTCCCTTCTCTCTCAGACCTCTTTACTCAAAACTCCTCCTTCTCTGCTACCCGCTCTCTGCTCGCCTCCTTCCTGCTCCCTTCATCTTTTGGATCCCCACGTCTTCTGTCCTTCTCTCCTAGTCTAACTTTCTGTTTCCAGCCCTTCCCTTCAAGATGCCCTCATGTGGACTTTCTGATTTCTCTGTTTCTGGCTTCTAGAACTTTAAAAGTAGTATAAAATCTTACATACAGCTGTCAAAAGACCTTAATGCTAGTGGGAAAAGAATAAGGGAGGGGATGATGGTTCAAGTGTAAATAAGGAAATAAGTGTAATAATAAAACAATTTTACTGTAAATTTCCTAAGAACAGACTAGTTCTCATATATCTTTGTAGTCTCCATAGAGCCTATCAATGTACCCACCACACACACCACACACACACACACACACACAACATACATACACATGCATACACATACACACACACAATTTGTTGAATAAGTGAATGAATGCATGAATACTGAAACAAAATGTGGTTTTATTTCATTGAGCACATACTGAGCCAGACAAAGCAGAGATGTGAATCTTCAGAGAATCTCAGGAATCCTCTAGTGAAGGTACATACTCACTTACAATTAGCATTTAAGCATCGTTAAAATGTAAATGTTACTGCTACTGGTTTGCCCTCCTCAGTGGGCTAACATTTCCCTTGTTTACATTGCTCATTTTCTTGGAAAACCTTCTTTTATACATACAAGTAGAATCCCAATCCACAAGTTCTATACACAAAGCCACTGCTGTCCTGTGGTGACACTGTATCACTTTACCCATCCCTCCTGCATCCAACTGGTTCACCAGCTGGATTCATCTAACTCATCTTTTCAACAAATATTTACTTTATACCTTTTTTTATGTCACTCTTTATGCTGACTACTTTACTCTTATCTCATTTAATCCATACAATGCTCTGAAGAAGGTAGTGTTATTATCCCTACTTTTCAGATAAGGAAACTGAGACTAAATCAGTCAAATACATTCACTAGCCATCCCAATTTGCCCACTTCAGAGGGAGTTCCAGGACATGAGACTTGCAGGGTTTTTTTTTTTATTAAGTTTATTGGAGTAACATTGCTTAATACAATTATATAATTTTCAGGTATACATTATAATTTAACATCTGTATATTCTATTGTGTGTTTACTTTCCAAAGTCCAGTTTCCTTCATCTACCATATAGGACTTGCAGTTTTTTTGCTTTTGTTTTTGTTTTTACCAGGGCAGTCCCAGGCAAGCTGTCCCAGTTTGCCAGGGACTGGGGAGTTCCCAGGTCTTGGGACTTTCAGTGCTAAAGCAGGGAAAGTCCCCTGCAAACTGGGTGAGTAGATCACCCTAACATAATCACATGCCCAAGGTCACACAACTGGTATGCATCAGAGATGGAATTCAAAACCACCCCTTGTCTAGTTCCAAGACCCCCAATTTTACCTTATCTTCCTCACCTCCCAACCTCTAATCCTATTTCTGGTTGCCCCTAAGACATCTCACAATCACTTCACACCCCAACACCACCCCCTAAAAATCTCTCTTTCCCTAAAACCAACTGTGCTAATTCCAACTCCATTGAGTTATTAAACGCATCCTAAGAGTTACCTCCAAATCTCCTCAATCCACCCCTTCCTTGTTGCTCTGTCTACCTCCACCCTGATTCATGTCTTCAGCCCCTGAATTCCTGGAACCACAAGGTTTCTCAGCCTCCACGTGTCTGTCCTGCATACCACCCCAAGATGTAATCTCTGGAATGTTAACCTGAAAGGGAACTCTCAGACAACCTTGCACTTGGATTGTTAAGAAGCTAAGGCAAGGAGAATGAAAGGGCAGAGGCCAATCTAGCATCAAATCTTTCTAACCTACAGGCCAGCATGCTGTAGTGCCACCCCTTGCCTCTCCAGTGGTTCCACTGAACCTCAGAGCAAGTACAAAGCCTGTATCTGAAGACATACCAGCCTTCTCATCCTCCCTGCAATTCCATCGTGTACACCCTCAGCTCTGCTAAGTTGATCTGGTCCTTGCAGACTTCTGATTACTTCTACATTTATTCCTGTTTTTATCTGCCCTCCCCTCCCGCCATCACTAAGGAGATTTTTACTGAGCACCTGCTATGGGCAACATATAAGAACTACATACAGAAGGAAGACATAGCACCTAAAACAAGCAGCTTCACTACAGCTCAAATTCCACCTCCTTGCAACCCCTCCTCCTGACCCCTTTCATCATGACTTTCCAGAATGTATATTTCTTGTACTATGACTTCTGTCACTGAAGCTTTTCAATCTCATTTTCTGCCTGCTCCACATAGATGGGTCTTGCTTTCTTAGTAAGATTGTCTTGTCTTGGGTATAATAATACTGGAAAACTTTTATTCCTGTTCCAGCAACACATCTATCTGGCTTTTTGTTGGGCATATACTAGGTACTTGAGATGCACTTACTGAGCTGAATTAAATTGGTCACAACAGATTCTCTGTTACAAATAATCCTATGTAGCAATTTTTTTTTTCTGATTCCAGTTTACATAACAGTCATTCTGCCAGAGTAAAACTCAACTGGACACAATTTGCACTAAAGTCCAAGAAGGAGAGAGCTGACTTCAAATTGACCCATTTACAATTTTTTATTCCACCAGCTCAGGAGAACCCATCTCCTTTCTATGCTTTTCTTCCTCCCCCAGACATCTCAAAGAACCTAATCACCATCTTCTGAATCCTCCCTGTCACCTACCACCCCCTCACACAACGCACATACCACCTCAAATACTAAACCACAAGTCAGATTTTTAAAGTTCAAGAGCTAAAAAGAATGAGCAATTGACTCATTTTTCCTTGATTCAAAGAGCTGCGGGTTTTCTAGAGCAGCCCTGACACCACTTATGTGGGCCTGATCCCAATGCCAGGGCAGACCAAGGGGATTCCTACCTCCCTAACCAAATTGAACAGTGGACCAACAATGACCCTGCCTTAATGTGTGACCTTGAACAAATAAGTCACTTTGCTGCTCTGGGCTTAGGATCCCACAGCTGTAAAGTGAAAGGCTGCTTCTCTCCAGGTTCCCCCAAGGACCCTCAGATCACATGTTCTGTGACTCTGGTTTCCTTCTCATTCCTGAGCTCTCTCCACAGCACAACCTGCTCAAAACACAGTGCCAGCCCCAATAAATCCTCTGCCACCAGCCCAGCTCTTTCATTGCCAGTATAAAAGGTGAAAATATGCTTTCTTTCTTCTTTTTATTAAATTCCAGGCTGAGAAAGGCTCATGAAAACTGCTAGTTCATCCAAGATGAACTGAGAGAAGACACCCCCAGTAGAAGGGCAAACAGGCCTCAGGGGCCTTAAACTTTCAACTGTCTTATGAGATAAACTACTCCAAAAACCTTAGTGGCTTAATCTCAGCAGCTCATATGAATCCTTAAGCCATTTACCGTCTCAGAATAGAGCAGTAAGTAGATCATGAAAAGCCATTGTCAGCTTTGGTGGTCTGTGGAGTCTTCCTTGGATGACAACAGAACATCAGTTTCCCACTGGCCTTTCCTTGGAGAACTCACTTGCAAAGGAAGGGAGAATGCCGTTTAAACCACAATTGCCTTCGAAGGAGAGTGGCTGTTAATAAACAGAGAACTTTTTGGATCCACTGTGTACCTTGATGGGTTTGGATATGCAAAATGGGCCCAGAGCAAAGTATGTGAAGAGAAGTTGGGGCAGACTTGAGTTGCTCTACATAATTAATAAGAAGAATTGGAATTGGTTGGGAGAACTCACAAAGGAGAGGATGAGAAAAAGAGAGGTGGATGAAGAGAGGGGACCAGCAAATGGGTGAGCCTAGGGCTCTCTATGGGGTAGAGTGGCCAGTGAAATTCCAGGGTAGGAGTCCAGAACTTAGATGTCTATTTTCAATATGTAGTTCTGTCCTATTGCAATAGAAGCTCCTCCATCTTCCTTTCAAATCTGCTATAAAATCTCTACAAAATTTCATGTGTTGATGGTGTTGTTTGTTTATTTGTTTGTTTGTTTGTCTGTCTGTGATGGTAGAACTTAGAGATGAGGCTCAATTTCAGGTAGGAGTCAAATGTGGACTAAAATAACAGAAAAAGCAGAGAAAAATAAGTAAACAGGAGTTAGAAGCCAGGGGCGATTACAAGAAAATAGCCCCTAAAGAATATGAAGAAATCTCTAAACATTCACAGTGTATTTAATGCGTGGTTCAAGCTCACCTTTTCTAGACATCAATGAGAAAGAAGACACAATCCATGTGTGTGCACACACACACACACACACAACTGGAAAAAAACTGAAGGGGCTGAGGGAGAACATTTGGCCAGGTCTTGACCCAAATACAGGGGAAGCTTGTTAACGGTGAGACGGTGCCCCTGGAATATGAGGGCTCTTTCTTGAAGAGGCTGAGCAGATAAAGTCTTGGCTGTTAGCAAGGAAATGAAAAGTCATCATCAGAAAAAGATGCAGCTACAAGCTGCAAAAGGATGTGGATGTGCTATCCAAGTGCCTTCTATAGTGAGGGACATTGACCGATGAGGTATGAGTTTCTCATGATGGTTCAATGCTTTTACATTTAATATTTGGAAATGTCTAAAAAACATGGCATCTTGAAAATGGAAGATGGCTTTTCCTTATAAATACAGTCCCTGTTAAGGCTATTAAAGAGTGTATAAATATACATTAGGAAAACTAAAGCAAGGAAGGGAGAGAGCAGGGTTGGATGATGAGAGAGAACCAAGTTCCTGGAAACCAAAATATAATCCCACAGAAAAATGGATGCTAACCATGGAAACAGACCTGTCAATAGATTGTTATCTGAAAAGAAACAAAGGAAGAGAAGTGTCCCGCACAACCTCAGGCAGACCCACATGGGCTCTAGAGCTTTTACCTTTCCATATTTTATGCTTTCAGTTCTATTTATTGTTCCACATATGTTTACTGAGCACCAAATACAAGCCAGGCCCTTTTCTTGAAGAGATGAAACAAAGAAGGGCCTGCTCTCACAGATTTAGCACAGACAATAAGTAAGGAAAAAGTACACAAATGAATGAGATCATTTTAGGTACTATTAAATAGTCTATGAGTAAAATAAAGCAAAGAACTGTGAAAAAGAACAACTTGGCGTAGAAACAGCTATAGAGAATGGAATCAAGAAGGATCTTTCTGAGGAAACCTCATTTGAAGTGAAATATTAACAAGAAGGAGCCAGCCTTGATAAGATGCTGAAGAAAGACATCCTGAGCAGAGGGAAGGAAACGCAAAGGCCCTGAGAAGGGCAGGAGGGCCTGCAGGATTGGAGCTGTTGAAGCACGTCTGGAGATGGAGGGAGACAGGTGGGCGGGAAGCCTGGGGGCAGATTGTGCGAGCCCTTGAAAGCTACACTGAGAAAAATAAAAGCGGACAGCCATCTGGTACACTGTCGTGGAGAGAGTCTCTTTCCTGAGCTGTGGCGAAGCCATTTCTCCTAGAAGAGAAACATGGAGCAAGCCCAGCCCCATGGAGGAAGCTCCAGGAGCGGTGCATTACAGCAAAGAGCCACCAGATGGCTCTGCGACAAGACCACCCAGCACTTTCTCTTACCATTGCTGATGTCTTTCCTGTTCTAAGGTAGAAGCACTTTTTCCTCACTAAACAAAAGCTTCTTTAGCAAATAGCCGCTTCATTTTTTTTTTAAACAAAAGAAACCAGTAGCAACCAGTACAATAGGGCACTCGGGTGATTTAACATCTTTGCTTCCTGATGGCTAACAGAGGCAACTCCTATTAGCCAGAGGGCTCCTCAATGCTCCATTCCCAAGCGCCCATTCTTTCAAAGCACTGTGCTTAACCCAACTGGCTTGGTCACCCTCCTTTCCAGATAGACAATCCTAGGAAAAAAAGAAATGCCAGAAGCTCAGGCCACAGGCCAAATTTCAACTCTCCAACAAGCCAACTTGCTCAAGTAATGGCTTTCAGGCACTTAAAAACCCTGGGTGATGGTGTGTGTGAGAATGTAGGGCTGGAGGAGTGAGAGGAGCAGAATAAAAAAGGAAGGCAGGGTGTTTGTATTTCCACCAAGATTTTCTTGCAATAGTATGTTTTTGGGGTTTTGTTTTGTTTTACTTTGTTTTTCTAAATAAAGGCAAGAATTTCTCCAGATATCTTAACAAGCACTGGGCCTAGAAACAGTCATCTGGTGTGAATGAAGGGGCTTCCGTGACCAGCGTGCAGGTGACACAAGAAAGCAAAGATCTACAGGACTTGTCAGTGAGTCATCTGAATTCATCAAGGAGCCACAAGGCCCAGGGGCCGTCTGAGGATAAAAGAGAAAAAATAACCCCTGCCTTTAAGGAGCTTACGATCTGAAGTTGGCATAGGAATTCTTGCCATTAGAAATCTTTTCTTCCTATCTGTTGAAATTAGGCTCTCCTTCCCTTGGGCTCCCACAGTCCTTGGTACATATTATAGTTGTGTCAGACTTGTGTCCGTCACTAGATAAAGCTGCTCTCTGAGTACAGACCCACATGTGATCAACATCTGTTTTCCCAGAACCTCCCACAGAGAGAGAGAGAGAGAGAGACAGACAGACAGACAGACAGACAGACAGAAACGGAGACGGAGACAGAGAGAGGGAGACAGACCGACAGACAGACAGACAGACAGATGAGAAAGACAGAAGTGGGAAGAGGGAGGGAAGAAGAGAGAATTTGTTTAATAATACTCTTCTCAACTCTATTCTCCACCTCTCTCTGACACAAGTACACACACACACACACACACACACACACACACTTACAGACACTTCAAGGATATACATGTCATAATCTACTAGCCCATTTTCACAACTCCCATTGGGGCAAATTCAAAGTAAAGAAGTAATCCTAGAAAATGAAGCTCTATAATGATTTTTCTATCTGCCTGACCAAAAAAAGAAAAAGAAAAAAAAACAAAAAAGAGCCAGGAAGGGTCCTTGTTTAATTGTTTTCAGCAATGAGGAGGAAGAGAGGCCTGCTGTGTTAGTTCATGTTTTCATGAAAGGTCACACATGTCCTTTCTCCAACAACAACGGGAAGGATGAAGTATGACAGGGAGCTTCTCTGAGTGTGGCTCACAAACTGTCGCTGTTGAAGAAATGTTCTTCCTGCCCGTGGCAGTTCTTTGCTGGTAGTACAGGGTATTTAGGCAACATTCTTACCTCCAAAGAGACTTGTATGGTGAGTTTAAGAACCACCCTAGCTAAATCTCCCTATGGCATTGCTTTGATCAGATATCTCCCTAGGCACAATCCATTTAAATGGTTCTCAATTGCCTACACATTCAGTCAAAATCCACTGACCTGGAAGTTAAAACTTTCTCTGCTTAAACCTCTTCCTCTGGAAAACTTCCTGGATTCCCTCACGCCCAGTAGCATCTGCCATCTCGTTTTTGTAGCACTCTAAACTTCCAGGATTTCACATCCCACTAATTGTTTAATTGAATTTGAATTAAATATTAGTTTAATGTCACCAGAGTAGACTGCTGAGATCTATGTGTATAGAGACCAGGTCTTTTTGTTCAAGCACTCAAAGTAGTGTCTGGCACTACGTAAGTCCTCTTAAATATTTATGACTCATTTGGCAACTGACTGACTTGATGTTCTTGTTCTAACTTAACTTTTCGGCTTCATCTCCTGATTCCTTCGTACAAACACCTATGTTTCATCCAAATCCATCATTCTCTGACATCTGTCTTTACTTTTCAATCTCTGTGACTTTGTTCAAGTGATTCCTTCTGCTTGGATAATGGATATCCTTTCCATCCCACTTAAGGACAACCAGAATCAGAGAAGACAGAATACTTTTTATTGAGATATAAGTTCACATACAATAAAATTCAGTGGTGATTTTTAGTATATTCACGAAGTTCTGCAATCATCACCACCAATTTCAGAACATTTCTATCACCTGAAAAAAAACAACCCTGTACCTATTACTCATCATTCTCCATTCCCCTACTCCCCAAGTTCCTGTCAATCATTAATCTACTTTTTGTCTCAGTATATTTTCCTAGTTTAGATGTTTCATTTAAATAAAACCATACAATATGTGGCCTTTTGTGTCTGCTTTCTTTCATTTAGCATAATATTTTCAAGATTCATGAATATTGTAAAATGTATCAGTACTTCATTCTTTTTATGGCTGAATAGTATTCCATTGTACGACTACCACATTTTATTTAGTCATTCATCAGTTGATGGACATTTGGGTTGTTTCCACTGTGGGGCTTTTATAAATAATGCTGCTGTGAATATTTGTATGAACATATGTTTTCAATTATCTTAAGCGTATATTTAGGAGTAAAATTTTTAGGTTATATGGTAACTCTATATTTAACTATGTAAGAAACAGCCAAACTGTTTTTCTAAAGTGGCTTACCATTTTACATTCCCACCTGCAATATATGAGTATTCCAATTTCTCTATATCCTTTGCCAACACATGTTATTATCTGTTGGTGGTGTTGGTGTTGGTGTTGTTGTTGGTGGTGGTGATGATGATGATGATGATGATTGCCATGCCAGTGGGCATGAAGTGGAATCTCACTGTGCTTTTGATTTGCATTTCACTGATAACTAATGATGTTAAGCAGTTTTTCATGTGCTTATTGGCTATTTGTTTATTTTATTTAAAGGTATGTTTATTGAAATCCTTTGCCATTTTTAGTTGGACTATATGTCTTTTATTATTGAGTTGTTAGAATTCTTTACGTTCTGGATACTAGACCCTTATCAGATCTTTGCAATGTGATTTGCAAATATTTTCTACTATTCTATGGGTTATCTTTTCACTTTTCAACATAGTTCTTGAAGAACAAAAGTCAAATTTTGATAAGGTCCACTTTATTCTTTGGTTTTTGTGCTTTTGGTGCCATATCTAAGGAATCAATACCTAATCCATGATCACAAAGAATTACATCTTAGAAGTTGTTTTCTTTTAAGACTTTTATAGTTAAAGCTCTTAAAAAATTTAGATCTTTGATCAATTTTAAGTTAACTTTTGTATATGGTGTGAAGTAGAGGGTCCAGATTCATTCTTTTACATGTAAATATCCAGTTATCTCTGTACTATTTGTTTAAAAGATTGTTCTTTCCCCCATTGAACTGTCTTGGCAAAAAGAAACATTTTTAAGACATTCCTGATTGAAAAGTCTGCTTGGTAAAGACCACCACAGTCTGAGGTATGGCAGTCAGGAATGCAGAGATTGGCTGGTTTATTTTATACAATACCACCTCAGTCCACCACCTCAGTCCACCTCTTTCTATATATGCCAATGGTTCTTAATCTTTTTTAGGGTGAATAATCCAATAAAATTGTGGAATTTTTCATACACACATAATATTCTGCTTAAAATTTTGAGGTCACAGACATCTCCCCACCCAAGAAGTGTATCCACGGACACTAATCTCAGAAGTCCTGTTCCACTCTCCTTCCCTCAGAGTTCACCCACTGCTAAGACTCTAGGCAACACCCCACAATGCAGATGACTTGCTTGGTTTTTGTTTGTTTGCTTGTGTGTAGCCTTACCCACTTCTTTGAACTGCACATTTTCACCTAACTCCTAGATGTGTGCGCCTAGTCCCTGGGCATTTCAAATTTAGCACATTCAATTCATTATCTTAACTCCCCCAACCAAGCTCGTACACCAGCTTCTCTTTTTCTGGCCACAGCACTGTTCTTCCCATCATGCAGGCTCAAAACTCAAAGTCATCTTCACTTCCCTCTCCCACCATGCAATCAGTCTCCAGTTTTATATAACTATTTCTTTATCCTGACCACCTATCAGTACCATGCCTGATCCAAGCTCTTATCCTGATACCTGGCTGATGCGATAGGTGTCTCTGGTCTTGCTTGTTTCTTGCTTTTGGGTTCTTCACTTTCTAATTCATTAAGGCACCAAATTTATCTGCTGAGAGCACAGTTCTGAACATTTCACTTTCTGGCTTGAAAAAATTAGTAACTTGTCAAGACCCTCCAAATTTAGTATAAACCCAATTAGTCAGGAATTCAAGACTCTCCATTCTCTGACTCCGACCAACCATCTGGCCTCACCTCCCAACTCTACCCAAAGTAGACCCCATCTTCCAGCCAAAACTGTCACCACTAACATTCTCTGTTTCTTGCCTTCACTCATTGCCCTGCCCCCCATCCTTAGCAAGCTAACCTTGCTGAGCCTTCAAGCCAGCCCAATTGGATCACCTCCACCAGGCTTTCTTAATTGCCCCCACTGGAGGAGGAATCACCTCCATCTCTAATCTCATGTAGTAATGTAGTTATTTTTATATGACATTTTCTATTATTAATCATCTTATATCCCTCTTAGCAGATTGCATTGTCTTGAACAAAATAGTTTCTTAATGGATATTGGCCACATTCAGCAGTGATACCCAAGGGAATATGAATCAGAGTCACTTGGGGAACTTTTTCAAAACACCCACTTGGGACCTAGACTTCTAGATTTTGAAAAGGAATCATCCACTGATAATTATGATGTATTTCAGAAATTTAAAACTACTCATCAAATTAACAAAACTAGCTGTAGTAAGATGGTTAAAATATACTGAACATTTACCATGTGCCAAGCATTATCTCATTTAATCCTCAAGAAACCCTATGAGGTGGGCAGCATTATTTTCCCATTCTGTGGATGAAGAAACTGAGGATTAACTAAGTCATTTGCCTAAAGTGGGGCATTTATATATAAATGAATTTGATGAAATAAAGGTCCCTGAAGGACACTTACAATCTATCTAGAAACTTAACAGTGATTTTCCAGGAAAATCTATATTCAGATTTAGTAAATTTTATTCATTTTCTTCTTTCCCTAGTTTTGTGACCTTGGGAAAATTATTTGCCCTCTCTCAGTTTCTGTTTCTTCTTCTGTAAAATGAGCATAATATAATACCTACTAAAGTAGAAGGCATTAAATGAGTTAAATCGTGTAAAGTACTAAGTGCCTACACAGAGTAAACACTCAAGAGGTTACCTATAATTATCGTTATAATTTTTTTATTCAAAAATATGCCTCAACCCAAGGTAGTCCTTCCTAGCTGCAGTCAACAATAATGAGCCAAGCAGCACAACAGCTTAAATAGTCACATGTAAGACTGACTCTAAGAGTCAGTCTAGAGGGGAGAGAGAATTAATAAAGATTTTTACTGAGGAACTTCTAAGTGCCAGGCATTAAAATGCAGTGGTAAATAGAAATAGTGCCCCTGCCTCAGGGCACTTACAATTTTGATTACTGAGATCAGGGCTACTCCTCCCACATCAGAGTCTGTCCACTGGCCTGGAGGCCTGTGAGTTCTTGAGGACTTGCCTGTGTCAAGGTTTTTCAGCCTCTGAGCTTAGGGGTGGCCCATTTTTACAACCTGATATTCTCCTTTAGACAACAAAAGTATGAAGGAGAATGAAGACAGCTTCAGTGTTTGATCACTTCTACCACCATCTGGAATCTCATTGCTCTCAAACATCCCATTGACATAGACCAAACATGGTCTGGTTCTGCTTTCTCTTCTTCTCAAATGTACTTAAGGACAGAGAAAGAGGGTGGTTATAAATGATTGTAATGTGTTCTTTCCCAGGAAGAACACAGACATATGAAATATTTCAATTATTGCAACCTACGCTGGACTGCCATTGCTATTTTAATTTGACACTTGCATTTGCATAACATATTTGGATTTATAATATTCTTTCACATATACCTTATAAGGTAGGAATTATTGCTCTCAGTTTATAAATGAAAAAACTTAGCCTTTAAAAGTTTTGTTATTTACCCAAGATCTCACAGCTAATGAGCCACTTTGACATGAAAATTCTTGGGAGGCTCTTTGAAAGGAAATAATCAGTGAGGTAAGGAAAGGATACTTTTGCCTTTCATTCTTCTTCCCACTTCTTGCCTGAAATTCAGATATTAGGGTTATAGTTTATACTGTCACTTTGAACTTGGAAGCCATACAAAATAGACGGCAAAGCAGAAAAGAAAAACAAAAGTAGCCTAGGCCACTGATGGATGTCTTCTTATAACACAAGACCAGCTCTGAACAGCTTGCTTTTGTCTCTTTTATTCTTTTTATGCGTTTAAGACACTCTAGTTGAGTCTCCATTTCTAGTAGTTATAAGCTATTCTGAGCTGCTAAACAGCATTATCTATAATTGCACAAAACTGGTAACAATTACCAATAGGGACATGGTTTAACAAATGGTGTCACATCATTATAATTATGTCTGAGATTAACTCTCTCTCTATTTCTAAAACGGATCTATACTATTCTCTCTCACATAAGCCATGAAAACAACAATTGTAAACAACATAGATGCAAATTCCCAGGCCCACATTATATCTAATGGCATATACACAATGATTGAAATCACACAAAAATCTGTGTAAGAAGGAAAAGACTAAAACCTAATATACAAAAATAATAGAAATATAAGCTGGCAGAATTATAGTTGATTTTTAATTCTATTTTCAAAGTTGTTCTTAATATTGTTGCCTTATCCTTTGAATTAAAGCATTAAAGAATTATATAAATTCTGGGTTCTCCAAATCATCATCTTTGCTATTTGGTTACTACTAAACACATCCATTTTTGCCCAGCAGACATAAGAATAGATAGCTATTGAGTATATGAAGCCATCTCTCTCTACAATAAATATTTTAGTAATAGGAAGAATTATAATTCATATTCATATTCTTAAAAACAAAACTGGAGAAATAAGGGCATCTCCTTGAATTAGGTAAATTCCTAAGGTCAGCTGAAGAGAGCCCTAAAGTGAGCAGGCGGAATCTGGAGGTATGTACCAGCTGGGTGGTGAGAACACTCCACAGGAGTGGCCCCACCAGCTCACAATTCTCCTGCTTCTTCAATCTACAGTGTGGGGAAAATGAGACGAGTTTTCAGTGTCTGTCCTTTAATCTCAAATTTTCACTTCCCTTTCATATAAATGTTCACTGGGGACAATTCAGATTCTTTAGATCCACTCTCTTGGTTTGATGGTGTTTCCATTCTCCTAAAAGAACATTTGATACTTGTCTCCTTTCCGAACTCATTGTTCTATGCCATACAGCTTCTCATGGGCTTTACCCTGGCCCTAGTCTGTATAAAGTGTCAGGTGAGTGAAAACTAGGGCAAAATCCATTTTGTTGAAGGAAATACCAAGTATATGTGAGCATTTGAGTAGGAGAAAGAGAGAGGTGGGAAGGAGGGGGAAAAGAAAATGGCCATATACTGTTGAGTGCATGAAATATACCATATACCATCATCTTCCTGAGCCTTAACTTACATTCTTAGGTTGAGTCCTTTGCAGGATGCATCACAGCACTGTTATCTCTAATGAACAAATGAGTAAGTTAAGGCTCTTACAGTTGACTAGTCAAGGTCACACAATTATGAAATGGTACCAAAAATATATGGACTTAGATGTTTCACCCAAAGTCCATGCTCTTTTCACTACACTTGGAATGGACTCACCAGCAAGCCAAGTGCACTGGAAACATTCAGTATATTTTCTAGTATAGATTACTAACTTTATTTACATGAGGAAATACACTGTACTCAGGATAAAGGAAGATGACAAAGAAGAAAACTACTTAGCAATAGGAGATAGCACAGCGTAGGTGTTCACAGGCCACCTCTGATGCCCAATCAGAGTTGAATATAGGCCCTGCCATTGCGTGATCTTGGGCAAGTTTCTTAACCACTCTGTGCCTACAGAGTTGTTATGAGGATCTAAAGAGAAAATAGGTAGAGCATACATAAAACACTACCTTCTACAGAAAACCAGTTTTGAGAGATACAAGAAGAGGGAGGGAGAAGCAGCAAGAGAAATAAGGTAGATTTTAATCAAAGAAATTGAGGTGCATTGCACCTCTGCCACTCTTGGATGTTTACAATACCTTCTAATAAATTAAATCCAAAATCCTGCATTACAGAACTTAGTATTTACCTATGCTTTCTCTAAAATTATCTGAGTACAGTGCCCCTATCCCATCTAAGACTGGAGTAAATGTTCACATTTGGGTGAAGGCTACTTTAGGGGATGGGGTATCTGGCACTCGACACCTTCTTCCCTCACACAAACTCAGGAACAACCAGTGGGAACTTGAGAATGCTCTGATTCTGCTGCATCGTTTTGCTTAATGTTTCTAGAGTTGAGTGGATTTTTCCATTGGTAATTTGCATGTCGTTCCCACATTTTAAAGTTGATGAGTAATATTTAGAAGTAGAAGGCTTTCCACTTCCAGTTCCTCTCATTGGTATGTAATGTGGGCAAGTTAATTAACCTGTCTGGGTTGAGTCTTGCTTTCTACCAGATGGAGAACCATGCATAAAATGAATAATTGCTACATCTTTTCAAATATAGCCGATTACACTTTGCTAGAAATGTCGTGCTCAACCCTCTCTCCCTCTCCAAAAAAAAAAAAATCACAAGAATAATTAACAAACTGAACAGTAAGACATATTTACTCAGAATTAGAAACCAAAAGACTGATTAAGTCATTCTGCCTTCATGGTCATATGTTTTCCCACCAGTCTGTGAATTTGTAAATATGGTAGCCTATGAGAGTTCAGCTGAAAACCAGGAAACTAGATACTAAAGTTGCATGTGACAAAAGCACACAGAAAAAATGGCCATATCTGTAAGAGGACATATTTTTTACTTAGGACAAAGTGCTCAGGAGAAAATAGCATAGTGATTAATCAGGTAAGGTTGGATGAGGCATGACCCTGATGAGGCAGATTTCATGAAACAGATTTAAAAATTTATTTTAACAAATAAATAATAAAATAAAATTTAATTGAGATTGCCAACATTTCCTTTTGCCAAATAAAAATTAAAATAAACTTACTATTTACTTTCTCCACAGTTTAGTAAAGACACATTTACCAACATAAAAATAAGCAGTACCTCATTTGAGAATAAAAGACAGTTTTTAAACAAATTTAGTGATGTGAAAACCTCACTACCTTGCCCTTACTTTCCTCATTTCCTCATGCGTCAGTGGAAACTCTATCCCATAATGGCTCTAGTCCGAGGAATAGTATTTAGGAATGAGTGTTTTAGTGAAGAGTCTCCTTCTGGCTCCTCATGTGACCTGGGGCAAATTGCTCCACTTCCTAGAGGTTCAATTATCATCCATGAAATGGAAATAATGTGTGCTTGCCTGGCCTAACCTACAAAACTGTGGTCAAATCAGAGACGGTAACAGACAAAATGGCTCTGGAAAAGGTGAAGAATTATGCCAATGTTCAGGATTGTTATTCTTTCTCAACTTTAGTTATATATTTATCCCCAAACTCCTAGGATTAGATAATTTTATTATAAAACGGTTCATTTCAGAGAAACAGCAAGTGCCAGATACTCACATATTTTCTACATTAGGAAAATAAAACACGAATTGGTAGTTTGCCGTGAAGACTAGGAAGCTGGATCTACATTTAAAAAGCACCATCCAAAAATCTCCCAGTAAGGAAGACATTTATTTCAGTCGATCCTTTGAGTCTGGGCATTCTTCTTGAACCAAGTCACATGGATGGGCATCTACCATTTTCAAAGATACCAAAAGAAGTTTCACAGACTTGAAATTCAGTACCTCATGAACAACCTATTCTTTTCATCTCTGCATCCACAGAATAGAGAACAATGCTGGGATCACAGTTAGTACTCAATGAATGCCGAATAAATGAATAAACCTATAATCTAGGTCCAGGGAAAGCATTTTTCAGTTTGTTGCCATAACCTGGGAAGAAAACCACCAACTAACTTCTGTGGTGGTTACAAATATTTCCTATTAAAAACAATATATATATATATATATATATATATATATATATATATATATATATATATATTTATTGCTGGTAGAAATGTAAAATGGTACAGTCACTTTGGAAGAATAGTTTAACAGTTCCTTAAAAGGTTAAACATAGAATTACCATATAACCCAGTAGTTCCACTCCTAGATATTTACCCAAGAGAATTGAGAACATACCTTCACACAAAGAGCTGTACACAAATGTTCATAGCAGCATTATTCTGCATAGCCAAAAAGTGGAAACAACCCAAATTTCCATCAGCTGGTGAATGGATAAACAAAATGTGTTAAATCTCTATAATGAAATATTATTTGGGAATGAAAAGGCATTAAGTACTGTTACATGCTGCAACATGAATGAATCTTGAAAACATCATGCTAAGTGAAAGAAGTGAGACAAAACAGACTACATATTGCATGGTTTCATTATATTAAATGTCCAGAGTAAATATAATATTATATGTCAACTATAATTTAAAAATAAATCAAAAGAAAAAAGTTCAGAACAGGCAAATCCATAGAGACAAAAAGTACTAGTGCTTGTTAGGGGGTAAAGGGGTGGGAATCAGAACTAACTGATATAAGATTTCTTTTGGGAGTCTTGGAGATGTTCTAGAATTAGATATTGGTGAAGATTGTACAACATAGTGAATATACTAAAAATCACTGAAGTACACACTTTAATATGGTGATTTTTATGTTATGTGAATTACAACTCAATGTAAAAAAATTAACATAAAATTCTGTAAAACACAGGGAAGTTAGGAGTAACAAGTAGAATTATCTCTTATTAAATCAGCCTTAAGAAATTAGTTTCTAATTATGCCTCCTCCACTTTAAAAACAGCCTTCACCTGCCAGGGCTATTTATTTAAATTTGTGTCAGGAAACATATTTTTTACAGCACCTGGTCGATAATATACCCTCAATAAATGGTGAATAGATGAATAAATATGAGGGTCTCACATTCAATTTCCTAATAGACAGGATTTTTTTAAAAAATACATTTTAGGACACAGCAGGAAAACTTGACTTTGTTTCAAAAACCATAAAGAATCAACAAATCCCAGCATAGTGGCGCAGCTAAAAACTGAATAAGCACTAGCATTATTGATTAAGGAGTTCTTACGTGTTAAGAATACTCTGAAACTATGAGAGTTTTACTCAATGAATCATTTGAAGTGGAATTCCCAAACTTTGAGATGTCTTTAGTTACATCAAGTGAAGTCTTGAAATCTAAAAATTTTCAAACTAAAATTAACTGGACTTCCTTAAATGGTTAAAATCAATCTAGACTCTACAGCATATTTAAGTCAAGAAGGGCACAGTACTAAGCAGGCTGATCATAACCAGGAATAGAGGCTCCAAAAAAATTTGGAATAACAGTATTGAAAAGACTCAACTGAGACTTGCTCAACTGTCATGAACAGTTCCAACAGCCCAGTGAATTGTATTTCTAATGGACACCCAAGTTGGGATGGCTCGAGTTTGCCAGCACTTAGTAACTCAAATAAACTGAATCTTTCATTTATAGAGGAGGAAACCATGAACCAGGGACACAGAGGGACCAGTCTGAGACCACCCCGCTGGTTAGGGTACAAATTGAGCCTAGAACCCAGACTTCTTGATTTCTGGTTTTGTGTTTTCTCACTGCTGAAATTCTACACATGTTCTCCAACTACACAAGATGTGCTAAGAAAATTTTGAAATGTTAACAGTGTTAAGGTGACCATAATGGGTTTCCTCCAGATTCACAAATTTTATAAATACCATTAGTGACAGTTTGGCCCACATTCAATAGAAAAAAATATTTCCTATTTGCCCATAGGCTCCTCACTCTGGCATTGATGCTTAGAAATATTTGAAAAGCTTCAATTCTTCCCATAAATTTAGCTGTCCCCTTCAGGTGGGCTAATTCATTCTTGGACACAGGACTTCAGTGAATGCCACTCATTCTTTGAGTGGATGGGAGGGGGAGATGGGGGGACGCCAGCTTCGACTTCAGGCTCTGCCAAGAACAAGTCATATAATTTATAGCAGAACTAAGGAACGTATAATCTGCAAATTGGCTGTGTATTTATTTTTCTAAGACATAAGTGAAATGTTCTTGGGAGGTAATACCACATGGCAAAGTGTAAGTTCTTTTAGAGGTGGGGTGGAATAGGGAGGGAAACTACTGCATGAGGAGAAGTTGCAGAGGCCAACGTGGAGGGCAGTGGTTGGTTTCGCCTGCTCAGCATTCATTTTGCCTTCTTCTGATAAAAATAATCTAGTTTTGCTTTGTAGAACACGTACTCCCTCTCAGTCCATGAAATCTGGGCAGAATTCAAATGTACTACCCCTTCCCCTACCAACTCCAAGGGTGGTCATGTGACTGAGATTTCAGCAGTCAGAATATTCTATTCCCCACAAGGATGCCCACGTTAGAAAAGCCAGGTCAATGAGACTCTACTGCCGGACTTCACTGAGAATTTTAGGAAAGAAAGCTCTCTTGCCACCTACATTCCCAACTGTGAGAAGCCACCAGAGACTACCACATGGTGAGCCTAACTGTAAATGAAGGCAACACAGAGCTGAGCCAAGAGATGGTCAACAAGAACAGTACAGGCAAGAGGGAGACCCAGGGGGATCCTACCCTTTCTGAAGCAAGAACTGTCTCTGGGATTTAGTTACATCAGACTTTTTTGCTCATACCAGCTTAAGTTCGGTTTCTGTCATTTGCAATGGAGACAGACGATACCATGCAGTAGTCATGCAGAATCTCAACACACAGGAATGAAGTGTGGATCCTGATTCAGCTACTTTCTAGGTATGAAACTTTAAGCTAGTTACATAATCTAAGTTTCACTTTTCTCATCTGCAAAACTGGAAAGCCAATAATATCTTCTGCTAGGAGCAATGAGTCAGTAATCTAGCCAAATCACTTGTTAAAATTGCTGCCGTGTAGCTAGTGTCCAACAAATCTGAGCTATATTTTTTTTAATGAACGAACTATAATAAAAGCAACTCAATGTCTGCTATCTTAAGATTAAAGTTACTACAATATTATTCTACTTTTACTAAGCTTTACTAGTATGTGAGGGAATCTCAGCCTTTAAATAGTTCATCTGAAGGAGGCATAGAATTGGACTCGAATATCACATTTTCACATGTTTCTGAAGAATTTGAAAGAACATGGAAAATGTCTGTGGTAGTATACTAAGAGAATAAAGAATGCTATACTATTGCCCATACTCTCTTTGATAATAATGTTTACAAGAAAAAAGCAAAACAAAATCTTTTAATCTCTACATGAAAAATCTTGAAACTGCAATGAGAGAATGACTGCTTATTGCCTGATATTTAGATTTCCCTTCTTTCTATTTTTCTCTATTTTCCAAGTGTATTTCAATGAGCATTGGCCGTACTTCTCTTTTGAAAGTTTTTTTGGTCTGTAAGTTCCACAACCACATCATGAAGCTTTAGAATGTTAGTTTAGGAATTGGAGAATCCCAGAATATTAGAGACAAAAGAGGCAACCAAAACCGTTTTATCCAATTCTCTCATTTTACAGAAGGGAAAAACTTGTCCAACATCAAATAGCTAGACCCTAGCAGCACTGAAATTATGGCCTAACATTCCCACTAATCCAGAAAAAAAAATCCTTGAGAAAAGCACTATTGATTGGACCACATTGCCTAGGTTAATTCTACTAATCTTTCAAGGACCCGTTTAAATATCACTTCTTCTAAAAACCTTTCCCTGGGCAATAACTAGAAGAAATCCTTCCAACTTTTAATTCCCAGAGAACCTGATTTTTACTTTTGGTTTTGCCAGTATTATACTCGAGGCATGCTTAAGTCTTCTTTATTAGTCATTAAGTTCCTTAAAAAAGGATATGAGTCTTTTTTTATGGCTATACCCCAAGCATCTAACACCATGCTTTGGTACATAGTAACTACCTGATAAATGGTTGCTGAAAAACAGGCTATAATATTGCTTTACGACCTACTAAATCCAATTGGTTTAGTTAGAGAACAGAACTGAATTGTATAGACAGAGAAGTCATCATCCTATGATTCTTCCTGGGCATAAGGAAGATGGTACTTTCTAGCCCCATTACAACTGGAAAAGACTACATGACTAGTTTTGGCCAAGGGACTATAAGCAGAAGTGATGTGTGTAACTTCCATGCTGGGGCAGTAAAAAGCCCTTGCGAGATCCTCCAGTTATTCCTTCCGTACCTCAGCAACCCAGAAGCCACGTGCTGAGAAGGAGGGTCCATAAAAGGAAGCAGTCATCACATGGAGGGGAGCTATATCAGGCTTTGTGCGAGCAAGGAAGATGTCTTGATTTGGGGGTTACTTTGTTGCTGCAGTATAATCTAGCCTAACTAGATAATAGCCCAACTAAAACTCTTATAGCAGAGACTGCTTGTTGTAATTCATTCTTTCTTTATTCCTCAGTAACAGAATTTTTGGTAATACGCCCAGCTGAAAAATTACATTATATTACATTACATTACATATCAGCTAGGGGTGGCCAATGCAATATCAGTAGAATTTATTAACGAGTTTTTCAAGATGTCCTTCCTCCTATTTCCTGATGAGAACTCAAATATAATGATGACTGGACCTTCAACAACCATCTTAGACCATGAGGAGTCCTTGACAATAAAAGCCAAAAACTAAGGTCGGTGGGCAGAAAAATAGAATGACCCTGGTTTCCTGATGATGCTGTGTAGTCACTATACTAAGCAAAGTCTGCCCTAACTTTGTGCTTTTATTTATGAGAATTAAGCCCCTGTGTGTACAAGCTGTATAGCTAGATCTCTGTTACTAGCAAACAAATGTAGTTCTTAGTCAGTGCAGACCTTATGTTACATACTCCAAAATAATGTCCTTGTACTAAAGAGTAGCAAAGGAGCACTATTTAACACCTAGCTCAGATTGGGGAAGAATAGTATTCTATTTCATTCTGCTTTGATCTTCTGAAGAAAAGGAGAAAAATTTGCCCTTTCATTACATCTAATTATCTTTTTTTAAATTATTTTTTCACATTAGCAAATTCTGAAAGAAATATAACTAAAATTACATTTTTCCTCATAATCATAAGTATCTTAACTGTGAAAACATGAAAAATGTAAAGCTTAGTCAATGTCAAAAAATTAAGAATAAAAATGATTTGATATTTCATATTATTAAGAAAAATTTAAAATGTGAAGCATTCTTCTGGGAGAAGCTGCATTTTGAGAAACTAGGAGAATTTAAACATTGGAAATTTTAAAAGCAGTTTCAGTGAAGCTTTTTAATTATTATTCTTACTGCTAATGATTCTCTCAGGGGTTTGTCTATGTTTAATAAAGTTTCAATATGAATGTGTCTGCTATTACTTTAATGAGAACTAACATAAAAATTACAACTGACTCCAAAGTAAAGACAATATTCAGAATCAC
Source organism: Eidolon dupreanum (assembly GCA_028627145.1). Lineage (NCBI taxonomy): Eukaryota > Metazoa > Chordata > Mammalia > Chiroptera > Pteropodidae > Eidolon > Eidolon dupreanum. Next base: position 26,010,512 of record CM053506.1, read on the forward strand.
AAAGAATTTCTTTCTTTTCTGCATTTCTTTCTGGACAAAATGTTAGCCTACTTCATCTCAACTACATGCCTGTCAAAATCCAGATTATTATAAAACAAAACAAAAGCAATTTTAAAATTATGCATCCACTATCCCTATCAAGTTTGCCTCTTCAAATGGACATTTAAAAACCATAATAATCTGTATCTCTGGTAATGGATACAAATTCCATCTTTCTAAGTTATATGACTCTTCTCCTTATAAGACTAGGAGGCATTCCTCATCATTCATGACCAATAGAGGAGTATTTCCAACATCAGGCATTTCAGGCCACCTGAACTAGTGAAAATTGTGAACACAAGGCAGTGAGCATGTTCCCAAAAGAAGAGATTTCATTATCTGCCTTAAAATATAACCGACAGGAGTATTCATTTCCAGTGCGAAATTTCTCAGGAAGCCTTTCACTCATCAGTTTTCCTAGAAAACATTGTAACCCCTGTGTCCTTTTACACACTATCTTCTCAGTTGTCCAGAACTGGGCTTTCAGGTTACAATGGACTTATCACCAAGCAGTAGTTATTTTAAATCTTCTTTTGCTGACTATGACAAAACATCTTTTCAACTGGAACCATGTTGTTTCTAAAAAAATCCTCATTTCAATATAAAGCTTTTCAGATGATGAAGGTTGTAAGTCCTAGGGTTCATTTAAAAATTGGAAAGCCTTGACGTGGCCTTAATATTTTTTATACCCTACCCTGGATTGCATAGGAAGGTTAAAAGTTAAGAAGAAAAACAAACAGGCCTGAATTCCCTTGACCGCAGCTGCTACCAGCTGTGTGAACTTGGGCAAGTTACTGAATCTCCTTTAGCCTCTGTTTCTTCACATGTAAAATGGGAGTGATAGTCCTTATCTTCTGTGGTTACTGTGGAGATTGAACAAGACAATGCATGTAAAGCACTTAACACAATGCTCTGCGCATAGTAAGCACTCAATAAACATTAGCCATTGCTAAAGCATTCCTTTTTCTCTTTAGCTGAACAAACTCTGGGAAGAATCTCTGAAGAACTAATCCAGAAATTCTTGGAATTATTGCCAGACACAGATACTAACTAGGGCCTCTGTGGGTTTTGGCCATTCTGAGCAGCAGCACTTGGTCCAAGTGGGTAAGCCAGGCACACAGCCCACAGATCTGGGCTCTAAGATCCATCCACAGGAATTTAAAACTACAGTTTGGCAGACTGATGCCTATTTTGTGTCTACATCTACCATGCTGCCCAGAGTGACTAAATCCTTTACAATAAACTGTTCCAGATTGCAACCTTTTCTCCCCCACCAGACATGCATAAAAATGAATCCGTATGTGTACGTTAAGTAACAGTTCCAAAAATAACAGCAACTTTAGATACTGTGAAACTATAGGACAGTTGGAATTGTCCGGAAGTAGGATGGCTAGGAAAGCATTCACTAAGGAAACAAGATTTAATCTGTGTTTTGAAGGATGAATAGAAGTTAGACATGTGGATTAGAGAGAGAAGATGTCTTGAGTACAATAGAGCATGACAAAACTACAGAGGGAGTAATGAGCAAAGTGGGAACAATGGGCAATGAATATAGCTGAGAGTCTGTATAGGGAAATATGGGGTTGGGGTAGGAGCACAGGTTGTGGTGATGTAAGGAGTTGGAGACCACTGAGTAAAAAGGGGACCTGATTAGGTCATATCACCTTTGTGTCTACAGGACAGCACCTGGCACAGAGCAGTGCTCAATAAATTCCTATGAGTGAATCGGTGGGTTCATAAAAAACTAAAAGAGCATTTTCAGATTTATCTGGCTGAATGCAATGGAGGAAAGAGTTGAGGCTGGCAGATCAGGCAAGAAGTTATGCAGGTCTGAGCCTGAGGTGATAAAGAATGAAAGTAAGAGCACTGTGATAGCCATGAAGAATTAGTGATCAAGAAGAGAAATGTGATGAAAGAAGAATTTTAACATTTGGGATTGGCTGCATTAGGGGAAGGAAGATGAATTCCAAAGTACTTGAGTTTTGGAGCCTAGGTAATTGGTTGGACAGCAGTAAAAATGATATCATAAGAAGCAAAGGTGAGAGAAGGGAGGGAAAAATACAAGTCCAGTTTCGAGCATTTAAGGTGATGAGAGAACAGCCCATTGTAATTATCCTGTCCTCGTTTGGAAGTAAGAGTCTAGGAATGAATTAACAGAGCCAGAGCCCTCCTTAAGGAGCCATTGTCATCTCCAAGTTCAAAAGTTTTTTCTGTTAAACATCTTTTTCCTTAGACAACATTCTAAAATTATGTTAAGCTCTTCTCACAGTATTTCCTGGAAAATTGAGATTCGTAAAACAACCTGAAAAATATAAAGTCTGGTATATCATGCTGCAATTCTACGTGAATGTTTTCCGCAGGCCTGGTGTACAGCCTGTGCTCCAAACACAGCTGCATTGGGATGACCTGGGGTCTGCATTTCTTTCTTTTTTTTTTTTTTAATTAAGTTTATTGGAGTAACATTGGTTAATATAATCATATAATTTTCAGGTGTACATTTTAATTTGACATCTATATATTCTATTGTATTTACCACCCAAAGTCCAGTTTCCTTCAGCTACCATATATTTGATCTTCTTTACCCACTTCACCCTCCCCCTACCCCTCTATATTTGACCCCCTTTCCCTGTCCACCTGCCCCCTCCTCCTTCATCCCCTACTCTACGGTAACCACTAGTCTATAGTCCATGTCCATGAGTCTCTGTTTGTTTGTCCTGTTCATTTGTTGCTTTTAGGTTTATATCCCATATATAAGTGGTAGCATGTGATTTTCAACTTTTTCTGTCTGGCTTATTTTGCTTAGCATGATTATCTCGAGGTTCATCCAGGTTGTCACAAATGGTGGTATTTCATCTCTTCTTATGACTGAGTAATATTCCATTGTATATATGTACCACAGCTTCTTTAGCCAATCAGAATCACTGGCACAGGGGAAAGGAAGCTTTTCGATGCCCTACTTATGCTGCCTTTCGATTCACTCCTGCAGAAGGCAACCTAGGTTAAGTAGTTAAGTATAAGAACTCTAGGAGCTGGGACTTCAGGGTTCAAATCCCAGCTCTAACTAGCTGTTTGCACTTCGGTAACTCACTTAATCTGTCTAATATTCTCTGATCGAAAATAAGGGAATAATAATAGTACTACCTCATGAAGTTCCTATGAGGATTATGTGCATTAATATATACATGTAGAATTAAGTTTTTCAACTATGGCACTATGGATAGTAGGACAAATAATTTGTTGTGGGACATCCTGTGCATGTAGGTCATTTAGCAGAATTCCTGGCCTCTACCCACAAGATGCCAGTAGACTCTTCTCCCAATAGTGACAATCAGAAATGTCTCCAAAGGGAGGGAAAAATTACCCTCAGTTGAGAACCACCGACATAGAACGGTACTGTTTACTGAGCATTGGCTAGAAGTATTGCTGAACATGACATTCAGTGGCGCCTTAAATTCCCAACAACCCAATGAGGTAAATATTATCTCCAGCTTTATAAATAAATAAATAGAGTGATAAATACTTTACCTAAAGTGACTCAGCCAGCAAATTATGGGAAAGATCTTCAATCAAGGTCAGCCTGACCATCAGTCTCCAACCCTTTCTGAGCCACCAGATGCTCAGACTCTCACAAGGCAGCTGCTTGGGACACTAACCACTTCACACTATTCACCAATGTGAGACAGAAATTACAGTCACTAGCAGCACACTTGTGGCCTAGTTTCACGGGAATGTACCATCCTCCTACCCCGAATCCTGAGTGTCTGCCGTCTGTGGGTTTTGCCCTATGTCACTTATGGGGTAAATGTATGTTCACAAGAACAAACACCTCCCACTCACCTCACAGTGTCTGAGTTAGGGCCCTTCTCCATATAGCCATCTTTCACAGATGATCACCCCCACTGTTCCTCTTGCTCTCTTTGTGAATATCTGCTCCTGAGACTATATACACCCATACCTCTGTTTCCGCAATACGAACACAGGGCATGACATGCACAGATGTACAATAGGTGCACTGTTTCTTGAATGAATGAATGAATGAATGGTCTCCATGTCCATCAACTCTCTGAGATATATGCATCAGGGTCAGCCTCTGTCTCACCCTCAAGTTCTATGAGCTCATAGAAGGTACTACAGGCTTTCAGGGGCTTATCCAACTGGCTTTTCTAAATCTGAGCAGCACATGTAAGATGAATATAGAATGCCTGAGTCCTGTAAGGAGGTATTTAGGCTGAGATTATTTGAAGAATGTTTGGCCAAGATTGTGCTGAAAAATCAGGGAGCAACCAGAACATGTAGTTTTAACTCACAAAGATGCCTTCCCCTTCTAGCTAACTAACTTTCAATCTGTTTCAACAGGTTAAGAGTTCTAGCTTTGGTACCAGATGGATGTGGATTTGTATCCCTGCCCCACCACTCATTAGCTATATGATCTTGGAGCAACATAACTTGCCTTTCTGAGCCTCTCAGTTCTCTCATTTGTAAAATAGGGATCAGAATAACTACATCATAGGGTCATCGTGAAATTTAAGTGCATCAAGATGCCTAAAATACTTAGAATGGTGTATGTTTTACAGTGAACATCATTATTAGTAATAATGTTTGTATTGTATTTTATAATAAGAAACATTTATTTAATGGTAACAGGATGTTAAAATAGAAATTAGGCCAGGGCACATTTTCAAGAGATGTGCTAGATAAAATGCACATAATAAGTTCAAAAGAGTATAGTGGTTGTCATTCACTACCTGGACCTCTGAGTTCATTACTATTATAAGAACACTCTAAATATGTGCTTACAGGATGCGAAGATAATCCGCAAATGACAGTTGGACTATGAAGATAATGAGTAGAGGAGAGAAAAAGATAGAGATTACAGACCCAGATTTCACACAGAGCCCAGCCAGCCAGTGAGAAAAAGGTGTGAGGTGTGATTTGTGACCCAATACTTCCTGCCACAAAGCTGAGAACCCATTTTCAACATGCTCCATGGAAACTGCACACAGGGTGCTCTTCAATCTCCTCCCCCACTGAGCTAGACTCTTGGACATTGCTACGTGAGGCTAAAACAAGTACTTGGTGACTTCTTCCTCTTAGCTACAGTGTCCTGAAAACTCAGGTATTAAGTGTCATGCTGAGTGCATCTCCTCGGAAGCTGTGAAATAGAAACTTTCAAAAGATAAGCTCATCTTTAACCACACAACTGTGTCATTTCATAATTCTAAACTTTCATAACCTGCATTTCCCGGGTGCAACTGGCATGACGAAAAATGCCATGTAATTTGCTCAACACAGTCCTACGAAGGAATCAACAAGATTCTTAGATGAATTAAATCAATCTTTGAAGAAGAACAGACCTATCTGGATTTGGGATCAGTTTAAGGACGCAGGTGTTGCCTTTCACTTCCTTGAATTATCACTTAAATCTCTACCTTCTGCCACTTTGCCATCTCCTCCCAGCTGCTCTTCACCCACCTGCCTTAAAGCTCCCTCTCCTATTTTCTAAAGCTGATTTCTCTGGGGGTGCATTTGACCACCTCCTAGTCCCCATTTCTCTTGTATCTTCAATCAGATTATTTCCCCGATAGCCTGGAGAAAAAGTTCAAGTCTCCTCTATTCTAAAAGTAAAATTAAAGGGGAAAAAAAAAAGCCACCAAGGAAACTCCCTCAGCCCTGCGTACCATTTATCGCCTACATGGGGTTCAAATGGTGATCTGTGAACTGGCTTCATCTGAGCCATCCGCGAAAATTCAGTTTCCTAGGCCAACCAACCACTAAAATTTGATTCAGAAGGTCCAACATCAGAAGATCCAATGTGGAGCCTAGGAATTTGTATTTTTCAGGTTCCTTCCAGGTGATTAGAATGTTTAGCCAAATTTAAAATTCACTGAGTATCTTTCTTATACTTCTTCACCACTGACTCCAAACACCTGACAAGCTGACTTGCTCACACTACTTTTTCAAGAGTCACCCATGACTTCTAACACCCATGACTCTTAAAAAAGTAGTGTGAGCAAGTCAGCTCACACTACTTTTTGGCTTCTCTGTGGCAGTCAAGAAGGGAACATGGGATCTACTTTCTTGACACTCTCTTTTCTGTTGTGAGCCATCTAGTGACACTATAATTATGTGGGCCAGTACCCCATGTCTTTTGCTATGTCCATTTCCACCTCCTAACGTGAGAACATCAGCAATACTGAGACAATGGTTCTCTGCTGCTCCATCTGTGGAGATCTTGTTTAGTCATATCATTTTAATGAGCCTCGAAAGTGGCTTCTAAAACCATTTCTCCAGCTCTGCTTGCCCTCTTGAACTAGATAACCCCCTTCATATGTCTTCTTGGTCTTTAATCTAGCAAGTCCTAAAGTCATCATTTCCCCCAAAACTATAATCACCCTTCCAGAAATCTTTGCTTCAATCAGTGGCATCATTTCTCCAACACTCTGTCTTCACGACCTTGAAATGTCTCTTGCCTTTCCTCCCTTTTTTCCTGCACATGCATGCTTTTTGATTCTTCCTTTGCAATATTTATCCACATTATTATCCACATCGCCCCTCCAACCCAGACCTTTTACCTGAGCTATCCCTCCCAACTTTCACCTCTGTTTCTCTAAACCCTGGTTTTCTTTTAAGTCCCAGAACCATCTACCTCTTTCATGACGCTTTTATCTCATATCCACTTTAGCCATGGCAGTGTCTCCTTCCTCCAAACACCATTAACATTTATCTTCTTATTCATGCAGTATTTACCACTTGCTATTTCTCTCTCACATTCTGTCTCAAACACTGGATTATGAGGGTTTTTTGAGGTCAAGTGCTCCGCCCAATATCTCTTTAAAACCTTATCTCATAGTATTATGTCTATGTTTAATAAATATTATTGATCATAATAATAAAAACAAAAGCCTTTTGCACATTAAAAGCAATAAAAGCCTAGTTATTTGCACTAATGGTAAAAGACTAAAGGACTGAATTCCATTCATCAGTTAGAACAACTCATGCATTCATCACCCTGTTGGCATGACGTGCACGAGTGCTTCTCCCTTTATTCCAGGCCAGTATTTCCAGTCATTATGTCAGAACTCAGTAGAGTGGCACATGATGTCAAGATAAATACCCAACCCAGCTGTGCTGGGAAGCACTGATTCCCAACATATCTTGTGGCCTGACTCTTCCTACTGACCTGGCTCTGTTTCCTGTCCTGTAGGTACCCATCCACCTCAACAGACCTTTCTTCCCATTTCCATTCTCTGCTGCCCTCCATTGGTGTAGGCAATCGAGAGCTGAGGGACTGGGTTCCTGCCATTAATTTAAAATTCATGAACAAACACCAGAGGATGGCATGATTTGTTCCAATTGCCTCTATACAGAGTCAGAAGAGTGGAGTGACAGGCATATGCTGAATTTTGAGCATTGTCTCAACCGCTGAAAACCATGGTCAAATAGTTCAACAACCTCTAGCATTAAAACTTGCTTTCTGTATGAAGAGACTCCAGCATAGAAAAGCAGACTCCTGGGGCTGGTTTTCCAATAGTATGTGTTTGTGCTCCCTCCTCATGACATATTCCTGCACATGGGCAGAAGGACCAAGCCATGGTTTGTACCATGGCGGCTATGTAAGCCAGATATGTTATAGGCAATGTAATTTCCAATCCTCCTGTAAACAGCAAAACAGAGTTTTGAGATGGGAGCTTTCTGGTCATTATTTAATCATTTTCTATATTTTTTCTAATTTTCCTACAATGTCCTATGCAATTACAATAAATAACAAAATACAACATTATACTAATTGGAGGGAAAGCATACACATACAGAGAATTCTTTCAGCCATTAACATCATTTATTCTTGTTGTTGTGCACTTTCATTTTAGTTTGGGAAGGTTGCTTACCATATAATGCCAGGCTAGCCTGCTGCCCTGGGCTCTTTAACTTTCTCTAGCCATGCATGCCAGGGAGTGAGGTATTGGAAAACCAGGGACACAAAATACCCCAAAAGTTTTCTGTAGTGAAAGTACTTTCAAGCTAAAATGACTCAAGGTAACTCTGATCACCTCCAAGAGCAGGAAAGATATTTCAAGCAGATTGGCTGTGCATGCTGGACTCACTATCCCAACCTTAAAATGTCGTACTGCAGTAGTTCTGTGAAGTAGAGACTCTGCCTGAGGCATGCGTGTGGATGCTGGTCTTTGGTCCCCTAACTTAGGCAGTGATTAGGAGAAAAGAGTGAAATTAGTCAGATATACTTCTAGAGGACTTCCTAAGCTATTTAAAAAGAATGAAGTGGACATCTCTGTACTAATATGCAACGACCTTCAAGGCGTTTTAGGCAGAAATTAATGTGAACAATCTGATCTCGCTTTCATAAAAGAATAAAACTGTAAATTTTTTACATGTAAATGCATAGAAAAAGTCAGGCATAATAGGGATTATCTCTAGGAAAAGGAGAACTATGAAGGAGTAAATGGAGTGTTCAATTTGTACTATATGATATTTTATAAAAAGATAGGATAATGGTTTACTTGTATATTTTGCAAAATTAAAACATTATTATAAGAAATATCTAACCAAAGGTAATAAATAACCTAGGTAGCTTCCCATCTAGGCCTGAAAATAGCTAAAGTCATTTTAAGTAGGGAGAAAAAATGACCTCAAATAATTTATTTTATTTATCATTGGACAAATCCATCAGCAAATCCATCTGACTCTTCCTCAAAATATATGTAGAATTCAACCACTTCTCACCACCTCCTTTGCTCACCTGTCTAAGCTTCACCATCACTCACCAATGGCCTCTTAACCGTTCCTCCTACTTTTGTCCTTGTGCTTGCACAGTCTGTTTTCCAAACTGCTGGTCCTGAAAAAAAATGGCCCTCCTCTGCTAAGAAACTTCCAGTGATTTTTCATGTCATTCAGAGGAAAAGCCAAAAGTCTTATAGTGACTGCAAGACACTGTGAGCCTCTAGTTATCTCTCCAACCCCATCTCCTACTACACATAGCTTCAGCCATACTGGCCTTTTTGCTGTTCCTTGAACACTCTAGACATACTGCTGCCTCACTATTTTCTCTGCCTGAAATGCTCTCTTTCTAGATTTCCCCATCATTTGTCTCCTGCTTCCTTCAAGTCTCTGCTTAGAAGTCATCCTCTTGACAAGGCCTTCCCTGACTGCCCTAAACACTCCCATCTCATTTTCTTTTTTCTTATCTCAGCTACTTTTTGCCATTATTAAACATATTGTGTATTTTACATCTCATTTTGTTTATTATCTGCCTCTCCCTATGAGAACAAGAGCTCCATTTGGATAGAGTTGTCTTGTTGGTGGTGGTGGTGGTGGTGGTGGTGGTGGTGGTGGTGGCGGTGGTGGTTTATTTGCTTGCCTGTTGGGGCTTTTTTCTTAGCTTAATTGAGATATAATTAACATAGAACATTGTGTAAGTTTAAGATATACGTGTTGATTTGATACACTTACTTATTGTAAAATGGTTACCACCACAGTGTTACCTACACCTCCATCATGTCACATTATTACTGTTTCTTTATTATGGTGAAAACACAAAATCTACTCTCTTATGGCTTGTTTGTTTTTAATTAGTTTAATCTATTGCTGTACCCCAGCACCTAGATCCATTCCTGGCCTATATTAGATGCGTAATAATGTTTTGTGGAATAAATGAGGTTTGAACAAGCCTTTGATAAACACTCTTAACTGTTGGATCAAGCTAGCTAGTTTCCTTTTGTGTTAATATGGTGGACACATCCCCACCACCACCACCACCACCGCCACCAGCAGCAGCTTTGAGAACAATGTTAAAAGATAAATGGATTGAAAAGTTCAAGCTTTCTGCATCCTTGGCAGTGGGGTGTTGCACAAAAACACATGTGCTTGGGTGTCATTCCTTTGTGCCCTCTGTCAGCTCTGTCTGCTGTGCCTTAGTGCCTAGAACATCTACCCTGTGTCAGGAGACGCTGCCCACACAGATCATTCTAGAGGAGGAAGGAGGCTGTGCCCACATACAGAGACGGCGGAGCTATTGCATATACTACAGAAAGGGAGCTCAGCTCAAGTCAACAAAAGCAGATTCACCTGTGGAGCAGTAAGAGTGGGAAAAGAAAAGGTTAAAAACTTCGAGGGGAGGAGAGAGAAACAGAACTACGCACACAGCATTGGGAAAAGACACATGCTGCAAAGAATATTTTGAGGGTGAATCCATCCAAATTCTCAGTAAGTATCAATATCCAAAAACTAATTCCTAATATTTGTCTGGTTAAAGAAGTAAGCAGTGTCATTTCTATCTAAGCCCCTTGCATATTGTTTCTCAGATGCTCAAGTCAGAACTCTCCTGGCCACTAGTTACCAGAGGCAGTGTGATGATGTGAACACATTAGGGCTTTGAGGTGAGACAAACATGTGTTCCAATCTTGTCTCTACCTTACTAGCAATTTCACTCTGAACAAATTGCTTAAACTTTGTGAAACTCCCTTTCCCTGTATATCAGATGAAATGGGAATAATAATATCTATCTTGCAGGCGGGTTTTTTTGTGGATTAGAACTATTATAAATACATATATATGTTTATAAGATTTGATTTGTTGTTTGTTTATTTGTTTATATGCAACTGACAATGAGTCCTTAATAAATTGAGCAGTAGTCATCATAATCAGTACCAGTATTGATAATAGAATAATAATGAGTCTTAGTCCTTGGAGATTCAATTTAAATTTGATTTGGAATACCCACGGTTTTGTTTGTTGTGGGATTTTTTTGTTTGTTTGTTTCATTTTGTTTTGTTATTTCATTCCTTCAGAACTCTCAGACTGCCTTTCTCTTTACTGTGTTTATCGGCTCTTTCTTCCTCAGAGAGTTCTGGGACCCATTGCCAGTGAACAGGACAACTAAATGAGGGTCTCATTTCGCTTCCACAGTCATTTTCAACTGGGGCCAAATTTAACGTGGCAATCCCAAGGCAGATCTGCAGCTACATGCCAACTTGTAAAACCCAAAAGGGGGACCTGAATCTGATCACATGGTTCTTAAAACCCCTTGGTGACCTTCCAGTTGTTCTTAGGACAAAGACTAAGTTGCCTCTTGAAGCCTTCCAAGCCCTTCAGATCTGGCCCTTACTCATCTCTCCATCGTTCCTGGCTCATCACACTCCAACTACCCTGACCTTCCGCCAATTTCTTGAGCACACTATCTCCTCTGCCAAGAGTAGGCCACAATCCCAGCTATTCCCTGCCTAACCCCTTCTGGTCCCAAAGGAAATGTCATTTTCTTAAGGAAAATTTACTGAATCTCCAAACTGGATTAGGTTCCCTAATCTCATGGAGACCTCTGCTTTTTTCCATAGATATCATATTGTTATTCACTCATTATTTGTGTGATCCCATTTAAGGTCTACCACTTCTAAACATTAAGTTTCTTAAGGGCAGTGACCCCGCTGTCCTTTCTCACGGCTGCAGCAGTCCCTGGAGCTTAGCACGGCTAGGCATAGAAACGTGCTTCATAAATATTTGTTGAATAGATAAGTGGAGTAATAGGTGGATAGACACTGTTTTAGTCTACTGGCGCCCAGTTTGGATCTCTGTAAGGCTCCTCTGGGGAAAGTAGGTCATTCTGAGAGACAGATGGGCCATAAACAGCAGTACTCTGAAGAGTAGAGGGCAAATGATATGTATTGATGGAGGGAAGCCTTCTCACCACATTCACTCCGTCAGCTCTGAAGCAACGCCATCAGCAAAGGACACACATGTCCTGCCAGCAGTGGAGTGGCTGTAGGACTTCTGTCCTCACCTGAGAGGCTAACCCTGCCCTGTCCAATACAGTACTAACTATTAGCCACACGTGGCCATCGAGCCCTTGAAATGTAGGCGGTGTGACCAAGGAAGTGATTTTTAAGTGTTATTTCATTCTATAATTGACATTTAAATTTAAAAACTGATACTCAATTCAGTTATTAGAAAAAAAATCATGTTTGGAACACCTAGAGTAGGTGAAATTATAACTTTTAGGAAGTCTAAACATGGATTAAATATTTCTTAATGAAAATTCAGGATCACATTTGAAATATGACATATACCAAATTTAAAGATAGTACCCTAAAAAGGCAAATTTCTCACTAATAATGTTTATATTAATTACACATTAAAATATTTTATATAAAATACATTATTAAAATTTGTTTTATCTGATTTTTTTCTCTTTTCAACTGATAGAAATTTTTGAAGTATATATGTGTCCCACATTATATTTCTTTGGACAGTTTCTCTAGACTGCTAATTTAGGGGAAAAAAAATGAAAGAACACATTTCTTTCAAAACAGAGCCTGTAAGTTTTAAATAGACATCACCATAGACCATGCTTAGAAGGAGGAGAATCTTCCATCTTTACATGAAAAAACATTATTATATTATAACCTGAAATGGTAGACACCAGAGAAATATCAAGAGTTGTGAAAAAGAAGCACAATTTCTCTTCTTCCATGGCTGTAATTTTCCTTACTGCAGCGTTAGCAACCACGAGGGAGTCGTGGATGGTGGGGAGGCTCCTTTGAGTTGCCTGGCGTATCAGCTAAACCAGTAATGAAATGAGGATAGTGACCATAAATTACTTTGTTCTTCTGAAGTACCTTTCCCCCATAGATCTTGCAAGCTTTCACAAATGCTAATTAAATTTTTCACAATAGCCTACAAAGGTCAAATCTCATCTCCTTAGGACCCGTGAGAAGGCAGAGAAGTGGTGATTTGCCTAAAGCCACAGAGCAAAACAATCAAGACTAAGAAGGCCAGATGCACAGTCACTTAGCTGGACTACTCATCCAGGTTGCTCCTCTGAAGGTGCCAGCAGTTAATCAAAAAATTATTCTTGCTTCCCAGAGTTCCAGCTTCCATTACTTTTTAAACAGTCTCTGTTCAAGAGAGTGACATTCTTTAGTAAGTGGCAAAAAAATGATATGACCAAGTACTTCCTCTATGGAGAGCAAATGGTTAAAAAACAAACTTTAGGCTGGGGAATTTTTAGTTTCTTTATAAGACAGTATGTTTTGGAGGCTTGCTGCTCAAAATGTGGTCCACTGATCAGCAACATGGACATAATCTGGGATCTTGTTAGAAATGCAGAAGCTCAGGCCTCCAAACCTACAGAATAAGAAGGCATTTTCACAAGCTCCCCAAGATCTCTGTACAAATTGAAGTTTGAGAAGCACCCACTGGGGGATTTGGATTATAATCCCAACTTCCTTACCATAACTGATTGAAGAAAATTCACTTCGAGTCTCTGAACATCAGTCTCCTTCCCAATCTCTCTCTCTCTCTCTCTCTCTCTCTCTCTCTCTCTCTCTCTCTCTCTCTCTCTCATACATACACACTTTTTTTAAATGTCTGCAGACTTGCTTCTTTGTAATGCTCTCAGTTTCTCCTCCCTAGTGATACCAGTTGGCCCACAGACATAGTTCACATGGTCTCCATTTAGCTTTAACTTTATGCAAGCTTAGCACTCCACTACTCAACCATTTGACTGGGAGAGTGGTACAAACTCAAATGCCTACAGATGCCAGGCGGGCAACATGAATAAGTGTAGAGAGCCATGTTTGTTTCAGAAAGGAATCTTCACTTGTGCTCTTTCAGTACAGAGGCATTTGGTTTGCTTATTGTAAGCCACTAGAATAATAGTTCCTTTCACAAAGGAATATGTTCATTCTCGTTTTTCATAAAACATGGTCTTTTGATAGAAAAAGAAGGTACAAGAAATATTTCATATTTCCCTGAACACTATTATACAAGCAAACTAACAGCACAAGCACAACCCCTGGTTGGCCTCCCGTGGGAGTGGTGAGAGCTGGGCAGATGGAGAGGGCATGCTGGAGTTAAGGGGGCAGGAGATCTCTGCTCCAGCCATTGTCTCCAGGCGGGAATTTGGGTCCATTTTACCGGATCCTCCCATTTCTTAAAGAGAAGCCGGAAATCTGGATTTTTATGTGAAATCTCCCATTTTTTAATTTTGGCCATTAATTCAATTTCTTTAAACATTGTGCAGGCCAAACAAAACATATCTGCAAGCCAAAATCTACGCCCTCTGGACTGTGGTTTCTATGTCTTTTAGAGCAAAGTCTCAAAGACAGCACGTTACTGTTTTAATTCGAGGTCGAGCCTACCCATGGTCCTATCAAATGGGGTCAGTGTGTAGTATTACCTGGAACGAGCATAATCTAAGCCAATCCTTTTAGCAGAGCCCTAGGGTCAGGAGGCCATTTTGAAAAAAGCAGGTATGAATTGGGTGGCCACTTCAATACGTATGTTACATTGACAAATATATAACTAGGAGATTCTGAGGAACAATAAACAACACACTTTATTAAAAGTCGAGCTTGTTGGGGTATAAGTTCACCCTTTTTATGCATGCTTCTATGAGTTTGACATATGTACACAGTCATGTAATCACTACCACAATCAAGATATGAAACAGTTTCATCACCCTCAAAATTTCCCACATACCCCTTTGTAGATAGCCCCTCCCCCTCCCCCTGGCAACCACTAATCCGTTCTCTGTCCCTATAAGTGTGCCTTTTTCAAAATGTCATGAAACGAAATCAGTTTATAGCCTTTTGAGTCTGGTTTCTTTCTCTTATCATGATGCATTTGAAATTTAACCATGCTATTGCATATATAGGCAGTTTATTTCTTTTTATTGCTGAGCAACTCTTCATTATATGGATGAGCCGCAGTTTGTTTACCCATTCACCGATTAGAGAATATTTTGTGATTGTGCATAAAGCAACCATAAAATAGTTTTAATTTCTCATGGGTAACTATCTAGGGGTGGGATTTCTGAGTCCTGTGGGAAGCATGTACTTAACTTAATAAGACATTGCAAAACTTTTCAAAGTGGCCAAATCATTTGGCACTCTCAACAGCAATATTTGAGAATTCTCATTCCTCTGTATGCTCTCCAGTATTTGTCATTGTCAGCATTTTGTTTTTGTTTTGTTTTGTTTTGTTTTATCCCTTTTAAAAAGTATGTAGTATATACCCATTTTTGATGAACTGTGTCAAACATGAAGATCTTTCTCTAAATCTAGGGTATCAGTAGAATCAATTAAATGTTATTTCTGATATAATGTCTTATCTTGGCACAGAATGACCCATCCATCCTCAGTACATTCACATGTGTAATAAGGTAAGTGATTTTTAATTCCAAGTCAAATCCCCTTGATATGACTTATTGCCATTCTGCTACTGAGCCTTGAGAGATTATGGATGAGAGCCAAAAAAAAAAAAAAAAATGACTTTGAACTGCTCTTTCACCAGTTAAAAATAATACTGAAACCAAATGTAAACATAAAAGAAGTGGTCAGATTCGGGTTACATATTAACGGTGTTTGGTCAGACTGGAGCTGAGGCACAGCTGCAGAAAACACCTTTCACTTATCACTGTTGTCAAACCTCCCTACCTGAACTAGATTGGACTGGATTTATAAGAGATCTTTTGAAGAGATGCAGAGAAGGCAACCAGCACACATTTCCTGGTAATAAATTTGAAAGGTTGCTAAAACATTCCAGAGATTGTCATTCAACATTCCTCTGGCCAACACATCTGCAATCTGCCAATCCTTAAAAATGGGTGTTTTTGCATCTTAATCTCACAAACATCTTTGAAAATACCTTTCCTCTCTGCCTTCATGTCAAGCAAATCCAGCTTTTTTTATTTTCTAAAACCACAGAAATATAATGCTGCTTAATCCATGCAAGAATGAGCTAACTAAAATTGAAATAATTTTTCAGATAGTTTATTTGGCTCACTCTTCCCTACCAGATGCTTCCATTCTTGACATGGTCCTGTAATTATATTCTTTCATTACAGAGGTGTCCAGTAAAATAAAGGAGCTGAGTTCTGAACATATATAAAAGCAAAACTATTACTCTAAAAATAATAACTATAATAGATTGTATCATTGACCCTAATTCTTCACCCTTCCCTGTACCCATATGCCTTTTGCCATGTTCTTCCCAGTAAAGGTGCAGAGTACATCTTTTCTCCCATTGACTTTGAGTTCAGCCGCATGATTTGCATTGGCCTATAGAATGAAGCAGAAGTGGTGTACTCATTGTAAGTGTAGGCCTAAGAGTCCTTATGTGTTTCTGTTACTCCTCTTCTACCTATGGCATCACCGTGAGATGAGCATACCTTGAGTAGCCCACTGGTCCCAGGAAAATGATGAGATGAACATTGAGCAGAGCTTGGCCAGCTGCTACAGTCTCAGGTCACCCACAGACCCACAATGAGAAGCAGAGATGCTGCATCAAATCCATCCTAGAGCTGCTCTGTCACATCCAGGTGAACCCCAGCCAATCCAAAGCATGAGCCCTAATAAATGTCTTTTTTAGCCACCAACCTCTGGACTGGATTGTTAAGTAGCAAAAGCCAACTGATATAAGCACATTCCCGAATTATTAGTTTCGCCCAAAGAAAAATAATACCAGCTACTTAGTATTTTAAACTCTGTCTGCTTCCCATATGAAGTAACTTCTTAAAAAGAGAAACTTAAGAGAGGTCCCAGGGTCAGTTGGAGGAAATATTTCATAGTTCCATGTTGCCCCATTCAACAAGTGAGCCAACACTTGATCATCATCATCTTTTGCTGATGGAGGGGGACAGGAGCTGAAGTCACTGTAGCACCACAGACTATTCTATCTCCAACTCTTTCGTTTGCATCTTTTCTCACCTTTTTAAGGCAGTGATTCTCAATGGAGATGATTTTGCTCTACAAGGGACATTTAACAACATCTGAAAACATTTTTGGTTGTCACAGCTGGGGTGGGGGTGGGGAGGTGTTACTGGCATCTAGTGGGTAGAAGGCAGGGCTACTGCTAAACTTTACAATGCACAGAACAGCCCCCAGCAAAAATGAATAATCTGGCCCCAAATGTTAATAGTGCCAAGGTTGAGAAACTCTGTTCTATGGTTTAAGTTGAAATTATTTGATTCTTCCTTCTTATATATGTGTAAGTTTCAGTCTGAGGAATTGTATGGTGAAAATTGATTAAATACATGAAAATTATTCTTTTTTAAAGTTCATGCCAACTTTCTGTGTACAATGTGCAATATGTGTGAATGCATACTTTCTTCAAAGTATAAGTGACTCTTTTTTTCATAAATGTCCTGAACAAGTAATAGCTGATTGAAGAAAACCTTCATTTGAGTATTTCTATACATCTAGGAATGATTACTGGTACCTTAAATTAGCTGTCCAGAAATCCCACTTCATTACAAATATTTTTGGATAAACAAAAAAAAAAAGAACCAGATAAGTAAAAGCATCCATTTCTAATTGGGCCCTTCACCTCACCTCCTGCCCCAAAGAGCATTAGAGCTTTAAAATGTGACTGTCACAATGGTTTTGGGCAGGAGGCCATTTTGAGTAAAATTGCTATATTATGACAATATCCTTTAGTGTTTCAGTAACTAAACCCTCTTAATGACATCCTAGGGAGACCAGGTTAATATCGAATTCTAGGCTCAATATTTTTAGATCTGTGCCAAGAAAAATAACCCTATCCCCAGAATCTTTGAGAATTGATAGGGGTCATCTGGCTGGTGAGTCAACTGTAGTTAAAATATAGATGTGGAATAGTACATATGTGGCTATTTCTGATGAAAAGTTGTATTTGGCTAAGGTGTCTAAAATAATAGAGCTGATAAAACTGGGAGAGATTCCTGAGATTTAATGAATGAGGACCCAGGATGGTCTGCTCAAGATTTGAGAGGATAAGGAGAAAATAAGTCTGCTGGAATAGAATTTCAAATCACAGACAAAGGATAAGGTTACAAAAGAGGAGTCGCAAACCCAGAATTAGGCTGAAGGGCTTTAAAGGGACAGGTGAGATCAGGGAATTATCACAATCAGGGACCAGGGGACCTGTGGTTGGTACGATCGTTTCTCAGCCATGTTCCATGGGAGTATAACAAAGCTAACAGTCAAGAATTGATTGGTTTGAAAAATTAAGGCCACAGAAGTAGCCTAACTTAGAATTGTGGCTGAACCCTGGGTAATATTTTTTAAAACGTGATTATTTTTAACATGTGCCAAGCTTAAGTAAATACTGTGTTACTAACTTAACTTTACAAGGGAACAAGAGTGTTCACCCTATAAAGTGGTGATACTTTAAATTGATGGTAGCATATGCTCTGGTAGTAGATTTTAATCTATGCTCCGCAATGCCATGAGATTCATAGAGACCCACATCAGAAAGAGAGAGAAGCCAAATGTGAGCTTTCCACCCCCACTTCAACCAGGAAAATCTCCACTTTATCTGTTTTAAATATTGGAGGCTCTAACTTTTCATCTGAAAAAAATAGATTCTGCTGCTGAAAAAAAAGTTTGGAAAAGCAATAGTCCCTAGCTGAGGAGGAATAACGCAGGAGAAATTAAAGAAGTCAGAGCATGACCCCAGAGCCAAGAGTCTCATAAACAGAAACATGGGAACTTATTCTGAGCAAAGCAACGATATGAAAAGGGAAGTAGGTGTATCTGTTGCAAGGTTCCACCCTTATTCCTTTCACGTTGGGGACCATGTAATTTATTATCCTAACTGGAATACTTTTGAGAACAAAGTGGGATTCCATGATAATTTATTGGTTGGGACTAAAGGCATAATATGACTGCTCTGGGCAAACCAGAATGTTTGCTCACCTTCATTAAAGTAGGTACTGGCCATATTGATTCAGGCTTTAATGGGAAAGATAGACCCATTTTGAGGTTTGTCATCAGTGTGAATTGTTCTCATACTGACTAAAGAAGATGGCTCCAACAGGAAAGTTAGCTTATGCAAGTGGATTAACCATGTATATCTAGGCCTATTTTGTCTACTAAATAGAAGAAGAGAGAAAACCTTCTTAAAGTTTCTAATGTTAATGTCACGATTTTACATTATAGGCACTCTCTTCCTCTGAATTTGAAAGCAGAGAGAGTGGGTTGTTGGGACTGTCCAAATGAAGTCACTAAAAGGACAGGGAAGCTTAGTTTGTGTGCCATTGCTCATGGAGAGTGCCCAGGAATAGATTTGGTTAGGCCATCCACCGATGTCCACGCCCACAGAACGCTGCTCTGACTGTGGATCTGTACATTGCACCCCTCCTCTTTACCACTGCTGGCCTCCACTGCATCCCCAACCCCAAAGCAGTTCAGATTCTGTTTGGGTGATAGTTAACACGTCTAACCATTTCACCAAAAAGACCAACAAGAGGAAACCACCAGTGAGAAAGAAAGTTAGCTTATTACGAGTTCTAACCACCTCACACCTTATGTTTGTTCACTGAGTTTGCCAGAAAGTTCCTTCTGACAGCCTAATTTACAACTTTTCTTGAGCTGCCAAATCATCACCCAGTAGATTTCTCCTGTTACTCCTACTCTGCTACCCATCTATGGCCTTCTCATGGAGCATTAAACAAAGACACTCAGATCCAGCAAAAGTGTGACCCACATCAAGCACAAATAATCTACCTGTCACTCACTGGCCACATTTGGCAATAGGCAATAATAATGTGGGCAGCCAAGTAATTACAGCAGGAAAGTTAGAAGAAGAAATTTATGAGTTTCAATCTAAATGCTTGGCATACTATATTGCTGGAAAACTGAAGTCCTAAAAGTCAGGAACAGAGAACTGTAAAAAGCATGTACATAGAGGATTCTGAGTTACATATCAAGAGTCTTATCATTGTCAAAAAATTTTTTAATCAACTAGTATTCACAGTTCCTTGCCCTCAAGTGGTCCCTGGATCTCTCTCTGAGGAATACGCAAACAGTGGAGGAATAACAAAAACTAACGAGGTGTCAATCAGCACTAAACTCCTATGTAAATATCATTGCCAATATCAATGCTTGTGTGGTGAACATCTCCATGTGATAGAACTAGAGTTGGTCTTTATTTCCTTCCTGCTGGCTTTCTGTATTTTCTAAATTTTCTACTACAAACAAATATGCTTTTTATAATTAGAAAAATGTAAATGTTGATAGAAAAAGGTCATGGAATTAGGATCCAAATATGTCTGTCTGATGACAAAGATCATGTTCTTTCTACTGCACTTCACTACCTCTCAACCATGTCCATCTTTCACATACTATTTATTTTATTTTTATTTAATAAACAAGTAAACAGAGTTGAATGTGTACCAGGTACCTTTCCAAGCAGTTTAAGTATATTAACTTGTTTAAGTCTCACATCAACCCTGGGATGTGGGTACTGTTCATATTCTCATCCTACAGATGAGAAAACAGAGAAAGTTTAGGTGACTTGCTCAAGGTGGCACAGCTGGTGAACAACAAAACTGAAATTCTTTCCCACGCTGTCTGGCTTCAGAGTCTATGTTCTTAATTGCTCTGCTAGGCTGTCTCAACCTTCTTCTTCTTAAGATAGATCCTCTCTGGCCCTCATATTGTTTTCTAACCTGACCAGACCCCCATCATGTATTTTAGTGTCAGAGCAAGGCAGTCAAGTCAAAGAAGCATTTTTAATAAAAGAATGACATAGCTGGGTTATTAGCAGAATTGGCTCTAGCCTCAAAGCCACAGGATGAAAACGTTCAGATGAAATCAACTCTAATCAGTGTCCATGATGATGAGCAATAAAAAATGTGAACGATCTTCCTACCTGAAAAACTAATCACAGAATCATTTTTTTTCAGCTTCTCTAGCACAGATTTGAATTAAGTTCCTTGAAAATGTTTTTGCCTCTTTGATTCGTCCCTGGTTTACTATTTTTCTTAATTTTACCTTCTCAGCCAAATCCTATCCTGTCACACACTTGCTATCGACACCCCTCTCATAAAGGGACTCTCGTCTACACTGAGCCAGGCTCTTGACCCCCCTGGACCCCAAATTTTCACCTGTAAATTTAGGGTGGGAATTGAAGATCTCCAATTAGGATGCCACCTGACTTTTGTATAGGGATTTGTTGTTTATAAGCTACTTACATGTCATTATCTCATTTTGTCTTCCCAATGACCCTGGATAGTGGACAAAATGGGTAAGTCATCCTCTATTTCCAGGTGAAGACACTACAGTTTCTCTGTAGCAGAGAAGAAAACCCAGATATCCTGATTAGAAGCCCAGAATTCCTTCCTCATTACCTCCCAGTATCTCTAAGGGCTCTTTCACACTCACAGTCTGTGCTTCTCTTCCTGCCTTCGAGCCTCTTGTCTCCTATTAGGGCAGCACTCTCTGGAACATTAAAGCTGGCTGCTATAGCATCCTGGCTTCTGGAGACATTTGAGAGGCTAACTTGGTACCCGAGGACCACAGTGATGAAAGTTCTCCCTTCGATTTTTATCCTTATGAGTCTGGAACATCAGGACTAGCCCTTGAGACCACGAACAGATGTCAGATTTGGCCTGGGTCTTCTGGGAGTTGCAACTGGTTGGCCTTTCCCCAGCCTGTTACTTCCCTCCACAGCTGGTTGTCATGGAGGCTGCAGGCCTGCCTGCCTGGGATGGTGTGTGAGGACAGGGGTGGGAGAGCTGAAGCATTATCTGAATCCAGGTTGGCTTACCTTCTGCCTTTCGTTTCTCTCGTTATGTCAGACACATTATTTACATGTGCACAGTGCCATGCATTTTTAACCTTCTTTCCAGAAGATGCTTGCCTACATAATGAGAGTCACTGGCCAAGGAAGGAATGAACTGACACAATTCGAAATGCAAAGAAGCCAGGTAATTACGAGACTTATAACTCTCACAAAGCTTGGGGCCAAAGTGTGTACCCTACTCAGGGTAAAAATATACCCCACTTGCCCCAAACAGTTCTAATTTACACCTGCTGTCTAGTTATATTTTTTAACAACACCCTCTTTCACTCTCAAAAGTTTCCTAGTTTGACAATAAATTATATGAATACCTACAGATGAGGTGAGATGGAAAACTACCTACCAAATTACAGGCTCTCTAAGCTGAAAAGCCTTCCAAAGACCTTCAAGTTCAGTGCTCCATCCAGGGCTCAGAATCCCCTTCTAAATATCACAACAAAATTTGAGCTCTATTAAGCAGCACATTTGGACCCATAACATTATAAAGATTCTTAAGCTGCTTCACATGTGTCTGTTTTGTCTCAGTAGCTATTATTGGATATGATAGAAGAAGAGAAAAATGCCAGAATAACTTGGTCACACATGATGCAGCAATATTTAGCAGAAAGGAAAAGAGAACTAATATTCTGGGTACCCACTATTTGCCATACACTGTCATAATATATTTTGCCTCCAAAATATCCATGTGGAGAGCAATGTCAAGAAACTAGGATTATTTCTCTTCTTACAAGTGAGAAAATGGAAGCACAGAGAGGTTAAATAAATTGCTCGAGATCCCATGAGCTAACATCTGCAGGACCGGGATTCGAACTCTACTCCTTTTTACCTTGAAGCCAACAAATATTGCCCCTAGTAGAGCCTATGGCCTCCCACTTTGCCTCTCTCCCCATTTCCTTTCTTCGTTGATGTTTGAAGTGGAGAAGGGAAAAGTGTTGCTGCTAGCTCTCACCTCTTATGCCAGGCAACCTCTCCCACAATCTGTCAAATTCCTGAAGAACACACTTCTTTAGTGAAGAGTAGAGATAGAGTACTCCACTGAAGAAATTCTGTTACAATCTACATCCAGCTTACAACTATCAGCTTTTGTCCAAGTCCAGATCTAATGTGAAGCAATAGTGAATGGTGAACAAAGTTATTAAATCATTTTAGTGTTCTCTTTCCTTTTGAGGAAAAGGCAGGGGCTAAGAGAAAGGAGGATAAAGGAACTTGGAGCTGCTCTGTGGCCCCGGAGTGACACAGCCATGGCCCTATTTCCTGCCTGTAATATCACTACAGAGCAATTGTTTTCTTCTGTGAAGACACTCCAGAGACTCTTGGAGACATATGCTTTTGTGACTGTCCATAGCAAGTATCAAAAGACCTGGGCAGAATTACAAAGCATTTCTCATGCCCTGTATATTGGGAAGTGCTTCATAGCCATGTGGCAGATATGAGAGGGCACAGCAGCGAGGGAGATGCCGCAAGGGAGGTAGCAAAGGAAGCAACAATCCTGGCACCCGCTGGCCCCAGCAGGGCAGCTGCAGAGGCAGCTCACAAAGGTTCCAAAGGTTGGAGGTGATGGAAAACTAATATCACCCCATTAAATAAAGTCTGAGAAAAGCATGAGGAATGTCAAGAGTGAACTAAAACACTGGCAGCCACTAACATGAAATTCAAATGTGGGTGTGCAAGTTCATGTGTGTGCACATGTGCTTGCATGTTCTTGTTCTACATGGATTCTACAAATAATTGTAGAATGGCTGCCATACAGTGGTGAGCAAGACAGGCTCAGTTTCTGTCCTGATGGAGCATATGGTATCATGGACTCTGTACTTTCTGTTTCAAGGTCTCGTGTTTTGAGGCAATGTGGCCTAACGGAAAGAGACAAAACAGCTCAGTAACCTTGTTCAAGTCTTTTCACCCGTCAGGATCTCAGGTAGAATTTTCCAAACTGCAGTCCTTGTAGTATAATGCAGTGAAGATGTTCTACTTTAATTGTTTTATAATTATTTAATATACAAATATTATATCAGACCAAATATTTTCATGGATTTTATGGCTTAAAACAAGGCTAGGTAAAAACAGCAAGTCGATTTTTTTTTTTTCCAATTAAGTAACATTGGAGGTGGTACTAAAAAAAAAAAAAAACATACACACACAGCAAAGATTGTGAAAAGATGACTCAAAGAACTGACGTTTCTGAATCACTGAGATAATGAGTGTGAAAATAAAAATGCATGTGATCCATAGAAATGAAAGGGGTTTTAATTACCTCTCAGTGGGCATTTACTTCCTCATTCACCCAACAATGATGAATTAAGCAACTATCATGTAAATAGCTCTGCTCTGACTGCATATGCCTTTGCTGACAGCTTGGCCACCACGCAGAAGGCACTAAGTGTCTGTTGATGCCATGGGGAACTTAACAAAGAGTGAGACCTAGACCCTGATCTAAAGAGAGTATAATTTAGTAGGAAAGAAAAGACAAGCACGCAAATAACTGTAAAATGGGATAAGCCCCAAAGAGGAGGTACAAAGTCCCCTTAGGAGGTGCTCAAAGGAGGGATAAGTCATGCCTGCTGGGCAAGGTCAAGAAAGACTTCATGGAGATTTGAGATGGCATTTGAGATAAGCCAGGGAAAGATGGGTAGAATTTCAAGGACACAATAAAGGAAGAGAGTGGGGGATGGGAGACATTCCAGAGAAGAGGAAACACTTGAGCAATGGTACAGAGATAGGGAAGTGGTATGAGGGTAGAAAGTCCCTTCTATTTATTTAGCTGAGATGTAGAATGCATGTAGATGATTAGGTGGAATGATAGTGTGGCCAGCCTTGAGAAGCAGGCTAAGGATATTTCACTTAATGTAGTAGAAATGGGGTGGGGGACAATGGAAAATTTAAAACATGATTGGAGCTGCACTTGAGAAAACTAAGCCTGTAAATAGGCTGTAAGTAGAGGTTATCTTCACCCCTGCCCTATTATTGTGATTGCCGAGGAAAAGCATAATGAAAGGATGAATTCGGGAGATCAAAATGATAACTTTATAGATAGTATCTCTAGGACCTGGGAATTGATTAAATGTAGGAGACATAAATAGAAAATCCAAGGATAACTAGACAACTATACTCCTCCTGTTTCTCTGATTGATATATATCAATAATATTCATTATGTATAATAATTACATAGAATATATTAAGTAATATATAAAATATGTCACATAATGTAATAAAATATTATATATTACATGCACTGAATCATTGCCATTGGTATCTTTCATTTTGATTTTTGACTATGCTTAGGTTTACACTGAATATTCAGATAGGAAGCCACCTATTTATTTTCTCTTTTAAAATAAGGATCATCCTTTTGGTCTTCTGTTCTTTTCATTAACCCTGGTCTTTTCTCCTGACCACATTCTTCTCCTGAAGCTAATGTAAACCCTTAGGATATTTATATTTATATTATACCACTTATAAGTGTTTGCCTTGGCCTGTAACTTCAGCAGAATATATATATTTGTTTAAAATATATGAATATATGATATGTATATATAATTTTTTATACAAAGTTGGCAGATGTGATTAAAGTTACAGGCCTTGAAAAGGAAGATTATTCTGGATTATCTGGGTGCTCCTACTGCCAACCTGATCACCTGAATCCTTAAGAGTGGAGAGCCATTTTTTCTTTTTCCTAGCTGAGGTCAGAGAGATTGATGATGGAAGAAGGGTCATAGAGAGGTGATACAGCTAGCTTTGGAAATGGAAGAAGAGGGCCACAAGCCAAGAACTGTGGGCAGCCTTTAGACAATGGAAAAAGCAAAGAAACTAATTTTCCCCTAAAGCTTCCACAGCCAGAAGGCATGTCACCAGAAGGCATGCAAAATCTGTGTTGCCCACATTCTCCACTTACTAGTTGGATGACTAATGGCCTGAAAGAGCCACTCAAACTCTCTGAGTATCCTTGGCCTCAACTAAAATGGGGGTGATGCCTTGTCATGGGCAGTCAGGAGGCTCCATGAAATCTCAAATTCATTATCCTTTGGTTCTCATGCACAGGACATTCAACAGGAAGTGTCAATGCTTCTGCAAAAATAGCTAATTCAAAATTACTTTATCATACCACATCCCTTCTCTGCTCAAAACCTTCCAAAGGCTCTCCTTCTTACTCATAGAACAACCTAAAAGACTTCTCCTGTTCTCAAGGCTCTCATTATGCAATCTAACCCCATTTCCTCTTCGACCGTGTTTCCTTCTACTCTCCCCCTTGGTGTCTGCTCCAGCAGTACTGGCAGCTCTGCTGTTCCTAGGGCACACCAGGCAGCTTCCAGCCTTGGGACATTTATTTGCATTTGTTCTTTTCTCTGGAATTCCATTCCCCCATGCCCACGTGGCTTTCTCCCTCAACTCCTTCAGATCCTCACTCAAGTCTTACCTTCTTTCTGAGACCTTTCCTAGCAACCCTACTTAAAATTGCAGAACCCCCAGATGCTCCTCATCCCCCATTTCTATGTTGGTTTCCTCCATTGCAATTTCACCTTCTAACATAATACATATTTTATTTATTTTATTTACTTTGCTTCCTTCATTGGATTGTCAGTTCTATGAGGACTTTTCATGGAGGACATATAATAGTTACTTGATAAATATTTGTTGGGTGAGTAAATCAGTGTATACATAAATCCATAATCAGGAAATAAATATATGCATTGTCTCTCATTAAAGATATATCCTTTCAGTTACAGATGGGAAATAAAGTCAAAGAATAGCAATGGACATGTCATTGAACAATGATGCTGCAACTAAAATCAAGTTCTTGACTGATTTTGCAGAACTCAACCAGCTCAAAGGAGGAATAGAAACATAGCTAAGGGTCCCAAGACCCAGCCCTTGTCTCCTAGACAGACAGAACCCAGAGAGAGCCAGCTTTCCGATTTCTCGTGCTTTCTGGTTTCAGCCAGCCTGTAAAAACCATAAGAACAGTTTGTCTCAGTATATCGGTACTTCCGCTTCCAGGCCCAGGAAAGAGCAGGAAGTGCGAGGGCGTGTGAAAATTGAAAGAAAAGAAGAATTAAACTCACTATGCATAAAGAGCTCAAAGACTTCCTCTGTGGCCTGTCACAGTACATGGGTTTCAGTATGCTTTCACTGTAAGTCTAAGGGGGCCATTCTCAGGCAGAAGACCAAAACCCAAAATGCGAGTGCTGATACTCATTCATTCAACACAGATTTATTCGTGGACAGCTGTGTGCCCTGCAGAAGACAGATGTGGTTCTTGCCCAAGTGAGTTTATACTTCAAGGTGATGTAACATTAGAAAGATAAACTCAGTTCAGGTTCTACCTGCCGTATATCCATGCTGACTGAGCATGGATATATCAGGCTGAGTTTCTAGGCAGGTCCCCAAGGGATGTCTTAGACTATGAGGAATTGTATGTAGGGTTTAAGGCAAACTTTAGAATCAGGCAAACAGAAGCTCTAGTTTTGACTACACTATATTTATCAGCTAACTCTAATGTTCCTAGAAGAAGGACTATATTTATTTACCTCTCTATCCCCAGCACTTAGCACAGTGCCCAATACTCTCAACAAATACTTATTGCTTAAAAATTTTCAACTCTCAGAGCCTCAGCTTCCTCATTTGTAAAATTGGATTATAAAACCCACCTCATGAAGCTATGTGAGAATAACATGAAATCAAGTACGTTAAGTGTTTACAGAGACCTTGGTATATGATAAGCATTCATTTAAATGAACTGCCATTTAGGTGGCAGTGCTGATGGTATAATGGTGAAGGAGATTTAGTTAGCGTTGGATAAACTATAACACATCCCTATCCCTAATGATTTGTTCAGTCTGGAATTTTGGACTAAGTGTGGGCTGGATGAGTTGGATCTCAGAGTGATCTATTTCTCTTAGAAAGGTCCTGCTCAATTTGAGTCAGAAACTCTGGAAAAGGGAAGGACATGTTCTATATCCCAGCTACTGGGGTGACTGGCAGCAGAACTGAAACAGCATGACTAAGCATGGCCCATCCTTGTTTTATTACATGCGGGGGGAGGCCTGAGGTCTCCCCTCTCTGCTACAGAGGACTGGAAGAGGTTTAATTACATCTGATGAATGGATTGTAAAGAGTGAGGGCAAGCAATTGGAACATTTTCCCAGCTTTTCCTCTGTGAGGTTCTCAAAGCTTTAAAAAAAAAAATGTTAAATGTCCTAACTACATATCTTCATGTGAGGCCCAGCTAAGTTTCACTTAAAGTTCACTAGTCCATTTCCTCAGTAGATTTACAGGGCCACCTGCCAATGTGCAGGGGTCAAATAAAAACTTAAGGCCTTTCTAGCAGCTAAGAACCCTAGGAATAAATCCCTTGAAGCTTTGGAGCTTCGGCTCAGAATCTACTTGGTTAAGAGGTATGGGTCTCAAAGCCTCAAACCAAGCCATACTCTTTGAAATACTGTGCTCTTCATAATACTTCTCACTATGATAATAATATAAATGAGATCTCTTCCAGAAATAAAAGCAAAGAGCCTCAAGCTCAATGCCAAGGACATTTGTGAAAGAGGTCTGCAATAATAGGAGATTAGCAGCCCTGTTTGCAGTAATCATTTCAGAAGTGCTTGCTGATACAGGTGGGTTTGCTGTCAGCAATCGCGGTGAAAATGAGGAACGTCTTCTCAAAGAAACAGAAAATGTGATGACTCAAATGATTTTAAGTAATTGTCACTATTCTAAATTTAGTCATTTGTTACCTTTTTCTTTTTTAGACATCTATCTTTAAATTAAGTGCTCTGATAAACAGCTGTTTGGTTGGTGAAGGTTAATGGGTTCTTCTGACTTTTTTTAGGACTGTATGGTGGAGAAGACTCCTGATTTCTTCTCTAAAGAACCAACTATTCCTCACTGTCCTGTAAAGCCACCACAGCTGTCGAAGAAGAGAGCCATTTTAGGAACAGCTCAGAACAAAATACTAATTTAACATCTCACCAGGCAAGCAGCATTTTCACTTCATCCTTTTACTGAGAGCCTACTATGTGTTGCTCCTTGTATTAGGAATTGGGAATATGGGGGTAAGTGAGGAATGAGGCCCCAGTACTGAGGAGCTCACAGGGAGGCCCAAATAAGAGGCCTCTATGTAAGCAGACAAATGTAATAAAATATGATAAATGTAGTGACCAAAGCGTGTGAATAGTGGTGAGGTTACAGGAGTCGGGGCCTGCTTTTTTGGGAGGTAACATTCAGACTACATCTTACAGGATAACTAGGAGTCTACCGATCCAAGAGCAGCAGGCTAGATACAGGAGTTCTGCTTCATTTGGGCCTTTGCTTTGTTAAGAAAAGCTGCCTGGGCCACATAGCGGGACCCACAGTTGCCTTCAAAAGGGTACAATGATCAACCTCATCCTGAGGTCTTTACTTTTGCTTCTAGTGCTAGAAATAATTTTTCTCAGATGTCTCTTAAGCCAGACTTCCAGTGAGCTACATCTGAGGCTATCAGTGTTACAATTGGACTGAAAGATAAACGGGTGTGGACCCTGCAACAGCCTTGCTGTAAGCAAGGTAACTTCACCCCCCTTCCCCCACCTTAGGTTTGAAATTGAGAAACCCAGAGATGACCACAGTCCTAGGCCTCTGTGTGCAAAAATAGGAAATGTCATTCACCAGGTCCTCCCCGTGTTTAACCAGAATCATTAGCCTATAGATTCAGGAACTAAGTAGCTTGACCATGTTGCACGTAAGCCATATGCATTGGTCCAAAGGAGACCAGTGAGCAACAATTCAATTTAGAGTTCACTGAACCCTCTGGTTTGGGAAGGAAATTGCTGGTAATCAATTGCAGCAAGCATACAGGCTCAGGGCCAGGAAGAGAAAAATCACTTTAATGGGCAAAGCAGATGTTGCTAAAACTCATTGCAAAAGTGAGAAGGGCACAGAGCCAGGCCTTGCATGAAAGATGCTGATCTCTTCTCCTGAATGAAGAAAACAGAGAGACTTCAAAAGGGGGCTTCTACAAGGAAGCCAGAGGTCTGTATCCCCCTTAGATGGAATCAAAGAAAATGCATCGAGGTATTCGAGTCTCCCATACCACCACTGGACTTACAGCTATTAACATCTCATAAGGGTTTTAAGCAAATCCAGAATACTAGCTAAAAAACTGTCTGGGGAGTCTTCGTTCTGTTCTAAGGAGACTACATGGCATAGTGGAAAGAGCATGGGCTTTGGCATCAGATCTGTTTCTTCCAATCGGTTGTTTTATGACCTTGGGCAAATTTCTTAATCTCTCTCGGTCTGAGTTGTTTCAGCTGTAAAATGGGGCAAATCTCACTTACCATATGAGAGCATTTTGTGAGGATTAATGATAATGTCTGTAAAGTACATTAGAGAAATGCATTTAAGCAATAACCTATTTTCAGAGCCATGACAAGACTAGTGTCATTAGGATGTAGGAGAATTGGTTTATGATGGTATCAGGGAGTGCAGGGAAGGTGAATTTCTGGTCTGATATCAACTAGCTTTACCATCGCCCCTCAGTGGTGGAGTACTTCACAGACAAAAAAAAAAAAATTGTAGGTGATGGAACAAAATATCTCTCCAGCATATGAGTTCAGAGAGTACAATATCAAGGCTCGAGGAAGGTCATCATGCATACTAAAAATATTTTCATAAAGTAGCTTCTAATGCAAGCCCCCAAAAGACAGAGTTGATTCTGATTCCCCAAATCTGAAACATTCCTCACCTAATTTCTACTCATTCTTTGGAGGCAAACCAGAGTCCTCCTAAAAGAGTCATCACAGATTACTCTAGACCTCACAGTCTCTACCTATTCACACGTTCCCCCATATGAGTTTTTATCAGCTGTCTTAAGTCCTGGAAACAAGATAGGTTCAATATTAAACTTATTCATTCAAAACTTTAAGTGCTACTTGTTCAGTCCTTTGGCACGTAATAGTCAATTATCTTACATTCCTCTTTACCTGAATCAGTTAAAATCTTCAAACTAGAATGCAAAAACCAGAGGGCTTCATTACTTGACTAGTTGTATGAACTCAAACTGTTTCTTACCCTTCCTAAGCCTTAGTTCTCTCATCTGTGAATTGCAGACAATTATAGTGTCTTCCTCCAGGGTTGTGTGAGGATTATGTAAGATTAGTCCTATAAAGTGCTTAGCACTTCCATGGTAGCTAAGTAGTAAGAGTCACCCTCCTGGAAGCTTCTAGACCCAGCAGGGCCAGGCCCTGCCTAAGCACCTAGAATGTCAAATTGCATTATCATCCCCTGAGATTGCCAAACCACAGGCCATTTCCATAAAGCGGCCACACTTCAGAAAGCTAGAAAAGCTAGATCCCATTGAAAGTTTATTTCCGCGTTGCCATCAGCTTTAGAATGTTCCTGATAAGTAAGTAAAGCTACAGAGGGACTTTGGCAGCGAATTTCTGGGGGCTGGTGAGAAGAGGATGTTTACCAGAGCGCAAAGGCCAGGTCCTGAGCAGAGAACATTTTGGCCCAGAGAGATCCTGGGGAAGGCATTTTTGCCAAGCACAGACTCCATTCTCAGGTCCTGAAGTCAGCGTTAGAAACTAAACAAACCTTCCCGGTTCACATTTGTTTACTTTTGGCAAAATGCAACTTCCTGTTTGAAAGGAAAGGGGCAGTAAAGCTTTCTATAGCCTTCTTGGACATAAAGTCTCTCCTGAAAACAATTGATTTGTTAAGCATAAATGAATCAAATGTACACAATGGGGATCTCCCATCCCCTCGAAATGTTCACGTTTTACTAGGGAAGGCACTCAACAAAACTGTAAAAAGCACTTTTTCAACTGTTGGCCCATGAGGATTGTTTAGGCCATTTCTTCTTCTGAGAGCATGAAAACAGACATCAGGAGGGAGCCAAGTTACATGTGCTGTGTCAGAGAAGTCACTTCGACACACTTGGGGTTTGAGATTTCGGTTACACAGAAAGTCAGAAAGTTTAAGTTCCCACAGCCACTCTAACCACATTCCCCAGCATGAATACAGAACAACCAGGTCTTTCATTATATGACTAGGTCCCCAGCCACTCCCTTCAGGGTCCTGAATTCTTTTTGATGGTCCCATGCTCTGTCTCAGGTTTGAAAACTGACTGACAGCCCCTCACAAATCCACCATGAGCCTTTTACAAGTATCCTAGATGACATACTTTGGTGGGGGTAGGGGGAGAGGAAAATGAAGGGGCAGTTTCTATCATTAATTTTTAAGAATCCAGCAAAGTTAGCATAAAATTTAGGTATATTTATAATCCAAGTACTCTGTATAAATCTTGAATCTTTTTGTCATAAAATATTAAATTTTTAGAGGATCTTAAAAATCATCTGGTCAACCCCTCTGCACCCACCTGTACACAGACACATAAAGAATATAAATGAAGAATATAGAGAAGTTCCCTTTCCTAGATTGTAAACTTCTTGCTCTTTAGGGCAAGAACTATTTTACTGATCTTTGCATTCTCCAATGAAGTATCATGAACACAGTAAGGACGCAAGAAGAAAGTATTGGATGCACAAGTTAAAGTGTCCCAGTCTGCAAAGTCATGAACAGCACATAGGCATCCTGACTCACAATTCTGTGTACGCACCACCATCCTGCCTCTTGTGTATCCACTAGATTGTAAGCTCCTCGAGGGCTAAGGAAATAACAGTTCTTTTTGACGATCCTATCCAAGGCATTGAACTTTGCAAGCATTCAAGAAAAATAGTTTGAATGAGCAAAAGAATTAATGAACGTTGAGTAGATAAAAGCAATTACATGAATGAGATAACTAAAAATCTTTCTTTAATGATTTTAATAATATCCAGCCTATAAAGGTAAAATCTTTCCTTCCTTAGGATTTTGGATTTAAAGAGAAGCAGATCTGCGCGTATTCTATATATGACCCTTCCCTTTGACCCTTCCCTTTTGATGTCTAAATGAGCAATTATAAAAATGAGTGTGGTGACTATGGCAGGAGATATGAACCCCCCAACAATACCATCAGTTCTCTTTCTACAAACCAAGGCTAGCCAAGTTTATCACCTACTTAAACCTTTCAAGAAAATGGGCTCACCTTGATCCATGAGGCCTGTACTTGTATCTAAGTCCAACCTACCTATGCATCTTATCTGAAGTCTACCTACCAAGTGAACTACTTTGTTTTGAGACTTAGTGAGATATTTCATGACTTTGTACTGATGGGCATGCTGTGGCCTCTTTCTTGAATACATTTCCCTATCGCTATGCTTACCATAACCACTACCATCACCATGGCCACCGCACCACGACTGCCATCACCATTTTCACCACCACCACCATTACCCACCACCACTTCCATTCAAAATCAGTGTTGTCATCACCACTATCACAGTGCCTCCACCACCGTTACCATCCAATAACCACTACCCCACTACCCCTTTAAACTTGAAAAAAGTTGTCTTCTCTTAAAAGCCAAGTCAATTGGAGCTACCTAAATTCATCTAATATTTAATGTCAAGGCCCTCTCTGAGCTCCAATAGTCACTAATTTTCTCTCGTTATTGTTTTTGTATGCACACAAACCACTCCCACTAGAATATGAGTTTCACAAACTTAGGTATGTTTTTGTTCTTGCACCACTGTATTCCCATTACTATATGCCATATAGTAATTGTATATCAAATATTAATGAATAGATGAATGAATGAATGAATGATCAGGGTTTGACCAATGCCAT
The DNA here is from genome assembly GCA_028627145.1 of Eidolon dupreanum. NCBI lineage: Eukaryota > Metazoa > Chordata > Mammalia > Chiroptera > Pteropodidae > Eidolon > Eidolon dupreanum. The sequence continues at coordinate 26,043,819 of CM053506.1, forward strand.
GACTGTGGTGGGTCAGCATGCAGCCAGGGTTTCATTGTTCCTTCCCCTTTATTTCACCCCAGCAGCCACCATGAGCTCATCCCAACTCTGGAAACGCTCTGTCTTTTCTCGCTTTCAATATAAGTCCTTGGTGTTTCGTATCAAAGCTACCCTCTCTAACTGAACCCCAACTCAATGGAATTCTCAGATTCTGCATCATCCTTTCTTTAATCAGTCTGGCTTTTACTAGGGCCTATGAGCTACAACCACCCTGTGCTTTTAAAATTACTCTTAAAAAGGCTTCCCTCTGGTCAGATAATGTATCTCATTCTGCTGTTCAATGACCCTTTCAACCCGGGATTGACGGACGTTTCAATTTTTCATTTTTCCAAATCAGCTTCTTTTTTCTGAACACCATCTTTTTTCTCTCTGACCACAATGAGCACAGATCATCATTGCCAAGTATTATGAAGTGTCACCTCAGGGACAAGTGTCATGCGTGGTATGGAGAATTCCAGAGGATAGACAGAATCCCAGTCCCTGGAGATCAAAGATCTCATCACAGAAAGAAAGTGACTTATACACCAAAAAAAGAAATAACCTCCAATGCAGAATATATGAAGTGCCAAATGGGTGGCACACAACATCAATGTGCCATGCAAAAGCGAGACGGACCCAGGAAGCCACTTTCTTGACACTACTTCGCTCTCCTAATTCTCTCCACTGGCTATTTCTTCTAGTCTCTTTCATTGCAATTATTTTGCTCCTCACCTCTAAATGTTGATAGGCTCTGGGTTTAGCCCTGAGCCTTTTCCTCTTCCTTTTCTATACTTTCCTGCTCTGGAAAATCTCAGCCATTTACATGACTTTAAATACTATCTCTCTACTGACAACTGCTAGATTTCTATCTCCATTCCAGACTCAGGGCTGTATAATCAACAATTTAGTTACTATAATATGGAGATGTCTGTAAGATATCTCAAGTTCTTAAAATATCCAAAACTGAAGTCTTGGCTTCTATCTCTGTCTGTCTGTCTCTCTGCCTCTGTCTTTGTCTCTCTCTCCCTCCCTTTCTCGGGCACATACACACACACCCTCAACCCCATTTAAATTCTATTCCTCATCCAGTTTTCCACTTAAATAGTTATTCTGGGAAACAACAAAACTAAAATCATCTTTGATTCTCCTTCCTTGCTTCCCCTAAATCCATTCAAGGTGTCCTAAGTGGAATAGTTTATATCAACTTGGCTATAGCCGTACACGGCTTTGGACAAAGCGTTTAATCTCCCCATGCTTCAATCTCTTCATCCATAAGATGCAGATCATACCACCTACTGTATAGGATGCAGGGAAAATAAAATTATATTACATACACAAAAATGCCTAGCATACAACAAAGAATATAGCAGTAGCTTACATTTCCTGACTTCTTACTATGTGTCAGAATCTATACTACATATGTGGTATACATTCCATCATTCAGTCTGTACTTATGAGATAGGTATTTTTTATTGTCTATTATTGTTCTCATTTCACAGATTAAAAATGGAGGCTTAATGAAGTAATTTTTTTTTTTAATTTTGCACAGTTTGGGTTGGAACCTAGGTCACCAGATTCACATAAAATGAGTAACAGTCACAACAACAGTACTAACTGCAGCTCGCCTATTTTAAGTGCTTGCTTGATGGTAGATACAGTTATTAAAGTTTTGATTCATTTAATCCTTATGCCGCTCCAAAGCAGCAAGCACTACCTTTACAGACTGGGAAACCGAGATGCAGGGATGCCATCATATCTCATCTGTCTTTTTTAAGTTTGCTGCTTAGAACTGGCTTCAACTCCTCAAGTAGTTTCTCTACTAGACATCAAGAGCCTCTACAATTAATGATCTAATTGATCCTTCTGAAAACACGGAAAAAGAATTATCTTCTAAAAGAACTCGGGATTTACGGCAGCAAAGGGCAATCATCCAACACTCCTTTCCCTCCCACTCACCATCACCATTTAGTTACAGGCCCTGCAGTCTCACCTCCAAAATATTTCTCTCATTCACTGCTTCCTCTGCATCCAAATTTAATTTCTTTAGTTTGGGTCATTTGTCTCTCAGTAGCCTCCCACCTAGTTTCCATGCTCCGATCCCAACTGTTCCCCTCATCCTCTTGAATTCACCCTTCACACTGAAATTTCTCCCACTAAAAGGACTCCTTCATTACCTGTCCAACAAAGTCCATATCTTCACATTTGTCTTGTCTCATTTCCTAGCTTAAAATATATGTTCTAACATCAACAAATTTCTCATAGTTCTTCTCACCCACAATGTCATTTCCCGCCTTTGTGTCTCTGCATAGAAATCCTCTCCCAGCTTTTAGCATGTAACTAACCCTTGATTTCCCTTTCTTGCATAGCCAGGTTAATCCATGAAACTCTGCCAGGCTCCTAATGAATCCTGCCTCCTTAGTGCATACATTTCCTGAGGGCAGGAACAGTGGTGCATTATTCTTCTCTGTATACATGACCCTTAGTACAGTGGGTGGCCATAGTAAGCACTCAATGAATATTCATTAAAGAATAGAACCAAAGTCAGGAACTAGAGACTGTAATGGGCAGTGTGTAAATTTGTAGAATGTTGTTAGCTATAATTAACATTTGGTAAACTGTCCCAAGTTTGAATAATTCTATTAAGCAACTAATGTAAACCATTTGCTTTTCTAAGAACTTTACCTCATTTAACCTTCACAATAGTCCTATGAGTTAGGTGTTGTTACTGTCCCCACTTCACAGATACAAAAACTAAGAGAAATTAGTCAACTTGCCCAGGGTCACAGACTTAGTAAAAAGTAGGGCTGCAGTCTGAATCTACTCCAGGGTCAAGTTCTTAACCAATAACCACCAAATTGTAATGCCAACCAAAAAGCATAGATTATAAACTCAAGGCAGTAGCTCCCAGTGCTTCATACATAGGGGCGAAAAAAAGGGGAAGGAGGATAACATCTATCTGAGAAGAAGAACCAAAAGAGATTTGTAATCAGCATGAATTGTCAGGGCATGGCTGGTGTCAAGACAAGAGAGTCACCAGGCATACACATCCATAGGTAGCTCCAATTCTCCAAGATGAGGGGTTAATGCTATGGCCACATACATTTAAGCCACTATTTAGCAGCTAAAGACAAAGTCCTTGGAGTTAAACAGACCTAGGTTTGACTCTCAATTCTATTCACTTTGGCAGCAAATGGATGATATTCTCCATGCTTCTGTATACTCATTTATAAACTAGAGATAATGATACTTAACTAATTTTGAAAATTAAATAATATATTAGTATATAGTGATGTGCCTGACATAGAAGGCACTCAAAACATCTGCTGCTGTTATTGTGATGTTGACTATTATCCTGCAAGCACCAAATCAGAAATCATTCCAGGAAGAAGGAGATCACACCATATATATGGCTGCTGGAAATCCATCCTTCCTTCTGGGAATGGGGCTGTATCATGATCTGAGAAGACACCCTAAAAGCTGTCTACAACCAGAGACTACATTAGTTCTTAGTATTCTTGTTGTAGCCTGAGAAAAAGGCCTTGAAAGCTTCCTGCTCCACATTTCTTTTGATTTCATTTTTAAAGCTAATGGATAAAAAATGTAAGGATGAATCAGAAAAGGTCTTTCTTTCAGGAGTCTCCATCTCTGCCAGTCTCTAGTCAGAACATCCTTGAGGAGTAGTTTTCCATCTAGTCCCCATGAAAAGCGATGTTTGCATCTCATCACTGGTATTTATTTGATCAACTACTGATAAACTTGGTCTTTGCAAAGACATTTTCTGCTAGCAAGGCATTGCATGTGGTGGATTGGGGGCTGTTTAAAAGTCTTCTTCATGAGAGACTACTCAAGAGTCTCTTAAAAATCTCGTGACTTAACTAGACCAAGATTGAAGTACATTAAACGGGTTGGAATAAGTTAAACAACTGATAGCCTGAAGGAGATTGCCCAGCCGCCAACTTCTGGCAGTGCTGGGAAGGACTCCCTACCACCTACACCATCCTCTCCCATGTCTAATACAGAGGGTCCTTCCTCTCCTCCACAGCAACTCTCTCTGCCTCTCATTTCACCCCCTCCACCTCTCCTGTGTCTGTCCATGTCCAGAAACACCATGCAATGTGAATATAGGTCAGGATAATAGAAAATATGTCCCCAAGGGTGACTAAATTCATCTTACTCCTTTCTTTACCATATTTTTTATGAGAAAATACATTTTGATCTACTCAATAATGCAACATTTGAATATGTCAAGGAGTATTTGTACACCCCTTAGGTGCTGTTACTGTCCCCACTTCACAGATACAAAAGCTTCACAGGCTCAAATGTAATAATAAAAAAATAGCTAATATTTCTTGAGTGTTTACTGTGTTCGAGGATCTGTGTTGAGAGCTTTATATATATATTATTTTATGTAATACTCAAGATAATCTTATGTGGTAAGTACAATTATTATCCTGTTTTATAACCGAGGGACAGAATAGGAGAGATAATAAGTAACTCATCCAAAGTCACACAGCTATTAAAAGAAGAAAATGGTTTTTAAACCTAAGTGTGATAAAGTCTTAACCTAGGACCTTCTACTATGCTCCAATGCAAATGGTTTACTGACTGTCCCATAAAAAAGCTACTCAAGGGGCTCTGGATATCAGATTATGTGACGAGATCTGAGAGTTACTATCTTTTTGAGATAGAGTCCAAAAGACAAACTCATCCCAGATGGCCTTTTTCTCTTACAAACCTGCATCCACAGTCTAAAATGTGCAAGAGGAACATGGGCAGAGAGCCCCAATGGCCTGTCCTGGTGTGGAAGTCTTCACCGCTCTGCAGTTGGTCTCAGGCTGCCCAGACCTTGACCCCTTTAGCTCATCTCCTGCCTGTGCATTCAATGCTAAGTCCAACACTGCCTCCCGAAAGTTCTATCATATGTCAAGATAAAGAGTTATCAGACCTAAGGTCCTTTCCTGGCATGATTTTTGAGATTCAGCTTCAAGATTCAGCCTGAGCGAAGCAACACTATTTTAGAAATTCACAGTGTCAAGACAGCTGGCAGGGCTCTGAACTATAACCAGCACTGCCCATCGCCTAGCTGTGGGCACTGAGACCTCTGAATAATAAATGAAAGTGCTAGTAAGATGCACTCTCAATAATTCCACGTGCTCTTTCCTAGAAGAAAAAAATACAACAGTAGGTTCTTATTAGTTCATAGTCAGCATGTGCCAGGGCACTGTAATGTGCATTATTTCATTTAATCCTTATACCCTCTCTGTGTGGTTGATCCAGACAAGAAAACTGAGGTCTAGAGAACTTAAGCAATTTGCTCAGTGTCTCATGACTAGTTAGTGCCAACACAGGTGGTCTGACACTTACTCTTTATTATACTATACTTCATGAGAAACTGAGATAGCCAACACCTAGGTCTTCAACATGGCCCTATGCAGCTATTTTCATCAAAGACTTATAGAGCTTCCAGATGGCTGCTCCATGCTAACTCGTTCCAGTTATAAATCTCCCCTGCCTATTGCAGCCCAGCTTTTACATTTTTCATAGTATTCCTTTGCTAGAAGAAGACCCACAAACACCCTTGAATAGTGACAGTGGTAGATATCCAAGATTACCTACTGGAGATTTTTTGAGTTGACAACTGCTCCATCCCCATTTTCAACAGTGTTGGCATCCTAGATTACTCCCAGAAAGAGTGATTTTTTTTTTCTCTGAAACTGGACAAGTAATAAGGAAAGGGACAGAATACACAAACTAACATTAGAATATTTTAATGTTTCCATGAGCAAAATCCTTCCCAGCATATCTCTAAAAGTTAAGATATTTTTTCTGAATATCAAATCCCAAGAAAAATTGGTCAAGAAATTGAAAAAATAGGGGAAATTATTATAATTACACCGTGAGAAGTAAAGTCTAGCAATCAACTTAGAGACACTACTTGTCTGAAGGAATTCACTGACATCAAGTAGAAAGCAAGGGCAGAACAGCTGACACGTGCTGTCAAAGGGTTAAGACCAACATTTCGGGGAACTGGGACAGGCACATGTAGGAGGGACATTGCCTCTGTCTAATCAGTTGATCTTGCTGGTAGCTGTTGTCATGTTATAAATGTGGTCTCAATCTCTGTCAATGGCAAGTCAATTTTTTAAAGTAATATTTATAAATTTATACGCATATATACTTTATAAAAATCTTATGAGTGATACACCAAAAAATAAAGTTTGAAAGTAGAGTAAGCCCTGAAACTGGCAGTTTCAATATGAGATTCTATGTTGTGCTGTTAACCTTGCTTGGAGAGTCAATGTAACATTATTCAAATCCTACCTAATAATGTTTTCTGGCATTTTCAAGCTTTAGAATATTTGCCATAGGCTACAGTTCCTTGCAAATACTACTAAACTCAATGTTTCTTATTTATTAAATACATTTTCTTCGATATCTATGATAATAAGTAAAAAATACAAAAAATATTGAGGTATTTTAAGAATAACTTGGGATTTGGGTGAATTTCTAAGGATTTGAGGGAGTTATAATTCTCATCCCTGAATCCCCAAAATTAATATTTGTTGGAAATTTGGAAACACTGGAATTCTTAAATGAGATGGTTGGGGTGGAAAAGGTAGAACATCCTTTTGCACACTTGAGAGCATATTTTTTTACAGCTTTCGGAAGAAATGGCGACAGTGCCCTACCCAAGTCATCCCACTAGCTGATTGCTAATACGTCACTGCTGGTGTGGGCTCTCGGGAAAGAGACGTGGGATCAACCAAGAGTGCATGCACAGAGCGGAATTCAGTCTGCTGCTGATGAAGCAACATCAAACTGTAGATATTATTCATTCATAGGTTACCAGTGGCACTTCAAGGACCAGTAAAAACAAAATAAAGCTGAACCTAAATCCAAAGGAAGAACAAAATCCACTTTCCAGAGACAACATGTGAACCTTAGACAAAATTTTCTACTCAAATTTGTGCAACAAAGATCTAGAGAAAAACCTATTCCATTAGATCAGAGAAAGGAGTCAGAACCTACCACAACCTGCAAAATTGGAGAAAACAGAGAACCTAGAGAACATACCACAGACAGAGAACACTAAAGGCTCCCTAAGAACCACGTGAGATGCCAGTGAGTGCAGGACAAAAGACAAGCTGACGAGCCTCCTCTTCTCCGTTATTCTTGGAACTCTCACCTATTTGTGGCAGACATTGAACTCTAGAGAACATTTGTCATAGCCCTCTCCTCTGTATGGAAAGTGTCTGTTTTTTAAGAAAGGAGATTGCTCCCATCATGTTTTCTATCTAAATTTGCCTTACAGGTTTTGTACCCTTTCCCCCACTGGGCTTGGGAAACTCACTCACTCAGTTGTGTATCTGCATATAGAGGTGTGTATGTGTGTATTTAAGTAGTTTGAGGACAATTTATCAAGAAAAGGTTGCTACTGCAGAAGACTTTTGTCTATGCATGGACATTTTACCACATTTCCTCGTTTACAAATGCACTGAGAGCTGTCTTAAAGTTTTTCTTCTTGTAGCTACTACACCAAAATGGAACTTTGCAAAAACAGGTTGTCTTTGTCCAAGGACCCATGCCAATCTTTTCTCAATAGACTCAGTGTGAGTATATGTGTTACCAAAATGTGATCTTGTGTAGTTTTTATTTTTATTTTATTTTATTAATAAATCTATGCATTTCTCCAGGAAAGATATGGTAGTGGCACTTTAAAAAAAAAGCGGGGGGGGGGGGCGGGGGACGAACAACATCCTTCAAAAGACAATCCCCAATTTCAGTAGTAAGTAAGGACTCGGTTAGGTCCCAAACCCTTCCCACCAAAAGTGACATGCAGAGTGGCCTGGCATGTGTCACCCAGGCAGAAGAATTCAGTCTTTATTATGTGGAAAATGGAAAGTCCTTGGAAGATTGGTATAAGATGCTCAATGAAAGATTTCTGAAAAATAAATTTGTTTCCTGAATGGGATGATATAGTCACCCATCAACCAGCAGTTGGCCCATTACCAAAAGCATTTGTCTACAAACTACTTCTATGTTTTTGCATATGGAAAAAGAGGCTGTAATACACTATTGTACAACTTGCAAGGAGGTAGGAAACTTGACGAAATCAAAAGGTTTAATAAATAAATAGATAAATGGGAGAGTCACTAAAGCTATCTGAGCCTCGGTTTCCTCATCTGTAAACTGAGAGTGAAATGCTTGCCCCTTAAGAATGGATGCAAAATGCTCAGCAGGCTACTTATTACATAACCCTTAGCTCTCCGTATATTAGGCAACATCATCATCATCACCAGCACCACCAGCAGCATCAACAGCAGCACCCACAACAGCAGCAACAGCGAGGCCTGCTGCCCACATATGGCCTCTGGCACAGGCCTTCCCAGATTCTCTTGAAATCCTCTCCACAGGCCTCTACTTATTGCTCAGCATAGGATCTTCTCCAGCAGGGTCAGAGGAAATAATTAAGGAGGCTCAAGGTGTTGACCAGGAAAACAAATTATGTGTTAATTGAAGCACAATGACCAATCCCCAGAAAATTTAAATTGGTCGAACACCCTTTGTGTTATTCAACTGTTCCTTGCAGATGCTAATCAATCCCATTGGGACCCCTTTACAAATGGCAGCTGCCAACAAATATCCTCGGTTAAATCCACCCTAAGAGAATTATTCAGAAATGGGCGCCCTCTGTGCTCCTCCAAGAACCAAGACCATTTGTTTCCTACTCAATGCATCTTTTACCCCTAAACTCATTTCTTTGGGAGCAATCTTCCTCTTTAGAAGTTCCTCTCTTGGGTTTTAGAGAACTTTTTGGCTTGAACTCTTTCTAAAATTAAAGCCAACTGCTGTTTCTCTCAAATGCAGTGGTATTTCACTCTGGCCAGAGCTGACTATCAGAGAAACATCCCAAACCGCATAAGTTCTTATTGTTAAAACTGTCTTAAGCAGCTGTTAAAACATACCCTAAGATATCAAAGCCACTCTAATTAACTTCCTGTTTCTCTGGGACTTCAAAGTCTTTCAAAAAGTTTTAAATAAGGTTTTTATAGAGAATTCAACCTAATATTTAAAGAAATTCTGAATGCTTGCCCAAGACGCTCTTCCCTTTTCCACCCCTTCCCCTCCCTATCCCACGAAATCTTAGAATTCTGCAATTGAGGAGAAAATTAAAAATCTGCCATTAATCAAAAAGGTGAATCTCTACATGCACATCCCTGCTATTTCTCAGGTTGGTGGTAGCTGACATCCTGCCTGAATGGCTTTTTCTGCCCTAGTCCTTCTAAACTTGGCAACCCTTTTGCATCATTCAAGATAGCTCTAATGCACCCTCTGAGAAGTGCCCTTGACTTTGCCAGGCCGCTCCCTTCTCAGACACCTGCACGATCATCACTTCTCTACTTGGCCCTAATCATGATGAATTGGAATGTATTCGTTTATGTGTCTGTCTCCCTGTCTAAACTGTGAGGTCCACAGGGCAGGAACTGTTTTATATGAAGCTCTGTATTCCCACAGTCTCGCACAGGGTTCTACATATCCATGGTCAGGGCTCAATATGTGCGTGATAAATGACTGAATCCCAACTCATTCTGGGAGATGTAGGGTTATATTTTAATTGATCAGTTCCTTACTCATTTTGATCTCTCTCCCTAGGTTTTATATAAATATCATAACAAAGGCACTGCACCTAGTAATCACTGCTCTAAGAAATAGAGTCAGAAAAATACCCAAAACTCAGAACTAAGATAAAAAGAAAAAAAATGGGTAGCACACTTTTCCAAGGCCCCCCAGATCTCTTTTCTAGGAAAATACACTTAATTCATCTCATTGTTTGCTATTGACTAAAGGTCCCTAACTTAGTGAAGTTATCTATTATCTTTTAAATTTTTGTCTGGTAGAAATGCAAATAATTTCTATCTGGTATAACAGATAACCCCTAAGAATTTATGGTCTGTGGGACATTAACCAGTTTATATCTAATCGAGTAATCTTATCTTAACATTTCTTTATTAAGTTGCCTGTAAATAGTTTTTGAGCAGGCCATAATATCTTACTGGTTCCCTCATTAGTTAATGAGTTAAATAAAATCTTTGACTTTGTTCCTCCTACATTTCTCTGAGAGTCAAAATGTTACCTTTCTGAAAATTATTTTTTAACACTAGGTGTAAACCAGATTGACAATGTACAACAGAAAGGTCAACAGGAGCAACTGAGAGCCTTGGGCAGGGAGTAGAAAACCTGGTTCTGCTAAGAACTTCCTAACACCTCATGACCCTCCTTTTTACTTATCTGTCAAATGGGGACAATATCCTAAGCTCCCTGTCTCCCTCACAGGGTTATTGAGATAATCAAATAAGATTTACTTAAAGAACTGGAAAAGTCTTACACACCAGTCCCCCAATGAAGCGTTTGTTGTAAGGGAAGGCCCGCTTCCCTCTCCAAAAAAACAGAGGTGGGAAGGCAAGATGTGAAAGGAGACTGGAATGAACACAGATAGGAAGGCAATGTCGCCACCCTCCAGGTTAAGCTACAGTCACCTCTTAACTAAATGTCACCTAAAGCTGTAGAAAACTTCCACTTTTGCCTCAGTCCCCATCCATTCTCCACTCAGCAGCTGGTGTTCTTTCAAAACTGTAAGAGGGATCATGTCACACCCCAGCTTCAAGCTTCCCAGTGGCTTTCAAACACTCTTAGGATAAAATTCAAGCTTCTTTTTCTTTTCTTTTCTTTTCTTTTTTTTTCTTTTTCTTTTTCTTTTCTTTTTTTTTTTTTTTGTTTTTTGTTTTTTGTTTTTTGTTTTATGTACAAGGCACTATGTGATCCATAGCTAAGTCTCCAAACTCATCTCAGGCCTTTCTCATCTTCGCTCGCTCTGCTCCAGCTCATATCAGTGTCATTTCTTGGACATACTTAGCTTTCTCGCCTCAGGGCCTTTGTACTTGCTGTTTTTCTGCCTAAAACTTCCATCCCCATCCCCCTTTCTCCACATTGCTGACTTTTTCTTTTGATGTTAACTTAAATTTTACTCTTCCAGAGAGACCATCGCTACCCACCCTCTCTAAAGTATATCTCTTTCTGCACTCTGTTCTTTTGCTTCACAGCACTCCCCAGAATGTGAATATACTTATGTATTGTCTGTCTCCCCGAGCAGACCATAAGCATACATCGGCAAAGACTGTGTCTCTTTGTGCCTCATTCCTGGCACAAAGTAGGTGCTTGGTACATATTTGTTGAATAAATGAGGGTAAAGACATGAGGTAGCTGGTGCCAAGTAAAGGTGCCCTGCACCGTCTGGATACATTTCTGAACCAGAACATTGCAAGTTCCTCAATCTTGAGCACATGTTTCAAAAGACTGTAGCCAAGAAGAAATATCCCCAAGCTCACAAGGCATCAACTCAGAGGCAATTTCAAGAACAGCGTTCCCCAGAAATGCTTTGCCTCAGAACGAGTAATAACAGGTCTCCTCACCAGCACTTCATTTCACAACTCAAAGGATATGGGATCTCTTCAGGAGAACAGTCCTTCCTTCCAAGAATTAAATGTTACCCAGAAACACCAGGCATCTGTACCCAGAGGGCTTAGGTTTGAAGCAGATGAAAGAAACAATCCACTGGAATTCAAGAATATTTCAACAGCACCATGGGGAGAGAAAATCCCAGGCGGCCTCACCCAGCTCCACCCTGTTGGCTTCAGGGTATCAGATTACATGGCTTCCTCTAAACTAGCCTGTTTCTTAATCAGAGCAGGAGGACACAGCTCCATTTTCAGGGCCTCAAGGTTTATAAATTCTGTGATTGCTCTTCCCAAGGACTCCAACCACTTCTGCAAAATGCCCCAGTCACCCTCAAGATTCTCCCATAAGCCCCGGGGCTGTGCTGTGAAAAAAAGTACCTTCAAACAGGCGATGTTCCTTAAGAGTTGCTGGTTGATGGAGTGCTTGTCTGTTTTCTCATTTTTCACCTCAAGGACATCAAACAGCAGCAAAAGGAGTCATGGAGCAAAAAGTTGTTTCCGTGAAAGGTGTCTGGTGGGGGAAGGGCCAAAAAATACGTAGTTAACTATGCAGCTGGCCCCCACAGATTTACCTTGAGATCAGACTCTGCTGAAAGTCCTTCCCCTAAAAGGCTTGTAGCCAAATGTAACACTGAGACAAGGGTGCCAGCAGGGCTGCCTTACTTTGAGGGAGAATTACCTTATTATGCAAGATAGGTTTATGACAGGAAGAGAACACCTGTCTTCGAGAGTTTTCCTTTTTCAGGTGCAAAAGCCATTTTTGTCCACACCAGCCAATCTGCCTGCACTCAGAAGCCAAGCTGCAGCCTTCACAGCCAGGACCCCCGACCTGTGCCGCCTTTGTGTCCAGAGCCCTCATGTCTTAACCCAAGAATCCACATTATATAGTTCCTCTTATTACTCCGGGACCAGCACCCCCAAGAAGCTGCTCTTCTTCCCCAAATGCATTAAACTCATAAAACTTCTTTAAACTCAGAAGACTACGCACATGAACTTGTTACCAATGCTTTGTTTAATTTTTTTTTCCTCAGAAATATTCTTGCGGCCAAAAATAGAACATTTTCCATTCTGAGGAACGAGCAACATCCATGGGAATTAAAGTAGTGCTTCATGCCTCTTCTTGCCAAACACGCACACTCATACACACATAAGCTGCTTATGAGTTCTAAAACGCTGCTTTCTGTAGGTACAGTGGTGATCGGGAGCCAAAACTCCTTTGTTTATTTTCTATCCAAGAAAGTTACCAGAAAAGAGTGCTAGGGCACCTCAAGGATGCTTTATAGGAAAAATCTAAATTAATTTAGTATAATGATTTCGAAAATGGCCCCATTGTCCACCCCCTCCTCCCGCCCACCATCATCCCAGAATTCCTCTCAAGACTCACTTCTCTAAAATTCCAAAGCTTCTCTCAGCACAAAGTTCATGGCCTTTATTCGAGCGAGCCACTGTTGGGTGACTAGCCGCAGGATCTCTCTAAAGCTATTCCTACCACAGAATCAGAAACGGCAAATTTTGAAGAATCTTTTCAAGCTTCGCTATTGAACAATATGTACGTGTCAAGTCGGCCTTGGGTAAAATGTCAGAATAGCAGTAATTCAGAAAATTATGCTACTAGCACAAATATATAAGTGCTTTGCTAAAAGTTTATTATTCTCAGCATTTCTATAATCCTCTCTAATGGAACTTACATGGCTACAATAACATTTTATATTTTTATGAAATAAAAGTTTGTTATTCTCACTTACATGGCTACAATAGCATTTCACATTTTTATATTTGAACATACAATCCATTGTACCTCCTACAGCACCCCTAAGCAGGGAATGGGTTAACTGTAAATCTGCCAGGGCTACATTTTTATGTGCAGCATTTGGTTACTGTTGAGAAAAATGAAGAGACTTTTAAAATAATAATCTATTGCGACGCCGAAAGTAGGAGAGACCAGTAAGCCAATGTAGAGAGAGTAAAGAAGAGGCCAAGAATTGAGGGAAAGCATAAGAATAAGGAGGAAAAAGAGGAAGTAGAAGACAAAGAATCAGAATGTCAGATATTCATTGATTGTGGGTGGAGGTGAACATACGCAGGTTGACTGATCTAGGGTGGAACACAGAGAGACAAGCATGGCAGGAGAGAGAGGATGGGAAAGGGAGAACAGGGAGGCAGTATTGCCTAGTGGTGAAAGGTCAATAATTTACTAGCTAAGTTACATTAAGCCAGTTCATCACTCTGAGCCTCTATTACCTCATGTATTAAATGGAGATAATAGGATCTCATGGAGATGCTCACACATTAAATGAATTAATACACATAATGCTTTGTGCTGAGTAAATGTTTAACAAATGTTGGCTATTTTTATCGCAAAAAGACAAGCATGTTGTATGTGTCCATCAGAAAACATTCGCCTATGAGTTAAGCCTCAAGTTTTCTTGTCCTTGAATTCTTCTAGTACACACAGAAGCACAAACATTATGAAGGAGCCATGAGCCCAAGCAAGTGTCGATGAAAGGAAGATCTGCAGGGTAATGGTCCAGATGTTAACAAGTACTTGGACCAACAAGTGAGCCCCTGGACCCTAAAAGAGAAGGAATTCATAGCTCCCAATTAGTTACAACTGTTCTTTTCAACTCCATTATTTTATTCATTCAACAAACATTGTTCAATCAACTCTTTAGCGTGTGCACACGTAGTCTTGACCCAGCTTATATTTCTAGCATCAGCGTGAGCCCTTCCCACCAATCTCACCACTTTATAGCTGCATTAGGATTATTATGCAATACATATTTTATTTACAGTCCTTTCTCTTTGCTTAGCTCAAGCCATTTGCTTAGTCTTAACTTTTTTTTTTCCTTTTTCTGCAATCCAGCAAAATACTAGTCACTCTTCTGGGCTGAATTTTGTGTGTGTGGGTGGGGGGGGAGGGGGGTGGGAGGGCGAGGTTTGTGCCCTCTGTTTTCTTCACCTGCACTGTCCAGAAGGATGACTCTCCCTCACCTCAGCACCCTTGTTGTACACACAGTACAAACATGTACCTTGTTATCGGTTGACTTGTGTCTCCCGAAGATGATATGTTGGAGACCTGACCCACCACACATTATTTAGAAATAGGCTTTTTATAAAGTAATTAAGTTAAAATGAGGTCATTAAGATGGGCCCTAATGCAATATTACTAGTGTTCTTATAAAAAAAAAAAAAATAGGGGGCATGGAAATTTAAACACAGACAGACTTGCACAGAAGGAAAACTATGTGAAAAGACACAGGGAGAAAGCCATGTAAAGGTGGAGGATTGAAACGATGCGTCTATAAGACAAGGACAAGCAGATTGTCAGAAAAACACCAGATGCTAAGAGAAGGTCATGGAACACACCCTCCCTCACAGGTCTCAGAGGGAGCCAGCCTTACCGACACCTTGATTTCTACGCTCCAAAACTGTGAAACAATAAATTGCCCAGTTTATGGTACTTTGTTATGGCAGGCTTAGGATACCAATACATACCTCCATCACAGCATGTGTGTTCAGTTTCACGTGAGCTCCTTATAGTCAAGGAGTCTTATTTGACTTTGGATTCTTAGACCTCTTACAGCAAATAGCAGGTAAAAGGGTCTCTAAACTCTAAATTCTTTTTTTAGGCGAGGCAACCCTTGGTTGACCCCACAGATAGCAAGGACCTTGTCAGCTTACAATCTCTTATTTTTTAATTTTTTTACGCCTACAGTACCTTGTCTTCCCAGGTGGTCTCCCATCCAAGTACTAAACAGGCCCAGCCCTGTTTAGCTTCCGAGATCAGACAGGATCGGGCTTGTTCAGGGTAGCATGGCCGTAGACTAAACTCTAAATTTTTATTGAGTATCTATGGTCTAGAAAAGGGGCAGCAAATCATAGCTAATGGGTCAACGTTACCCTGCCACCTATTTTGGTAAATAAAGTTTTATTGGAATACAACCACACTCATTCACTGATGTTTTGTCTATGGCCAATTTCATACTATAACCACAGAGTTGAGTATGGCCTGAAGAGACTAAAACATTTACTCTCTGGCCCTTTACTAAAAAAGTTTACTGATCCTTTATCTAAAAGAAAAGAAACATAAATGTAGCATAGTAATAGAATAAAATAAATGTTATAAAAATGCACAGATAGTACAGAAAAAGGAACGATGGGTTGAATCAAAGTCCAGAGAAAAAGTCATTTGAAAAGTGAAAAAGATTTGAATCAGAAAAGGAAAAGTCTTTAATTTATTCACTCTATTGTGCTGCTTTGACAGATAAAATTTGCGCTAGTAGTTGCATAGTAGTTAAAGGTTAGAGTTGGAGCTGGTTTGGGGGGAGAAATGATGATGGGTTCTATTCTCTACACATTGAGTTTGACTTACCAGTGGCATATCTGAGAAGAGATATTTAACCACTGGACACTGCTGAGCAGTCTAGGTCCTAGACACAGAGTTGGGACTCAGTACAGTTAAGATGAAGCCTCATAGGAATAGAGACGATCACTCAGAAAAAGAGTGGGAGGTAAGGAAAGATGATTGCCCATGAAATTCAGGGGAACTTCAGTGGTAGGCAAAGGAAGAGGAAGAGACCCTAAAGGATTTGAGCAGAAGCAAAACAGAAAGAAAGGAGGGAGCCATGTCCCTAAAACCCAGGGGATTGAGGGTTCAGCAGTGTTGAATGGTGTCAAAGGCCAGGAGGACCAATTTATCAGATTTAGCAACTAAGAGGCCACATGGCCTGGTGACAGTAATTTCAACTACTTATCACTGGTACAAATTAGCCCTGAAATTAAATCATAAAGATTATCTTTTGACAAAATTGTCAAAAGAAAAAAAAATGAAGAGTCTGAGAAAGGAAAAGAAATAAAGTAGTTAAGAAAAACACTGACATCAAAGATAACTGGGCTGAAATTAATACTTCATAAATGCAAATGTTATACTTTTTCTATATAGAGTCTATTTTTTATTTAAATTCAACAGGACTGAATATTAACCCAGTGCATAGGATCCATTCCTTCAGACAGCCAAGACAGTTAAACAACTGACTTAAAGCATATTAACAGGTATTAAGGTAATCACAGCTACAAATTGACTGCCTGCTTTGTGCCAAGTGCTATGCTAGTTGATTCACACAGATTACCTTATTTGACCTCCACTAAAACACTATGTAGTGAATATATAGTGAAGTATTATTTTTTTCAGATAAGTATATTACGGTTCAGAAAAGTCACACAAAGACACACCATTTCAGGAAGGAGCAAGAGCAAGGGCTTGGGAGCTGGAAGGAGATCGAAGCCAACATTTGCTGAATGCTTCCTCTGTGGAAGTATTTACTTAAGAATTTTACATACTTTGGCTTATTTACATCTCACAACAACCTATGTAGAAAAGATGGTAAGGACATGAACTTAGAGAGGTTTGATACAGTATCAAAGGTCAAAATTGAGTGAAAAACTTCTTGGTTTTCCATAGACGTCCTTCAGAAATCAAAAATAAATTACATATTGCACTATTTGTAGGTAAGAACAGTCTGAGTTAATGATAAAACAATGCAAAATAACTCCAGGTGCCTTCTAAGACCTTTCTGATGGACTCCTCTGACCACGAAGGAAGAATAACAGAACCACCTCCCTGCTCCTGCAGCTCTGCCCCCAGAAGGCGGAAATGAGGGGAAGGAACAGAGTGGCTTCAAGCTCCACCCCCTTGAAATAAGGTTGGAGGCCAAACGACCCGAAAGTTCCTTCCAGCATTGAAAGTCGATAGTTCCAAGCACATGGTAGAGTCTGGCAGCTAAAACGTATTCAGTTAATGTTTATTAAATTATTCAACTGAAACTAAGAAAGACCCTAGAAAAGAATGTTTGGAAAACCGTTCAATTTTCAAAAATCACTGTCCTGCAAGGTTTTCACTCACCTGCTTTGCTCAGCTCCCAGTGCAGTACAAGGTTGCTGGTCCACACCCTCTCCATGCTCTCTCATTCATACATTCATGCCATAAAAATAAAAAAAAAAAAAAATCCTTCTCTAAAATGCAGGTGGTCCAGTTTAGTCAACACTAAAAAGATAATCTTGAAATAATCGAGCATGCTAAGAACAAAAGGAAAGCTTTCAGCTTAAGGATATGGATGTTCATAATGCCTGATAGAAGATAAGGAAATAGATTATTTCCATGAGCTTTAGAGTAAATCCAGCCCTTTGACCTTGGAATTTTGCTTTTAAGGATATAAACAGGAAAGTCACCAGGAAAGTAGGCTGAGCAAAGGAGTATATTGCTCAATCTCTGGATTACAGGGCCTGTGTTCTAATGCTTACTAGTTGTGGAATCTGAGCTACTTAATCTCTCAGTGCCTTGGGTTCTTTATCTGCAAAATGGAGATGATAATAGTCTCTGCATTATGGAGTTGTTAAGAGGATTAAATGAGTTATTACATGTAATATTCTTTACAAACATTTTCTCATTTATTCCTCCTAAAAACTCCACGAGGAAGGCAAGAAAAGTATTGGCCTGACCTCATCAGTAATAAGCACTCAATTAATTGTGGGCTCTCTTTTATTATTACTACATACATTACAAAGACACAAAGATGTTCATCACAATATTATTTATAATAATAAAATTTGTCAAAAATTAAATATTCAACAATAAGAAAATGGTTAAATAAATGATATTTCCATATGACAAAATAGGCAGCTATTTAAAATGTTTCTCAAGAGAAGTTAATGAAATGGAGGAAATTCAGCAAATGTTAAGTGAAAAGATAGGCTGTGAATTTGTATGTATGGTATCACCCCCCAGTTTTGACATCACATTGTAGTGCATAATGCAGTCTTCGCCAAAATCCCTTCTTTGTAGCACAGATCCCTCCCTAGCTGCTGTGAATATCTCTGCTGATAGCTCACAGCTGCATCCCTCAC
The DNA here is from genome assembly GCA_028627145.1 of Eidolon dupreanum. Lineage (NCBI taxonomy): Eukaryota > Metazoa > Chordata > Mammalia > Chiroptera > Pteropodidae > Eidolon > Eidolon dupreanum. Next base: position 26,062,256 of record CM053506.1, read on the forward strand.
TGGGAATTGTTCTCAGCCCTAGGAAACAGGCTCCAAAATTAGCCCCCTCCAGGGGGCCAATGACTTGCTGATGTAGGGATACAAAAGCCCACCCACTTATCTTAATTTGGAACCACTCTGAAAGACCAACCCAGCTTCAGCTCCCCCCACAATGTCAGCTAAGTCTCAGTTGCAACTGCATCTGGAGTCAGATTCTCCCTCTGCACGGTTCCCCCTCACTTCTTACAGGGTGTCTCCGGGGAGAACTCACCCAATAAACATTCAGTCTTCAGCTCTCCTCCCAGGGAACCCAAACTAAGATATTTTTACATCAATATATTATGAGGGAATATCTTTGTATGATGAAATTCCTGGATTTCCAAATTCTTTATAATGAGTCTATACTGCTTATCTCATACTCGACTTTTTCTTTAAAAATATGTAATATTTTAATTTAATTGATATCACTAGTAAGTGATGAGCCTTGGTTAAATATATATATACATACATTCAAGTATATAGTGCCTTGACCTGGCCATCAACATGGTTGATTCATATGTTCCAAGGATGCTGCTGCAGCTTAAAACATAACTCCATTCTCTTGGAGAACTGTCTTTATACCCAGTGCTATTTGCTAGTCACACACACACACACCAGCCACATTGCTTTATAACAGTACATTGGTGTTTTATTTTTATTAAACTTGTTCATCTGCCCACTCACCCCGTTGTTTAAGCAGATTTGATTCTGAATACCACTGAAGGACTCAAAAGATCCAATTCTTCCTCAAAGGGTTAAGATGTTTTTCTTCATTGAGGATGTTCAAAAGAATCTGCCAGAAACTCTGATAGCAGTTTCAAAAGAGGAGGTCTTAAAACATCTTGAGTGATGATACATAATTGGAATAAGTACTCAGCCATCTATAGAGTAGCTTCTTGGAGAGGACAACGCTTTGAATGTATCAGCTTTGGGTTTTGTTTAAAAGAAAATCCACCACATAAGTTTTAATGTCACTTTTATGTTCAACATAATCCTCTAGCTCTAATGCCACAGGTTGTCTATCAACAGCTTAGGTTAAAAAACAATAATAAAACTTTAAAAGTATCTGAGTCAGACTTTGTACTTGCAGGTACAACCCATCTACTCCTGTGAATAAATGGCAAGTTGTTGTAATGAGGCCAGAAAAAGCTATCAAGATTCATAGAAACCGAAGATGAAAGAAAGCAGCTTGTGAAAAACTCCCAAACGGTATAGACTATGATCAGATAAGTGTTACTACAACCAATGCATGGGGAAAGAACAGGCAAAGCTTTTGGCTTTACATTTTTTGTATCATCAATTTTACTTTCATGAAGATGTACAATGTTCTTGAATCAATAACAATCTGATTTTTTCCACCAGAAACATCAATATAGTCTGATATAATATAAGGCATCCAAGCAAAAAGACTCCATATTTGGAGGGTAGATGCCGTGTGGAGTCTAGGGAAATAGCTTGTTTTTTAAATGATAGTCTTTCTAGTGATCCCAATTCTGGGAATCTATCTCAAGAAAATAATCAGACTTGTAGGAAAATCTTCATGTACAAAGATGTTATCACAATGTTATTATTTATTTATAATGACAGTTGGAATAAGTTAAATGCTCAGCACTGTGAAAACGGTTGAGTAAATTACCACATTTAACAAATGTTTCCAAAGAGTTTAGAGTTTTTAATGATAAGGAAAAATACTAGTCATAGTGTGGAATGAACAAAGCAGGATATATGGTTTTATGTCTAATGAAATGTTAACTACAAATACATACTATGTAAACAGTAAAAACCAACTAGAAAAAACAACATGTCATCAACCAGTAGATGCGTTAGAGTAGCAAGATTGTACATGACTTTTTTTCCTTCTAACTTGTTTGCATGTTACTGACTTCCTATAATGGAACAAACTTTACATTATAATATAAACTTTACATTATAAAAATATAAGGAAGAAGAGGAGAAAGAAAGTAGCTATTTCTTCACTCTGGTTTCTGAGAAGATGGGGAAAAATAAAGCTGAGGGATCATTCAAGCCAGGCACTGGGGCTACTAAGATAGAGGGCAGAAAATCAGCAATATAAGAAAATGACCTAAAAGAACATGATAAAATAGGGCGAAGCTGTAACCACAGTGAGAATTTGTGTAGGATAACATTTTTAAAATGTTAGCCAATGTAATTTTATTGTCTTTATCTTCACCAAACCCTTCTTGCATTCAGTCAGCTGTGTGTCCTGAGACACTTGTTCAGAAAGTTGGGAAAACCACGAGCCTGTTCTTGGCTTAAGTTTTACAGCCCATAGCCTCTGAGGAGCTAGAAGAATTTGGAGCATGAAGTAAGAGAGAGGTTTGCTGGCTCTCCAGATTAGAAAGCATTGTACAGACTAGAATGAAGGGGAGAATCGGAGAGGAATCTAGGAGAGATCGGACACAATGGTGGGTACCTAGCAGTGGGTCCTGCAGCCCAGCCACCTCCTTTGACTGTGTGGGAATGGGAGGGGAAAGGCTAGAAGCCCTACACAGGCTTGAGGGTATATGTGCCCCTTTCCCAGGTAGAGCCAGGGAGGTTGCAAGATGCCAGAGCAGATAAAGTGGCATGGCAGATGCAAGCGGCTTAAAGCAGCTGGTGGGTTTCCTCATTCCGAAGTGATACAGAAGAGAGTTTGGGTTTCTGCATGCATAAGAGTAGCTTGGGAGGAGCGAATTCTACCTGATATCCAGCCACCCAACAGGATGTATAGGGGCAGAATACTCTTTACGCCCAGAGAACCCACTGAGTGGCTTACCAGCCTCAAGGAGTTTCTGTATTCAGGGAGGTGCACCCCAAGCCCTCTCAAACTAGTAGAAAGAGCCATCCCACTCTGAAAGATTCCTGAGATGAGAACAAAAAGGGTACAGCAATGATCTGTGTAGCTTGATAACAAGGATCAGATGGAATGGACATTTCAGTGGTTGCCAGCACAGAGAAGAAATGATGCTCAACAAAGGCACTGCCCACAGTCTAAATGGTGACCACGGGTAAACGCCAGGAAATATAATGTAATCACAGGGAAGGAGGTTGCTGAACTGACCGAAATCTAATTTCTAACACCCAGAGGAATAAGAACTCAAATGAGGAAGTAGCTGTTTCATTGATACTAAGAAGCCATTGATTGTAAAATGCATCATTAATCTGTAGTACCACTGAAAAAGAAAAATGCCAATTAATCTATGAATCAATGCTTTCTCACCACTTAGAATTTTTATTTTATACTTGTTTAAAAAGCTCTACTACACTTGTTGGAACATAGACATTTATTATATATCACTCTTGTGTATATATAAAAAGGAAAATAAATTGATTCTGAAATTATCTTCACTTTCAGAGTCTAACACTTCTGAATCAATGTTCATATTTTTCTTCATAGTATTGTTCTCTGTGTTGATGAGGAAACATTTCTTACAAGTGCCCCCACTACTGGCTCCAAATTTTTTTCAAGAAGTTGTCACCCATTCTAAAATATTTGATGTGGGTGCATTCTTCCTTGGCATATATTTATAGGCAATGCCTTTTTACATAATTCAGTAACAAAACATATCAGTTTCATATACTAGTAGCAATCTATCTCTCTTAACCTATATGAGGTAATTGCTTTGCCTCGACTCCTCAAAAAAATAACTATTTGTTTTACTAATGTATTTGAATCCCACCATTCTGTTTTCAAATCTTCATGTTAACTTTGTTTTATTTCAATACTAAAACGGAGAGTGATCTTTTTGAAAACATTTCAAACACCAACTATACTCAACTCAGGTAATATCAACAATGCATATAATTCAACTGAAGGGACAGTAATATGAATACCTATGACCAAGTCTGAACATGCACAGGCAACACCAGTCATGTCAGCACTGTCACCTGGCCAATATCAATTCAAAGATCCCTGAAATTAATGAAGTATGGTAATCTGAGTTATAGAAATATTTTAAAGTACATATGTTGCACACCTGAGCTTATAAAATAAAGTTATGCTCATTTCACAGGTGTAAGGCCATCCCCATGCAACAATGGAGAGTACACTTGTAGTGCAGAGACATCCAGCTAAGTGCATAAGCAGCCTGGCCACAAGGTAAGGTCCCAAGTTTTTAGTCTAATGTGGCCTTGTGATGTCTGGCAGGAATTGGTTAAGCAGGAACAGCAGCCCCAAGCTGCTGACATGAAGAGGAACATTTTATGGTGTAAAGGAAGAAGTGTCATAGCATCCATTTTTCTGCCCCTTCAAATAATTCATTTTTTAGCCTGTCCCTTAATCAGGCAGTGAGTCTTCCTGACAAAGAGCAGATTATAACCTTCCATTTGTGGTATGGCTATAGTGCAGTATACAAAAACAAAAACTGATAAGTAAAGGGAGTAAAAGGAAATAGAGACATATGGTTAACGGCTTGGCCTTAAAGTCCACTGACATGAGTTTGAATCCCAGATCTGCACTTATTTATTGTCTTTATAAGTCATATAACCTCTGTGTGGCAGAAACTAACTAGATACTCGCTGAAACCATTTTCTCTTCTTCCTGGTATGTAACAAGACTGTATTTCCCAGCTCCTTTGCATTTAGATGAGGCCATGTAATTTCTGGCCTTGGAGTTTGAACAGAAAGAATCTATCATTTCTATACCTGGACTCTAAACCTTTCTGTTTGATCCTCAACATCCTCTCTTTTTTCTTATCATCTGCCACCAGATTCAGAGGACCTAAGGGAGGGTTATGACACCCAAGAGGATGGTGGCACCTCCATATAAAAGAAGCCTGAATCCCTGAAAAATTGTGTGCAGTAAACACCCTTAACCACCTAACTACATGGACAGTAACATAAGCAAAAAATAAGGCTTTGCATAATACAGTAGTCATTCCACTCTATTTAGTACATTCTGCATGCCTCAGCTTCCTCGTCCATGGCAAAAATTAAACGAGTTACTTAAAAGAACTAGAGCAACATCTGCCACACAGTAAGTACTAAGTAAATAGTGGCTCTGTTATTATTATGGCTGATATTGTCATTGCTATTGCTGTGGCCAAGAATACAGATACAGAATTCTAACAGGCAGATTTTTTGCAGCAGATAGTAGAGGGAAGTAAAACTTCTATAAATATCAACTGATACAGGTTATATTTAAAGTAAAATTTGAGTAATCACATTTTCAGAGACAGAATAATTTGCAAATAGTAAGAAAGACCCCAAAACAAGGAAGTGACTGATTCCCAAGCAGTCAGAGTAGGTTAAAGACTAGTGTCAGATTCAGAAAGAGGTCATCAGAAGCAAGGAGAAGAGGAATCTGGATGAGCCACACTGGGCAATGTTCTCAGCAGTTCCTCAGGGAAGAGGAAGTGGTCATTGTCATCAAAATTCCACCCTCTAATGATATAATGGCAAAGTTAATACACAATAAAAAATACATAGTTGTTTCTTAATAGTGTGTCAGTCATTCTCACTGATTGCTTTATTGTTTCCCTGCAGTTCTCAGTTAGGAGACTCTTTGGGGGGACTGCCATAGGGACACACCCCCACCTGCAGTTCAGAGTCAATTCTGGTAAATAAAATGACTCTTCCTTCTCAAACGTTGCTTTGACAGTTCTTCCTAGCTGCGTGAGCAATGCATTCTGCTGGCATTTGAGACTTTCCCTGGTCAATCTTCTCTATCTTTTATTCATTCAAATGACACTTATTGAGCATCTACTCTGTGCCAGACACTCTAATAGCTACTGGACATATAGCAATAGCAAAACAAATATGGCCCCAGCCCTTCTGTTTCCTACAACCCAATGCGGGAAAATAGAAAGCAACAGGTGAACAAAAAAATATAAAATTAAATATGCAGAAAGTACTCTGAAAGTGAAAAAAGAAAAAAAGAGGGAAAACATGATGTTCCCTAATAGGGAAGAACAAGAGGGACTCCACTTAGAGAGAACACCCAGGAAAACCTGCCAAGGAGATGGTACTATTTGCCTTGTCTCCTCAATAGGCTGTAAATGCCTTTAGACAGGGATTCCCACAGTATTTGGCAATGTCCTCATGCACACTAGGTGCTGATTAAATTCACTGATGAGCCTTTTCCTCTTTTAGAGAGAGTATCGGTCTAAATCTCAGTTTTGACCTTTCTTCTTCTGCCCATCTATTGCTTTCCCTTTCATGAGCAGTGCCAGCTTCAAGGAGATGGCCATATTTTTCTACCTTCTTATCCTCCTATAAAATTTGCCCCAGTGGCCTCTCAGGCAGGCCTGATCTTTCTGGTTTCAAAAAAGATAGGGGATGTTTGGGAATAATCTCAATAACTACCATTTCTTGCACACCCATTTTTAATGGTGGTTCAAACATTCCAAGATGGTTTTCAGGACTGTCTCCTCTTCAGAAGTGCTGTCTATAGCTTAATCTTTCTTTATCCACTCTCTTAAAATAAAGAAATACAACAGTCGGAGTCATTATTAAACGGAAAAAATCAAACAGTAATAATACTCCAGAGACACTAGAAGTATTATGAAAAGGAAGTGTTTAAGTGGAAAATACCCAGCTTTGGAAATAAAACTGCAGGCATCAGGAGTTAAGTATGAAACCTAGTTAAGGGATGTGAGAAATGGTAGGGAAGCTCTTTTGTCATTGAGTCAAGTCTCTGGCAAATGATCCTTGATGAATCTAAATTTGCACTGGGATTTGAAACTTTCCATGCCGTTGTATTTCATCAGCTGCTTTGAGTTACTTTTAAAGAAACACGTTTTTAATGAGAATTTTTTGACAAAGAATGTAGTGCAGATGTAATTCTTAGGAACAATTATTTTCTTTGTTGATGGCTTTCTTTTTTCAAAGTACCCACTTGCAATTAAATAAAACTGTAATTAAAACTAAATTCACTTGACATTACTGTCCCATCAGTCACCTCCAGAGATTCTTCAAATCCCATTGTTCAAAGAATGCCTTAACAGAAAAGCAATGTCTAAAACAGAAGGTCTTAGATTTTTCTAATTTTGAGTCATAAATTGGTAATATGCAGGAAACTTAAGTGATTTTAAAATTCTCACAATGAAATAAAAATCCACGGCTATAGAACATAGTATAGCTTAACTTTCTTGGCTTGGGGTGAGGGGAAGAAGCGGGGAGATTAGGGTTTTTGTTTTGGGTTTTTCTTTACATTTTTATACAAATTACAAACACATTGAAGAATTTAGTGACATATATATTACAGACATAGACCAACACACTTCCCGCAGTGCAGACATGAAACATTCAGTCTAATTTAGCCATGACATAAGTGTACCTTCCTGAGTCTTTCCCTAACTGAGACAGGGTGTGTTAACTCATCAACTGAGTCTTTGAAGCCTTTTAAAGTGATTCAAGAATGGCCTCCCCTCCTCCATTACTTCTTCCTCTTCCCATTTACTACTCCTCCTCTAGCATTCCCCACTTTTCTAAAAGGCACATCATCCTTCCAACAACACAAGGAAACAACTTCCAAAAGTAACTCAGACTGCTTCTTTTCTTGTCCCACCTGAGCCATTCATCTGTAATGTCTTTCTCATCTGCTCCCTTCTTGTGCACCTTTTATTACTACACTGTCCTCTTATTGTCGTTCATCAGTTCTCCTGACTTCTGCTCCCTCCTTACTCCGGTCCTCACAACACATTGCTTCCAAGTTAATATTTCTAAGTGCAGCTGATGAATCACTCTCTTGTTAATGAAACTCTGATGCTCATTTTTCCTGCCTAGGGGTCATTGCAGGATTTACTTTTAATTTACCTTTGTGGTGTAAAATGCATCTTCCTCTTTCCCGTCCCCTTAGCACTCCAGTCAAATTGAGTTGCCCTAGTTTTCTGTATAGACAGCACACTTGACTGTCTCCACATCTTCAATCACACTATTTTCTCCACCAGGACTGCCATTCCTCTCATGTCCACAAGTCCAAATCCTGTCCATCCTTCAAGTCCCAAATTGAGCAAAGTTGTTCCATGAACTGGGCCTTGAAGAATGACTGCACGTGCCGTAGGAATCCTAAAGTATTCAGAAAATTCCTGGCACTGACTTCTATCGCATTCAAGCCTTCTCCTTCTCCACTAAGCGGAAATTAGAAATATTTTCCTAATATGCTCACTCCCTACAATTAATTCTCAACTTTTGTTCTATTGCTTTTTGTTTATTGAAAAATTGAGTGGCATGGTCATCAAGAACAATTCTGGAGGTGTAAGTGGTGCAGATGGGGAAATAGTCTACCCAGCATTATTTGTAGATAGTCCCTCATGACTTGAAAGCATTAGAGAAAACCTCTTTGAAGGGACAGAAGATCACCAAGGGATAGAAGATGACACCTCAGACCTGCCAGCAAACCTTAAATCCTCGAGCTTTAGACATTCTCAGTTTGCACCAAGAAATTCATTCTCCAGTCCTACAGATTTTCTACAAAAATTCCACGCACTGACTTCTAGGCAAATTAGATTCCACTGCCGACCTAAAGGTGGACTTCCCATATTATCATTGTTTTGGGCCAGGTCCAGTCCTTTAGTTGCAAGAACTCTTAAGCTAACACATATAAAAGGTGGATATGATGAGAATACATAGGGATCTCACGGAAACCCAAAACAGGATACCATAGCACATCCTGGTGCTTCATGAGAACTACAGCTTAGGAACCATCAGAAACCAAGGTCACTTTATTTTTTAAAATTCATCTGCTTTTCTTGTGCATCTTCCTTTTCCTCCATTTTTGCCATTTGTTGTCCCCTGTTTCCTCAGAGTCTTTCCTCCCTCATAATTTTAATTTGTATTTGGCTCTCTAAGACTTCTTTTGCCCCAACTTAACCTGTGATCTTCATGTCCATTCCCTAACTGGCTCAGTCTCTCAATACCCCAGTTCTACCTTACTGGGAGAGCAATGTGATTCATCCAAAAACACTTTAAGCAAGGTCACTGACTAACCTAAGTTAGGTGCCCACTCAGCCTGTTATGTGTATGTGTGATGAGGCAGTGGTAATGAGGACAAATAACATAATAGGTATGACCACTTCCCATGAGAGGCTTCTCCTCTTAGAAAAGAGCTGTGGTTAGAGCAGGCAATGAGCCCCTTCGCTGCTTCAATGAACAAGGGTGCTGCTGCCTACGGGTCATATTAGAGTTTCCTAGCTTTCCCTTCATTAAGCATATTTTGGGGGTAGTGAGAACCCTGAAAACTCTTCCACAATTTGAGAACCTAGTCTATTGGCTCATCACTAAAGCCTTAAAATGTTTTAGTATGTTGACTTACACTGTAGTGAAACACTAAGAAATGTCTTTATAATCCCATACTCATGAAAAGATGGTTCACTTTCCATGACTCTATGGAATACTTAAAAAAAAAAAAAAGATCTCCCCCACACATAATTCATTAACCTTGCATTTAGTTAGAAAGGTCCAGGATGTACCTGGTGGAAATAATTGTGAGCATAGGAGATAATTGGGCACATTTGCTGAACAGTGTTCACAAGAAAAGCATGAACTCATAGCCATTAGAAATCCCAAGACTTAGTTTTTAATTTAGTATTAAGGAAAATTGCCAAATATGAAACATTTCAAAATTAAATCCCTTACTCAAAAAAATATAAAATAAAATAAAATAAAATAAAATAAAATAAAATAAAATAAAATAAAATAAAATAAGGAGGGGGAAAGAAAAGGTACATTGGAGAGAATCTTAATGAAATCTGCCCCTGCATGCCCTTTCAGCATGTCAAACGGGCAAGGAGAAAACCTGTGAGGTCTGCACCTGGTTATTTAGTTGGTAAAGAGCCAAGGTCATGATTTCTATACTCTTGGCTTCATCTTGTTCAATGGCTACAGCATGTACCTGGCACCCTGGCCAGGAAACTAGCTCTGGAGGAACATTATTCTCTTTGGGGATCAGTTAGGTTTTTGGAAGAGTGATGAAAATTCATTGCCATGACTGAAAAAAACTAGAAAAGCATACATCAGCCCGTCCATCTTGCCAGCCTTACTGACAGGAGACATCCTATCACTTCTCAGGGTCTTGATGATCATCTTGCTTGGAAAATCTAGGAGGAAAAGATGACAGTGACCTTTCTCAATTAGGAAATGTATTTATTTCATTAAGTCAAAGAGGAAAACATTGACCTTCTGAATAAAGGTCAAAAAGAATTTGATTAAAATTCAACATTGATACTTAATTTTTAAAAAATAGCTCAGTAATCTAGAAATAGAAGAAACAAAGTTGTATAACTCAAACATGATAAGATATGTCTACATAAAACCAACAACAAATATATGCATGGTGAAAAAATGAGTCCTCAAGCCCGATCCCGTTTGATCTCGGAAGCTAAGCAGGGTTGGGCCTGGTTAGTACTTGAATGGGAGACCACCTAGGAAGTCTAGGTGCTGTAGATGTAAAATAAAATATAAGGGATTGTAAACTGACAAGGTCCTTGCACTCTACAAGGTCAACCAAGGATTGCCTCGCCTAAAAAAAAAAAGAAAAAGAAAAAGAAAAGAAAAAGAAAAATGAGTCCTGTTAACAGAAGAAATAAAATAAATATTCCCTCTCTTATCATGAGCAATTGACATGTTCTGGAATTTCCAGTCAATGAAATAAGACAGTGAAAAGAAAAGTAAGCTGTAGCTTTTGGTAAGGAGATAAAATTGTTGTTTGCATATAATGTCATTGTTTATCTAAAAAACTTGAAACAATTAATTAAAAAACAGCCTAAAAAACAAAATATAATACAGCAGGAAGTTACAAAATAGGCATTCAATTTTTTCCAAATACAACAGCAATTATATCAGAATTGGATCAAGATGATAGACTGAACACAGATGACTGTGGAGCCTCCCACCCACATTTTTTTAACATAACAAGGATAAACCCAATGAGCACTGGAAAAAATGGAGGAAAATCTATTTAGTGACTAGAAATCATGAGTAATTCTTTGAAAGTAGAAACATACACAAGAGAAAAAAAAACTGTAAAGAGTAGAACAGAACACAAGAACCTCAACTCAGATTGAATAAACACAAATTGCAGAGGGGGCTTTGGCTCAGTCAATACATGCTTAATAGTTCATAGGCAAATTTCACTTATGAACTAATACAAAGAGAGTATTTGAAAATTTAATCCAGTAGAATATTAGGAGAATAATATTATGACCAAATAGAATGTATTCTATATTCTATGTAGAATATATTCCTGAAATTCAGTACAATAACAGAGCAAAGGAAAATTAAAGTTTTAATAGACTTTAAAAAAGCATTTAGTAAATTTCAAAACATTCCAATTTAGAAAGAAAAAATCTTAGAAAAGGAATAAAAGGAAATTTCTTTAACTTAACAAAGATTATAAGGGTATATAGTAGAAGCCTATAGAAAAGACCATATTGATGCAGAAATATTTAAATAATTCTCATTAAATCAAAAAAGAGTAGAAAACATGCTATCATTGCAATTATTAAATATTTTACCAGTACTAACAAATTAAATAAGAAAAAATTTAAAGAAACATACATATGGGAAAGAAAAACACACATAATCATTATTTGCAGATAATGTAATTGTCTACATAAAACCTAGGGGAATAAACTAAGAAGTTTCTGGAACTCATATGAAAGTAGATAAGTGCTAGTGTAAGATCAACACACAAAATTTAACATTATTTTCAATCACCTGTAAAAATCGTTCAACAAAAACTTTTCTGGAATATGACAGACTGATTCTAAGTTTCATATGAAAGAAAATGAATGAGAGAAGCCAGAACATTTTTTTAAATAACAGTAAGGTGTAACTTAACAAGTACTAAAAAACTAAGGGAAAAGATGCTAGTATTAGCTGAGGAATAGAGAGATGGCTCACTGAAACAAAAAGTTCAAAAATGCTATGTGTATGTGGGAATTTAAAATATTATAGAGGTGGTATTTCAGATCGTTGCAGAAAGAATAGTCATGATATTATAAAAAAAAGGTATTCGTTTGATTGCTACTTCATACCATACTAAAAATAAATTGCAGTTAGATTAAAGAACAAAATATTTAAAAACAAAATCTAAGTTCACAAAGCAGAAAGTATCTTTTTATAATATTATAAATGTTCACTGTGGGACAGAAAACCCAGAAGCTGAAAACAACATTTGATTGTATAAAAATTGTAACATGTATATTAATAGCATAACAATGTTAAAAAACATTCAATAGACTAAGAGAACATATGACCAACAGTACTTTATTATTCATAATTCGGAAAAAGAAATTCCAAATAAGTAGAGAAGAGATAGATAACTCGCTTAAAAATAAGCAAAATATTAGAACGAGCAGCCACATAAAAAATACAAATGGGCAATAAACATTGATATTTACTTAACCACACTAGGAGTCAGAACAAAGTGACTTAAAAAAAATAAAAATATATTTTTTTGCCTAAGATAGAAAGAACTAAAATGATTAATAACATCCAATATCAGCAAAGGTGTAAAGAAACCTTATTACTGGAAGTAAAATTTTAAAACCATGAAAAAACCTTTTGCAGAACAATTTGGAAACATGTGAGTAGCATTTCCAAAATTTGGGAAAACACAAGGAAGCTTAGATAAAGATTTTAAATGACTTTTACTATTATTATTATTATTATTATTATTATTATTATTATTATAGTACATCCATTCGATAGACTCAAGCCTGCTGACTTCATGGGCACTGTTCTTTCCCATTCTTCACTGCTGAAAATGGATAGAGTTCACCCAAGCCCAGGGATTCGATTTTTTTAGCTTCCATTGCTGAAAGTCCAGGATTTAAGAGGCACAGAAAAGAAAAAGAATAGAATTCACCATCCCTACCACTGCTTAGATTCAGCAGCAGTTTAAATATTCTAAGACTCAGATCGGAGGGCCTGTACCAACCAGATGGCCTCAACATAAACACCACTATGACTGGATAGTTATGTCCACCCTCCTTTCAGTGGATGGCAAGAAATTGGAAAGTGAAGTGAAGAGTTGCACTGTTTATTGAAATTCCTGGCTGTGAATGCAACTCAATTCAATAAGCATTTACCTAGACACTACATGGGGACACATGGACGAGAAAGACACAGTTGGTGATGTCTAGGAATTTATGTCTTTGTTTCCATTTAATGCTTTAGATACTTGCTAATAATTATGATTCCCTGGGCAAAAGCTAGTTGCTCCAAACTAGTATTTCTCAGTGTGAGGTCCTGGGAGCAGCAGCATCAGCATCTCCTAGAAATTTGTCAGAAATGCAGATCCTCAGGCCCCACTCTAAACCTACTGAATCAGAATCTCTGGGGGTAGGGTCCTCCAGGTGATTTTGATATACATTTATGTTTGAGACTCATCACTCACTACTCTATGTTAAGCATTAAGCAGTGCCTCTATTACTTTCATTGTAAAAATTTTGCTTAAGATCACTTATGAATACAAAAGAAACCACTATATAATTTTTATACGCTATTTGATTATAAAGTGGTAGGACGCATTTTGCACATAGGGCTTCTGGAAACATCCCATTATCATAGAGCTATCTTATATGGAATGTTCCTATAGCTAAAACATATTCATTTACTGCTAAATCAATGCATGGTTATTTCCTGAGCTCCTGTTATTTATCTGACACTATAGATAATGTTGCAATGAACAAGTTCATGCATATAGCATTTTTATCCCCGAATTAATTCCATGGGATAAATTTCTAAGCATGAGATAACTGTATAGGGAATAAAAATTAGGAACATCTTTATAGCTCTTGATCCACGTTGTCATGCTGCTTTCCAGATGGATTTGTCCTCAAATGATGCCAGCTGTCTTGTGAATGTAAATTTCATCACCAACTTCCTCACACAGAGCGTGATCATTCCATTTTTATGTGTTTAAAATGTTGCTTCTAGGCCGCTCTCTATTCTACTTTCTTTATTTTCTAATGAGGCCATAGATTTTTCCCATGTGTTTCTTGAATATTCACATTGCCTTTTGTGTGACTCATCTGTGGATGGTTTATTGGTTATCAGAGATATCAGTCCAGAAAATATTCACTCAAGAAGTTCCTACTAGACTCTGGGAACAGAATTGTGTTCCAGGCATATGAAAATGTGGAATTAAGCACTTAAAAGATAAGAAACCCTTCACCTGAGCCATTGTAGAACTTCTATAAAAATATCTTTCAGAGTTTTTTCCAGGGTTGTTTCTAGTCCAGCCCTGGAATTGTGTGAATTGGAAGAAGAAAAAAGAAAAAAAAAAGTCTCTTCCTGGGGTTGTCGGGCTTGAGGCTTGAGGAACAGAGGGTTTCGGTCTCCATTTGCCTCTAGCCCAGGTGCCCTTGAACAGTAAATAGTAAATCTACTTGCCCTTATCATACTACTCTGAGTCTGTCACTCTAAGTTCCTATGCAGAACTCCTGATTTTCTGAAAACCAGAACAAAGTAGAGGGAATCCTGTCATTTCCCCATTTCTATGCCTACGCTGCTTTCATGGTGGCTTAGGGTTTCAGGGTGGCCCCACAACTTCTGGTTGTCTTTTTTGTGGCTTGGAAAGAAGCCCTGTGCTTAAGCAGGTTGAACACTAATAAAGACTCAGAAGTCAGAGGGTGTCTCTTGCCTGGGCTCTTGAAATAAGTGCTATGTGTCACTGTGTCCTATTAGTGAGAAGGGAGAGCATATTGCTCAGATCATATCTGTAGAGTCTAAGGAGGCTCCCTGCAGCTCTCCTTCCCGTCCACTGTGGTATGTTCAAAGAACTCTCAATCTCTACCTCGCCTGGTTCCTGACCACTGACCCCTCACTAATTCAATTTATTCTTGCAAATGTTGACACTCATTTATACCATCAGCCAAATATGCTCAAGCCTTTCCTAGCTTAAAAGAAAAATCCTTTCTTCCATTCAGCCCCTCCTCTAGCTACTGCCCTTTCTCCTTCCCTTGAAAGCTAAACTTCCAAAGGGATCCTATACAATAGCCTTCTTCTCCACTTCCCATTCATTACTCACTCTGCATAATCTGGCCTCCAACCCAACAATTCCTCTAGAACTGTTCTCACCACAGATACCTGTTTAACTCCTTAAGTGCCAAGCCCAAATGACATGTTTCAGTTTATATTCAATTTGGCCTAGACAAAATATTGATCCTTGAAACTCTCATCTCAGATTCCTTGATCTCATCAAGAGAGTGAATATGCTCCATAAAGACAGGGGTCTGTCTTTTTTTTTACTAATGTGTCTCAAGTGCCTAGAAAGGGGGTTGGTCTATAATAAGCTCTCAATAAATATTTGCTGAATTAATTTTTCTTTCCTGTTTCTCCTCCTGCTTATCTGGACATACTCTCTCAGAGTCCTTTACCTGAATCTTCAGCCGATATTCAGATATAACCTGGAGTGAAAATCTAGAGTGCTGTATTTGTAAAAACACTATCAGCTAATTAAAATATATATCATTACAAGAATGAAATTCTGGAATAATTAACAATAAATGTGAAAGCTGTCTATTTCATGCATAAAAACTATTAAAGGCTTTCAAATAGTTAAATAAGGAAATTATTATGTGAACAAAGACAGTATGTTTACTAAGTATCTTTAGTAAAAATATAATGTCCTTTGAATAAAAAAAGTTTTAAAATGTTAAATAATAATACAGGTCAAAATAGTAAAGATATCATGATTATAGTGTTTGTGGCATTTTTTGGTATACTGGCATTCATGGAAATAAATAAAATCACTTTTAAGAACTATATTCAATGTTCAGTTATTCAATTGTACTAGGCCATGAGTCTTTCAAGAAAAAGTCCTATTTGAGAATCCTTTCATGTCTTGTGAGGATAAATTAAAAGGAAAATGTCACCTTTGCCACCTCCAACTTTCACAAGCAGAAGGTTCTCTAAAATCTGGACACAACAACAATCAGTTATCTTTGGTGCAAACACAATAGAGAATATAAAGGAAATAAAGCAAAGAAGGAAGTATTAGAGAACAATGGGGTACCCTAAAACGGCTTGCTTCCCTGCTGACCTCAACAGAAAGTGAATAGCAGTTCAATGTTGTAAATGTGTAGATGCCTGACAACAGAAGTCCAGGAAGAAACAGCACTAAGGAATAATATTTCTACACTATAATATCAAAGTTTTCAAGTTTGATCACTCAGTTTTTAAATAACCAAATAGTAATAACAATTGCAATGCAAAATAAGAATTCAAATTTATTCTTATATGCCAGAATTCCATTCTGTGATAATATGTTAGTTTTGGCCAAATACTGATCCTAACACTAAGCCATTCCACAAAATTATCTATTTATAAGCCCTCTTTCTCTAAAAACTTCTTAAATATTAATGTCTCTATGAGAAATACAGGCAAGAAAGAGAAATATTCAGTAACATTGCAATCATCAAAAAGCAGATTGTGGGACAAAACAAATAACCTGTTTTCTTTATCAAATAAATGCAATCCTTAACAAAAAGAAAAAAAAAAGAATGAACCCACAGACTAAGATCTAATAATGACATCAACTACTTGCAATATACAGACCTTAGTGGGTTTATTACTCAAAAAAAAAAATGTAAAATAAAGAAGTATATTTATATATATTTATGCATGTATATATAAAATAGTCAAGGAAATTTGAATGTTGACTGGATATTTGACTCTATTAAGAAAGTATTGGTAACTTTTTAGGCGTGAAAATGGTATGAGTCCTTTTTTTTTCAGAGATATCCAAAAAAACATTTATTAATAAAATGATACGATGTTAGGGATTTATTTCAAAACAATCTGGGTGGTGGGGAATGGGTAGGGGTATAGACGAAACAAAATTGGCTATATGTGCTATGGTAGCCAGCCTCCGAGATGGCTCCAATGACCCCCACCTCTTGGTATTCATACTCTTAAGTAATCTCCTCCCACATGGAATAGGGTTGATCTTGTGTAGCTACAGATATTATGGAAATGAAGGTGTTTGACTTCCAAGAATAGGTCACAGTATAGTTCTTGCCTTGTTATCTCTAAGATTACTCACTTTGGGAGAAGCCACCTCATTATCTGTCATGAAGACAACTGAGCAACTCTGTAGAGAGATCTACATGAAGAGAAACTAAGACTTCCTGTCAACAAACAGCACTAACTTGACAGGCATGTGAGGGAATTACCTTAGAAGCAGATCTTCAAGCCCCAGTCAAGCCATCCGATGACCACAATTCCAGTCTATGCCAGATCCATACAGCTAAGTAACTCCTGGATTTATGACTCACTGAAAAAAAAATAGACAAGAATAAATGTTTATTGTGTTAAGTCTCAAAGTTTTAGGGTAATTTGTTATACACAATAGATAGCTAGTCAAAGTGAAATTATTGAAGTATGGTGAGGGGTCCTCAAGGAGTTCATTATACCATTCTTTCAATTTTATTCATGTTTGAAATTTCATAATAAAAATATCTTAAGGCCAATCTTAAAACATAAAATATTAGGATTTCATAGAAGTCCATTATCTATCCTATTCTCGACATGTTTTTATACTTAATGATTTCATACTGTCATCATTCTTACTGTCTCCCAAATATTTATCCAAATCCCAGAGTTCTGAACTAAGCCAGCTTCATAGAGATAACACTTATGACAAATCTAATATCTTAAAAAAAAAATAAATCTCTTCTCTCAAACCTGCTCTTCTAACGGTATGTCTTATTGTCACGAATGTCAAGTTGTTGTTACTCAAGTCAGACACCTGAGAGTCATGCTGGACTTGGCCTCCTCTCTCACCCACTAAGCATACCATATTCCAGGTCTTGTTTGTTTCATGCTCTAAACAGTTATTTGTTAGATCCCTCCTCCTCTTTCGTTATTCCCATTTCTACTGGTCCTAGTTAATACTTTTATTTTCTCACACCAATCTCTTATCTCATTCTGTATTATTAGGGTAAACTACCCTATAGTAATCAACCCAAATGTACAATAATTCAACATCATAAATGTTTATTTCTGACTCATGTAACAGTTTAGGACGTGTTTCAAGACAGTAGGGAGGCCTATAGTGATGGCTGTACTAGTATCTTCATGACTTGGTTTTAAGGTCTCAACCCAGTCAGCTAATAGGAGGAAAAGTGTAAAACCTAGCACATGTGAGGTTTTAATAAGCCTGGCCAATATGTAGCACAATTCACTTTTACACACATTCTGTAGAGAGGAATAAAGATACATGGCCACACCTAAGTGCAAGAAGGACTGAGAACTGTGGTCCATCTGTGTTCCCAATCAGACAAAAGACATCCTGGAAAACAGCTGCTGTTCTTTGCCAAATATCTTTCAGGTATTTAATCCTTCACATTGCTACTAGAGTGATTCAACATAGAACTTAAGTAATATATGTTGAGCGAGTGGCAGTTATGAAGAATCTCCTCAAAATTCTTCAAAGGCTTCCCATCAATTATGGGGTAAACATGGTAACTTCTTATCATTGTATCAAGACCCCTGTTGCTCTGCCTTTGATATCTTCCTGCCTCATTTCATGTCATTCTTTCCCTTTCACTGTAGTATTCAACTAGACTGGACCATTTGCCATTGCCTAAATAATCCATGTTCTTTCATATGTTATGTCTTTACGCACTTTTCTTCTCTCTGTTTCACCCATAAACTCCAACTCATCCCGCAAGCTTCAGTTCGAGTCACTTCCTCTAGTAAACCTTCACAAATGCCCACCTCCACTTCAACTCCCTCCTCCTCCCCCACAGAATTAGAGGCTAGCTCCTCCTTCAGCTCTTTAGCACCTTGCACTAATCTCTATTCAGTAATTATCACTTGACCTTGTTATTCTGTGCTTGCATAACCTGTCTCTCCTCCAGGGAGTAAGGGGGTTAATGAGGAAAGCAGTGGGTATGCTATCTATTCTCTCTCTATTATTAATGGGGCAGCAACCATTCAGGCAGTTTTAACATTCTCCATTTCAAGTTCCACTAGCCCATACAAGTTTAGTCAAAAATAAAAATTCTTCCTCCTGTTGGGTAAATGGCACCACCATCATCACCCTCAGTTATTATATATATATATAACAGTAGCTTTGTATTACTATATATAAAATAGTAACTTCATATTAATATATATATATATATAACCTTTGAGGATAGGAATGGCTCCCACAGGAAGGTGGTCATATGAAACACTCCAAGCAGAAAGGCCAAGAAAGAGGAGCCCTCCATAGGGGCCTATACAGAAGAGACAGAAAATTCTTCTAAACTGACCCTAACCTCTGCCCTTTTTTACTAAAATCAACCAGTATTCCATTAAAAAGTTTCAGCCACAAAATGGGGCATTCTTTCCTTGTGATTCACATTACCCAGAAGCCTCTGGTTTCCCAGAATTTAAGTAGTAGTAGCTTTCAAAGATGATAATATTTGCCAACAATCCCTGGGACTACTTTATATTTCCTGAAACAAAAAGGGGATTATTTTGTCCATATTTTTCATTTCTACAGGATTTTGCATATATTAGTTTTTCCTCTGGCATTATAACAATATGTTTCTGTTAAATTATGAGAATTATGCTACCATCTTTTAAACATCAGTTGTCACTTAGGGTTGACAAACAAGCTCCCTGACATTCTCATAAACATCTTACTCAGCATGTGGATACTAATTTCTCATTCATTATGAGGAATACTGGTCACAGGCAGGCAGAAGTAAATACTTGAGAAATTGATTTTTACCAACTTCCTATAATTACCTGCTCAATTCTATATGACTGCTTTATCACTCCAAGCAATAATCTTTTAAACTATGCAGAAAAAAATATTACTGTGATTATTGTTGAGCTAATCGAATCAAATCACTCTCTGTTGACAACATTTTCTTTTTCTTCTCTGGCATTTTTTCATCCTTTTTCATAACCCAGGAGTGTGCTTTATCATACTTCCTCTTGTCCATGGATTAGTTCTAGCTTTCTAGCTTTCCTGTAAGGTCCAGTTTAGATACCAACGCCTCCTCTATGAAACTTCTATGATGCTATCTTGAATCATCTATCTGTCCTGTACAGTACCTATTTTACTGTATATGTCTTAGCTCTCCTACTGCATTACAAGTACTTAATAAAAAAAAATGCACGTGCTCTTACTATGTTATCCTTTTTTTTCTTTTTCTTTCTTTATTTTTTAAATATGTTATCCTTAAAGAACCTATAGGAATATTGGATTACAGATGATTCTCATTAAGTGTTCATTGAATGAACACATTTTTTTCTTGGATATAAATTGCTATCTTAGTAAATTGTTACTTTAAAGGTTTAAATGAATAATTAAGAGAGATTTGGGGTAAGATTTTTATACATTTTTGTACAGTATTTGGTATATATAATATAATCTAAGTTTTGCCCAGGGAGTCAGTCACCTTTGCCCTTCGACACTGGAAGGTAAGCTTCATAAGGGCGGAGACAAGGTCTATTGTTTTCCTCTAAGCTCCCGTGCCTGGTATGTAGTAAGTACGCCATCCATATACAACAAATTAATCCTTCAAGGTCCAGCTCAATTTCTTTCAAAAGCTTTTCAAACCAATCCCTGATTCATTTATGCCTGATGCTATAGGATTGTGTGTAATATACATATATTCATACATACATAACCTATGTGCATATATTTTCTTTGAATAATTCAACATAACAATCTTCCAAAGAAAGTATTATTAGCCCCATTTTATAGATGAGAAAACTGAGGGTCAGAGACCTTTAAGTAATCAGATTATAGACTGTCAGTGCTTGAATTCTAATTCAAATATGCTTAACTCCACAGGGCTCTTTTTACTACACCACAGTATCTCTTATCATTTCGAGGCTTGACATTTTCCTCACTTTCTAAAATCAACTGCATAGTAGTATAATCCTTCTAGAGTTAGCATTAATTTTAATATCTATATTCCTTTGAGATCTATTTTTCTTTCTGTACTTTACTTCATGGTATGTTTTGCTCATGAAAGCGTTCTGCCAATGATGAGAGCGTTTATTCTAGTTTTGTACTGCCGTGGCTTTCTTTTCTATATATAAGCAAATAGTGCATTTTTCTTGGATTTCTCTTAATTCTCATAGTTTAATAAAGCTTTCCAAAACACACTGAAGTTTTGTGTGCGTGTTTGTTTTTTTTTTTATCTCGGTGCACACTTCCCCCTTCCTCCTACTAATCGCATCTCTCTTATGATGGTCCATCTTTTTTCCAATAATTTTTCACTTCTGCATAGCTCTTCCCTTCGTTTTTTAATTATATAAGCAACACATCTTCATTGTAGAAATGTTAGAAAATACATATAAATAAAAGGAAAATATTAATAATTAGAAATCCCACTACCCAGAGAAAACTCTATTACTACAACAGTCTCTGTATTGTTTTATTTTTATTTATATAAATACATTTGTATAGATGTATACAGATTTTTAAAAATAAAATTACATTATATGCAAGAGTTGTTTTTAATTAAAATGTCATTTAGTGTTTCATAGATATTAAAAAGAAGAGTTTGTTTTTTTGCAAAGAATAAAATTTATGATATATTTAAATAAATTTGTTAAGTTTGAGATGCATTTAAAAAATAGACAAGATTGAGATTCTAAGGAAAATCTGGGGTAGAAATATAAATTTGGGAGTTATTGGGATAGAGACGATATTTAACATCATGTGAATGAATTAGATAGAGCACCTTGGGTAAAAATGTAGATACTGTACATATCAGTACACTGTTGGCAAAAGCAGAGAGTAATATTTATTTAGTCCAGTGATGCAAATACTTAATAGTAATGTAACTAAAAACTGTGACATAACTATAACACGAAGATTGGAAAAACATAAGAATTAGGGGATGGAGGACATGCAACAAATGGCATCTACCAAAATCAAAAGTCAATCTCTAAAATTAAAAAAAAAAAAAGAGTGAGTATTGATATATTATTTAGAAACACAGAGATAAATACCAGACCAGATAATTGCCCCAAATAGTGTACCTGAGTACGTCTTGAGTTTTCCTACTGATCCTGGGCACCCCTTAAATTTCCTCTTAGATCCAGTTGGAAGGTTGATAATACATGTCCTCATAAGCATTCCAAAAGAAGTCTACGGAAGGCTGGAGAGAACTGAGGCCAGAGTCTACCTGGAGTTTGTTGGACTGGGGGAATTTGAGTTTGTTTTTTGACTTCTATATTTCATTCTCTGTCACAGGAAGGCAATTTTCCACGTCTAGCTTACTGTTTGGCTTGGTAGCCGCATTTGGTATATCCACTTGTGAAAGTCTCTCATTCTCTTGCTGAGAAAGTACACATTTATACCACTCCTGTTTGGGAAAGTCCTTATCTGCCTTGATGGGAAGCCTTAAGTTACTAAAAAGATGAATCAAAGTAAATTCCCACTTGCTTTTCACTGCTATAAGCTGTGCATCATATTCTTATTACAGCTACATCTCCCACCCTCACTCAGCCTTAATCACTGTAACTTAAGAGGTGGCAATAGGGTTTCTAGCATTTTTCCTTTCTTCTCTGTCACTTCAGTTTTTCCCCATTGCACCATATCTAATAGAAATTCTTTGAATTTTGTGGAATTTCATTGGCACTATTCCCTGGTTTCAAAATAAATTATTTGGGGTATTTTGTTTTTGTTTCTTTAATGCCTCTTGGCCATTTGTAATTCTGAGAAAAACTTCAGAAACTTATACATAAGCTACGATCTTTCCCAGAAGTTTGTGGCAACTGGCAAGGTTTCTTGATTCTCCTAAATTTGCTTAATTCATATCTAAATATTCTGGTAAAATATATTAAAATAGACCTTTTCAAATTAACAGCCTAAATAAGACTTATATTTTAATGTATACTAGGTCACACTACGTGGTCCTGTATTGACTCAGGAATCACAGCAGAATTAAAAGATGAGTAGGAAAACAGTAAACCACTTAATGTCATCACTGAAGAACAGACGATCAGGAAAGTACAACAAGAAGGCATATTGGATTGTAAAGTCTAATGGCATAAACTTCAGATGAGATGGAGATGTGGGGTGTGTGTGTGTGTGTGTGTGTGTGTGTGTTCTTTTGGACAAGAGAGGTAACAATGAAGAGCAAGATCCCTACCTGTTCCATCACTCCACCCTACCAAACCTTAAGTTACCTAAAATATAAAAGTAAAACCAGCTTCCACTTGGGAGGGCTACAAGGGAAGCAGTGCATTTTGGGGGCAGCCAGATATCAGTTATAGAGTACTAATCACAGTGAATATCATGGAATAGAATAAATCACCCAAGCAGTTTGTTGATGTAAAAGAAGAAAGAAGGAGAAGGTTAGAATCCTGGAGAACATTGATGTCAAAATCTTATGCCTAATTTATAATTATTTTGTACTAAAACAACACATGTACCTACTTTTAAAATTCATATAAAACTAAAAGGTTTATAATGACAAAGAACAGATTTCTACCTGTACTCCTCTCCATGCTGTGGCCCTGCACTCCAAAGGCAATGTCTCAAATCCACTCTCAACTATTCTTGTTTTCCTCGATATTTACCCTTTCATATTTAACTGATCATTATGCTTCTAAGTCTTTATTCATCAATTTTAGATTTTAGGTATTAGCTATTGACTTCCTATTTTGGTGGATGAGAACCTAGCTCTGCCATAACATCACCTTTCTCCTCACTCTACCACTCCACCCCAACCAACATCCCAATAATTTTGGATAAAATCATTAATCAGTGTTTACATTATAATAATGTATGATAATGCTTCTAAGGAACCAAATAGTCCTTTGTAATCAATCATGCATCCTGTCTTGTTCAACCCTTCATTTTTCCTAGAGTTGATAATTACTCCATATTTTCCTTTGTTTAACTTTCAGTGTACCTCTAACACTCTAACATGTTTTTCTAATATTCTCCAACATATCCGTTACCTATATATTGACAACTTTTTGCATACACTCAACTTATCAATTCCATTTTTTCTCCCTAAAGACCTGTCTTCCTGAGGACTCCATGTTTCTGCTTCAATCTTGACTAGTTTTTCTCTAGGCCTGCTACATGGCTTTTATTTTTAGAACTTCCTTTTGCTGTTCTCCCTCCCCTTTCCCAGATCCCATGTCTTCCTCTTTCTTGGTTTACTTCTGCATTTTGCTAGAACATACCTTCCCAAGAAAGGTTGCATAGGAAATAAGTTTTCTTAATCCTTAAACATCTGAAAATTTGTATATTCTACCTTTACATCTGATTGATAATTTGATGAGTTCTAGAATATTTCTAAATTGATATATTATTTTACATATGTGATTTTGAATGTGCGTTTGTAACTATATTAACATAGTAAAAGTTACAAATAGAAAAGTGACTGAATAAGATGAATAAGGAAGTAGAAACAAGGGTAGATTTTCTTTTAACTTGATTTTAAAAAGAGAGAGGAGAGTGATAACTAAATAGAATGAAAGATAGAGAAGGCTTTTTTTCCTCTCTCTTTACTAAAAAAAAAAAAGGATTTATGAATATAGATTCTAAGAAATGAGACTAAATGTTGAAAATAAGAAGAAAAAGAGATAATCCAATAAACCATGATCTTGGTCCTTGAAAAGAGAACAAGGGCACAGTAGAAAAGTTAGCTTTAAACAAGAGGAGAAATATTTTTCCTTTAAAATTAGAGGGAGGCAGATTGAAGGAGGTAAAGAGAAGGTTGGTTGATGATAGAGATAAGGACAGGAGGTTGAAGCAGTTCATGCAGTATGATAGCTTTATTTTTCCTATTCATTAGAAGGCAAGAGTAATTAGATTCTGAGAGAGTGAAAAGAGGAGGTAGAAGGGATGAACTAAGCAAGGCAATGAAGGTCTGGGGAATGGGAGAGAGCTGGACAGGGAAGTTTATTAATAGGATTGCCAAAAAGTTCTGGGTTACAAAAATTATCACTACTCGCCATCCAGTCCTAAGTTTTAGAATCCTCAGAGTCAGATAATAGGCATGTGAGATAAACACTTTACTTCCCCTTTCCATGCTACTGGGATGGTCAGGGTCAAGTCTGAATGGGAAATGCAGAAATACAGAGAGAACACCTTGGATCTCTTTGCACCTAACAGGTCTTTACTGAATATGAAGTTTCCGCTTCCCCCAAAATGGCCCTCCCACCAGATGATCAAGTTCCTAAGGGTGTCCAGGCAGTGTACAAATCCGCTTTAATCACAAGCACTGTGGAATTGCTTCTAAAACGTGCTGCACAGGTGGTGACAGAGGCAAGGAAGTGAGAACATGTTTAACAACTTGTTTACCGGCAAGATACTTTTTAAAGGGTGTTTTGTTGTTGTGTGTAGTTCTCCCTTGCAAGATGTAATTTACACAATAGCATTGCCAAATACATTTAGTAGCATGCTATGCTCCTAGGGAAATTTACCGTACTCTACTCAAAATTACACATGCAAAACTCATGTTCCACATATGGAGAAACTGAGGCATAGGGTGGATAGATAAGGTCTCAGAGCTAGTAAACAATAGCATTGAGAATCAAACTGGTGGCCTATCCTGATTCAAAGCCTGAACCCTAAACCATCATCTGTTTTACCTGAAATATACACATTATTTGGTACACTCATTCATTCACTCAATTAATACATAGTGAACAATTCTCGGCTTGAATAAAGGAAGGATAGGGAAAGTCCCCTATGCCCTGCATTGGGCATTCCTCTTGGTCCCTTCCCTCACCCCCACTGACAAATCCTGGGAGAAAAGCCAGCGTATCCTTAGTATTCATCTGGACACAGACTGAGAACACAATATAGACCAAATGCATAAAAAATGGAGTCTTCTGTGAGGTCCTCTTGTCAAAACTGTGACTTACTTACCTCCGCTTATGTATATCAAAAGGTAAAATTAAAAATAAAATTAAGTTTTCATTCAGGTTATTCTTTGTTGGAAACTCTGTTAGCTGGAACAGCACTGTCCAGCAAAAATATAATACAAGCCATATATATAATTTTAAATTCTCCAATAGCCATTTATTTTAAAATGTACAAAGACACATGTGAAATTAATTTTAACGTAATTTAACCCATTATACCTCAAAATGATCATTTCAACATGTAATCAATATAAGAATTATTGATGAGATATTTCACATTTTTTTTCATTCTAAGTCTTCAAAATCTGGTATGTAATTTATAATTATAGCACGTCTCAATTTAGACTAGTCACATTTCAAGCACTCAATAACTACCTGGGGCTAGTGGCTACAGTATTGGACAGCACAGAGCTAGAAAGTTACTTATTGTGAGGCAAACTCAGCCTCTCCAAACTTCTACTCATGAACTCTGGTTATGCTCCATAGAGTGAGAAAGTACAACTACATCTCTTTCAGGGGCCTTGGCTTCTTTAATATTATGAAATATAGGTCGAGAATTGAAGTAACTTGTCCAAGGTCATCCGTTAAGTCAATGGTAAAGCCAGGATGAGCACTCAGATGTTCTAACTCCTATGCTATGCACTTCCCATAATGCCACACTGCTCTCTCTCACAAGGCAGACTTCAAATATTTTACATTCGAAAATACCCTTGTGCTTCTATTTTCAAAGCAAACCCTTTTAGTATTCCTCATATGTGCCTCTCAGACCTGCTGGTTACCCAACACCTCACTTTACATATGGCAAGTCCCTATAAATGGTTTTTAATCAAATAAGTTTGTGTAGTTTGTATAAACAGTACCCACACAAATGATTATTCAGTTGTCTTTGTATGGTTATTCAAACATTTTAGTATGTACACCATGTAAAGCATTGTGCCAGATGATCATAAAGGAAAAATGAACCTTGAGATGACCTACCTAGCCTTCATGACATCTGGCAATTGCTGAATCACTTTTTAATGTTTTTAAACTTCCTGGTACAGGACATCATATAGTCTTTTTCTGGGAATCAGTGTTAAACATATTGGCCTTTGTTACCCAGAATATATCCTTCTGGAGAATTAAGGCAATCTTTTCTCATTTCTCTGTGTCTGAACTTTCTCCTATTTCCCCTAATTTATCATAGATTACTATTACTGATTCTGAGATATCATCCTCGAGTTCCTTTAGCACGTTGAAAATTAATTTGTTTGGGCCTTTTAAGTAAACGTTCTCTTACTCGCTTCTTCCCTATCGAAGCTTGTGTACCAGTGATCCTCCAAGTGTGGCTCCTGTGGAGCATTGAGACCTTTTCAGGAAAACAACTACAAGTATTTGTTGTTAGTAATAAAATTCAAACTTTTAAGTAAAAATTACTATTTTTAAAAACTTGTATCTGCCACTAGAAACTTAATAGCTTCCCAATATTTAAAGACTTTTCCGTTGAGCTCAAGGTAATACTAACTAATGTGATTTTTTTTAATGTTGTATAATAAAATATGTCAACATTTGGAAGATCTACACAAGTCAATGAACCAATATTTTCCAAATAACCCATGTGTGATGTTGCAAAATCATGCATGGGTAGAAAATCCATTCAAAGAACAAGATAAACCAACTCAATGAACCCAAGATAAAACAGAATACAAAAAGTTCATTGAGGGTTTCCAATTCCACATTGCAACTAATAGTTAAGAAATTACAATTTGATGAATTTGGCAGTATCAAATAATATTATCTACAATTATCTGAAATGTCTGTTAAAACGCATCCCTTTTCTAACTGCATATCTGTGCAACACCATATTTTCTTCATATAGTACAACCAAAACAATGTCACAACAGATTAAATGCAGAAATATACATGGAAATTCACTGTTTTCTATTAAGCCAGTGTTAATGAGAAATGAAAAAATGTGAAAAAGCCACCCAAATCACTAAAGTTTTTGTTTTGGAAAGTATAGTTTTTTGTTAATTAAAAATGTTATTTATGTTATACCCTTTCCAGTTTGAAGACTATGCTCTTTCAAGAAAATGAAAGTCTCATTAAGTTGTCACAGGAAGTAACATACATAACGCAGTAGTTCATGGCTTAGGCTTGGCAATCAGATTGACATGGGTTTAAGTTCTGGCTCTACCACTTATTAGTTTTGCTGTGTTCAACAATTATTCAACCTTTCTATGTCTCAATTCCTCATATATCAGATGAATATTGTACTTCTTACCTTATGAGAATTAAATGGCAATACTTGTTAAACTCTTAAATCCAGAATTTTCATTGCCACTACAAGAATGTCTATTAACTTTTAAGAATACTGTGGTGCTAATATAACAATAACAATAGGAGGTATTCTAAAATATTAAATTTCTCTTCTTTCATCAGAAAGTCATTTCTCCAAATATAATACCAGTACAGTTTTTCTCAAAACTCACCTCAATGATTTCTCATAACGTCTTTCTTGGTACTAGCAGTACTAAACATTGTATTTTTTTCTGTTATAAAATTGACAAGCATTCATTGTGCTTACATGAGAGGTTGATTTTCGTATGGCATATCTCTAATAACATTACATTTGAGCCCAACTGCAAAGGCTGAATCAACAAGTTAACATGAGCAGGTAAGCAAAGCAATTACCAGGCACTGACTTTGAGAATGAGCTTGGCAATTATCTAGTGATGTTTGTTGTTTCGAAATTGCTTTTACTGGAGGCATACAACTTAATGAACCCAATCAGAAAACTTTTCTTTAACAATGCATACCTCATCTTGGACATTATAAATCACAGAGCGTTTGAAATATCTTTTTACATATTAAGTCTGTATAAAACACTGTAATAAAAAATCCTCATAATCATCATGGTTGGATCTATTATAATGCTAATTCTTTACTCAATGTAATTGACAAACAGCAGAAACTTCTTCATGAGTATCTGAGGGAGCCATATGAATGTACCTGGATTAATGTCTTAATAAGTTTCCCTGTAGCTAATTATAATCAAATGCATTTTGCTTTTCAAAGCCTCATCCTCTTTTGACTTTAAAGTCATCATTAAAATTGGACATGTATTAATCATGAAGTTTGCTGACTCTTCTCTGTCATCTCTATTTTTCTATTGCCCATGCACTGATTTTTATTTTAAATTTCAGATATCATACTCTTTGTTATAAAATTTCCACGTCATTCTTTTTTATAATTTCGGTTTCTCTGCTGATAACTTCTATGTTTTCATTCCATTCAAGTGTATTTACCTTCATCTTATGAAGTATAATTATAATAACTGCTTTTACATTTGATAATTCCACATCTGGGTATCTCTTGTCTTTTTCTTTGTGAATTAGTCACATTTTCCTGGTTCTTCCTAGTTAAGTAATTTTGGATACAGGGTTGTATCAATTCTGGATCTTGTTAAAATTTTCTGGGAAATATTTGGGTTTTTTTGTTTGATTTTTCCTTTAAGCAGGCAATCAACCCAGTCAGTCTCAGGCTTCAAGTTCTATCTCATCTTCTCTGAGTGGTGGTTATAATCCATTTCATTTTCTAGGACTTTGCTATGCTTCTTCGTGTCCGTCCTGTGCATGCCTGCTCAGGAGTGAGCCCAGGACTTGGGGAAGTTTAAACACAGAATTAGAGGATCCCTCTTGTCAGCTCTTTCCTCTTCATTCTCACCAATGCCCTCTTCTCTGGCCCACAGGAGACTCTTTTCCTGGTTCTTCTGGACAGAAAGCTGGAGTTCTCTCAGGGTTTCAGTTATTCATGGTCTCTACTGCTGTGTAGCTCCACAAGTGGGGCCCACCCTTGGGGCAAAGCCATAAGTAAAAAGAGAAAAAAATGGGGAACATCTTCATATGTTTTTTCAAGTTTTGACTCTCCTTCATGATCTGCCTGCCTCTGTTTATATTTCAGAGTTCTTAGGCACTTGCTTTTTGTATTTGGTCCAGAGATTTTTAGTTGTCATCAGCAAAAGAGCCTAGCTTGAGTGGCTTTATTCCACTTTGGCTGGAATTAGAGTTCCCCTGCCTACTTCATGTTTCATCTTCCACCACTCTCCCCTGTCACTTAACTATGCTCTAGCGTTTCTCTTCTTATGGTTTACTAAATGGCTAAGTTTATTCCTATATCAAGCCACTGCAGTTGCTCTCTCCTCTGTGTAAAATCTATTTCCCCATTCTAAAATGTAAATGCTATGACCTTTTCTAACTTCTACATTACTGTAATTCCAACTGGACACGGTAGGTAGGCAACAACATACTTGCTGGGTGGCTGGTTGGCCTGCTTAACTGAGAACCAATTGCTTAAAATTGGGTATTCTAGTTCAAGCAAAAATAAAGTACAAGTTTTTTTAATGAATTTAACTAAACTAGCAAAGAAAAGAGCTCTCATGCCGCGTCCTAATATAAACATATGTGCCAACATTTTATCATCTTACCTGTCAAGAACTTTGCAAGGCACATAGAGTTGTTTATTTTCTCTTTTATAGCTTGAACAATTGTTAAATACTTCTCTTTGCTTTTCATTTTGCAGGACTTAATACCTTGTACTAAAGTTTGCTTTTCTTCTGTCAGGAATAACGAATACCGGTATTACTTCATTACCCATTAATTGTTTAGGCTTTTGTTTTTTTGTTAGCTTTGTAAATTTGATTCCATTTAAGAGGTAGCAGACTGCCCTGGGTTCAAATTCAGTTCCCTACTTACTAGTTGTTGAGACACAGGTAATTTAAGTACTCTTGCAGTTTTTGTGCATTAGATAAAATCACCTATGTTGAAGGAAGTAGGTAAAGCGTGTGAAATGTCTTTCATAGACTCTAGCACAAACTGCAGGCTCAAAAATAATTATTTTTATTATTTTCCTATCCCTCTAGTATTGAGTTAGTTTGAGCTCTCCCAATGCTTCTTTTCTTACTACAGCTTTCTCTGTGCGCTCCTTTATTTTTATCTCTAGGTAGCTGAATGATCAAAGAATTTTTATGAATCTTAATTATGGGTCTTCAGGTTTTCTGACGTAGAACTGTATTTAATTTTCTTGAGAAAGATTCAAGTTGCTTGAGGTTTTCAAACACCTCCTACCAAAGATTTTGCCTCAGTAAATCATGTTCACAGTGTTTTTTTTTTTTTAAATAGAAACAATGGCTTCAGTCTTCTCCAAGGATAGCTAAACACTGAGTCTAGCAAAAGGGAAATTTTACCTTATGCCTACTCTTTTACTATAGACTAAAGTTATTTTACCTTTCATTAATTTAATATATAGTAATATTAATCCTAAGAAGCTCATGCATTATTCCTATGAATTGTAATGACTGTACACAGTAAACAAAGTATTAGCTAATTAATTACTTAAAGAATAGAGTTCCCTTGCTGAGAATTAACAATGTAAAATATTGGACTTTCTTGCCAATGATATCATCAAGGAAATATTGAATAAAACTGAAAAGTTTGCTAATTTTCACATCTATTTGTGAAATTTAAGTACATTTCTCTTCCTCATACATAGGAATTGGAAAATTAAGAGATCTTTAAAAAAACATGATTAAAATTGAAGAGAAGCATAAACATGACTCTAATTTGCTAATATTTCCTCCAATTTGCATGTTACAAAGTGTTCTAATGTCAGTTAATTGAATTAGTTAGCTCTCTGCAAGTTTTACTACATAGATAGTATTGTCATACTTAAGAGAGCATTGTCATACTTAAGAGAGCATTTTACAGATTATACTTTTGGTAAGTGTCACAATAAGTACAGGTCACATCTAACTGTGAATACTAACTAAATTTAAAAAAATTAATTTTTTTCTAAGTGTCAGGTATTGCAAGAAGAGTAAATACTACAGTAAAAACATGGCTTATTTCTTCAAAAATTAGATGTGAGGCTCATTTATCAACGTTTAAAGGAGCAATCACAATACTAGTGGAAAATATTTTCAAATTCCAATGAGGTAGGTTCAGGAGACACTCCCAGTAACCCTTAGGCCAAGAACAAAAGAGATATACAATATTTGTTTCTAAATTTACATGACAATTTTTGTCACATTAGGGAAACCCACTGAGCTACCTTAAATTCCTCCTAAAGCCAAGTAAAATTATAAAAAAAAAAGCTTCATTAAACTTAGAGAATAAAAACAAAATGCAAGATTGCCAAGGAAAATAACTATTTTAAAGTTAAAAATTGAAAGAAAAGCTAATAGTTAACATTTCTTTCAAAATTTCATGCCCAATTATATGTACCTGCCCTCAGAGGAGGAAGAAACTGATTACTAGTAAATATCAATTAATAATATCCTGATATATAGTTGTAAATTTCTTATATCAAATTAATTCAATTATACGATTTTTCTTTGATCACAAAGTTGAACGTCTTAGATCTTAAAACAGGGTAGAAGAGAGGAGTCCCTCTTTTGGAAAAAAATATTTCTTTTACTATTTAGATATTGGTACTTTTCCAGAGATTTTTGCTTATGAGTTAAGAATTAAAACATATAGCAGTAGGTCATAAATTTCACCCACTCTTGTTTTTCAAGTAACTCAAAATTTATAACTTGTTTCCCATTAATAAATCATAAATGACGTTTCCTTTCAGCTTTACAGAAATTTAAGGCCGTAACAGAACTTTAACCTCTACTGAAAAGCAATATCAAGTATTTTCAAAACACAAATACATAGTAATATTGTAATAAAAACTAAAAACTGAACTTAACTCTGAGAATGAGGAGGAATAGACTGTTTATACAGATTTCGCCAACCCATTTAGAAAAATAATTTAGAACATTGTGACTATTTTGAGTGATATTCTTAATAATTCCTCCTGGAGAGTCCCAATAATAATCTTACAAAGTCAGGAATTAATATAGAGTTGTAAATGGTGAGAATAAAATTTTATAGAGGATAATGTGTTTCCTGCTGATTGAAAAGATGAAAGAATTTGAGCGACACTGTTTCAGGGGCCCGTTTAATTCTCACCTGCCCAGTGAGGCGTATTCCAACTATCCTGCTCAACACTGCAATCTCTCGACTTTGCAAACTTGATCTTCCTTACCTTCTTCCACATTTTCTCCCCCATAGCACATATTACTTTATGTATGTATGTTTATTATCATCTATTATCCTTCACTAGAATGTAAGCTCCTTGAGGGCAAGGATCTGTCGTTCACCCAGTTGTATCCTAAGCATCTAGAACAGAGCCTGCATCAATAACTATTGGGTAACGTGTAATTTGGTTTCTTTATTGTATCATGTTGTTTACAGACGTCACTTTTTCTTTTGCTTCATTCTTAACTTCCTGTTGGTTGCTCAAGAAATCCTTCCCTGATCCTTCCAAAGCATTAGTCAGATATAATTAATTATGCTATAGCAACAAACTGTTCCAGAATCTGTGTAAATTAATATAATTGTTTCTTGCTCATGCTAAAGTCTAACACATTCAATGTGGGGGAAGGAAGAATTTGAGGGACTATGCTTCACATACACCCAGGCTGACAGGGGTTTATCATCTAGAACATGTCGAGTCTTTAGTCACTCCAGTAGGGAAAAAGAGAAGCTAGGAGGATTGTACAAGGAATTTTCAGTGCCTTTACTTGAAAATGCCCCATAACTTTCACTGCTATTTCATCGGAATAAACTAGTTATAGTGGCCCCATTTAACCTCAAGGGGGTGGAAATTTAAGGGAGCATATGGAATGTTTGGTGACAATTGCTGTTATACATGCATAATTCACAGCATGTATCAGTTTATAATTATTTTAATAAAGCCTATTTCCTTTACTAGAGTGGAAACACCTCAAAGGCAAGAGGTGTCTGTTTTGGTCATTAATATATTCCAACCATCTGTTATATACAGCAGGGACTTGAGGAATACTTATTGAATAAAAAGTTTAAAACCAATATTCAAAATAGTTATCCTTTTTAATTTTTTTAGAGAATAAGTGCTCCCTGTAGGAAAGCATTTCTATTTTTAGGTTCGTCAGCAGCCAAATGGAATTTGATATAAACATTTCCAATACACCAACTTTGGTTAAATGCACATCTTTGAAAATAACTCATTAATGGACACATAAAGATGCTACCAACAAATTCATTAATATCCAAGATTCATTACTGTATGTCAAAGGTCATCCCGGGTTAACATTTTCATTAAATAAACTGAAATTCCAGTGAAGTCTGCCTGAATCAAACTATTTTAATATCTAAAGGTGAAGTCTAGCATTCTCAAAAATCTAATTCTCCACCCCCTTCCCCCACAACACACTTATAAACTGCCCATTAGGGCAATTTAATGATAAAAGAAAATAGAAACTGAAAGAGGATTTGTAAACATGGGATATCATTTGGACAACTGTAGAGAGTAGGCAGAAAATCCTAAAGGTGCACATAAGTAAAAGCCAATAGATGATAGGCTACAGAGAGCCATGCCTAAACATTTTAAGAATTTTCACTATGGTAAACAGATTTCACAAACTGAAACACGAGGCCGTGACTACAAGTATTGCTCCATTCCACACAAACAAAATCTCTAACCATTTTAAGGACAGATGAAAATTCACATGCAACAAAGGAGATATAACTTATTTTTAATTAAAAAAATATAAATCCTTGTTAAACACTTCATTTAAAAATATGCTTTATTTTAAAATGTGTTAATGCTCAAAGATGGCAGTTGACTTCACTCATATATGTAAAAATATTCTTAAAATATCAATACACTGGTTTATAAGTTATGTACTGCCCTCCAGTTAAATTGT
Source organism: Eidolon dupreanum (assembly GCA_028627145.1). NCBI lineage: Eukaryota > Metazoa > Chordata > Mammalia > Chiroptera > Pteropodidae > Eidolon > Eidolon dupreanum. The sequence continues at coordinate 26,096,835 of CM053506.1, forward strand.
CACCAAAATTCTCAAATAACTGTCAAGAGTTGTATGTTCTAAGCCCACCGTTATACTAAACATGGTAAGTTCCAGAGCTAAAGGTAAAACATTCATGAAATATTACTTTTGATGTGATGGAAGTCACATGAGCACAAATTTAAAGACAACTAAGTGATAAACCAGCAGTAGTTTTGTGTTTTGTTTTTTAGATGTTAAACTCACTCTAAACTAAGAAACTGTTTGGGAATTATAAAAAGTGAAAATCTCATCCTTCTTTTCCAACCTATAAGGGAAATTAAAAGGTGAAGTTAACTACTAGTAGTGTTTCACACATTAACTAACATATAATTCCAAAATGCAAATGTTTAAAAAACGCTGTTCGAAGAGAAATATCTACAATGTTAAGCTTTCCTATGCTAAGTAAATATAACTGTTTTATTTACTTAGACATATATTATCTTGATGCCAACAGCATTTAAACATTCATGATTAACCCACTTAATTGGAAAGGCCTCTCAATAACTACAGTCTGCATCTGTAGCATTATGAAGAAATCAAATCACTGTCCATTTTCTGATGTAACTGAACATTCTACAAATCCACGACAGAAATACTAAGCTTAAAAGCTTTGAGAGTATGCATAGTGCAAATTTCATTTTTAAAGAAAATATATACATGAATACAGAAAAAAATGATTGTATGGTCACTAAAGTATTAAGAATGGTTTCCAGGTGATGGGATTATGAGTGATTGTTATGGGAAAGTAGTCTCAAAATAACTTAAGAACCGAAGGTTTTACCACCATGAAACTATTTTGTCCTTTCCTGTCTTCACATGAAAAACTTTTAAAGTTACTAATCAATGTGAATTTGTCATTGTGGCTACCTACAGTCTGATATACTTCTAAGAAAAAGCTCTTAAAAGATGGAAAGAGAGCAAGATCATGGCCATAAAATAATAAATTTGCTATAAAATTGAAAACTGGTAAGCAATTTAATCATTAGGCTTCCTATAGCTATATAATCCAATAAGAAAATCAGTCCCTACCATCTCATCTTTAAAAGTTTTAAAACATTTTTTTTTTTTTGCTAGTTTTTAGGTACTATCCTTATACCAGTTTAGACTGAATATTTTTTCCTTTCATAAACATTTCTCTCTGCACTAGTAAGAACACTGCTAATCAAAACATACTTAAGCCATTTAAGACTAAGTTTTAGATGTGTGGTTAATTATCTGGAAATAAAAGAACAAAAAAGTTTCACATTAGCAGCAAATTAGCTAGATTTAAGGGTCTTGATTTTTTTGTATGTCTTCGGAAGCCTGCATGAATATCACTGGTGATCTTTAAATTCTCAATGGAAATGGTGATGGCATTCATTTATCCAAGCTAGCTCAAATTAAAATGTACTAAGAACATGAATAAAAACAAAATTGCCAGTCAATTCCTATTTTTCAGAAATCACCAAGATCTTATAAATCAAAATAATTTTAAACTCCAGTAGTTTTCAAGCACAATTAAAAACGTGTATACACTTTTCATACTTGTTATTATAGTATTCACACTTACTTTTAAAAAGTCACATGAATATGTAAACTTGAAATGACATTAATTCCACTGTTATATAAATGGTCTGCTTTATTTTTAAAACATTTGTACAGCTACACTTTCACTTATCTTCCTATGCTTTGTTGAAAGGATATGCCTTAGTCTTTAAGCTTTTAATATTAGAAATAACAAAGTTGAATTCAAGTATATAAAGTCCTTTAAACTATTCTGAAATATCAAAATTTAAATGGCACAAGTCACAATGAGTATATGAAGCTTCTCATATGTTAACAGCAGACTATAGAATCACAGAGAATGGAAAAGCCACAAAATTGAAATCTGAAGTATCAAATCCATTCTGGTGAATCATCTTTAGACATTTGGGTTAGTTAAAAAAAAAGCACAATTTTTCAAAAATCTAGAATGCTATGTAATATGCCTGGGACAATTTATTAAGCATTGGATAAAGCCCTAAAGACTGCCTTTCTCAAACGTGAGCAGACTGATATTCTATTCTCAAGCTGATAAAGGCCCACGTTTTTATAATTTTAGGCTTTGAAGGACAGCAGAAAAAAAAAAAAAAGCATAGACAACATTAAAATATTTGGCTGCCCATTATTTAAAATTTCAGTAAATTTAAATAATTTAAATGATAAATACTCTCATTTAATAAAACACCCACACAATGACAAGAATGAGACTTTAATCAGTTTTAAGTGGAGTTTATAACACTAAGAGATAAAGGGTTGTTAACAAACACAATAACAAATGGACATCTGATTGGTATGAGGCATTATCCTGTACACATATTTTTTTTTGTGTATCCTCAGTGCATAGCATTTACACACAGAGCCACTGCTGCACAGCACAAGAGTATCTGAAGAGGCTGAATCAGAGTAAGGCTGTTTAACAGACTGAAATTTTTTAGTATATATATTCTATATGAAAACAGATTGAACTTTTGAACTGGCAGGGTAGAAGGCAACTCTGCCAAACACTGCAGTTAAAGCCCCCACTTTAGTGCACAGTTCCACCCCTTCCATCTGCATGCATGACACATTAACAGTATTTAAAGGTAAACGAGGCACTTTGTGGCAACCACAGCCATCGTTATGAACATATTGCACAAATTTTCTAGAACTAAACAAATAACTTGTACCCTACTTTTATTTTTTAAAGCTGAAACATTTGATGCTGCCGGTAAACTCCACTTAAGTTTATAACCTGTGCCACAGCAAAGAATGGTGATGCTATTTATTCAACTACCCTTTAATAATTATGGCAAAATATGTTCAAGAGGAGCTACAGAGGACTTGGGATGGTACAGGGCCCAATTGTAAGCTTTCTTAAAAGTGATGCCTTCAAGTAACTTCAGACATGTAAGCGGCTGCACATCCAAAAAGTCTAAGAAAACATTCCAGAAACTCAGAGATTACCTACAGGATGCATTTCAGGCTAATTATGAATACTGTCATAAATAAAGTTTTAATTAGGACTCGAAAACTTTCAGTCATAGCAATTCTTGTCAAATTCTATGGGGATGGTAACTGAAATAAAGGATAGTAGTATGTATAATATATATTTATATATATAATATATATATATAATGCCATTTTTCCATTTCCAATGACTACACCATAAAATGTAAGCAAGGCTTCTCAAAAATATTGTAACATTCAAAATCAAAACCCTCATTCAGACCTTCACATTCCAAAGGAAAAATAACAGTGCAAAAGCCCATTATAATGTCATTATTTATGACCTGGCCCTCCATGTTACATATTGGAACAATACAAGTTATGTTTTAATATACTGTGCCCAAAACTGTAACAAATGACTATTAATAACTATCTTTAATACGTGAATCGTTGATTTTAATTTTAGTCAACAAATTTCAGCTTTTATGAAAGACAAGGTGGCATATAAATTTCAATGGTGAGATCTTAGGAATAGTTGTCTTTAACCATACCAATTTATGAGCAGTCAATCAATTCTCTATATATCAATGCTTAAATATAAATGTGTAAGTCCTAAGAGCATTGTTAAAAACTTAAAAATTTTATATGTTGAAACTGACGAGGTATGGAAAACATGTCAACATTATTAAGAATATTTCAGATGAAGTTGTGCCTAACCTATTTACCATCAAATTCTTTAAATGCTGCTCTAATAGGTCCTATGCAATCTGTATTTGTAAATTAACTAGGTCAGACCACAGCTAGTGAACAATTTCAGCACCAGTAAGTTATTGAAAATTAGATTTTACACCATTAAGAAACAAATTGGCCAGAGTCAAATGTTTCAAGGTCAAGGTATAATTTGAAAGACACCAAATTTCTGGGAAAAAAATTCTTTTTAATAGTATCTTCACATTAGCTTTACAATAGTAGTTGTACTCTGCTTAAAATCATATGCAGTCCGGGCATAGCAAATATATGATATTTAAGAAGTGAAACTGAAGCCCTAGTCTTAACTCTAGTACTATAAAGAAATAATTCAACACTGCACATTAAAAAAAAACCTATTCTTTCAATAGCAAATTGATAAAAGCATTATGTGGGACAATTTCTACTGAAAAAGTAAATGCCTTATTATTTGTGCAGTGTTGAAAATTTACTGCAAGTCTAATTTCCTTTTTAACACAAATAATGTCCTTTTAAATATAAACATTATATGTATTCGGTATTCAAGTAAAATTCCCTAACAGTTAATGACATTTAAAAAATGTGCAAAACTGCAAAACTCATTGTAATAGAATGTGTAAGGTCAAAAGGGTGGAACGGCTGACAGCTATTGGATTGAGTAAGTGCATCATAAATCTTTAAAGAAAAAAAACTGCTTACTGTAGAATCTCAAATTGAAATTTCCTGTGCAGCATTACAAAATATTTTATATTTAATGAGAAAAAAAGAAGCTTGTAGGCAGCACATGAAGCATCCACAGCAGGTATATGATTGAAAACTAATAAAATATGTGTAAGTTGTTGACTGATGTAGGTACTAATAGCATCTGACTTTTAGCACTGGCCTTGATTACAAAGGAGATGGAGCAGTCATTACAATTGAGAAAACATATTTAATAAATCATTGTCAATTTTTATAATATTTCAAGCCCATTCTTTGTTGATAGCCTCCACATTTATATGGTTAAGTCATTGTTGCTGTGTTTCTTATCTATGACCACATTATTTTATATCCCTTCATTTGTGGATTCTTAAGATGTTGTGGAAGGTTCATTCCTGTACCCCAATACAGATTCACTCCCTCTAGCTGCCTTTTCTAGCACCAATATGCTTAAAAAAAATAAAATAAAATAAAATGCACAAACAACAAGCAGTGACAGCGGCCAATTCCTCAATGTCCAGATTATTAACTGTAGCATGCTAAAGAAAGGTGCATGTAAATAGCTGGAGATGGTATATGGTCCAGAGTCCAGCATAAAATATATTCCTTTCTGAGCATTCCCTCCATTCCCCTAACCCGAATACATGCATTAGAATGTAGCGAAATCCTTTAGAAACTCCTCCAGCCAACTGCAAACTTATCTGTTGCCACAAGTGCAAAGGGGTAGGATGTGAACCTGTGTATCATCACAAAGGTCTTTAGCCACTTCAGTTGGTAACAGAACACAAAATGAGAAATTCCTACGTATACACATCAGTTTGTCTCCACTTTTTATAAAACTGGAATAAAATGGGAAAGTGCCATCTTTATTTATCCTAATTGAATTTTAAATGTCCTTTTGACACAAAAAGGTATATACATAACACAGCTACACAACCTTTTTTCAACTGGACAACAAGTGTCAAAACCCTGTGGATGTATAGGGTAAAACAAGATTGGTCAGGAAAAGAGAATTGTTCCTATAACTGGTAATCTGACACAATGTCCTATTGCCATTAAAAAAAAAAGGTCCATTTTCAGTTTATTCAAGTTTGTTTTCATGGTATTTTATCCCTCTTGATAGAAAAAAAAATTCAGACTTTTGTAATTTGTGTATGCTGATCTTCATCAAAAGGTTCATTCTCTGGATCAGAGTCAGTGGTGTCAGAATATCTATAATGATCAGGTTCATTGTCACTAACATCTGGTGTTACAGAAGTTGAACTGCTAGCCTCTGGATTTGATGGCTCTTCTACTGTTTTTGTGAAGTACAGCTTTACCTATAGAAAAAAAGAGAAAGTTTAAATGGAAAATCCATAAATCTGACTAATCTTAAATTACTTAGGATACACACACACACACACACACGTTTAGCATTTGTTTTAAGTACTATGACAAACATGATTGTTAAAAGGCAGTTACCTTTTAAAATCCCTTTCTTAAGATTTCCTATATTGTCTTTCTTGTTATATGGTGAAAAGATAAACTAGAATATTAATACATTTTTTAAGAAGCAAAAGTTACAAGCATTAACTAAATATACAAAAGAAATACTGAGACTGAAGTTCATCAATAGTTCATATATTTTCAATTACAAAATTCAATTCACAAATAGTTGTGTTCCAAAAGAATGTTCACTTACTACCTATCTGAAACTGAATGTATTTTCTGATACAAACAATACTAAACAAATACAAATACTATACTACATGAAATACTGATCAACAATGATGTTTAGGATCCCAATAGCCCTAAAAACTTCACCTGAAGGGAAGAAAAAGAAGAAAGTTAACATCATACAGTGGTCTAAACAGTGGACCAAGGGCCTTTACAGGCTTAGCTAAAATAATTGTCAAAACAGCTCTACAAGGCAGGTAGCTCCATTTTAAAGAAAAGGAAACTAAGGACCAGAAAAGTTAGGAAACTTGCTTAAGGCCACATATCTAGTAGGTAGTTGTGGAATTTAAATCAGATCTGACTTAAAATCCCTTGTTCATGCTATTGCATCTACAGTCCCTGCCCCCTTATCCAAGAGTCATTATCAATTCTTCTTACATCCAACACCTACTCCATTAGTAAATCCTTCTAGTTCTACTTTCAAAATACCATAAACAGTTGACCCTGGAACAACACAGGGTCCAGTTGATCCTGGAACAAAGACCCACGTAGTCAAAAATTCATGTATAACTTTTGATTTCCCAAATACTTAACAATAGTTGTTCCCTGGTATCTGTGGGGGACTGTTCAAGGAACCCCTGGTGAATACCAAAATCTGTAGATGTTCAAGTGTCTTAAACACAGGGATACAAAGAGCCAACTATATATTTACTGACCAAAAAATCCACATGTAAGTGGACCCGGGCAGTTTGCTCAGGGGTCAATCGTATACCTAATCTGACACGTTCTCATTACTCTTCATTGACCCTACTCTAGTCCAGGAAACCACCATTTCTCATTTGAACTAAACCACTGTAACAGCCTCTTAACTAGTGTCTCAGCTTCCATTCTTATCTCCTCCCTACTTCCCTCTCAAGTCTAAATTTTAAAGGAGTGGACAGAGTGAACGTTTAAAGACAAAATTCAAACTACATCTTTCCTGTGCTGAAAACATTCTAATGTCTGCACACTTGGACTGGTGTGCTTTAGTCAAAATAACTTTGTATCCATCACTCCTCATTCTTGTCTAGAGCTTTTCCAACTGCTCTTCTCTCTTTTTCCAGATATTTGTATTGCTCACTCTTTCCATTTAGTTCTCTAAATAAATGTCACCTGCTTGGCAAGGCCTTCTCTAACCATCCAGCTAAAAAACACACCAAGATCATTATCCTGTCTCTGCTTTATTTTTTCACAACACTTACTCTTATATATTCTATCTGTTTACTGATCATTAAAATAGTTTTTATTCGTAATCACAAATATAAAGCCTCTTGTAATGTTAAAACAGCAAACAATAAAACTAATGGAAGTCACACTAAAAGCTAGTGATAGAGAAAAATGCAGACTTAGAGATAAGAAAGGAAATGGAAACCTGTGGGTTCTAAAGGGCACTTGTTACCACTTAAATGTAAGATCTAAAGGTACTTAATACTGGATCTATTTTCACTTAAAACATATAGCCCACCCCCCTCTATTTTTATTATTACTGGCAATATACTTATAAGCTATGGTTAGGTTATAAAAATGTAATGAAGCAAAAAAGAGAATTTTTAATAAGAGAAAGGAGAAGGGTATGGTGAAAGTGAGGGAGCAAATCAAGTAGAGCGAGAAATAAGAAAAGGGAAAAAATGGCAACCCTCCAGTCAGATTTTTAAACCTGAAAAATCTTACCTGTACACAGAAACATGTACATATGTGATCCGTGTGCACACACATGAAATTAAAACGAACTAAATCATTCCATAATAAGGGAAAACAGAGTTTTAGAAAGGCAATAATAGGGAGGATAATCAGAGAAGACCTTCTAGATCATATGAAATTGAAGCTAAAGCTAGAATATGAGAAAGGTATTCATATGAAGGGTACAGGAAAGGCTGAGCGCGAAGAGGTACAAGGAGAAAGAAAAGAATTGGAAAGACCAGAGGCAGAAGTGCTTAGCATTTTGAAGAAATGAAGAGAGACGAGTATGGGTGAATCTCAGGGAATAGGGAGAGAATGTGGCTAGAACTGATATAGGAGATAAGCCTGTGCTAAATTATACAGGTCTTTGTAGGTCATATTAAAAACCAAAAAACCTTTAAAAAGTATAAAAGAATGATACAATCAAGTGTATTTTTAAGAATATCCTGAGGGGCTGAGAATAAATTGGGTGAGTATGAAAGTAAAACCAGTAAGAACATTCCATATGAATCATCCTCAAAAGACTTACTTATCTTCTACCTCTTTCTGTCCCCATTTCAACTTCATATCCTACTTAACTTCCCCCCACCCCATGTCTGCCCCAAATTTTACCTAACAACAACAAAGAAATAAAGAAAGGAAAATTCAACTTTCATGACTTCTGTACATCTGGGATTTCATTAGAAACTTTCAGATTGCTGCTACATAAATATTACTTCTAAATAATACTTAATTAAAAATTAGTCAAGCAAGTCCTTCACCAGCTATACACCTAGAATAAAACACACACACACAGAGCCACCCACCGACTCCTCAAAATGTTTTTAACTGACCTTAAAATTTGGAGAAAAGTATCGATTGGCCTTGTCTTTATTTGCTTTGTCCAGATCATTTTTTGTTAAAGTGAGTACTAGATATTCTTTGTCATTATCTGCACGCTCTATACTGCAAATACTATCAATTTCTTGATCACATAGACTTCCATTTTCTACTTTTTCTGAGGTTTCCTCTGGTCCTGGTATGAAGAATGTATTTACCCAAAAATGAAACATTTTGTCCTAAAAAATAAAAATAACATTTTAAATTTTTTAATAAAAAAAAATGTTACCTAAATAAACATCTGCCACAAGAAGTCAACAAATAAGTCATGTATCATTTGATATTGTGAATAAAGGTAAATACAAAGACTAATACTTGGCATTCTGTTGGTTATCTGCTGCATCTAATTCACATATGATTTTTCTTTTATTCAGGTATTAAACCAAAAATGTAATTCCACAAGTTCTAAGATAACTTACTTTTGTTTTAAAACTTTAAGTAAAAAATCTCCTTTCTAGTCTAATATTAGCTTTAAAATGTTTTGAGTTTTGAGTTATATGTATTGTTTTGAGTTTGTATGTAAGTAAGTATTTAAAAATTCAGAGATGGATTTAATTGTTTCAACAAGCTATCTATTACAAAATTTATTTTAATAGACGTTCCTGAATGTCAGTACGACTTCTTGATGAACTAAGACATATATTTTTACTGCTACAGCAATTCAAATATTAAGTGGCTCTAGCTTATTAAATGATATGTTTGAAAGTATTCATAATAAGATATGGGGAGGAGACAGTAAGTACTTCTTACTTTACATTATAAACACCTATTTTTAAGGATTCATTTCTACTAATAAAATGAGGTCTTGTTAATCAAAAACATCAGAAGTTCATCATTTCAAATCTTTCTTGACCAAACAAAACGTTCTCTCTCTTAATTACAATTTTGTCTGTATGGATCATCTGACAATTAATAATGTAGAGTTTTATGATATCTTATCCCAGGGAAGTGTTAAGACCCTTAAGTATTGTATATCTTAACTGTCTTTTAACAGTACCTAGCAAAGCAATCTTATATATGCCTTTTCAAAAATACTTGTTAATTTTAATTATTTTAGCAAAGTCACTGAATTAGTAATTACACGCATATTTTGGAGTCAGAAGAAAATAAGCTAGTAATATTTAAATTTCCAAAAATGTGTATTCCATATATATACTGATATAGTAAAACTTTTTGTTTAAATCACAGCAAACAGAAAGGGAAATCACATAAAATAGAAATATATGTAAAGTAATCTAAGACACACAAATATAAGTATTTATTCTAACCTTCAATTTTACATGCGTTAATGTAATGTACAGATGGCAATAACTGAAATGATAAGAATTAGTACACCCCTAAAGGTATAGGAAAATAATGATTCAGGTACCTGTTTTTAAAAGCAATATAAAAAATTTTATGTGTACCAGTCTTACAATGAATAGAAGAAAACTAGTTACTTTAATTTCAGAACATTTGCTAACATTTCTTCGACTACTGAAAAATAATTTTTCAAAGTTACTGAGACATTTATACAGAACAGGTAGGAAATGGGTTTCTGGTGAAAAAAAAAATCAGTTTAACATTTTGTGATTTTCTAGCTACTTAGATTCTATAAAGAGGAAATTATATTTCTTCTAATAAGTCAAAGTAGAGTTTAAAATTTTTATATTAAATGAAACTTGTTTTCTTTCAAAAATAAAAGCTAAAAATCAGGAAAACTAAGCCAATCCTATTACTGAGAATGTCTAAAGACTGGCAACATACTAACTAGTATGTTTAATGAGGCAGTAACAACATACCAAAGCTAATGTTTTTGTTCACTATCACCTAAAAATTTTGTACCTCAGGTTCATTTAAAATATTCACTTAATAGTTTAAAAGAAGATTGTTTTAAAATGAGCTCTTGCATTTTCTAAATATAGCTCAGTAAGATGTAAACCTCGCTAACTTTTCTAAATCTATATATTTAAATACCACATTTTTTTTTCATTCTTTTAATTACTTCCTCTTCATACCTATATCTTTCCTAGCTAAAAACTGAAATACTCAGTAAATCTGAGGAAGCTAAATATATAGAATAACCCGGCCAGAAGAAACATAAACCAAAATGGGGAAAGGTGTTTTGTGCTATCACACAAGACCATGAAACAGATCTTATACATATAGATAAAATTTTTTTGAAACTCAGGGTCCCATGCTAACTTCTCAGTCAGTCATCCCTTCTAAGAGGATTATAATTGATTTCATGTAGTATGTATACAATCTTTAATTTTATAAAATCTCTTTACATAAACCAATTTAAGAAAAATTCATCTCAAATTACAGTGCCATATGGCCTTTTCCTTCTAATAGGATTATTTACCCTCATAATGGTTCATCAATGTAAAAATCTAATAGAAAACCAATTATAATTCATTAGATATCAGTCATAAAATATACCTTTTAATCTCTCCTTACTGATTGATTTCTGCCTAACTAATTACTTTAAGGAAAAGATCTGAGGTTACTATTCAAGGTATGGCCATTTTGGATATTCTTCCCAATAATAGTAAAGTGCAAACCTTTTTAAGCATCTTGTTCTGTTTGTGGAAGAATTCTACTTTGATGTCACCACACACAGGCAATGGCTGAGGGAACTCAAAGTACATGTACTTGTCTTCCCGTCGTGTGGGTCCTGAATTGGAGGAATATATCTTCACCTTTAGCTGGCAGACCACAAAATGAGGATCTGCATGGTTAAATACACGTAAGTATCATTTCACAGGAAATGTCTTTAACTGTCAAACTGTCAAAAACTATTTTAACAATTAATATTAGCAATATATACAAAATATTAATTCTGCTTTTGTAACCCTGATCTAAAACAAATCAATGGAAATCACTTAGGTTGAAAATATAATCAACACAAGATTTTCCCTAATTTGAACCTTCAACATAAGGTTCCTATTACTGGTATGAAAGTCAATTCTATTTCATAAATAAGTTCCAAGATTAGACTTCTAGCACTACAGTAACATAAAAACTTTAACATTAATATGATGTTAAAAATCTAAGTATTTTAAGCATTAAAATGCTAAAACAATTTTTTTGGCACATCTATGAACTGCATAAAAGGTAACTTTTAAAACAGTTATTTGCTGCAGTTATTTTAAAGTCTCTACCGTGTAACAAAATCCACAAAATACAAATTACACGTTCACAAGAGGAAACATAATCTATAACAAAGTTATACTAAATTCTACAAACACAAGTCTCAATATTTATAAAAATATTAACCAACTTTATCTATAGCTCAAATTTTATTTTTAAAGGTACATAAAGCCACCGTGAGAAACAGGAAGAAAGAGATTTGAAATGTTTGCAAAAAAAAAAAAAAAAAAAATGCAACAAGCATCAAGTACAAATTGTAGTGCCACCCGCCCCCCCAAAATAAAAACCACACTCCTTATTCATTAACAAGGATTTTAGCTTTGGCCTATATCTGTTTTAAAATAACTGGTAAAATATGATCTCTCAAAATGTATCATGCTTATATATTAGCAATGCAACTAAAAAGTAGTAAAATGTGCAAGGGAAGGATTATATGTTTTATTTTTTAAGCCGACTCATAAATACATTTATACCTAATGACATCAGTGGTGGAAATTAATTTAAAGACATGTTTAAGATCCTGGGACTTTAAAAACTTTAAATTACCTAAATAATTTGACAAAGTATAATTATTTTGTAGTACACTGAGTTCAAAAACAAGAGTTCATTCAAAAGAAAGTGATTAACTTTAGCAGAGTTAGAAGTAGGTCCTGAAGGAAACAGGCCAAGGCAATCAAGAAATAAAAACAAGCTTACATAAAGTACATGTGAAATATATATATAATATATATATTCACACACTCACATACACACACACACATAAAGTTCTCAGCACCAGCATCCTTAAAGATAAAAAAAGTATCACATTCTTTACTAATGTGACTAACAACTGAGAACAAGGCAAAAAGCTTATCCAAACTAAATGAATTTTCCAGTTTAATAAACATCTACTGTCTCATCTATGAAATATCTAAAGCAATACAGCAATTACATAATAAATAGTATGTATTTATTTAGCAAATACATACTATTTATTGATAAAAGCATGTGGGGTTATTCGAATACGGATTTGTGAGGCATCTATCACGAGGAAAAGACTCTCTAAAAAGGGGAAATATTACACTAACAATCTGTTAATTATTTTCACTTCCTTGATTAAAGATTCAAAGTACAATGAGCCATTTTACAAGATAAAGATTATGTGATACCGAAAATTTTACTGGGAAGTCTAACTTGAAGAAACAAACAAGGTATGATTTCAAAGCTGTGATAAAAATCAACCAGAATGAAAATGCTTTGTAATATTTTATTAATTCAAACTGCAATTATTCAGAATCTGATGATCTCAATTTTAGAATTTTAAAAAGCAAATTAGCTATGTAAGCCAGACTTCAATTTAACTACATCAAAAATGTGTATCTTCAAGAATTTTAGAATTATATAAATAATCCATAAGCTAATATAAATCAGTGTTACTTAGGATTTCCCTCAAACTAAACTAAAAGTTTTAATAAACAGTGGAAAGATTTCCTCAAATCACTAAATAATTTTCTTTACGATACGAATTTCACATTTTGGATAAGATAAGTCCAACATCAGTATGGTTCTGTTGACATCTAAGACATAATTCTGATATATATTCTTTGATATGACCGAACGTGTCCTAAAGATCGATACCTAGTACAAAAAATCATAATTAAGTTTTCTTAGCTATATGCATCCTGAGATAGTACTGAGACAGTGATCATCTTTTATTAACATTTTTAACCCTTTATGATGTATAGAATTAAGTAACTTTTTCGTTATTTAGAAATATTAAGACAATAATCAAATAAAAAGTTGTTAACCACTGACAACTTTGCAGAAGATACTTTATTTTCACAAGTTTCATTTTCTTCACTGATTCTTCTTACTCCTTCTGAAACCAAACTGTTGCAACAACTATTGTCTCAGTTCTCACCCTGCTTCCCTGAGCCTTCCCGTCTTACAATTCCACACCGCATTTACATGAAAGGCTTAACTATGATGCCTCTATTCTGATGCTTCCCAAAATATCTGATATAACTCTCACTCAAAGATTCAAATCCATACTTTCAAGTACTCACTGAATATCTCCATGTAAATAGCTCACCTGCACCTGATTTAAAACATGTTTCAAACCAAAATATCAACATTCATGTCTCCAAATCTCAATTTGATTCACTTTTCTTTCCTCCCTTTTCTGTGAATTATTTGCCTGAGATCAGGACCAAAACTTTGACAAAATCTTCAGATAAAATGGCAAAAGAAAAACTCATCTAATCCCATCTGATTACCCTAGCAAAGAACATCTGACATAGAGCAAGTCACATAACTGGTTTCCTTTCCACCATTTTTCCCCTCTTGCAATCATCACTTTCTTTACAACTGTACTTAAATCACAGCTTAAGTCTCTAGTATTATCCTTGACACATACTATTTATCAAATCGAGTCTGATATCTTCATTTGGAGTCCTCTGACGTTCAGCCACACATTCCACTCTATTCTATTCTCTGTCTCTCCATTTCTTGTCCAGCTCATATTCTTCTGCTGTGCTTCAATTCGAGTTATTTCCTATTGCCTGTAATACTTCCCTCAGTTTTAATGCCGATCTAAACTGCATGCTTTCCCCAGTTCAATAAAGAGCTGGACTTCCTTCATAAAACTATTTGACACCACCTCAAAACTTTTTCTTTTTCTGAATATACCATTTATAATTTATAAATACAACATATTTAATTACATATTACTTATATATAGCTTCACTACATGGTATTAAATCACAGTGCACAGAAAATTAGTAAAGATTAAAAAGATATCAGTAGTCAGTTTAAATGTAATACTGAGACCAAAACAAAAACAAAACAACACAACATTTAAATACAGGCAAGCAGAGCAACTGATGAGATTTTCACTAGAGGCCAATGTGAAAAAAATTATACAAGATTGCTGAACTGAATGTTCTCTTTTCCTAATATTTTATATCTTTCTTTTGGCTCTTATACCAATAGCTATACCATAGGAAGAGCATAAGTTTTTTCTTCCTTTTTCCTTTTCCTCCATGAATCTGTTATGTTCCATGTCAATCACCTCTGAGAGGCAAGTGCCTTGCACTCAGCAGTTTTTAAAATTGTACTGAGACGATGAAAGCATGATGTCTCTTAGAAGCCTTTAACATGCTACATTAATAAATCTGTCTTTGATAAAGCTGCCTTGGTCTAAGAATACAGGAAATATCTGATGAAGGTGATTACACATATCTGATAAAAGATAAACAACATCATGACATTAACTGTCTAGGAATAAATTAATTTAGTGATAGAAATTGTTTTAAATTACATAAATATTTCCAAGAAGCAAAACTTGAAGCTAAAAACTAAAACCAGTAATGAGTTGCGAAATATCACTGAAATGTTATTAGAGGTATTAAAAGAAATAATGTAGTGGTATCTTATCTAGAAACTACAAAATTGCCCTCTAAATACTTGCATCTAAATTCAGGTTTTCTCTAATACGCAACACCTGGACTCAACTCTATTTCGTCTATATTCTTCAGCTTGTTCCCATGTCTTATCATTTTTCCTTTTCTTTTTATTGTCCCCATCACCATTACTATCAACATTTATCTAGTCTTCCTAGATATAAAGGAATTGGTTCTATCTGGACCCCAGTAAACTGATGATCCCCACTGTTACTCTCAAACTAGATATGATGGGACAGGTATTCAGTCATCTGGTCAGAATTTAGGCTGCATTTGGTAGTTGCAACACATAATATTTCTTTCATAAATATAATTTGGCTTCAAAGACATTAAAATCCATCGCTCTTGACTTTCTTAGCCCAATGCACTGAACAACTGAGCTAATTAATTAGCCTGGATGCTTCAAAAATATATATATACTCCTGTATAACTTTTATGTGTGGTAAATTCTTTTCTTGACTCTTATATAAACCTCCAGATACGTTAAGAAGAGTGTTCCTACACGTGGAAGAATGAAAACTTAGAGCACTTACTGCAAGTTCCGCCACTGAACATTGGAATAGTTTCAAACATCATCTTGTGAAACAACAGTGCCACTGGTCTATAGTCCAGATGATTCTTTAACAGGTAGCTATAATAATACACATAGCGTCTCTGACTGGGAATAGTTACTCCCTGGTGAACAGAAAAAAAGAAAAGCCAAATTCAAAAGAAAAGTTCCATTATAGTTATTTCACTAAATTGTTAAGGTAGGTGGGTTGTACCCATTGAAAAACATGTATACATTAGAAATTTGATCTTAAATGATTAATATTTAAATCAAATTCAATAATAGAATAAGTCAGAGCACCAACATTACAAAGAAAAATATAAGAATAATTTTTCCCTTAAAATACAATTATCATAACACCGTAACAACCCCATATATTCAATGATCACAATGCTCTGATCCACGAACGCTATAAGCAAAGGCCACTACATATCCAAAATAATTGTCAAAGGCCTCTGCACTACAGCTGTACTCTTTACATGCAGGGCTACCCACAAGGATTTATAGACTCTGATTATTAAACATACAATTCCACACACTTAGTTATCTATTTTCCAGGGAAAAGCATATCAGAATAAGCAAACTAGATAAAGGCATACTGCAAAAAGAACAGCAGCAAAAAGTAATGCTGGCTTTAGAGCACAACAAAAACAGAAGTATGTGGCTGACATAAATGTATGCAATAGTCCACTAACACAGGTACTTAGAGATGTCCCTGATCTACACACATCTATCTGCCTGTGAAAAAATTGGGAAATATATGTTTAAAAATTTTAAGTATTATAAATGCTAAATACACACACACACACACACACACACACACACACACACACACACACACACACATAATTCATGTGGTATTTAAAAGGTGACCCTGACTTATCTGAAGAAAAATTTCTTATGTGTGCAGAAATGCATTAACTAATGATGCTGAATAAATGAGGTATTATGGCATTTATCTAAGGTTTCTTTTCTTATTATACAATTTAACTGCAGAATAATTCAAACATTTAACCTAGAAATATAAGGCAAATAATACCATTAAGAAATCTGACAGTGAAAGTGCCTTGCAGAAAACTTAAAAGTATACTCAAGAGAAAAAAGAATTTGCAATATTTCTTTAAGTTATTATTGGAATCTAAATCTCCCAGTGTGTTAACGACTCTGAATACAAATACTTTTCTTCCCCTTTGTGAAAAATACAAAGTACATTTATATAAATTTCAAGACAGGTATGTTGAATGACAGGTTTTGTACGTATTCACTGAAGTATTCTCAGTATTTTTTTAAAGGTTAGCATGATCTTATTAAAGACTATTTAAAAACATAGTAATGTCAGAAAGTAGAGAAAAGCCATTTCAAATCAGGACAAATGATTTAAGATTCGGCAATGGTGCAAAGACCTCATTCACAATCACAAGACTTGGATTTGAATGCTGATGGTCAAAATACAAATAAAAATAAGATGTACTCCACTTTCCTCAGAAGATTCTTATAAGGATGAAACACTAACTGCAGTTATACAAAAGCACGCTAAAACCACAAATTATTACACAAATCCTAATTAATAGTTTTAGAAATTCGACTCATATTTAAGGCATAATTTTGGAATTGTTGGAATTTTAGTTCTGTGTATTTTCTTACTGTTAAATTATTAATGTAAAAATATCATTAAAGTTTAAAAAGTATTTACACTTAACTTAAAATAGTTTGCTATACAACATTATTTAATGCCACTTCAGTCAATAATTTATCATTCATACTTACTAAGATAAAATACAGAATTGCAAAGCAGGTTGGGGAATATAGCAGATTGGAAGATGGATGGGTGACAGGGAATCTTTTTGAACCATATAAATTTTTTATCTAGTCTAAAAATTAAATAAAAATTTTGAAGAATGAAACCAATGGAAGTCTATAAGAAGATAAAAGTTATTTTGGGGAATTTAGTGAAATGATATTTTTCTCTTAATCTCCACTCTTGTTATGTTTGTATTCAAGAATTAAAAGGTTATCAAAGCTTTAATTTTTTCTCTAGTAGCAAATAACTGGTAGCATATCTATAATGCAGGGTTATGCACCTAGTTAATCCTTATCAGAGAAAGAATATATAAATCTACTAGTTGTCTATATTGGATGAAGAATTTATATGTAAGTACAAGCTGAACCAAAATTACTGGCACGATTCAAAAAAACTCTGAAAAGTCACAACTGTAAATTTACTTTATTATTTTACTATCATATTATGCATAATTAGACTTCTGTATCAGAACTCTGCAATTCTTATTTATCTGTTGGCTTTCCAAGACCTCAAATTCAATGTGTCCAGATTAAAGAGAACAAAAAAGTTGGAAAGTTGAAATGTGTATGGACCACAGACCTTAATGTCCTCCTCACTCTTCTTCTCTCTCATAGCCACAATGCACACTTATTAGTATTTAATTAATAATATAATGAATCATGCTGTAATCTAGGATTTGAAATGAGTAAAGCTTCCACACTAAATCCACAATATAATTTATAACACTTCAAATATATTTCCTGAATGTATAAACTGAAAATGATGATTTATGTGTATGTTTTACTTATAGTATCTTGAATATGAAGATTTAATTAAAAATATGTATCTCTTTTTAAAAATCTAAGATATCCACATTTTCCTAATCCTTCAAAAATGTTTTATACATATGAAAAGAGGGCTGACCTTTAAAGCTCTTTGATAATAAAAATACATGTTTTCAAAATTTCCATTTTCATTTAAATCAAGACTAACAAAAATCTGTTTTATTTTCTAACCAAGAACTTTTTAAGCTAAACTGGTCTATATATATATATATTCCAGAAGTACAGTTCAACTCACTAATGACTCTCACTTTCCACTCTAATTGTCAAGAAAATTACTTATATTCTTTACCTTTTTTTCTCAAATACACCTTTCAAAACATTCTGATTTTAGTTAAACTTAGCATTCTTCGGATTGGCTTAGCACCATATTCTTGGCCATCATCTCGAAAGGCAGCTGCTGCTTCTTCAATTCCCTTACGTTCACAGACCAGAAGGGAGGACTCAGGAGGATAGAGTCAGCCCTCCATACCCATGAATACAGGACCTGAGGATACAGAGGCCTGACTAAGGGACGTGAGCATTTGCAGATTTTAGTTATCACAGGAGTTTATGAAACCAATCCCCCACGGATATTGAGAGACAACTGCATTTGGTGTTACTCCCACTATCCCTTTCCAGTCCATTTTTCTACTGCCTTTACTCACTCTCACCTATTCCAAATCTCTGATTTACTAACTCTTTCTTCTGGTATGTACTTATTAAACTCTTGGCTATAATGATTTTAGCACTTTGCTCACCCCACCTCTGTGTCCTGTCTCAGATCATCCTCAATGAATTCAGCTCCTGCTTCACTAGGAACCCTGACATCATTCAATGTTAGCACTCTCAAAATTTTCTTCTCCCATCTTAAAATTTTTTAATTCCTGATATTTTATATAAATGTGTCTTCACATTTACCTAAGTTCCGTTTTGGCAAGTGCTCTATTAATTACCTCCTCTCTGGCATTTATGGCCTTTATTTTCCCCACCTGTTCTCCTCCTAATAATAAGCTCAGGTAACCCTTATACTTTACTCAAAACAAGCCAACAATTCAAAGACCAAAACCCCACATTCTCACTATATCTTGTATTTCTCTTAAACTATCATCCTCTCTCTCTATATATAAACTCTTGAGAAGCCTCTACTCCTTACCTCATAGAAATCTGTTATTATGAGGCTGATTTCTTAACAGTCATCAATGATCATCACCTACTGTTTTCCTAGTCTGGGCTTTTTTTTTTTTTTGCTGCCATTTTGAAAATTCCCTGCTTCTGTCATAGGTATACTTTCTAAAGCTTTTCTCCTATCCTTACTGGCTGTCTTTTCTTGTCCCTAAATGTAGTTATATCTCAACAATTTGATCCTAACTATTCCTTATGTCAATTCTATCTATTGCGGTTTAATTATCAATCTTAGACATTAATTCCAAAACCTGTGTCTCTCAATATGACTTTATTCCCAACTCCCAGGCTAGAATTTCCAACACTTGGCTGGACATTTCTAGCTGGATTTCTCGGAAGCACTTAAAACATAACATATCCAAAAATTGAAGCTTTCATATATATGTGTGGACCAACTTCTTTCTGTCAATAATACTCACTATTTTCTCCAGCACCTAAGCCTGAAACCTCTTCTAATATCACTGCCACCACAGCCCTTACCTCAATTCATTGCACTGTTCTAAAAGCTTTCATAAATATATAATTTAATACACATAAAGTGGGTATCATTGGTAATACTTATGAGGTCATACATCTTATAAGTAATGAAACTGGATTTCATCCTAGCACTCCAACACCAGAGTTTACAATCAAATGCTATACTGTTCTACCGTCTCCTCCCTGCTAGAATGAAAGAAAGAATCTGAGAGAAGAGCAGTGACATAGAGAGAGCTATAGAAAAGAAAAGTAAGGGGAACCCCTGCAGTATGGCAAGGGTCTGGGCAGAGTGGAGGCGGAGATTGCTGTATCACTCAGCACAACTACCTGGTATGTGTGTGCACACATGCACACATTTACACACACACATACACAGTGCACACAAAATGGAAGGCAAACCAGAGGTTACGCTTATTTAAAATATTCATATTTTATTCCTATACATCTATTAAGATGTTAAAATCCAGATTTTGACTCTGGAATACCTCTCAAAATACCAGTTTGGGTTTTCTGTGGCCATTCTACTTCACTCACCCCCTGCAATTTTGTAACAGATAAATGATTATCACCCTTTGATCTATCCTCCAATCTATTATTTATACCACTCGAATTAATTTTAGAAAAGTAGGATATTAATCACATTATCAGTTAATTCAAAATGTTAAATGGTTTCCGAGAGAATACCTAAATAAGAACAATTTTTTAAACATGGTAATTCCATCACAACATAAAAACACAGCCACTCTCTTTTTCCACTCTTACCTCTTACAACCCCTTTGTGTGTACTCTTACTTTTGGCTAAACCGAAGTATTCGATTTCTACCATATTGTTCTTTGTTTTTTTAAATATGCTATCTCTATCAGATTAAGGTAGAAGGACTACCGAAGCAGTCATCTAGGAAGTTTTACATATTTTCTAATATCTGGACCAATTTAGATATTATAATTATTTGAAGCTTCCAGGTTTGATAGCAGCTACCTGAAATGCAATTCAGACAAGGTACTCGAGGGCTTCTACACATTTTCATTTTCATTCTTGGATGGTCTATTCAGATTTTGTATTTCATCTTCAAGCACTTATAAAAACAACTGAAAATTGCCCATTTCCTGCTGAAATTTTCAAATTCATTAGCATAGGCTTCAATATCTTTAATTTCACCTCTGCACTGTAGTTATATCTCCTTTCTCAAATTTAACATCTAATTTTTGTTTTCTGTCTCTATACTTTTTCCTTTGATTGGCTTTAAAAGAGATGTATTTATTTTATTGGCATTTTCATATGTGTTTAGATTTATAATTTGTTATGGTTTACTGTTTACTAATTTACACATTTATATTTTCATCTTTATTAATCCCTCTTGTTATTATCTTAATAATCTCTAATATGAATTTGTATTTCCTCATTGACCCAAAATTATTTAAGTGGTTTTAAATTTTCAAATGGTTGATTTAGTTTGATTACACTTTTTTTTAATCTCGTTTTACTGAATTGTAATCAGAAATGGGTTTTATCAATTTCTAATTGGAGTTGAGATTTTCTTTGTGGTTGGTCTAATGAGCTATTAATCTTCATAACTGTTTTATGGATGACGAAAAAATATATATTTTATGAGCTACTTTTTAGATCTTAATTTGTAACTTCTTGATCTTTAGGATATTAAAGATTCCTATTACAGTTGCTTTTCTATTAAATTTTTCTCCATTTATTCTAGTTTTTGCTTAATGTATTTTGATGTTATGCTTCACTCAGAATTCTTAACTTCTAAATCTTCATTGTGGACTGTAACTTATATTGATATAAAATTACTTTCTTGATTCAGTTTTATGCACTTTGGCTGTAAATGTACTGAGACTAATATTCTGTCATCTGCATTTGAAATTTACATTTGCCTGATATATCTTAAATAAACTATTTGTTTTTTTAACCTGAGTTGTTTTATGTAAATCTCTTGTATATGATTAATCTTTTAAAAATCAAAGATTTAAAAGTATAGGTTATATACATCTTTCAAACCTAGAATAGTCATAATACTACTGGACCAGAATACTACCTAGAAACCAACCACAACACAAGATATGTAATGTACTGTTCATAATCTGTGCATCAATACTCTCAGATCACCTTCTCTAAGATAAATTCACAATCTAGATGCCTTAGTTAAAAAAAGTAATTTTCTACTTCAGTAAACTTTTCACCAACACTTCTGAACTGAGAAATAATGTGGATTGTTTTTACATAATAGTTTTTGCTTAAAGCTTGGAAACCCACATTTCAGAATGATCTCAACACAGTTATTAACAAAGAAAGAAAGAAGTATGTCTCTTAGGAATGGCTATTATTACAATAACAACAAATAATAGTAGTTGTATATTAAGTTACATGCCCTTTTACATATATCCCTAACACTACTATAACTTTACAAGATAAATGTCACCTCTATTTTAAGGATAAGAAAATAGTCCCATAATTATCCTGTTCAAAACCAGGATATGAACCGCAATGTGAATCTGATCCCAAAACTTTTTACTCCCATGTCCTGGGGTTTTACTAACAGCACGTCTACTAATTATGTGATTTAAAATAAGACCTCTTTGAGCTCTTATTTTTCCTATCTATGAAGAATCTCCACAGTTTAGAGTGTTATAGCACTTCAATTCTATGAAACTAATTAAAACAATGTATTAAATAATGGAATATGGACCATATTGAGAATAATATGAAGCAGATAACTGGTATTTTTCTCTCCACATAGCATCCTTTCCCCTTTGGGAAGCTATCATTCCTCCCATGGTTTGGTGGGGGGAGCTATTCTCCAGCTTCAGATATATGCCCCAAGTC
The DNA here is from genome assembly GCA_028627145.1 of Eidolon dupreanum. Lineage (NCBI taxonomy): Eukaryota > Metazoa > Chordata > Mammalia > Chiroptera > Pteropodidae > Eidolon > Eidolon dupreanum. Next base: position 26,119,684 of record CM053506.1, read on the forward strand.
TCTGGCCAGAATGTTTGGTTGAGGGCTGGGTACATGCCCTAATCCATGTAAATCAGAACCTAATCTAGGAATTTCTGCACAAACTATAGCCCTCTTCCAACTGCAGTTGCCAAAGCAGAGAAAATACTTTGCCATTACATTACAGAGAGCCTACATGAAAATAAAGTGTATAAAGCCAGAAAGAGAGTTTAGAAACACTCTTAACATTTGTTAAACATATAGATCTAGGCCAGAGCTTTTCTAAGGTTATATAAGCCAATAAACACCTCCTTTTGTTTAAGCTATTTTACGTTGGGTTTCTGTGGCTGAAAACTGAAAGAGTTTTAATATGTTATAATATAGCTGCTTTTTTTCTTTTTCCTTTTTTAAGTTGCTATTTCTACTCTGAGGATCAAAATAATGGAGAAAAATAATTTGGGCAGGGAAACAGTATAGTAAGTGGAATACTAGATTTGAGGTTAGAAGGTTATACCTTTATACAAGGTATAAAATCTTACAATTTTGTAAATATACAGATTGGATCAAAGGCTTACATACTGTGTATGAGAGGAACACAATTTAGTCTACAAGAATTAAAAGTCAGAAAAAATAAAATGTTGAGTTTTTTAAAGCTGGAAAAGAAGATAATTATAGCTTATTTTGTTTTAAATAAAGAGAAAATGAGAAAATTTCATTAGGTTACTAACATGGGGGAAACTTAGTAAATAGGTTAGAAAAAAGTAATCTGATTACATATGATATGACAAAAACTCGTTCCTCAGAGAAACTAGAAAATTTTATTTTCTTTGGATCACTTAGAATAAAGTTAGTATTTATTATTACTAGAAGATTTAAGTCTTCATTAAACATAAGCTAAAAAACTCACAGTGATCATAATATATATGAACTTTATCTCTAATAGTTGCTTTGGAAAAAAAAAAAAAAGCTCAAATGTTTTTCCTAAAAGTTTAATCAAAGAAAATAAATGTTAATGTTTACATTACCTGCCACTATCTGGAAGGGGAAAGGCAAGGGAAAGAGAGAGTATTAGCAGATATTCCGGTTAGGTTTATCCTGTAATAAAAGTTTGCCTCTTTAAATACAGAAAATTTGGAAATGTTTCCAAAATTACCAGCACTCATACGATGTTTTAACTCTTTATTCACATCTTACAATAAATATTATGACTTAAGGATTATAATTGTGAAACATAAGTACAAATGCAGATAGTATGAGGCATAGGACTGGGAACCAACCCTAGGAGTTGCCACCTTGTAGCATGCTTTCATGTGAGGGTAGGAAGGTGGAATAACTACTGACTGCTTGTTTTGGAATAATCTGCTATATAACATAGTTGCCTTCTTATAAATTATTGAATAAAAGATAGGAGTCTTCCTTGTCGCAAGTTAGCTCGCACTCAGAAAACATTTCATTTTTCTTTATAGAAGGTATTAGTTTTCTCTGACTTCTACAAAACATTCAAAATCTGAAATATTATTTGGGCATTACTAATACAATGGCACATTTTATGATAACCTGGCACCCACTACTCTGCAATCTAATTTGCACCAAGTCTGCTGAGGAAATGTCAAGACTGCACTAGATTATTTTGAGGAGAGTCTCTGTAAAGTCTATAAATTCTTCACCAAACATGACAACTGGCTCCTCTTTCTTCAAAACAAGGGAGAGGGGGAGAAAGGGATGAGGGAGAGGAAGAAGAGAAAGAGAAGAAGAAACATTCTGCTCCTATATGTCACCAGAACAAAATTTTCTTCAGCTTAATGTTTCTCTATAATTAAAATTAAAGATACAAGCAAAATAACATAAAAGACAGTTTTAATAAAATTAATAAAGCAAATTGAAAATCGATAAAATGTATGTATCTCCTATAATGGGTCATAATTACAGAAATGTAAACCTACAGACTCAACCTAAAAGGAAATACTGGCAAGAGGATAAATCTATTAGCAGATGTATCAAAAATAAAACTACTTTGGATAATCAATTATATTTATTACAAGACACTTCACCAGAAAAATTCCATAGTTATATAATAACAGCACTACCATGCTCAGCTACGTTTTCTTATGATGAGCTCAGTTACAATCTTTAAAGGTTAAAAATACATTATTTCTCTAATACTCCAACCATTAAGTAAACATGTAATATATCTGAATGTTTTTAGCTACTTAAATCAGGGGTCATTAAGTAATCTGTAAAGAAGGGTATAAACTGAGCAGACTTTTCAAAACAGACCAATTCAATCAGCATGACATGACCTCTCAGGAGAGAATGACCCTGTGCAGATTAATTCTGAGTGGTCTCAAAATTCTTTTGCAGTTCCAGAGTTTGTGGGCTTAATAGTGTAGAAAGAACAACAACAGCGTGCCTGGGGACTCAAATTTTACTCTGAATGCTGTCATTAATGGGATAATCTTATCAGAGCACTTCATCCTTCCTGGCCTCAGTTTTATCATCTATAAAATAAGAAACATTTCTGGGGGGGGGGAAAAAAAAAAAGGAATCCCATGACTTTTATCCACTGTGTATCTAGCTTTTTAATGTTGTTTCAACCAAAAATGCAAATGACATGATTAATAAAATATAGCTTCGTCAACAGCATCTGTTCATAAATTTCTCTTTGCCTTTTTAAATAAACACAGGGATAAAAGGTAGGAGCATATTAGGATACTCCTTTAGACCCTGTGAATAATTCACCCAAAATATAGTCTTGATATATTAATCAGTCATAAGCTAAGCACAGCAGATCTCAATGATTTATTTTGATTCCAAGATGCTAAAAGTGGTCAATTTTGGCTAAATTACTTAATTCTGAATCTTAATACCATGTCATAGTTAAACATAACAATTTTACTGAGTACATCCTTAACAATTATGTATGAACTTCGTTTTCTAGCACATCACCTTTCACTTGCGGAGAGTCTAACCTATACAAGGATAAAGAACATGCTGTGCCTACATGTTCTGATGATGTAGGTACTACTACATTCTGCCACATGACACTACAACTTTACATTTACTCTCTTCCTATCATTTCACTCTGGCCCCTATTTCACAATCCTATGAGGCTTGCCATTTTATCAAATTTCTCCCCATTTCTACAGAGAACCAGAATTCACGAAATCACCAGATTGTCATGACTAAAATATCTCCAACTAACAAATTAAAATATGTCCTCACTTTTTGATTACGGAGACTTCTCTCGGGTCTAAGTTATACTAGAAACAGAGAAATTAAATCATAATAAAGTTTAGGTATACTTGGGTTTTACTTTTATTCCTGAATGTGATAGGATGGAATATCCCAAGTGCTTCTTATATGGTTAGTTCTTACTATCAGAAACATTTAATCAACTCTTCTGAAGAAGTACCTGTATCAGAAAGGGTTTAAATGCCTATGTGTGGGGGTGAGTGGGTGTGTATAAGAGGGAGGGAACAGGGGGAAAAACAGAGAACATGTGGCAGCACAGCTTAGTCAGAAAAGGCTAGACCATTATAAAACCTTTATATGCCCCCAACTCAAAATCCCTGATTAAAGCACCCTACAAGGCTATTGGCTGTAATGTCAAATAAACAAGTCATACAGTTGAATGTGGTGAAGGCAAATACCTTAGAAATGGTCAAACACATTTGTAGCTTACAAGAGAAAAGTACAACTGTGGCAGTTTCTCTATCAATTTTATCCATTCCAAAGGGGGGAAAAAAAAACCACTGACATTTTTTTCTACAACTATGAAGCAGGACATCAGAGGATTGGAAATACCATTTTCCTTTTGCATATGACTTCTCAGCTTAGCCAGCCACTAGTTTTCATCAAATACATGCATGGTGACACAATCAAATAATAATTCCTATTGCAGAATCCTTTTTGGAAACTTCAAGGGACACTAACATTTAAAAAATGGTGAAATTTCTTTGCCAACAACAACAACAACAAAACACTTCTGAAGAAATTTCAGTATTCTGTAGATAGTTTATCTTAATGCCTGAAATAACATCTGGTTTTCCTGCTTTGGTAAAGACAGAAGTTCATGTCACTGAGACTCAGTACTTTGTTCATTAGCATGCACTGCAGTGCAAGACCCTACTTACTAGCAATACTAAGGGAAATCTTATCTATTATGAAAGTATTCTACTGCTTCATGAGCCCTGAATCACAGCCTATGCACAGGGATTTGTCATGAAAAATCTACTGTTGTGAATGCTGTCTAAGTCACAAAAGCCAAGACTTTCTATCAGGGGCTTCTCAAGAGGTGCTATGAAGAAGAGCAACTATGATAGTCTTTGCTGTGTAAGTTCACTGGCCATCAGAAGACAAATTCTACAGCCAGGATTTTAACTGCCATTAACTGGATATAATATGAACTCATTTATAAAATTTAACTCTTCAATCTTAGAACTAAAATGTATTTTGTTAACCAATGTCACCATAACAACAATTAAAAAAGAAAAAAAACCTAAAATGTGGCGTCATAATCTTTCATTTTTAAAATAGTATTAGGTCAGGATCATGCAACATGAATTTATCTTAAAAGTCTTATTAGAGAGCTTTTATTTCTTGACATAAGCCTACTTTCTCATCTGGCAAAAAAAATCTACAGATTCCATTGGCTTCTTCATTCTTCTGTGAGATAGGATTTTCAGCACTCGTTTTCACCAAAAACAAAGTAAAAATTGACTGCACATCAAAGATGATATACAGGTTGCTAAGTCAAAGACAATAGAATAGTTTTAACATATTATTTAAAAACTAAATAATAGTAGCCCTGTCATTAAAATTTACCACTGAGCAGAACTAAAGCTTAATTTTGGTAAATTTGTACCATCTAAATTTATTCATCATTCTCAAGGAGTAGCCACTGACTTTCGCATGAAAAAAGACAATTCTTACCAAGGTTTTTTTTTTACATTCTGTTGAAAATGTTTACAATGCAATTAAAAACTATAAGAACAATTTTCAATTTTATGTTCATGTACATGATGCATTTTTATGAAAATATGTATTAGCTTTCATCATATTTTTTAAAAGTATGTAACATAAATAGTTTAAGAGCCTCTAGCTTAAATCTAGTGATCTGGCTCCAAACTACATACACAATTTTTCTATTTTTTCTTTTTACCTTATTTCTTTCCCACCAACAAAATGTCTGCTACTCATTAACCCTGTTTTAAACTTCTACCACTGCTTCTGCAACTGTATTTTAATTTGACCACTTCTATATAGTTTTCTTCCCATTTAGTCTCTTTTCCCGTGCTTCACTGCCTTTATTCACTTAAGTGTTAAACAATTCATTTTCTACATTTTTAATCAGCAAAAGTAATTGTTTCCCTCTAGATGACGAAAGGATGAACGAAAGTAAATATCTCATGTCCTCTGCTCTGGAACTAATACCAGTGCTATCAATGCAGGGTGCATTCCGAATATAGAACGGTAAGGCAATCAATCACAATCAACAGTCACCACAATCATTCACTAACATAAGATTCAATTTTTTAAACCAGTAAGTACTTTGACATCCTAGATATAATTCAAAAAAGTCACAAAGACAAATAAAATAAGAAATAAGGAAGGAGTAAAGGAAATTGGAATCAATGTAGCTACCCAGTTCGAAATGATGATTACTTATGTTTCTGTTTTGAAGTTGAATTAAAAAAAATTAGATTAAACTGGAAGAGAATCTTCTTGATTGTAAAAATTATTAAAACTAGAATAACTTTCTCACATAAGTTATGACGCCTCCCTTAACAGAGTTCTTTAAATGAGTTTTTCCATCTATCTGGAATGGTTTGGGTTTTTCCTTCTTGGAGGCAGAGAAAATTATGAAATCTCTGTCAGAAATGTAAACATGTTTTGCCATACTTACCATCCAAAGAAATGAATCTCTTAAAAATTACTGTAAAAGTTCTTCCAAGAGTTCAATTTCTGCTTTCAAATGTACTATACAAATAAAATGTCACTGAATTTCTACATAGTCTTTAGTCTTCTGAATAAGAGAAGACACTTTAACTAGTCTTAACTACATATATTAATATTCATATCAAAGAATAATCTTTATGTATTATAAAAGTAAAGATGCCACTTTACTAGGTAATAGCAGCCAAGTTATTATCTAAAGACATTTTATTCTCAATCAAGCTTCAGAAATATTAAGCTTACTTCTGATAAATATGCTGCTTTTTAAAATGTTTCGTAAGTATTTTATAAGACCAAATATGCAATATAGTTAATAGGTAAGATATGCTAGCATGACATGAAAATCTTAGCACAAACAAAAAATTAATCAGCCATTTGCTCATATGAAAGTTAAGGTAGTAACCGATTTAAATATTTAGAAGGAAAAAATAAGAGTTACCAACTTTCTTTTTAACAATCTGTTTTCTATTAAATTCTTAGATCTAGGGGGAGGAAAGAAAAACATCAAATATAACCTACCTTTTTGTCTCTGGTCCTTACTTCTCCATAGAAATCTAGGGCCTCTTGTGCCTTTAAAAATTTGCCCCGATGTAACAAATATGCACAAATCATTACACCAGTTCGTCCCTTTCCAGCTTTACAGTGAATTGCTGCAACATGATTGTCATCTTCACTTAGCCATTGGTCAAGATCTTCACAAAAGGGTTTGATAAGTTCTAGCTGTGGTGGATTATGGTCTTCAAAAGGATACTGTGCAACTGTGGTAAAAAGACCATCTCAGAGTAAGAGAAAAATCACTTCTGAATTGTTTATTAAAAGTAAGTTAACTTTAGAAATGCTGCATATAAGCTCAACAGATGTTTAAAAGAAAAACTGAACTCCAGAGAAAAATCAAATTATTGTCTGAGAATTTTCAAATTTTTGAACAGAAATAGCCTCTCATTAAGACATGGAGGCCACATATTTTTTTCCCATACTTTATGAAGGAGGAAACTCTGCTATGGAGAGGTAGCATAGGCTGTAACATATCAGAGCAGGAGGTGCACTCAAAATGAAATGTCACACAGGACTCTTGTCAGGACTCTCAATGAATTTTCTAATAAAAGGGGTAATAACACTTGTAATATTGCATCACCATAAAACAATTTAAAAAGTATAGATTAGTAATAAATCAACAATGGAAAAAACTGCATTTAACATTTCATATATCAAAAATGCTAAGTATGTTATTTCTTGCAAATGTTACTGTTGCATACACATGACTAAAAGACATTTACAAAAGAACTGAAAAACCTACTTATAAAAAGTATACAACTATAGTAAAGTTTATCAAATGAAGTTTCAGGTCTTTTCACGTTAAGTTATTAAGAACCCAAAACTTCTCTGTTCCCTATAGTTAGAGCTGAGGTTTTTAAAATTTATCCAGAAATAGGATTTTAAATATATCACTATTAAATTTTATCTTAATGGTCTCTGACTTGGTTCCACTCTATTAAGGTCCTAAAAATTCTGACAACCTAATTATCCTCTGTGTCATCTAAATATACAAAATGTGTCTTATATTTTCAATCAAGTCATTCATAATGTGGTATAGGACACAATCAATTAAGTCCTTTGCTGTGACAGGAAAGCTCTTCTGATAGACAATGGCTATTATTACAGGGAGTCATCAGCAGTGCAGCTTTCATTTAGACCATCTTCATTTCCAGTGGCACACAAAAACATCTAGAAAAACGTGTTAAACACCTATTTAAAGCAGGATAAACCTTGACAAAAACACATTCTGCTTAATAAGCAGTAGCCTAAATTCACTCAAAAAGAAACATTCTTAGTGAATCTATACTGACTCTCATTCTTAGTGCTTCTGAATTCTCAAACCATCTGTCTGAAAGTCCATTCTAGATTTTCAGGCGGGATCAATGGCAAAATACATTAATCTGTAGGTCATGGCATCAACTTTCTATGAACAACATATGCCAAATTTCTCAACCCTCCAGGGGCTCAAGGGGTTCCACAAATACAAATCAAAGCTTTTGTGGGCTCTCAGAACTGACTATGCCTGAAGAATAACCCATTTAAAACAGTTCCTTGTTCTCACCTATCAAGCTCCCCTTATCCATATTTGTCATATACCCTTTTCCACCTTTTAGGTCACACTCCTCTGCTTTCTCGCCATAATGTCTTACTATTGCATCAAATGCCTTAAAAAGTAGATATAATCCCCTCCTTATTCAATTGTTCATCTGGGAATTTCTCCTAATTCTGCAATTTAGTTTTCCTAACATTATTGGCAGGTCTCTATGGAACCTGCTTCCTAAAACATAACAGCAAAATTATATTTTTCAAATATTCTAAGACCATCTTTAAAATAAACATTTATCACACTTAATAATCAAGATTATTCATTATTGCTATGACAGTAAGACTTAGTTTTAAGTTATATAATACAATACAATATTTTTATATACCTACCTCTGCAGTTAAATTTGGCAGTATCATAATGTCTTTCAGCACATCTAAAAGAAAAGTTTAAATGTGATATAAAGTTATCTTTTACAATTGAGAAAAAATATAATAGTAACAAACATTTTCTGAAAATCTTTTTAATTCACCATGTATTATGCTAAGTGTTTGATATTAATTATTTCTTTTAATCCTAAGAATCCTATGAAGTAGATTTTGTTTCTTATCCCCATTTTACAATTAAGGAAACCAAAGCCTTATGTTAACTGTATGCAATTAGAATTTACGCATTTGCTTATACAACTTGTGATGCAACTAATATACAACTCTGCAAATTCAGCAGCACCTATCCTATACTTTCAAATTTCCTTTATGGAAATTCTGCATGCTAACAGAATTTAATAACTACTTTCAATATTATCTTTACCTCATAGTTGAGCATACAGTTTTCTTACACTATTATTTTTAAAAATATATGTTAAAAATAGTGCAATTATAAGAGCAAAGGAAAAGACACTAAATGGTGCTAATCTACTCAGATACAACACTTACTAAACTTTAAAACCAGATCGTTCCCTCTTTAGATAAGCTAAAGGTCATTTTTCAATAATCTCTCAGGTTACAAATTTTAATTAATGTCTTAATGAGAGTAATAAATAAAATCAATACAGAATATTAAAATGTTGACTTAGCACTAAATAGAGCATGCTAAAATTTGTCTTTTGAATAGAGACAGGTTTGTTATCATGCAATGCCTTATTTGTGATTAAGAGGCCATGTTTATAAACATGATAAACAACAGGCTCAGAAAGAGATTCCATATATCAGTTTGTGGTCAGCAGCATCCTGGTAACTCTAACCAATAACCAAACCAGAGTTTTAAAAAATTATTTAAAATAAAAACATTTTAAAACAAATAAAAGTCCATTGCCCCTTAATCCACAATTCTAAAATCCCCAAAGTTTGAAACACCTAATATTTTTTATTAAATTTATGGCAAACTTAATTGCAACAGAACCCGATCCGAATTCATGAGATTGTATGTAGTCCTTAATAAATACACTTAGAGTGAAGAATCAAATGTTTTATTCTAGGTACTGTTCCAAACCCCACTGGAGTGTTATAATACAAGAATATGCTTCCATGTTCCCTTTCTGAAAACTTAAAAATTCTGAATGCTGAAACACAACTGGCTCCAAAAGTCTCAAATAATTATCAACCTATGTTTATGTTTAGAAATCCTGAAAACATCTGTATAGTTCCTCTACTTTAAAGAGTTTCACAGCCAAATCCACATGATGATTAAACTAATTATAAACAAACTGCAATTCACTAATTTCTAACTGGTCAGACCTGAAACAAATCAACTTTCATATTACTGCTCAAAACAAAGCTTTTCCATTTTAGCATATTATAACTTAGTATGAGTTTTGCTAGAAAGAAAATTTATTCAGTAATGACATATGCACATATATGCATCCTTGCTGAATAATTTCATACTCACTCATAGAAAAAAAAAAGACATGACAGGTAGAAAGAAGAGGACTGGTGAAGAAAATAATCACATTATATACTTTCTTTGGTACAGGATAAAGAAACAACATGGTCAATAGTGAAAAATCCATAATGAAATATTTTATAAGGAAGTATGTAAAGACAGAGGTTAGGAGCTAAGGGGGTAGGTATAGGCTAGGAAACAATTCTAAGAAACTGATCTCATGACAACACAATAATAAACATTTTGAGTTTTATGTGGATTTAATTCTCTAAAATTCCCATGCTTTCTCAGGAACTCAAAATGTTTGCTTTGACAAAAAGTGCTTAAGACTACTTTCATAAACTGATTCTCAAATACTACTGTTAAGAGAAAGAAATGGAAGGTAAGTAGAAATAGTGAGCTACGAAATGTCCACTAGATGTACACACCCTACAAAGGAGTTTTCATGTTTTCTGATTCATCCTCACCACCATATAATAATAAATACTATCTCCATTTTATATATGAAAAAGCTTAGATTCAGAAGAGCATTGAAAAACACCCCAAACTACAATATGCAACATGTAAATGGAAGAGCCAGAACTCAAGCTCTGTACCTGATTACAAAAGTTGAACTTTTTCTAGCACTGCTTCATACTGCCACTTATAATAAAAAACCAAAAACGGTTTTGAAAGCAAAAACTATAACAAAATTTAGTCAAAGCCAACCTTCCTATAAGAACAACACTTGGCACAATAGAACTGACAAATAGTGATAAAAAAAACCACACACACAAAAAAGTTACGAAAATCTCTGTAGGTATGGATAGGGAATGTATGAGAACATATCCTGGGACCAGTAGTGATGAAAGTGATCTGGGGAGGAGCTGGTAGAGTAAGAATAAAGACTGTCTTCTTAATTAAAACCTTCTCTGATAACTGCTTGCATGTACATACAATGTTTCTTATAAATTTTTTGCAGTATGTTATTAAGTCTCTCAACAAACCATAATTGAAGATATAGAAGTAACAGCAGATGAGATTCAACTAAGAAAAAGTGTTAGACAGATTTAACCATTTATACTTTATAATTAAAACTGAACTTGGATTTTTTAAAATCATTTCATATTGGCTTATATGAGACAAGAAATGAAGGCAGCATTGAAAGAGTTTTTATGTAGTAGACAGAAAGTGAAGAAAGAGGTTAAGATTAATAGGAAAAGCTTCCAGTGAAGTGAGATTGCCATGGAATCAGCTAGGCATGCAGTTTCTTCTTTACTTCTGACAATGAATTTATCCTTATCTCACAAAAGAAAATTTAATAGGTAAAAATTAACGACAGCTAAATTTTTACCACAAAATGATGGAGAGCTGTATGTCCAACAGAATATACAATAAAATACAGTATCCAGTGAACATTTAAGTTCTTCAAAAGCAAGAACTATAGTATGTCTTTATTCACTATCTCCCCCACTTCATCTCTTATCCCCACCAGAGTACAAATTATACAGAGGAACATACAAAAATAAAATACATTTGTACAAAACAAACTGAGTAATTTACTAATATCAGTATACTAATAAGCTAATTTTATCTGTTCTTCAAATAACTTACTGAATGCCTGATATATAGATATAAACAGGTACAGATTCAATTATTGCAAAGTCTACATTAAAAACTCTTCTTCATCCATGTATGTCATAACTGCCATGACAAGTTTAATACACTATTAAATACAGGTACAACTAATGCAAATATTTTAAGATCTTTCAAATTCTATATGCTTGCAAAGACATATAGCACATGTAATTAATATCTTAAAAATAAAAGAAATAAAAAAGAAACATCTGCTGGTGTCAGACTCACTTACCCAGAGCCAAAAATATAAACAAGGGTAGAAAGGTGAAGATTAAAAACAGACATCAGAAATCAAAACATATTACAACTTGGTAGTTCTATAAACTTCTTAAGTAAAATTTGGGGAAGTTAAAAAAACAAATGAACAAACAAAACCAAAATGGGAATATTGGCATAAAGAGTGGACGGTCTGCTACAGTAAGTACCTGTGTGACCTTGTTCAACTCACTTAACTTCTCTAAGTGTCAGATTCCCCAACTGTAAAATGAGAAGGTTGGACTAAATGTTCTCTTTCAGGTACTTTCCAATTCTGAAAACCTATGATTCCACTAAATGGAGTAGAGAAGGGGAGTTAAAATATATGCATCAAAAGCTACTCTCAACTAATAATGAGTCAGTCCATTAACTTGGGAGGAGTTCAATGTTTAGAAATAAAAAAAAAACCAAATGGGCAGTCAAGTTCCCAGGCTAGTTTCTCAATGCCAACTTTAACCATAATAACGTAAGTGACCTACAATACTGACAGTAAGCCTAAGTCCTCGTCTGTAAGCAGGAAGCCTCTGCATACAGGAATGAAAAGAATTTCCTTCCCTTTCTCTGGATATAACATTAAACTTTCATAAAATTTTGAAAACGGCAGAATTTGTCCTTAGTATCTTTCTACTTTCCTTCTGGGACTCTTTTTAAATGCCCAATCCTGAAAATCTAAGCCTGAAGTAATTTGTTTAATGAGCTGTAGCTTTTGACAGTTCTTGTCCTGGTTGTTGGTTTTTTTTTTTTTTTTTTTAATCTAATATCTAAATCCAGTTGTTCAAGGAGAACAAAGCTTTGTGGTTTTTATTTTCCTCCACAGAAACACCCTGGCATCTGAAACAAGGCTTGCTGTAGGAAAAATTAATCAGGAAAAGAGGAAGATATATGCACAGGTCATTTGTTAGCTTGGGCCCACCTAAACTTAAGTTTCTACAGCACTTTTTACTTTCCTTCATCTTGTTATCTATTTCTACCACAGCACGCATGCACATGCATGCATGTACACTCCCCCCGCCCATAATCTGACCATAATGAATTTTCTGCCATAGTCTGAACATTATTATGCCAACAACCTTCTTACATGCCATTCTCTCTTGTCTTCAATGCCATTTTCCCTCTTACTAGGTCTATGGGTCAACCTCTACTGATTCTTTTCATACCAGCTCAAACATCCTTTTTTTGTGTGACACATTCCCTTTGGGGTATCATTACTATTTCCACTGTTCTCTACACAGCTCTCTTCTATACAATAATTCTCTCTTCTGCAATACTTTGTTTACCTCTCACATTACACTATAAATTACCTGAAGACTAGAACTATACCATATTCACCTCTGCACTGACATGTTTTATGATGTCTAACATGTGGCAAGCACAAGATAAATGTATGCTTCTTTGTGAATCTGAGGAAAATAGTTAAAACTCACTAGAGAAACAATACTGGTGTCTACTTCACTCTCAGGTCTTCTGAGGTCTTATTAGAACAGAAAGATCACTAAGTTAAAGATTTAAAAGCAACATCTCAAAAGCCAACAAGGCACAGACAATCTTTCATACTTTTTGGTAAAGATTTAAATGCCACTGAAGGTAGGAAAGAATCTTGTTCTTACATTTGATAAATAAAACTCTACAGAAATTATAACAGCAGATTAGTATAAATTTAGATTAAAACTTCTCCTGTTGCATAATTTATCAATGTCACATGGGAAAAATAAAAGCCAGGTAGAATAATAACACATTTTGTATACCATCTTCTAAAAATTACAAAACGGTCAATACTGGGGAAAAGAAAAAACAGTCTTCAAGGGCAAAAATGGTTAACATTTTCTTCCTATTTTTCTTTTGTTTCTTTTTTCCATTTCACGTGTCTACCCACCAAGTCAAAAGAAAAAACAAAAGGTTAAAGATAAGGTCAGCTATCTGTATCAACCAGGCAATACTTACATCCCTGGCCCCAGACAAGGGAAACCACCCAATTCAACAATTTTAGTTAACTTATTCATGTTACATACAGTTAAGGAATACCCAAATAGCTGTTTCAACCAACTGACCTAAAGACACAGAATAAACAAAATTATATCCATTCTGGAGCATACCGCCATAGATGTCATTAATGCTTTCACAGAACTTCTGCTGTGAATTATACTTCAAGTTACCATATGGTTATGGGCTCAAAGATGGGCTAGATGCCAAGTCATTTAAAGCCGATCAAGTAACATGAATGTGTGCCAATATTGTTTTACCTCATCACTACACTTTCTAAATGATCTAACAATGCTCTCAATCAGACTTCTTGAACTAATTGTTTTAGGAATACAATTCTGTTCAAACATATCTTTAACTCTACCTCATTTTAACAAGAAAATAACTTTCACTTAATTGTTATTTAGAAGTATTTGGAAGCATACAAATAAGAAAACATACTTACAGATTGTATATCTTGTAATGGTTTTTATGCTTTGAATCCAAAAACCTTAAAACAAAACAAACAAACAAAAAGCCACCATTAACAAAAATGAGCTAACATTTGAAATTACATTAATACTATTGAGAAAAACCAAAAGACAGATTCGATTTTTCCTAGTCTCAAATATCATTTAAGAAAAATAAAGAAACTCCAATAAATGTTCCCTCCACGAGTTTAAACTAGTAATGTCATTCTTAAATAATTATTACATTACACAGATTTATACAATCTGAAGTAAAGCCAGAGCTTTCCATAGAATGAGTATTTTCATCTTTTCTCTTCAGCCTCACATAATGAGGTTGAGTATTAAGAAACAACTTCTTTAAAAGGCAGTATTAGCATTTAGCTAAAGTTCACCTAGCAGCTCGTAGATTTGCGAGAAAGTCACATGCAATCAAATATCTTAAAAATAACCCTGAAGTCAGCCATCATTTTCTTTCAAACTAAAAACTTGTGATATTTAAAGATATAAGTAGTAACTATTAACCTTGTAAAAAGTTTAAGTATTTACACATACATATTCTCATTTGACGCTCACAAACATCACATTTACAGATGAGGAAAACAGAATTCAAAGAAATAACAGGACTTGCCCAAGTTCACACAGCTACTAAGTCAAAGAATCAAGACCAAAGACTTACCCCTCAAAACAATTAGTTAAGAAACCACACAACAACAATTACAGCCAATACCACCATGTACTATATGCCAGGTACTACTTTAAGTACTTTATGTATATAAATTTATTTAATCTTATAAGGTAAGGTAATAGAAGAGTCAGAAAAGTAAGGCTGAACAAATAGAATAAATAAAGTAAAAAGACAAATTGAAAACAGAAAGGAAGATTTTTAAAAATTTAAAGTTCAGGAGGCTCTACATATGAATAGAAGTTTCAAAAAATAGAAAACACAGAAGAAAATTCAAGAAAAATAGCCAAAACTGAAGGATATGAATTTCCAAAGTGAAAAGGACACAATGAATATGCAGCAAAAATGATGAAAATAGGCCTAAATAAAGGCATATATATCTTAGTGAAATTTCTGAATACTGGTGAGATAAACATAAGACCCTGGAAGTTGCATGAGAAAAACAGGTTTCATAAAAAGAATCTGGATCATGACATCACCTTTCTAATGGCAACACTAGCAGCTAAAAACAATTGGCAAAACTTTCCGACTATAAGGGAAAATTATTCCATACCAAGACAGACTATATAAATCAAGTATAAATATATAATGAAGGTATTTTAAAATAAGCAACGTCTCAAATAATTTTGCTTCCCATATATTCTTTCTAGGGGGAGGTATTAGAAGATGTGCTCCACCTAAAAAAGGGTGGCGAACCATGGAAGAAAATGAATCCCAGGAATTAAAGAATCTAACTCATGAGAAGGGAAAATAGAGTCCCCAGAATGTTGAAGGAACTTCTCAGGCAGACAGCCATACAGCAAGCTTAGAGAACAACTAATCCATGTTAGGGCAGGCCGGAAAACTCCTGGAGAAAAGGAATTTAATACCAAATGTGCTCAAAAATGTTGAGATATTTATAAAACTGAGGTTTTATAAGTTTAGAGATGAATTAGTTAAGAATAGAGAAACTAAAAATTTAAAAGGGAGGGGGCTGGTAGGAGATGAATTATAAATCCAGGGAAAAGAAAATGCGGGAAAAATCAGTCATAATATACCACATCACTTAACTGTGAATGGCATTTATCTAGTCAATCACATAATAACCTAATACAAATATAACCAAAATTGCAACATAACTATTGGCAGGAAGGAGAAGGGAGAGAAGTCTGAAAATATGTGTATAGTTGGGGTGGGGGGGGAAGCGTCCATAAACTTGGATGTCAACAATTAATTATGTTACAGAATAATATAAGAAGTACTTATAAATATGTCACTAATTGAAATGATATATTTTTATATCATACTGCAGTTGCAGATATTGAAATATTTACAATCAACACTTCAAAATTGTCATTAGACCTGCCAAAATTTTTTTAAAGCATGTTAATAACTATATTATTATATCAGATATTTGGTTTTAAAGTATTTTCATAACTACTATAATCAAAACTAATATCTGTAATCCTATGAATTTTATTTTATGCATTTAAAAATCACTCTAAGAAGGGGTCCATAAACTTTACCAGACTGCCAAAAAGTTACATGGTGTAAAATACAATTTAAGAACTCTTGCCAAGGGCAGAGAGAAACAAAGAAAAGTATTTTCTTTCTTGCCATGATGGTTGTTAATAAACCCTGTAGAACTATCTGATTCTAGTGTTTTATTTGTACAAATCGTTTTTTAAGGAAAATATTTAAAGTATGAGTCACTTTTTATAATTCTTTATTTTTTAAATTTATTTTAAGTATTTATTTTTCAATTACAACTGACATACATTATATTAGTATCAGGTGTACTACATAGTGATTAGACATTTATATAACTTATGAAGTGATCACCCCAATAAATATAGAGTCCCTTTGACAACATACATGGTTCTAACAATATTGACTGACTATATTCCCTATGCTGAACTTTACATCTCCGTGACAGTTTTTATAACTGGCAATTTGCACATCTTAATCCCTTCCCTTTTTTCACGAATCCCCCTTCCATCTGGTAACCATGAAAATGTTCTCTTGTTACCCGAGTTTGTTTCTGCTTTGTTTGTTCATTTACTGTGTTTATAGAGTCCACATATAAGTGAAATCATATGTACTTGTCTTTCTGACTTATTTCACTTAGCATAATACCCTCCAGGTCCATCTATGTTGTCACAAGTGGCAAGATTTCATTCTTGTTTATGGCTGAATATTCCACTGTATATATGTATCACTTATCTGTTCTGTGTATCAATGGACACTTAAACATTGTTACTGTAAATAATGAACATAAAATGAATGTGGGGATGCTTATGTCTTTTCAAATTAGTTTGTGCTTTGGGTATATATCAAAAAATGAAATTCCTGAGTCCTTCTTTAGCCCTTGTTAGTCTTTGTTTTAAAATCTATTTTGTCTGATATAAGTATTGCTACCTTAACTTTCTCTTCATTTCCATTTGCATAAAATTTCTTCCCATCCCTTTACTTTCGGCCTGTCTTTCAATCTGAAGTGGGTCTCTTATAAGCAGCATATGCATTACTCTTGTGTTCTTATCTATTTGGCTACCCTATGTCTTTTGATTGGCATATTTAATCCATTAACATTTAAAGTAATTGTTGACAGATATGAATATAATTCATATTTTTTATCCTTTTTTTCCCTTTATTCTTTAAGATGTCCCTTTAACATTTCTTGTAATACTGCTTTGGCAGTGATGAACTCCTTCAGCTTTTTCTTGTTTGGGAAGCTCTTTATCACTCCTCCAATTCTAAATGATAGCCTTACAGGGTAGAGTAATCTTGTTTGTAGGTCCTTCATGCCAATCCCTTCTGGCCTGCAAAGTTTCTTTTGAGAAATCAGCTGACAGTCTTATGGGAGCTCCCTTGAAGGTAACTGTTTTTTGTCTTGCTACTTTTAAGATTCTCTTTGTCCTTAACCTCTGGCATTTTAATTATGTGTCTTGATGTGCATCTCTTCAGGTTCATCTTATTTGAAACTCTGAGCTTCCTGGACTTGTATGTCTCCTTCCTTTGACAGGTTAGGGAAGTTTTCCATCATTACTTCTTCAAATAGGTTTATAATTACTTGCTCTCTTTTCTTTCTGGTACCCCTAAGGTATGAATATTGGTACTCTTGATGTTGTCCCAGAGGCCCCCTTAAACTATCCTCACCTTTTTTTTTGCTGTTCTGATTGCATGTGTCCTGCTAACTTGTCTTCCAAATCACTGATTCAATTCTCTGCTTCCTCTCATCTACTGCTGATTACCTCTAATATATTATTCCATTTTAGTTACTGTATTCTTCATTTCTGACTGGTTATGTTTCCTAACTTTTGCCAAACATCCTTATAACCACTGTCTCAAACTCTGCACCTTGAAGATTACTTGTCTCCATTTTGTTTAGTTCTTTTTCCAGAGCTTTATTCTGTTCTTTAATTTGGGACATGCTTCTTTGTCTCATTTAGGCTGCCTCCCTGTGTTTGTTTCTATGTATCAGGTAGATCTGTGATGTCTCCCAATCCTGGTAGAGTGGCCTTAGGTAGTCCTGTGGACCCCAGTGGCACAGTCTCACTGGTCACATGAGCCAGGTGCTCTAGGTGTGTGCCTTGGGTGGGCTATGTGTGCCCTCCTGTTGTAGTTGAGCCTTGATTACTTTTGTCATTTCAATGGGAGGGACTGACCCTACGATGTAAATGTGAGCAGAAAAGACTGGTATTTTGGAGATTAACTGTTAATTTAAATGCCTGCTGAAATAAAACTCAGGTATTACAGACAGTAACAATCCAGAACCCTTAAAGAAAGTAACAATCCAGACTCGCTAAAACATATCATCCACAACAGTCAACATACAATTAAAATTCACTAGACATGCTAAACAGAAAAATATGACCCAAGACGAGGAAAAAAAAAAAGCAATCAATAGAAATGGACTCCAAGACAAACCAAATGGTAGAATTAGCAGACATGGACTTTAAAGCAGTTACTATAAATAAATACAAGAATGTAAAGGAAAACAGTTACAGTAAGTGAAAAACTGAACAGCCTCAGCAAGGATACAGAAACTATAAAAGACAGAAACTCAAGGTCTCAAAAGTCAACAACATCTGAAAAAGAAAAAATCTACTACGTCTTAGCAGAAGATTGAAGGCTGCAGAAGAAAGATGTGGCAGACTGTATTTTCCAAGAATGACTGCATCACCCATCCCACATGCTCTTCATACAACATAACACTAACCGTTCTCCCATCAAGTGCTGGAGTCTATAATAGATCCATCTCCTTGAACTTAGGCACACCTTTGTGATTAGCCTCAACCAACAGAGTATGGCAGAGGTGACATGAAGTGATTTCTAAGGCTAATGCATAAAGATGCCATGCACTTCCACATTGGAGTCTGGATCTTCACTCTTGGCACTAAACTGCCATGCTATGAGGAAGGCTAAACTAGCCTATAGGGAGAGACCACTTAGAAAGGCCAAGTACAGGGATTCTGGACAACAACTCAAATGAAGACCCAGATAATAGCCAGCATTTACCAAACATGAGTGAAAATACCTTCAATGATTCAGCCCCCAACTTCCTAACTCAGCTCTAGTCACTGAGTTTTCCTAACAAAAGCCCCAGACACGTGAAGCAGAGACAAGTCACTTCCACCATGGAATACCCAAAAATATTCTATTAACTCCAAAGAGGAAAGGAAAAGAGGAATAAGCATGAATGAATGGAGTGAATATCAGACAACTAAACATAAATAGAAAGATGGTAGACTTAAACAAAACATATCAATAATTAAATATAAATGAACTAAACACTCCAATTAAGAAAGTCAGTGATTACAAATTGACCTTCATATTCTTTTATGAAATGTAGTACATATAAATGTTTACATATACTTCTATATAAATTGGAGCACTCTACAAGCAAACTAATATACTATGCAATATTCAACTCTAAAGATTACATAAATCAAATATAAAAATCAATCTGGCTGTTCTATACGTTAATATCATGCCACTGAACTCGCTCCAAGAGAGGAGAAATAGTTAGATAAGCTTTATACTGACTCTGAAAAGGCCTCAGAAATTCAGTTATTACTTTGGTGAAGTTACTGTGGTAACTGATCCTCTACCTCTTTAGACCTTATCCTGTCAGCACATTGAGTTGTGCTTTTCTTAAGGGACAAATTCAAACTCCTATCATATGACTGATTTATAAATATCATAATAACTATTATTATGGCCATATATTTCTTTGAAAATCCCAACTGCCACAAGAACTGAATTATTCATATCTTTATGATCAATTCAGTATCTCACCACAAGCAGAACTCTGAAGAGTGAAATCAGAATGCTGCTGATTAAATGTGAAATCAAACAAGAAAAGTTAGTTAAATGAAGCAATTTTTATCAGACTAAGACATTCTGATATTTCCATCTCCACAACAGGAATGGTCTTGTCAAAAATAACTGACGTTCAGTGGCTAAGGCTTTCTTTCTCTTGGCTGTGTTTTTTACATGTTTCAGTAGCTAATCAATCCTTCTTTCCAATGAAAGGCTTTATGTAGACACACTCGATATATTCCACTGAATTAAATTTAAATCTTACTGTAAAGAGCCTAGAGTTGTTCTGATTCTCAAAGGTGAACTGGTCTGTCTTTGCTTGGTGTCAGTACATACCAATGCTAAAGTTTATATTTTTAGAGCATTATACCATTTTCAAGTATTTGGCGGATTGATATTCATCTAACAAATATTTATTGAGCACCTGCTATGTGACAAGTACTACTGTAGATACAGCAGCAACAAAATTGAAAGTACTCACAACCACAATCATAACGACAAATGCTGGCAGCTTGATAGAAACTCTAAGTACCAAACCCTTTTTTTTAAGGTATCCAGTTCAGAAAACAGCCTGAGAACATTGGACAGCTCCTACTAATCCAAAAATAGGTGAAAAAGAAAAATTAGCATCTGAAAAGAAAGCAAAATAATTCCTTATCTGCTACATTTTTCTGTAGCTAATTCACTATTTGGTAACCATATTTTTTTTCCTCTGCTGTATTCATGTTAAATCAACATTAGCTCTTAGAACCCTCATATCATACCTATTGTTGCTACTGCTACTACTAAAAAAACATGAAATTGGATCTTTTCCTTTTTAACATTCAAATCACCTCTGCCTTAACACCATTAACATGTATAAGCTCCAAATATTATAGTCCTTAACTATCTTCTCCTAGTCATCTTCAGGTTGTCAGAATTAAAATCAATTATATATTCAATATGAGAAAAGTATCTGGTTGAAAATGTACTTTTTTTTTTGATAATGTACTTTTAATTAACACTTGCCTGCACAGTACTGCTTTCTCCTACATTACCTCAAGTTAAAGAGAAAAGCAAAAATAAAAGTTTAATACTAAATTCTGCTCAAAGATAGTGATCCCCAGTACTAAAGAAAATCTCTCTTTTAAACAGGTATAAAACTAGAAGGAAGAGAAATAAACAGTGGTGGAAGTGACCCACTGAAAAAAATGGAAGCTATTAAAAATAATATGTATAAGAAACTGCTAAACATTTCTCCAAAGAACTTGTATCATTTTCACTTTACCAATGTGGGTGAGAGTTCCAATTCATCTACATCCTTGCCAACCCGTTAGCCCTTGAAGCTTTAGCCATCACAGGAAATATGAAACAGCATCTCACTGAGTTTTCATTTTCATTTCCCTGATGGCTGACTTTTAATATCTTTTCATATGCTTATTGATCATTTATATCTTTTTTTTTTTTTTTTTTTTTGTAAAGCGTCTGTTCATATCTTGCATTTTCTTTATGGGGTTGTCTTCATGAATTTGTAAGAGCATCTTTATACTTTGTTTAATTCAAGTCCTTTGTCAGATATATGCATTGTGAATGTTTCTTCCAGGCTGTGGCTGCCTTTTTATTTCATTAATGTTGTCTTTCAAGGAATAAAAATTTTAAATACTGATGACATCTAATCCGTCAATTTTTTTCTTATATGGCCAATTTTATATGTACTGTATGTGAAATTTTGACTAAACCAAAGGTCATAAAGATTTTGTGTTTTTATCTAGAAATGTTATAGTTTTACATTTTACTTTACATGTCTATCCATAATTCATTTTAAGGTGATTTTTGTCTGTTATGAGAAGCATAACTCAAGATTCATTTTATTTTCCACAATTGACATTTAGTTGTTTCAGCATCAGTTGCTAATATGAGTAGTATCCATTCCTCAATAAATTATCTTGGCACCTTTGTCAAAAGTGTATATGTGAGTTTTTCTGGAATTGCTATGCTGTTCCACTGATCTATATCATATGACCTGGCAATTTTACTCATAGGTATTTAACTTACAGAAATGAAAATATATGTCCACAAAAGACTTGTACATGAATGTTCATAGAAGCTTTGCTTATAACGGATGTCCATCAGAGGTAAATGAATAAATTATATCATCTATACAATGAAATACTCAGCAAAAAAAGATTACTAAGTAATTACTAAGGGATGAATTTCAAAAATATGCTAAGAGAAGCCAGACACAAAAGAGTAAATACTATACGACTGCATTTATATGACATTCCAGTACAGGCAAAACTTACCTATAACAAGAGAAAGTAGATTTAGAGATTGCCTGGAACCAGGGTTGGGGACTGGTTACAAAGGAGCAAGAGGAAATGTTTTATGGTAATAGAAATGTTCTAAATCTTGATTTTGGTGATGTTTACATGGGTATACATATGCCCATTATATTTGACATATACATATATGTGACATATGTGTTACAACTCACTGAACTGTACACTTAAAATGGGTACATTTTACTGCACACAAATTATACCTCAATAAAGTTTAAGAGCAACATAATTATAACAATTTGCAAAATGCAACCCATCTCAAAAAAATCTCAAATTTCTTCGATTAATACTACAAAAAGCAGAAGAGTACATCGTCTTTACGAATTAGAGCTTTTCAGAATGAAAAGCTAAAAACTGGCATTGTCTAGAAGAGCACTATCTAACAGAACTTTCCACAATGATGAAAATGTTCTATATCTGTGCTGTCAAAAACAGTAGCCGCTAGCCACATGTAGCTATTGAGCATATGAAATAGGATGAGTACAAATAAATATGAAAGAGCAAATTTATTTTATCTTAATTAATTTAAATATAAATAGCTACATGTGGCTATTGGACAGCCAAAGTCTAAGAGAGATATAGGTATAAAAAATCCACTGGAACACAATACATAAGCCTCTTAGTAAGGTAATAGAAACAAGTATTTTCTTGGAAAAGAGCATAAAACTGAAACAGAGGAAAGATATAGTAATAACTGGGGACTTTACAACTGTCAAAATATCTACTGAAAAAATATTTTTAAGTATATGCAGTTTTCTAACAAATTCTTGATAAGCCAGATTAATTTTCTTTTATCAGTAGATTAATAAAGAAGAGAACTATAACTCTGGATGTATTTCAAACTAAGAATGAAGAACAGGTTTGAGTGGAAATGCCAGGAAACAGGGAGAAAGTGTTCATATAATTTTAGAGTTCACGTCAGACAAGAGAGGAAATACTGGCACAGTTAGATATGATACAGATCAGTAAAACGGATTTCAAAAGCTTCATTTAAATAACAGGCTATAAATTCATAACTCAAAAGTGAAAAACGAAAGGCTATAGAGAGACTTTAAAAACTAAAATTTGTATAAACAATTACAAATAATCTACAAAACAGGAAAAACAAAAATTATCTAAGAAGACCAGTCAACAGAGCTACAGAAAATTTACCCACAAAGTTCAGATTTAAAAGAGATAAACAACAGAGGGAAAAAAAAGGAAATAATCCCAGATGAATACAAAAGAGTAATACATATAAGGGAGCATTAAACATGGTAAGGACAAAAGAAAAGGCTTGGAGTGGGGGCATGCTGAGACCAAAAGAACAATAAATAAGGTAGAATTCCACAAATTAGCTGTATAATGCTAGAGGCAGAAATAAAGCAGGAACTCTTAAATTCCCTTTTCATTTCCATCTTCCATGTCCAACAGAATGCTGCTCTGATTCAATAACTCAAGAGTGTGAGAACATGACATTTCTCTAGATTAAAAGCACTTTCTAAATTGCTATTTAAGCAAGGCTGTTTCATATTTCTTAACAGCTAGCAACAGAAAAATCGTTGATATTCCATGATTACACACATCAGTAAAGCAGACAGTAAGCAATCAATAATTCAGAACAGGTAATTCACCGAGCTCTTTTTACCACTTCATCTGAATCTTGTAGTCATAAAATTAAAATGGGAATAGAGGCAGGGCATTATAAAACTGTTTGAATAAAGAGTATCACTAATTTCCTTTTTTCCCAGAGTTCATAAAAATAAAGAAAAATAAACGAAAAAATAAATAAGTTGAAGGTAGGGTCAGTACACACCTATAAATCAAAGAAAAAATATGTACGGCTAATTAATAAACATCACAAACTTGCTTATCCCACAATTAAAGAATGCAATCAAAAATGGGATTACAACAAAACGCAAAAAGTTTAAGTTTGATAACATTGTTTGCCAAGGTTGTAAGAAGGGAACAATACTGTCTTATGTATTGATAGAAATATTAAATACCATTTTTTTAGTGTAAAAGTTTAAACCATGGACCCACTGGTCCTAGAGACTCCACTGCTAAGAATTTACCTTAAGGATATACTTACAAAAAACACCAGATACACAAATGAAAAAGTTTATTAGAGCACTTTTTTTAATAGCCATAAACTGCAACAACCTAAATATGTATCGGAGAGAACTGTTTTTTATGGTATCATCATAAAATGGAATAAAAAACAGCCAACTGTCTACGGCCATGCTACCCTGAACAAGCCTGATCCTGTCTGATCTCAGAAGCTAAGCAGGGTCAGGCCTGGTTAGTACTTGGATGAGAGACCACCTAAGAAGACCAGGAGCTGTAGGCATAAAAAATAAATAAAGAATAAGACAATAAGGGATTGTAAGATGACGAAGTCTTTGCAATCTGTGAGGTTAACCAAGGGTTGCCTCGCCTAAAAAAAAAAAAAACCAGCAATAAAGGAATTAATTATATCTCCTTACTGATAGAGAAAATTCCTGAGTATGCGAAGCACAAAAAAAGCAAGAAGTAGAACAATATGCAGTATGTTCATTACCACTTATTTTTCTTAAAAAGGGGGTAAAGATGAAAACAATTTTTAAAAGAATACATGAAACTTTTAACTGTAGATACCTTTGGGAAGAAAACCTGAAGATACAAAGTATAAAGTAGAAGAAAATTTTAAGGGATAGTGTCATCTTTAGGTTGCTAAACCTTCAAAACCATTCTAATTTAAATAGAATTTCATGAGGTAAGAAGCAAAAACTCCCTTCCCTGCCTTTCTCCCATCACGTGTGCAGGCCTAGACCAATTTGGTCCTCCTGCTCTGGACACTGAATCCTCTGTAGTGAGAACAAGGTGCAGAGGAGTCAGAGATTATTCAGAGACAGCTCCAGAGAGGCTGAAAGTTTATGAGCACTGTCACCAAACCTGGTCATGGCAGCAGTACCTGGGACAGCAGTGTCCAAGAAGCAATGTCAAAAGCAGAGACTACTCTTATTGTAACCTCCTGACCATGTCTTGCTTCCCTTAGCTTTTGCAACTTCAAAGCCTGGTTCTCTAGCTATAAACTATGAGCTATCAAATATTTTTCAAAAAAAAATTTTTTCTTATTAAGTTAGACTTGCTTTTGGTAATGTGCAACCAAGAACTTTGACTTTTTTCTTTTGCATTATTTTTCTATAGGTTGGGGGGGGGCAGGGGGGGCTTTGTTGTTTTTTTCACGAGGGCTGGTGAAATACTTTTATGTGTGCTCCCTTTAATATCTGAACTTTATGATTTCTTATCTAGCACTCTGGGCAACAGTGAAACTAGCAGGAGAATAAACAATCTATTTAAAAGAAAATACCACAGCATTTTTAAGGGGGGGGGAGGGTAAATTCTCTCAAAGAACTTGAATATTACTTAGGGAAACATTCACTATGGCTACCCCTCCCACTTCCTCCTCTTTCCTCCCAAGGATTTCATGCCCACAACTGGCTCACTGCCTTCCTTATAAGTTTGATACAATGGAAAGGCGGAAAAAAGCAAGAAAACAGCATTTCCAAAAGGAAATGAGAAAATTTAACTGTAGATACTTAGAAAGTAGAGACAAAAACTTAGACAAGAGCAGAGGGGTAATACCCACAAAACCTGGAAAATCTAAAATACAAATCTTCCTAATACAACTATACCTTACTTAAAATAATTTCAATATATTAAAATCTGAATTTATTAAAGACAATTGTGAGAATAAAGTCTTTATTTTGTCTTTACTTCCTAAATAAGCTGCCAAAGTGCATTTTTAAATTATTTTTGTCAAAATAACATGTAAACATATATATTTCAAAAGATATGAAAATATGTAATAAAAAATTAGTGGAGGGAAAATGGCAGAGCAGGAAGCACCAGGAATCCACCTCCCGATCTAGACAAAAATTGTATGGGCATAACCTATCTGATTAACTATTTTAGAACCCTGGAGTCTTTAAAAGCTTGCAGCTTCCAAGGGAAGGCTTAGACAGTAAATCATAGTTAATTTCAGTCAATTTAAACTTTAAATGTGGTTGCCACTCCCCACCTAGCTTCCCCTTACAACTATCCCCCACACCTGCAGGAGCCACGGCACCAGCTTGTGGGACTCTGTACCCTAAGTATCATGGATTTGTGTTCTGATTCTTAACTTCTGCTTCTGATTACAGATGTGCAAGCTATATATAATCCCCACAGACTGAAAGAGCTTCCAGAGGATTTTTAGATCCAGAACCTGTTTTTTTCTTTTTCCTTAAATTTTCCCCCCTTTTCCTCTTTTTGGAACTAGACACAAGATATATGATTTCTGTGTACAGGTGTTTGTTTGAATGTAAATTTTCAATTCCTTTGGGTAAATACCCAAGGGGTGCAATTTCTGGAGTGTATGGAGTATGTTTATTCTTCTAAGAAACCACTAACTACTAACTGTCTTCCAAAGTGGATGTATCATTTTACATGCTGTCGATTTTTCATATACTGCCATATTGTGTAAGAGCAGAGTATAGAAATCATACTAAATGACATTCTTAGAAAAGTCAAAATTATGGAGACAGTAAAAGCATCAGTGGTTGCCAGAGGATAGGGAAACTGAAGGATAAACAGGAGGAGCACAGACCACTTTTAGGGCAGTGAAACTATTCTGTATGATACTATTATGGTAGATACACATAATTATAAATTTGTCCAAAACACACAAAATGTATAACATCAAGAATGAACCCTAACATAAACTATGGACTCTGGACAATAATGATGTGTCAATGTAGGTTCATCAATTATAATAAACATACCACTCAGGTGGAGGACATTGGGAAATCTCTGTACCTTCTGCTCAATATAGTTTTGAATGCAAAATGGCTCTATAAAAGTCTATTTTAAACACACGCACACTCCACAACTAACATGATATGCAATGATAAAAAACAAAATTTTTCTGCTAAGGTCAATAATGACACAGGAGTCCTATTTTCACCCCTCCTATTCAACATAGTACTAAACATTCAAGCCAGACCAAAAAGAAGGAAAAAAGACATCCAAATTGGAAAGAAGTAAAATTATCTGCAGATGACATGATCATATATGTAGAAAACCCTAAAGATTGCACACGCACACACACACACACACACAAATTCACATGCAAATCATTTGCATTTCTATACACTAAACAATGAATGATCAAAAAAGAAAAATTAAGAAAACAATTATATTTAGAATAGCATCAAAAAGAGTAAAATATTATGAATTAACCAAGGAGGTAAAATACTTGCACACAGAAAACTACAAAACACTGTTGAAAGAAATTAAAGATCTAAAAAATGGAAAAACACTCAATGTTCATGGATTAGAAGACTTGAAATTGTTAAGATTTCAATACCACTCAATGTAATCTACAGATTAATGCAATTTCTATCAAAAACCCACCTTTTTTTTTTTTTTTTTTTCAGAAATACAAATTCCACTTTAAAATTTATGTGGACTCTCAAAAAAACCAAAACAATCTTGAAATGGAAGAATAAATTTGTAAGACTCACAATTCCTGATTTCAAAATTTGCTATAAAACTACAAAGTGTGATTGGCACTGGCACACAGTGCCAGTATACCAATGGAACAAAAAATAGAACACTCAGAAATAAACAAACCCTTTTACGTGTGGTCAAATGATTTTTGACAAATGTACCAAGACCATTTAATGGGGAAAGGACAGTCTTTTTGACAAATGGTGTTGCTGGACCCTTATCTTACACCATATACAAAAATTAATTCAAAATGCATCAAAGGCCTAAATGACAGACATAAAAGTTTCAAAACATAGAGGAAAAGCTTCAAGACATTGGATTTAGCAATGACTTCTTAGATTTAACAGTAAAGGCAAAGGCAACAAAAATTAGATAAACTGGACTGCATCAAAATTTAAAACTTTTGTGCATCAAAGGATACTATCAAAGTAAAAAGGCCACTCATAGAGTGAGAGAATATACTTGCAAATTACATATCTGATAAGGAATTATATCTAGACTATACAAAGAACTCTTAAAACTCAACAACAAAAAGCCAAACCATCTAATTTGTAAACAAGCAAGGGACTTGAATAGACACTTCTTTAAAGATATATGATCAATAAGTACACGAAAAGATACTCAGTATCACTTATTAGGGAAATAAAAATTAAAATCACAATGAAACACTTCACACCCATTAAGACGGCTATTAAAAAAAAAAAAAAGTCCAGAAAATAACAAGGGTTAACAAAGATGTGTTGAAACTGGAACACTTGTGTACTGCTGGTGGGACTGTAAAATGATACAGGTACTATAAAAAACTATATGGCTGTTCTTCAAGAAATTAAAAAGAATTACCATTTGATCCAGCAATTTCACTTCTGCATGTATACCCAAACAAATTTAAAGAGGCTTAAACATATACTGTTACACCCATGTTTGTACCAGCATTATTTACAATAGTTGAAAGGCAAAAGCAACCAGAGTGTTTATCAATGGATGAATGGATAAACAGAATGTGGCATATACATGAAATGGAAAGAAATTCTGACACATACCACAGCATGAATGAACCTTTAAGACATTATACTAAATGAAATAAGTCACAAAAAGACAAATACTGTATGATTCCACTTATATATAAGGTACTTAGAATAGTCAAATACATAGTGACAGAAAACAGAACAATGGTTACCAGGGGCTGGGACTAGGGAGAATGGAGTTACTGTTTAATGGATATGTTTTAGTATGGAATAAAAAAGTTTTATAAATGGATAGTGGTGATGGATACACAACACTGTGAATGTACTTATGCCACTGAAGTGTAACTTAAAAATGATCAAAAGGGTAAATTTTATCTTATATATATTTTACCACAATAAAAAAAACAAACTACTCATCTCCAGTTCTCTTTATCCTCAAACCGATATTCCTGGCTTTTCTCCTAAAAGCAACCACGCTCAACTACTAGGATTCTTTTTCCTGGTATTTAATTCAGCACCTCTATTTGTTATAATGCTGCTTCTTGTAGATTTATTAATTACCTACATATTTTCTGACATGGTAGAGGCATGTTACAAAACCACAAAACCAGGAGTATCTGCAGACATGTGTTTCTCTTAATCTCCCTTAAATGGTAGCATCAAAATTTAGGGTTGAATCAATCAACAGAAGTTAGTTAATTGCTTCCTATTTCTAATTCACTGATTTTTCTAAGAATCTACTGCAGCTTTTCCCCAAATATTTCAATATCTCCACTTATGTTTTGTTTTTCTAAACCTCTCTTTTTTCTTGAACTGGTTGGTTGCTCTTCAGCTTGTGGTACAGTTGTCATACTGAGATTTTTCCTTGTTGCTTAAGTTGGATCCTCTCTTTATTGAAGCCCTTTTCTTTCATGGTTTATTTCCTTGTTTTGCTGGAGCAAATCTTCTAGTAATCTACTAAGAAATGTAGCATAGGTTACATTTTTTTTTAGTGTTTTAGTGTTTTCCTACTTTTGCACTTGATTGATAGTTTAGGTAGATACAGAATTCTAGGCTGAATACAGAACTTACAAAGTGTTGTTCTTCCATCTTTAATTCTATTGCTGAGAAATTAGATGCCATTTATGTTTTTAATCCTTTTCAACTGATCCTGAAAGCTGCTGAAACATTCTCATTATTTTTGCTGTTCTTAAAGAAGTTTTATAATAATTTGTCTAGTATTGGCCTCTTTTCATTTATTGTTCTTGATAATATACAGGTCTTTTCAATCTGAAGACTCAAATCCTAAAGAAATTTTCTGATATAATAATACCAGAAAAGCTCTTCCTTATTTCCCACACTGTGTGGACCAACACCATATTAGATCAAAAAAAAAAAAAAAAAAAAAAAAAAGACAACAAAAGGCTAGATCAGCGTTTAGTTTCCAGTTTGTTTCCTCTGACGTACAGAATTACATGATTATTTGAGAAATGAGCTTTGGAATCTGGGCTCAACCCTCAACCTCAGTATTTGCCAGTTGTGGCACTTGGGAACGTTAACTTCTTTCAAACTATCTATAAAATGAGATAGGTTTACTATAGAGATTTAACACGATGAGATGACATGTCAACTGCTTAAAAAACAATAACATATTACGTAAATAAATGTACAATAAATATTACCTATTGCTAAAATATCAAAAGTTGTATTGGTGTAGATAATATAAACATTGTCAAATCCATCAAAATCAGCTATTTGTAAGGAAACGAGACTGGCAAGAAAGGTGGGAGGAAGCCAATGGGTACAGGTGATAATGTTTTAGAACTTACTATAGGTGGTGGTTGCAAAACACTGTGAAGGTGCTAAATGTCACTGAATTGTACACTTTAGAACAGTTAATTTTATTATGTGATTTTTCACCTCAATAAAGCAAAAAAAAAAAAAAAGGGCAGAAAACAGAAGCGATATGAGGGAAGTCAAAAGTTGTTGGAAAGGGAATGACACTGATACTTTCCTCTAAATTATTTTGAATAATCTCTATAATCTCTAAACATTAAATTCTCTAAATAATCTCCTTCATTTCTCTTTAATAGAATAGGCAATAATGATTATGTTGGGATAACAAACACTTCCTTTATTTAATTGAAAATCAGCATACAATTAAGGTTGATTAAAAGATCAACATATAATTAGAAAAATATTTGAAAATTTCTTCAATAAGAAAATGTATAAAACAGAAAAGAAGATGGATTCTTTGAATCTGTGATACAACTGTTTATAAATGGGCAAAAAATTTATAGTATACAGAACACTGGATAATGTCTTTTTAAAAAAGTCATTATATTATCTGAAGAGTGAGCTCTAAGCATTTCCTTATAATAAATATGGGAATCCTGCCACATCTAAAATCTTTCCCATAACAGAGGAAGAAGTAAATTATTTCCTACTAATTCAGACTACAGGAAAATATTGTTAAATGCATCTTTTTTCCTTTTCAACATTTCCAAAATTGTGTTCTATAAAACACTGTATAGAAAGATTTTATTTAATATACTACAAAAGAAAAGAAATAGACAAGGGGAAAGGAGAGAGGGAAAGAGAAAGAAAAAAAAATAAGGAAAGCAGCATATTAGAATTTCACTCGAGAGATTTACAGTGCCCTGGTCATACTAAAGGTTCTGCATTAACAAAGCAAATTCATCTCTATTATGCCTATAAATTCCTGATTTATTAGGCACAAAACAGTTCTCAAGCTGTGTCTAAACACATGAAGTATCAATTTGTTAAAGACTGCTTAGATTTATTAGATAACATATAAATTAGATAACTTCAATATTAGCCTGAGGAATAAGGCTAACATATATATCAAAGAGTAATCAATTATCTGAATAAAATATTATTTCATATTACCATCAAGCCAGGGCCAAAGTTTAGTGGCAAGACAGAAGGAGAGAAGGTGATAGATAAGAGGAAATGAAGAAAAGCTATTTGAGAAGAGTTAGCTCTTCAAACATCCCTTTTATGAGCTGTCTCTGTCCTATCTGTCAATTCTCATTGCTTATTAAACAAAATATTTGCATTTAAGATAATAAAAAGTTTCAGCGTGGTTCACTTTTTTCCTCCTCTCCCTTTTTGTTTATTTTTAATTTATTTTTTAAACTTTATTTGTTTATTGATCCTAGCAGGTAACCTGGAAAGGCAAAGTTAAATATTTGTCACAAAAGTACTCTGAGTACCTCAAGAAATTCACATTGCCATAAGAAATCATATCCTAAACAGTTAAATAATACTGAACAATTAAGCATGAATGTATTTGTAATTTGAGTTTATTTTACTCAAGGCAATGATGTACAACAACAATAAAGTCTGAACTCTGCATAAAAATTTCCTGTTTGGGGAAAAAAATATAGGAAAAAAATGGAATTAGGAAAAAAATGGAATTAGAAAAAAGATAATGTTCTTTAGACATCTCAATGGAGAGGATAAAGAAAAATCCAACTGAAAACAGTTTTGTTAACAAAAAGGTATAAGAAAGACATTTTTCAGACATTACGATCTTCAAACCAAAAAGAAACTAGTACTGATTTTTACTATTATCTCCAATACAATGTAAAGCAATTAAAGAAATCAATCATTTTGGTACTGGAGGCAACAATTCCCTTGGCAAGGTTAATTCTAACAGGCCAATTACTTAGAAATTATTTATTTTCATTTTAGCTCATCAGAAAAACTATACCTTCCTTCCCAGTCACTGTTCATCATTTCGCTCATAAGAAAAGGGGAATGGGGTGAACAACTGAAGCGAACAAAGCCTTAGAAGCCATTTATTCCCCAAATTTAAAAAAAAAAAATAGGCAAAAGCAAGTACAGAACAGCTTTTATATTCAGCTGATAATTCATTTTTTATATGCTATTACCATTACCAAAGGATGACAAAAATCAGTCAGCTACAGCAACTACTGGCTAAATAAATTTCCATACACGTAAAACTATTTTTCAGGAATAACAGATTTGAAAAAGTGAAAACCTAGATAAAATAAACTAGTTACATTAAAGCAGATAAAATAAACTTCACCTTGGTTACTGATTATAAACTAAATGTGTGAATCTTAATTCAAAGGAATAAAAGCAGTAGTTATAGTCAGAAGATGACAGATCAAAATGCTCCCCAACATAGTATTTTCTTGGTGAAGTTATTACAATCTAATGTCTGATAATCAAATTTATAACTCCAGAAATTAGAACTTATCAGTAACCTAAAGATGATCATTCAGCTTCAGTGACTAACTCAGAAGAGAATAATTCACATTCAGAAGAGAACAATAAAAAAAACTAACACAACAGATTAATTTACACTAAGATAATCTTTACAGTTATCAGAAAATTTATTCTCTACTCAAAAGAGTACTCACTCATACTCTTTCTTAGTACGAGTACTAACATGACTTGGTTGAATTAGTAGTTGGTTAAATAGAGAATTATAGTATTGTGAAGTAGATCATCTTATGAGATAGCTTGTTTAGGACATAAAGAGGACCGTTAAACACTCCTACACATAGCAGAGAATACATGTCTGGTGACTGCACTGTTCATTTCCCAGATTCTCCATCTCTTGATTCAAACTTTACTTCCCCCATTCCTTTTTTTTCTACCACCCACTGCAGTTTCTGTTGACGTCACCACTGACTAAGCCATATCAAACTGTTACTCCCAAGGATCTTTGATGTTAAGCATCCTTTCACTGTGTCTTACCTATGAGAAGGCAAATTCATTTCCCTATTTCCAATTTCTTAAGTAGTACTTCTAACAGCCTTGTATACTACCTATAACTGTAACAGAAACCACAGAAAAAGTAGTTTTGGGTTCTTATGTAAGTTTTGTAGAAACCAAAATTTAATACTGAACACAATATAAACACTACAAAAATCCAAATGGACACAACTAAGTGCTGCAAAAAAATGTAAATATACTTTGGTTCAAAGCAAATTGCTAAAAACTAACAACTTATAACTAGCTCGTGTAAGAGTATATATACATACATATATATACACACACATATATGTATGTATGTATGTATGTAGGATTACGTACTTAGACAACTATTATAAAAAGGATTCTACATCTCTGAATAATGCTTTACAAAGTGCTTTACAACCCATAATATGTAATTCTCATAACCACCAAACATTTAAATTTGATGTCTCCAAGAAAGATACTTTACCATCCAAAAAAAGGTAGAGAATAATCCAAAATTTTAATTTTTAAAAGCCATTAAAGTTCCTACTGATATTTAATTTATTCATCTATCTACATTTTTCTCTGAAATCAAAAAACATATTGACTGTACACAGCAGACACAAAGTCTCTCAAAAAAAATCATATACTTTTAGGTCAAAATATATTAAAAATTATGTAAGTAGGTCTTTTCAATGTGCTTTCTTCTGAATTGAATGATAATTACACTAAGAAAATTATACAAAATTATAAAAAACAGATAGATGTTAGGCTTTGGTATGTCCAGCAATTTCTTTCTAGATCTCTTGTACCAAATACTCCTTTAAGTGCTTGGTGTGCTTATGCCCCATTATAAACTGCTCTACATAAAAGTAGATAGTATCTATACCTTAAGATAAATACAATTAAGTGAATAAATGCACTCAAGGTTTTTAAGCCTAATCCCCAATTTTGAAAAATAATAATAATAATAATAATAATAATAATAAAAATCCCAGTGCAATGGATCCAGGCATTAACCTGCTAAGGGGCACTTTATATAGAATCCATGAAATCACATCACATACCCCTGATTATGTTAAAAAAAAAAAAAAAAAAAAAAGCTGGAGAACACCAACATAATAAAAATAAAGTTCACATCACAAAGCACATCTTCTTCTGTGGTTTTGAAATATATTCTAAATAAAAATACAACAGTAATATAATACATCTATATTCAAAATAGAAAATTAAAGAGTTCTTACCTTACTACATCATCAATATTGTTCCTGTATACACCTTCAAGTCTTTCTGCAGGAAACCCCATAGCAATAATGTTTGGATAAATATCTGAGTACTTAAGTTAAGGAAATATCTGAAATATAAAACAATTCAAGCTACATGTACACATTTAAAACATTAGCTAATTATAAAAAAAAAAAAAAGCTTTCCGCACTACAGCTATGCTAATAAAAAAAATTCAAATGTATTTATTTACAAACCACTATGTGTACTTAAGAAATACAAGTAAATACATTAATTCTAAAAAAGATCCTCAAAATGATAATTTGGCAAAATAATTTTCAAATCCCTCTACTTAGTACATTAAAAATGCACCTAAGGTAAACGTTACCTTCTTCATTTATAGTATATACATATACATGAAAAACGAAAACCTCAGACTTTATAAATACTAAAGTACTCTGAGACAAAAACCAAAATTCAAAATAAAACAAAAAAAAGCTACACAACTTCTAATTTTTCATGGTTATAAAAGGTGCCACGGTATAGAGAAAAACAGATACAATTAAGAGTTAGGATGTCATATTTAAGAGCTGGCTATGCCTCTAACCAGTTATATAATTTGAACAAGTCACTTAAACTTTTTAGATTTCAATTTCCTATTCCACATGATGATTAGGCTAAGACAATCACTAATATCTCTTCTCACCCTTACTATTTATAACTTGGTAATACTGAACTGAGTTAAAAAACATTCACATTTCCAATCAAGGTAATCAATATTTAACATGCCCATTCTATTCACTTGTTACACACTATAGTGGGCACGAAAACAAACTTCTACACTCAAGAATTTATATCTAACTATAAAAAAACCACCAACAATGCACTGTGTTCATCATACCAGCTTTAGAGCTCCATCAATCCTCTCTAATCTCATGATTTTCTGACTCGAATCTTTCGAAAGGAGCCAAGCTAATCTGCCTAAAGCCTCTCTTCAATACCATCACTTAAGTTCGCTGCCCATCAATTTGTGGACTCATTCATCATTCAAATACAATTCAAACTTCACCAAATACAACACAAAATTCACCAAATACAATGCCTTTTTCTAGATCTCATTATTTTCTGCTTTATTCTGCTTTATTATTGAGATTTCAGTATTATTTTCAATCCAAAAATTTTCAAATTATTGAAAGATTTTGATATAATTTATATATACTCTATGTTCCATCCATAACATTAGTATGTACTGACTAGACAGATTTTCAGAATATTTTTAAGAAAAAAATGTGCACAATAAGTTTACTACTTTTTGGATAAAATACTTTACAAAAGAAATAACATTTTCTTTTTGGATAAAAGAAACAATATTTATACATACTTGCGTGAATTTGAACTCCACCCCTCCCCCTCCAAACACACAGAGTGATAACTGAGAAACTAATAAAAATGGGTGCTTCATAGAGAAGTGAAGGGGAAAGGGAGAAGTGTAGATTGAAAATAGGCAGAAACAAATAAACCTAATATCAAAATAATAACCAGGAGAAAGGAGTTATTTCAAGGGTTATTTGGACACTGCAATTTTACTGTATTTCTGGGTAGGAAGTATTCTAAGAATAAAATGAACTACAAAGAAATGTTAAACTTCTGATTGTTTTTGGTAATATTAGGATTGATAATCTTGAACTTTTTTCTTCATATTGTAGGAAAAACCAATACTACTAATTTTAAGAGTCATGATTTAGTAGTGTAACAGAAAAGTTTTCATTATAAAATCAGAAAATCAAGTCAAAACATTAATTGAAAATATCACTATGAACCCAAGTGTATAAAAAAATCTGTATTTTCTAGATCTTTTCACTGAAATGGCTTAAAAGCATATCACCTTAGCAGCAGTAACACTCCTAGAACTCAGATTTCACCTCTAATATCATGATACACTAAAAGGTACCAAACTCCTTGGTAAAATGGTTGATGCCCGGTCTGGGGCACAAAAGGTACAAGGTGAGTCTGGGATACCTTTCTGTACTAGAGAGCAAGAAAGATGTACAGAGATTAACGATCTATGTCAAACAGACATAAAAGCTGCCATAAAGAATGTCCAATGACAAGTTGTGACAATGTAAATATCAAAGAAAAAATACAAATGATAGTAAATTAAAACATCCTGAATAAAAGTCCTGAGTCTATAAAGATATTCAAAAAGAGAAAAAGTTAGAATAAAACAACATAAATCCTTTCCATTCATCACCTATTAAACTGGCTACTGGGATAGTTCTTTACTTTGGAAATTGATAAAGGGGGAAGATTAGTATTTACTCTACTTTTTCAGTAGGAACTGTATTTCAGGGCAACCAACAGCCCCAATTTGGAAAGTATAGCCCTACTTTATAGAAAAACACTGGTTAATAAATGTAAAAAGATAGAATTAGAAAAATCATACTCTGTAAGCCCTAATAAAATTAATTTAAGCAAAGATCAACAAATGGTACTAAACCAATAGGTGAGTGAATAAGGAATCAACTTTCTTATAGGATCAAAATACCACCACATAAAATACTTTCTATGTAAGCAGACAAATATAATACTGAGCACTGGGCAGAAAAGACTGCCCTTACCCAATTTCAGTGGTCAATTTCAGCATTACCAAGTTAGAGATCACATAACTTTCGATGTGATACAATATGAAAGACACAGTATCATCTTCGATAACCAAGTTATCTTCAACCTGAGAATCCATCAAGCACTTAGATATAAATTTTAATTTACAGAAAACACATATGATAGAACAAGCTAAATGACATGAGAATAAACTGGACAAATTCAAAAGGTCTACTATAGAACATGACCCAGTCTCTTTTCAAATATCTTTTTTAAAAATCAAATATCACTTCAAAAGCTGGCGAGGGAAGAGATGCATAACTATTATTTATTTAGAAAGACTTAAGTGGTCTAACAGACAAGTTCAGAGGTACAATGCTCTTCTGGATACTG
This sequence comes from Eidolon dupreanum, assembly GCA_028627145.1. Taxonomy (NCBI): domain Eukaryota; kingdom Metazoa; phylum Chordata; class Mammalia; order Chiroptera; family Pteropodidae; genus Eidolon; species Eidolon dupreanum. The sequence goes on from CM053506.1 coordinate 26,157,567, forward strand.
TTTTAGACAAATCAGCCATAAAGGGCATTTTTGAGCCAACTAATTAATATGATCTGGGTATCAGACGAGATGAAAATTATTGAAATAAATGAATAGACATTAATGACTAAAAAAATTTTCAAAAGAGAATGCACAGTGTGATATCATTTTAGTAAAAGAATATGTATATTCATATAGTCATATGTAGACAAAAAGATTACAAACTAAAAGTAGCAATCTCTAGGTGATGAAAATATATTTTTTTAAATCATTTTTGCTTGTTTTGTATTTTCTACAAGGAACCTGCACTGTTTTCATAACAGATTTTTAAAATTATGTTTGCTTTATAATGATCTCCAAGTCTATTTACTAAGTATCACGACAAAATATTGTCCTGTATGACTGGTAATCAACTATATAGTTTTAAAAATGCTGAATTTCTATATCCCCCAAATTATATAATAAGACTTAAATAGCATTTACTATGTGCCAGAAACAATTTTTGCCAAAGAATTCACCCCAAACCTCACAGGTTTCTACTATAAGATTAAAAAAGTATATATTAGGATGATTAACATCATAAATATTAGCTATCGTTACTCTCAAATAAGAAAGTAGAACCGTCTAAAAAGGTAGCTCTTAGTTAATTATCAAAATGTTTTGGGATATGTCCATTCATGAGAGAAAAACGCAGAAGAGAACGAAGGCTCAAATCAAGGTTATAGCAGTATATTTTCCTGAAAGTGAGTAAACTTTACTTTTTAACTCTGTCTTGGAGCACATAATTAGAAAATGGGAAATAACAGTCTAAAAAACAAAACAAACAAACAAACAAACAAAAAAAAAAACCAGGCATCTGTAGAGAATCCAAAGCAGTAGGAGCTACCCAATCTAGAATTCCTATCTAAAAAATTTCAGTCAAAAATATCAATTCAAATTATCCAATTTTTCCTAAGGAATGCAACAGAGAATTATTTTTACTGGAAGAAATAACTATCACTACTAATAAACTTACCTAACCATTAATTTCAATGAAAATGCTAGTAAGATTTTAGCCTTATAGAAGAGCACAGAAGTATAAAGCCCCTTGAAATGCAGTCATTTTAATGAGGACTAAATTCAAATTTATTCTTGCACTATGAATACTAATAAAGTAAATAAATTTGTGACTTGGTTAACTTAATTAAAGTATTTTTCTATAACTACATAAATGGGAATGTTATATACTCATTAAAGTAAATTCAATTGACCTCCTCCCTCCTTCATTTACCTAATTATTCAAATATACATGGAACCGTCTATGGAAGGAACACTGAGAATTTAAGGCTAAGTAGGCAAAGACCACTGTACTCAAGGGGTTATTTATTCTATCAGAGAAGACAGACACACAGACCTACAACTGTGCCAAAGACCCTATTATGGACATATTAAGATATTTTAAGAGGTAGAGAAAAAGCAATTAATTCTGTAGGGGCAGAGATAAAGCTTCACAAAGTAGGTAATATGTTAGATAATCCTTAAGAAGTCAGACATCAGTAGACAAAAAAAGAAACCAGTACAGTTACAACATTCCAAGCAGAGGATAGAGCAGAGATATGAATATACATAAGATATTCTGAAAAAAGTGAGCAGTCTAGTACAGCTCACAAAGCTTTATGGAGAAGGCAGCAAGACTGACAGAATATTAGGTCTAGTTTTGCAGATGCCATGGCAGGGAGGTTCAATTTAATCGGATAAGGAGACAAAGGCCTGGATCAACATGGGAGTCTCTTGCTGAGCAACAATCCATTGACCTGCAATCTCTTGCAGAGTAACAACCAATCCTTCCTTTAAATAGAATCTAGGAATTGAGTCTTAAGGTTTCATTTTCTTCAGATTCTCACCTTTTTTATTCATACTGTTTAAGATTTTACCCAAGACTCTGGCATCCATAAGTTAGAAAGAACACGTGCCAGACAGTAGGCCAAATACATTCTTATTCAATCCTAAAAATCCTACAAAGCAGTATTACCATTTCATAGATGACAAAATTGAGTGTCAAAAAGACTGGGTAATTTGCCCGAGGTCACGAAGCCAGTAAGTAGTAAGTTACGACTCAAATTCATTATGTACATAACTCCAAAGCCCAAGCTTTTCATACCAGACTGCCTCACAAAAGATTTTTTTTTAATTTCAAAGTCATTAAAAAAATATAAAATTTTCAAGAAAATAGGTCCAAATGAACTAATTAAATGTTGAAACTGAAAATCTTCTAAAAGACAACAGAAAACTCTACTGACATTTCCAAAACTGATGTCAGCAACCAATGGGTGCTGAATTTTGAGGCAAATATTTCTCATGCCAAGTATTATACCAATAAACAAAATCCTTCTAATGTAACTGCTTTGCTTCCCCACACTTTAAAATTTTTGACATGTTTTTAGACAATCCAAACCAAGCAAGACAGAGAAATATGTATAAATATAATACAGAATAGCCTTAACCTGTACTTACAGGGTATACTTTTGAATAAGTGGAGTGTTTAACATGAAATTTTCATCTAATGACTTATAAGTGTTAAGCACAATTATACTAACTAGGTCACTGAAGGAAGCCGAGTATTTTTGTCATCCAGTGATCTACTTGCAGTCAATGTGGCATCATGGTTAAGAACACGTGCCTTGGACTTGAACCCCAATTTCACTTACTGTGTAACCTGGGGCAAGTTACATACTCTCTCTGTGCTCTAGTTTCCTATGTAGAATAGGGCTAATAAAAGCACTTATCATATAGGATTGTTATAAGTTTTAAACGAATTGATATATAAATAATGCCTAGAACACAGTGATAGTTGTCTATCAACTGAAAAATGGTACAGTCCTAGACCATAAGACCCACTGTAACTATCTGGCTATTTTTCAACAACACTGACTTATTAAGTAACCTAATCTTCCTAAAGGACATCAAAGTCTCAAATAAACTTTAACTCTTTGAAATATTTACTATATCAATTTGCCTTTTAAGTATTTAACTTAAGAACATATATATTACCCCAAAAGGAAAAAAAAAAGCCTTCTTTTCCCATAAAATGAGTGGCTATTAAAAAAATGCACACATGATATTTTTTGATTTTGCCTAGGATGGATAGCCACAATAGCTATAGATACAATGGTCTTTTTCCTCACCTTTGAGGAAATATGTTCAATGTGTTTTGTTTTGAGGTATAATTTGCAAATGATAAAATATACAGATTTTAAGTAATTAGTTGATGAGTTTAGATAATATGTTATCATTCGAACAGTCTTGATTCTGCTACACAGTCCCTTCTCATACCACTAAAAAATGATAACTATATTCTAAAATCTGTCCACGTAACTCAATGTTAACCCATAAGTGACCTATTATAAAATAATGTGGCTACTATATGAGCTAAATAAAATTTTATTGATTGTTTTAAGTAACCATTCATAAAACATGAAAAATGTTTCAAGTTACACCTAATTAACAAAACAACTTTTAGAAAACCACTTCAGTTGAGATTTGATGAGTTTATTGTATCTCAAAATTTTATTTGAGCCTAAATTAATGGGAGTTTATACTACGAACTTAACCAGAATTTTCAAAAAGAAAACTAAAAATAGCCCCACAACATTATTTTACACAAATGTGTTCCTGATATGTAGACTGAATCTTATTTTAAGTATAATCACTGAAAGCAAAACAAATACTACAAAGCTTTTTTGTAGTATTCTATACTATATTTTATATTATAGATTTGCTTATCCCTAAAAAACTTATGAAATGCAGCCCGAGTATACAAACCAATAACTACTGTTTTTTCCTGCCATAATTATTTCAAGAAAAAATATTTCCATAGATCATATAAGCAACTTTTAAAATTCTAGTTACATGAAAGTTAAAATAACAACATGAAGCTATAACATACATGGAACATGATTGGCCAAAAAGAAAGTGACAGATTTAGAGAGGTAGTGATCAAAAAGGTATCAAAAGCAAATCTGAAGTTGCCTGGTTCACAAGAGGAACACTGAGCTAAACTAGAAGCAGCAGGAGTGAAAAAATAAAGTCAGACTAACAAGAAAAGACAATAAGAATCGAAGCAAGTTAACAAATACCAATATTTCGCTATTAATTTCATTTCTGGAGCTTTACCCAAGTTTGTCAGTGATTTAAACACTTTAAACTCTGGAGAGGAAAAGAAATTCAGTTGTTGATTCATAAGCTGCCTCAGGTTCACATTTCTCTCAACAAATTAACAAGTTCAAATTTAACAAATACTTTCCAAGCATGTCCCAGTTCACCCATATTATCATCTCTTCTAATCGAATTGTGCTTTAAATACTAGCCACTCTTATGGACATCTACAACTTTCTCATTTAATAAAAGATTTTATATTTCTTACTAGATTTTATTTTTCCCTATTAAGTGTGCTAAATGTTTGGATCTGGTTTCTAAATTAAAGATTCATATTGAAGAAAAAAAGCAGAAATAGAAGTTCCTTGAATTCTCTAGTTGATAAAGTGCTAATTGTTCATAAAGAACAATTTGTCCTAACATATAAGGCATATAATCATCCTGTACATACCAAACTGATGCAGCCTAAAATCTTATTTTCTAAAGTGAAAGGGTATATAGGTACAAAAGCTTGACCTACAGAAATTTTAAGAGGAAGAATGCTCCCAAAAATGAAGATTTTAAGAATAAAGAAAGGTCAGATACAACAAAGGACACGGGAACATTTAAATATTTACTAGGACCTAGGCCCAGTACTAAGTACTTAATGCATATTGTCTTTAATATAGACTAGAATTTCATTCTCAGTTTTGTAACTTAACAGCATGTAATGTCAGGTAAGTTATTCACTATTTCAGGGCCTCAAATATTTTTGTTTTGTTTTTCTGTAAAATAAAAATAACACTTGCTGTAACTTTGTTTCTGGCTGCTTCAGGAATCAAATGAGGTATCTGGAAATATCTTTAAATCTATAAAATTGAAATGGCTCTATAGCTGTAAAAATAAGGGGTTGTTCTTATTTGAGGCTGCATGAGTTAAAATTGTCCTGTTTAATTTTAGCTTAAATGTCTTATTATAAGGCAACTCAATATGGTATTTTCATTAAAAAAAAAAATCCCAATAAATTAAATTCATTTTAGCATAAATTTTAGTTTCTTTTTAACACTTTTTACTTATCTGCTAGTAGTGCCAAACCAGAAAGGAAAAATGACTGCAAAATAATTTATGAACTCTATTTAAGTTTTCTACTTCTCCATACATTTTGAACATCACAACTTTCATCATTTTATATTTTACCAACCCATCTTGACTGAAAAGTTTACACATATTTTTTCTTTGAAATAGAAGTTTAGATCTCACTTCTAAATGAAAACTTCTCATTCTTCAAAGGTAACATCAAGAATTTCTAGTAATTCTACTTAGTAGGAATAAATTACAAATTGGTTCATTTGGCAAGAAATCTACAACCTGTAACAAAGGGCCATGAAACTGTTGTACCTTTTATTCTGGCAGCCCTACTCTAACAATATACTCTAAGAAAACAAACAGAAAGTAAACTATACAAAGATATTCACAAGAATGTTTATGAAAGAAAAAAATGAAAATAACCCTAACACATTACCCTAAGCAAAGAATGGTAGTTAGCCTCATGAAATATTACCCACATAGCTGTCAAAATGACAAGTACTCACTGACAGATAAAAGTTTGTGAAAAAGAACACAGAATAGTATGAAAACACTGATTACAAGTATGTAATTATTAGCGTATGCATGTACATTAACAAACAGGAAGATATTCTCCAGCAACAGAAAAACAATATTTTTTCTGTTGAATTGTTTAAATTTAAGAATTGTTTCAAAAGCATTTCAAGTGAGATATAGTCAGATTACATTCAGTTTAAAACAATATTTTTTATAGGAAGAATTGAGGCAATCTGAAATTTAATTATTTAAATTTAAGCAAATTACAAGTACAGAAAAATATCAAGTCTCTGATAATGCTAGCAATACTCTTAAATCCAAAGTACAATTCTTTAGTGTATTAGCTGAGGCACTGGTAATCTCCCTCAACTAATTTAATCAATTTTTCTTCAGAGTAGTTAATTCTAAAATAATGTATCTACAACTATTCAAGCCTATATCTGTGAACCTCTAAAAATTTAGGTTGCCCAACTAACTGGTTTTAACGAGTGTACCAAACAATTACCTTCTTCCTAGGTCTCTGGATGAATACGATAAGACTGATTTCCTGTTTCAGAACTCTGCTGCTGTTACAATACACACACCCCTCTCTACCGTTTTGTTCCCACTAAAAAACATCTAAGATTGACTACCAATAACAAATCATACAAAATATGGCTATAACTTATATAACAACTTTCAAAAAGATTATCAGTTCAAAAACATGCATTAGACATACTTATCATTATGTTCTTGAACTAAGCCAAATGCTAACTCTAATTTTCTAGAGTAAAATCATAATAAAACATATGAAAAATCATAAGTTAAAATTATAATACTGAACCAGCATTACTATAAAGTACATAAGAGGGTATCTTTATGCTTTAATCTTTTATTCAATGTTAGATTTATAAGTTAATTCTGTACTATCATTCTATTATAAAAGCCATGTTTTTATCATTTATTTTACTAGAAGTGACTATCTAAAACATTAGGTTTTAGCTAATCTAATAGCTATACAAAATGAAAAAAGGCATTAACTTTTACAGAAAAAAGAGACTCAAACAGTTAAGGTACAGAAGATGCCATGGGATGAGTCAGTAATTTGAGAACCAAGCCTTGTAATACTTAGTGCCAATTCATTCAGTATGATTAGCCAACTGCATTCTGGGGGAAAAAAAAAGATTCCAAGATTTCCAATTGCATCGATCTTTTAGATGCAATCATGAGCTAATTTCCTAATATTCAAAAACTACTACACACACAAGGTATTAAGAAAACAATGTTCTAATAAACGTGTGTCTATGGCAGTGGGTTTTCTTTTTCTTATTATGCCAAAACTACAAAATTTTAAAATTTACTTCTAACAATCAAATTTACTTTTCAAAGAAAGCACTGTTAATTTGAACCATTTTAAAGGAGAAAATCTCCAAATAAGCATGTTGCTAGATTGCTTCATTTTATATTTGGCTTTAATATAATAAAATCAAGTATCTCTATTCTATATCTTAAGACAGGAAATCATTTGCCTAAATGCAAGTATTTTAATCTGGATAAGAACAATATGAACTAGAAATACATGTGGGTTTTAAAATATGAAGGCACACATAAGGCATTCATTACTACACTGGTAAAATTGTGTTACTGATTTTATAATTGCCTTGTTCTAATATTGCAAAATATGACTCATATTCCCACTGAAGGTATTTTAATCATTATATCAACTTTATAATCACTTGAATAAGAGATTTTTCAAAAAAATCTGAAATTATACATATACTAAGATGCTGATTAAAATTCATATTTTAAAATTTAATAATATGCAATTTTAAAATACACTCACAGATACGAGAGTAAGTCTGCACTGCTTGGTCTGAACAGAACACTCTTAATTTCAGTCAGCTATCTATAAATGCTTGTTCCTGAAGAAATACTATTTTAGTATGAATCCAATTATTGCAATTGGGGAAAAACACACATTACTAATCAAAATTAGTTGTGGAATATTCACATTCAAAGGAGAACATACTAAAAAATTTGGGGCTGAAATGTAAAAAAAATATCTAATTAAGGGGTCAATTCTTTCAACCAGTAAACAAACTTAAAAAACAAAGTTTAACATACAGAAAGACAAAAATATCAATAGTTAGATGGGATAGGTAGAAATGAAAACGAGGATAAGGAGGACTTTTAAACTTTTAGTATTTGGATAAAAATCTCACCTACATATATGTCTCACTATTTAAGATATAATTTATGTACACATTTTTTGTTTATCCAAAAATTTCCAAAAAGGCATCATTCTATTCATGGTCTACAATTCAGGCCTGAACAATTTTATAAACTGAAGCTAGTAAAACAATCTATTTTAATCAGACAGTAATTTGGAATTGGCAAGATGTTCCTAATACAAAAAATAGAGGCCCTAGACACAAAGTTGCATTTTAGAACATAATCATATCTAAACTATATATCTGATCATTAATCATTTGGCATGAAACAAACTTCTCAGTAAAAAAAACAATGGCAACATAATAAATAAAACAAAACAGATTAAAATTAACCAGATCCTATTAAGCCCAATATGCAAGTTTAAAGACTTCCATGCAACTTGGCAAGACCAAGTGCTTACAGGTAAAAAAAAAAAAAAAAAAAAAAAAAAAAAAAAAAAAAAAAAATTAAGTTATATAAACACTTTTGCAGTGGTTCAAAATGCAACAGAAAAATTTAAAAGGGGAGACTTGTTTACTAGCATACATACAAGAACTGAATTATAGAAGAAAAAAGAGAATCTAAAAACTAAAACAAATTTTTAAGGAATACTTATTAAATCAGTTGATTTTTATAATAATGAATTCCTAAATATCAACTGTTAAGAAAACAAATTTAAAAATATCAAACTCTTGTATAACTTACTATCTCAAGTTAAAACATGTTTCCACTTAAATACCCAATCTTACAAAAAGTAAATGACTAAAACCCAGATAGATTTTCATTACATAATCTTTAGTTCTCAATCACTATCTTTGTATTTTAGAAGAAAAATATAAACACCAGCATAACAATTAAATTTCATTTTTGTAAAAGCTTAAAAATTTTGCTTGGTCTCTAAAAGTCATAATTAATAGGTAATTTTAAAAACACAAGTGTCAAAACCACTTATATCACTAGATTATCTTAATTTTTTCCTATATTTAAGTAACAGATGGCAAGCCTTAGTTCTTGGACACTACACAATAATCACAATCTGTGTGACCTTTTCAGTATTAAAAAGAATCCAAAATAGCCTTAATAACTAGCACCTTGGCAAATTTTACATTATTACATATAATCTTGATCACACTGGACAGAACCTGACATGCAAAACTGCATCATACTTTCAGTGTACTAAATTTTTTATTTTATATAGATTTCCTACAACTAGTCTATGCAAACTATTCAGATGTTAGCTTGCTTTTTGAGTTTTCAAAAAACATACATGCATACACTCATAAAATATTTTTGCCTTGACTGTGTTTTGATTAGCACCCAAGAAGGTATATACCACATCTAGATCAAAATTTTCTTGTTTAAGAACTGAAGCAAATTTATCTCATTTGGAAAAACATTACTCTAACAAGTAATTTTGTTTAAAAAAGAATCTGTTTCTTCCTCAATATTTTTTTATTCTAACCAAATGAATTAATAAATTCATTAAGAATTATCATTTGGTTAATAAGGTTAAAATTTCCCTTTTTTATAGTATCTGACACTTAAAAATGGTATCTAACAGACTAACTGCAATTTTTGATCACAAAATTTAATTTTGATCATAAATGCAAATACATGGCAAACCTTCATCAATTAATATCACTAATTAGAGGCAACTATGCAAATATAAACTATGTCATTCAAAATATGCTCTAGGGAACAGTAAAATCATGGTGAGCCATACCCTTTCTCATTAAAGACAGGAAAGCAACAGTTACAATTACCTTAACATAAAATGATGTAATAGTTTATTCAAATTACTTTTATATTCACTTTAATTTCAACGCAAATATTCCTACAATATGAAAAAATTTGACAGATTAAGTGTTTAAATTTCATCTCATCTAAATAAAATGTTTAAATTTTAAATATGTAATAGGGTCCCTATAAATAAGAAAAAAAGCTTCAAGACTCCAACACCTCAGCTATTTTTTGTAAAGATTATGATTTTCTGAGTCAAATGATGAAAATCTTTCCTAATATTTAGGCCATCTTAAATCTACTCTAAAAAAATAATCAGAGAATAGCAGGAAAAAAATATTAGCTAAATACTGGAAATGAGTTTAATGTATAAAACTACAGGGAAATAAATATTTTTGATGACTTCATTTAAAAATCATCATTTTAAGCAATTATGAGGTTGTGCTTTGGAAATTGTTCAAACACACACACCCCTAATAAGTTCGCTATGATAAATTACATTTTAAAACAGATGTATCTGAACTAGAAGCTATGGAAACATGAAGTTTCAGAGAAGTAGGACGGGTAATTTTTTTAAATTCTCTTTAATTACTTATGCTCTTATTTTAAAAGTTTTCTTCAAGTACAAGCAAATGGAGTTTTTTATTCATACATTAAATTAAGTCTAATTCAATTTAATTACAGTAATAGATGCTGTTTTTCTTAACAAATTTGATAAAATATCAATATCTCTGAATCTCCTATAATTTCAAAAAGAATCATAAGACTCAGTCAAAACTTAAATTTCATAAGAATTTTTAAAATAAGGCTTGACATTTTATTCTGCTTGAGCAAAGTGAGAAGCGAAGTAAATTGTAAAATTAAGCAAACGGAAAAAAATCACAGCAAACAATCTATTCCTAGAACACTTTCGTAATTATGTTTGTCTGCCCTAAAAACAAAGCAAAAGAAATTTCCGAATCCACTAAGCTACTCCCTTGGCATCTTCTCATATCTGGACTATTCTAAGATTCGGTTCCAAACTTTTCCAAAAACTTCACTTTAGTACAAGTTTTTAATTTAGATAAATAAAGCTTTAATTCAACAGGCTGACACAGCAAATTTAGGGTCTATAAAAGAATGTAACACATGCATCAGAGAGCTTTAGAGTCAATCTTTTTTCCTCTGGAAAGATATGATTTTTTATAACTTGTCAAAATTTGCCATTTTACATCAGCATATTTAACTTCACCATATCTGACTATAACAAAAGCACTTTAGAATAAAAAAGTGTTAGATTAAGGAATGCATTAAACAACAACAAAAAAAACAAGTATACTGAGAACAAATTATCTCCCAACAACTACATAATTAAAGGAAACAAGCTAAGGGTTACTTTAAAAACAACTGGCAATATAAAAAAAATTTTTTTTAATGTTTTTAAATAAAGCATGCCCATCCTATTAGAGCAGTTCTATGTCACATCCTTCTGAATCTCATGCAGTGTATTACACTTGCACGTGGTTATTGAAAACATCTTTAGCCTTTTTTAACAGAATCTGAAAGCAACAATTTCACAGCAGCCTAGTAACACATGAGCCTTCTTCAAATCTTTTTGTTACCAGGGTTATCTTTTGTGGACAAAGTTCTTCCTATAAATAATACTGGCCTAGCAGCAGTCAGAAAAACTAAACGTTAAAATCCTAGCTCATTCATTTATCAGCTATTTCACCTTAAATTCCACAACCTAAAGGCAAAGGTACTGACTTTCAAAGGAATATTATACTTATTATATACCAGCAGCTTTATACCTCAACCACAGTACTACTGGCAATATGGGGCAGATAATTCTTCGTTGTGGGAGGGGCTGTCCCATGCAAGATGTTGAGCAGCATCCCTGGCCTCTACCCACTAAATGCCAATAGCATCCCTGCCCTCTTGACCTCCCAGCTGTGACCACCAAAAATGTCTCAACATTGCCAAATGCCCAGACAAGATGGGAGGGGTTCATCCCAGTTGGCAATCAATATTCTGAAAATATCTAAAGTATACGCCTAACAAACCTACAAAAACAATCCAACAAGGATTTTTATCATGTTACAGATGTGGAAACTAGGGTTCAGGAAGGTTAAGTAGTGTATCTTTTATTACACAACTGATCAAGAGGCTGAGCAAGGATTCAAGCTAGACTTTAGGCCTAATTCCCAAATCTATTCTTCTTTCATTCCACTATACCACCTTTCTAAACTCATTGCTTCATTTACAAAATCAGGATATTTGCCATGCTGAACTATTTAGGGTTTACAAATCAAATGCAATAATGTGTACATTCTATTAACCTAAAGAAGATAACAATGCATAAGGATTTGCTTGATTGGAGACAATGTAATACAGTAGTATACAAAGTATGATCTCCAGAACACCAGCATCTGCATCTCTTGGGAACTTGTTAGAAACACAAATCCTAGGCTCCAACCTAGACCTAATGAATCAAAAACTCTAAAGGCAGTGCAAGTAATCTATGGTTTAACAAGCCCTCCAGGTTATTCTGATAGTCCCTAAAGTTTGAGAACCACTGATGTATAACATATTCGGAAAAATATTCCACCAAGTGCTTGCCCCCAAACCATGCATCCTTCTTTGGACTCCCATCTTCTACCAGCTTTTAACAAGTTACTAATTCTATTGGAGCTACTACTCCTACAGTATCAAAAAAAAAAAAGAAAAAAGAAAAAGAGGAAAGGAATGTTTGCCCTATATCTTAGGTTGTCTCCTTTTTTCTTTGCCAAATCAAATAAGTTAATGATTAAGAAAAGGGTTTGTTTAAAAAAAAAAAACAAACAAAAAAAAAACCTAAACAAATATAAGACATCGCTAAGGCATACACTAGCTTATTCTATTACTTTAATTAAAAATTTTAAAAAGTCCTTCTGATTCAAGTCCTCATCTTTTTATATTTCATAAATAAAAATGTTAAATGAATTTTACAACATGGCTAAATTAAGCCTGGCAAAGCAATTTTCACATTATGGGGGCAGGAGGGGAGAAACAGAAAAACCCAGGCATCCTATTTTATCTCTTAAAGACTCAGAGTAAAGTAATTCAGAAATACACATTTAAAAAATACCTGAAAATCAAGCTTAGTAACATCCCCCAAACTTCATTTTAAAAGCAGAAAAAACTTTTCAATTCTATTTATTAATCTCCAATCGGTTGAGTAACTAGAATACTCAAAAAAAAAAAAAAAGTCTCACTAATTCATGAGAGGAAAAGAATTTTAAATGGAAAAAAACTGCATACATTTTAAAACAGTTGTTTGTAACTATGATGATGTATGCTATATTTATAAATCACTTTAGGAATACATCCGATTTGAAGAATACCTAAGTCAAATCACAATGCATTTCGTAATACCTTAAATCATCCTCTTTAAAAGAACAGAAGTATTAAAGATATAAAAAGAGAATGTAATCCTTGCAATTATTACTAAAGAGAGGACCTTAATGTATTTTAGCGTAAAAATCTACAAAAATCAAAGGAAATAAAATTCAAAACTATCCTGAAGGGCTTTAATATATAAATATTAAATCAACTGTAGTTTTGGGTTGTGATTTAAAGCAAAACATAGGTGCATGTAGCATTAGAGAGACATAGAAAGTAATAGAGAAAGCATGTTAGACAACTCAATTTTCCCAGATGTCAAAATGCACGGTTCAATCTACATCCTAGACTTGGACCAAAATATAGCCAGTTTTACTACACATAACAAAATATGTAAAAATGACATAATCAGTCACATATATACTTAAACAGGACACCATTCATTCTGCAATGCAAAAAAATAAACAAGCAAAAAATTAACTCACTGAAAATCAAGTGTTTCACTATTTGAGGGTACTGTGATACAGCTGGGAGACCAATAAAGAAAGGCAAAGAAAAAATAATGATTCCTTGCACACATAATAGTCTTTCTTTACTAGGCAGGTCTCAAGCTTATTCCATCCTTCCCCATATCGGATAAGAATAACTGAAATAAAGAAATCCCTTAGGTCTTTCTTCCCATTTCTAGGGCCTAAAATTATATTGAGAACGTTAAAAATGAAAATGGTACACAGTACAGTGGTTTAACACTATATTTAAATTCCTGTATTATATTAATGCACTGCCAGAATACATTAAGTGCAAATAGTATTGTAATAAATGCAATTGGCATTCAAAGTTGCATGATTCCCCCAAAATCTGACCTTAAAAAGAAATGCTAAGAACTATACCTTTTTTGATAAAGTTTACATAATTCTTGTATCGTACATTTAAAGTTTTCTTTCATTTTAGGTGGAGATTACTCTTTGTGGCTAAAACTGTATAATATTTAAGTTGAGCTATATTTCACACTAAAGAAAATTTACTATTATAACAAATTTTTATTCTAAAACTTCTACTTTAGTATGTCATAATAGGCAGTTTTCATCTTAACCTTAGTATTTTAAAGCAAATACTTTTTGATTAACTTCTTTAGTTAATAGTATGAGGAAGCATAGCTTTACATTCTATTTATGATGAAACAGCAAAATCACAGACGTGTCATACTCAGAGCTCCTAAAGAAATGCCCCTATTTTAAAAAATACCCAGAACCCGAATCAATTAAAATTCTAACATATCCAAAACTGAGGAAATTCAGTTATAATTGTTGCTCCTCCTATAAATGAAAAAAAAAAAATTTGTCATCTATTGGTAATCTGAAATTATAATTTTTAAAAGGAACAGTTACCATTTAAGTATTTAAAACATGGCAGGTACTATGCTTTCTTATATCATCTCTTTATTCTTCAAGAAAAACTTTATGTAGGTAGCTACCATTATCTCCATTTTACAGATAAAACAGATTGAGAGGGTTGATTAACCTACTCGAAGTCATCCAGCTACTAAAGGGCAGAACCAGGATTTTCACACAGGTAGTCTGGCTCCAGAGCACACTGCCTCCCTAAAATCTAAAATGAAGCAATGTACACATAATCTGTAGATAAAACTAATACTTGATATTTTAATGTAATTTAAAATAGATTTAACCTTATTTGAAAATTCTAAAACAGTATCCACCAAGGTAATCTCTTCTTTAAAGAGAAAAGAAGTTCATTTTCAAGGAACATTATGGTACTTTGTTAATTTTGTATTTTTTATACACATTCACTGTGAATCTAACTTATAAGCATTTGAATATTATGTATACAGTCTTCTTTCCACACTACATAAAGATTAAGAATCTTTTGCTGGCAGGTACAAGCCACAGTATCCATTTGTCAAGATTCTCAACATTACCACCAAGTGTACACCTAATAAACTGAAGTTATCCACCCATCTCCTCAATGCCAATTGTTGCAAATAAAGATAATCTGCCTTAACAATACTTGAACAAAATTAAAACCTCCTGATCAAAATTAATTCACACTAAATTATGTTCATTCTTCTTATAGTAATATTTTTCCAACAGCATTTTTTTTTATTCCAATGCAAATTATTTTGAAAGAAACAAATTGTTAATAACTTTTCTCTAACCAATGAAAAAAATTTGAAAAATTACGGGATGGGTGAATATTCAAATCCAATATATTAATTTCTCCTTTCCTGACAAATGAAAGTACTTTACATTATTAGTAAGTATATATATTCAACATTTACAAAGAGATTCATTATTCACAGATCAAAACACTTTGACTACCTAGCAAAGAATACGGCCTATATTAAAGAAGTAAAGATGTGTTTGCTCAATAAATCCTTATTAACATAAGGTTATTCAGTCTAACCTCAAAATTACTGATATCTCTGATAAGTACACTAATTTCAAAGCAACCAGATAGAATGCAATTATAAAACAGAACTGAATATTTACCAAAACCATTAGTACTGACCCCAATCTCACAAGATGATACAAACGTCTTAAATCACTATCCTTAGAACAAATCCTAACACCTTTCCTTAATGAATTCAGGCCACAAAAGAATTCTCTAATACTAACTTTTCTTAAAATCAAGTTTATCTAACAGAAAAGGTGAAAGAGAACAAAAGTTGAATAACAATGAGGATTCTATAAAATAGAAATAAAAATGCAGAACTAATGGTCTCTACAGGAAAAAAATATACCAAATAAATGTCCTATACTATCATTAATAACATATCTTCTGGAAGCTAAATCCTTATAGTACAGCCAAGGCCTTACGTTTCAAGTAACTGAAAAACTGTCATGTGCATACACACTTCTAAATTTCTCATTACAAACTCCAATTTCACATACATTAATATAAAAACACTTCCTATTCTTTTGTCTTACGAAAAAGGCTGAAGTAAAAATTTTAAAATAGGATATTTACTTAGTGTGAATTAATATTGAAACTTTGTGAATTGATTTTCCCATAATAAATACTCCTGCATCAAAAGTCACTGATTACTTGTTAAGCGTCTTAAAAATTATTAAAATGTATTAGGCTTATCACCAAACAAAAATATCAATGGGGCAAATCTCAAAATGAAACACTTGAAAATAAGAACTGAAGAGTTCATTTCCAAAAAGTAAGAAATTTTGTAACATTAATATATGTTCTGTGGAAGCAAGCACAGAATTTTGTAACATTAAGAGGTTTGTATACTATAAGTGGTTATTAGGAAAAAGCATATATTCTGTTCCATACAAAAATTAAAATATCACAAATCACTTTTCTCATGCTAAAATTCTAAAAGGTAATACACACAAAAGCATCTTTCCCTATCTTTCTAAAACTGAATTTAAAACTAAGGTGGTGAATTTCACCATATTTTACAATGCTTATTCTCTTAGTATTTGAGTATAAGCAATGTAAATGTGCATTAATGACAGTAATACTGTGCAAACATTTACCATGAACAGCAATAAAATTCCCTTTTCCTTACATTAAGTCATATAAACTATAAATTACTCTTTTCATATGAGCTTTATTCTTGAATAAACTTTATGAAAATGAAATCTGTAAATTATCACAAAGCATAACCCGGTCATGTTGTACAGGAAAGAAATAGAACTTAGTATATATACATAACAGTGTAAAATAAAAATTGTGAATAGAATTTTTAAAAAGCCTCAAAGTATGGTCATTTCAGTTATCACTAATCTTAAGAGAATACAGCTAACTTCAATAGTCACCATATTCTGTATGTTAAAAATATTCCCTTTGAAGGTTAATAATAACAAATTTATCAAACAATAAAAATACAATAGAAGCATAACGTTTCTATGAAATCTAAAGACACTAGATATTTTATAGCCTCGTGTTCAGCACTGCTTTCCAAACTAACATTAAGAATAAAATCTTACCAACAAACTATTTTTGGAATAATTCAATCTTGCAAAAATCTTTTACAACCGAATTATGGTCCTCAATTTTCCTTTGAGAAATCATTTCATTATTAATTAATCTATCAGATAAAAGTTGCTTTTATAAAAGAGTTTAATTTTCAACAAGGTAGCCACTGAAATAGATCCTACAACCTGCCAGAGACAAAGTCTTCAATGGCCACTTTAATTTTTTCCCCCAACAATAAACACAAAACACCAAAGTGAAACCAAGCAAACCAAAGTGCTTTGGTATTATCAAAATTTCTGGAAGTGTAACGATCAAAAAAAAAAAAATCAACACTTCACTGACTTTTTCCTAAGTGATTTTTTCATATCAACATTTGGCTCAATAAAACCACAACTCTAGAAATTAAGTGTTATTAGTCATTTGATGCAATATTTGATACTTTCTATGCATATCATAATGAAAAATACAGTTTTAAAGAAAGTTTTAAGTCACATAAATTTCACATATAGAGGTACACATACTCTAACATAAAAGGAGAAATGGTCAACCACTTCACTACTCACATATAAGAACCTGGTGGAATTTTAGTCTTATAATCCTGATAATTTTAAATCAAATGGGTAAAGTAAAAATAGCATGAACATATTTTGATTACTGAAAGCAATCTGCCTACCAAAGGCATTCTAGACATTTTTTTGACTAAGGACTTTTTAAAAAAAATTAAATATTTCATTAATTTGTTCTTATATATCTAGATGACTGTCAATACATACCAAGAGTACACTACTTCTGAAATGTTACAAATGATTAATTCCCCATAATTAATTATCTTGTAGGCAAGCAGGTCAAGGTCAGCCTTAGTAAAGTTTTTCAATTAATGTAATCTCCAAAATGTCCAATTATTTTTTTCTATTATTGTTTTTAACTTAGAAACTGTTACATTTTATGGGCTGTTTCTTTGGAAACTTTTATCGTCATTTCAAAACAAAAAACTTGGGGAAAAGTAACTGTGCACATTTATGCGCAACTACATAATCCAAAGGAATAAAACCTCTTCAAACAGAAAACATTTTCTTAAAAAAAAAAAAAAAACAAAAAACAAAAAAAAACACTTCCCCACAATTTTTAGCATATACACGTTGGTGTTAGCATCACTCAATCTTAAGCAAAATAGTTACTGATATTTGCTAAGAAATAATTTTTATGAATATTATTAACATTTAGGCAATTACATAATTTTAACTAAATATTAAACTGCTACAATTCACACTACCAAAATTTTGACCTTAATAAAATGTTTCAGTCACCTCAGATCAATAATTTGATTGCTTTTCATGCCTTATACACTAGCCTACGAGTAACCCTTCAATTCCTGTTAATACTTTCCATTTTGCAAAAAGGAGGGCTCTATCCCTATCCTTGATCAAAACTAGTTTATTATATCTGAAACTGCAAAGATTTAATGCCTTTCAATAACCACTATCTTTTGAAGTACAAAGGCCTTTTAGACAGCCAAAACTACATACCATTAAAATTTCTTGGGTTTGTCTTATTTGACAAGCTGACTCAGTAAATTTAACACTGCATGAAAAAGCTAACATACCTACAATCTGAAGTTGGAATAACCCTCTTGCCAGCATTTCTGGTTATTAGATGGTAAATTATACTTGACATGCTACACAAGTCAGAGTAAATTTAAGGGATACCCAAAGCTGTCAGAGAACTTGAAACTTAAATAATGTAAGTAGGAATTCTGGCATCATAAAACTTAAATTTCAAGTGAGAACTGAAGTTTAATCTCTGCAAACACCATTTGCTACACTCAATCCCTTGAACCTACCTACACATTATCATCTGGGATCAAAAACTCAATCTCTATTCTATCACGTGTGGCAAGAGCACTGAATGTAAAATGCTACCTTCAACTGCGAATTTCATTCCCTATCCTACATCATCCCATTAGGAGAGAAAAAAGCAAATTTAACAAAGATCTAATAAAAGCGCCTTATGAGGTATAAAATGGCACTATTGATTTCAACCAACAGAACTTCTAAATGCAGGTCAAAGTTGTAATTAACTTAGTTTAAGAATACAAACCATATACTTTTGTCCTCAAATGAGCACCATATATGCTTAAAACGATTCTGCTTCTAAAATTATGCAAATCAGCTCAAAACTCACATTTTAAAACAATCTATCAATGCAACCCAGGAAACTAAGAACAATCACTGCAAGATTCTGATGCAATATGCGTACGTGAAGCACTAATTTTCATTTTAATCTGATCTGTACCCTTGATCTAGGGCCTAAAGCCAAGATTTAATGGAAATATGCTCAACCTCAAAGCATCTATTTTTCTGTTCATTTAGTAGACCGGATTACCGAGCTCACTAATCCACTAACAGCGTACTATATCCTGTATTAACGGACAATAGCCTTTAGGAAGAGACCCTATACAAGCTAAGAAACCAATCGGTGCCTTGACACTTGCAACCAGGCAGGAGTTCCCTCTAGCCGAACACACCCTACGTTAAATGCATTCAAGAGACGCAAAATGCATATAATCTAGAAATTCGACCAGGGTTAAATGTTATAGTCACCCAAACTACGGAAATTTTTCGCATCCGTCTACTCCCACGTTCTAAGAGAGTGACAGAAAGGCAAAGGAGCTGCCGCAGAAATGGATACAGGTCAAGTCTAAGTCGAATCCATCCTCTTGATATCTCCTTTTGTTTCTGCTAACGATCTCTTTGATGATGGCTGTCATGTCTGGGAGCCTGTGGCTGAAGAAAAAGGAGGAGAGAGATGGCAGAAGCTGCTGGTGGCGGGGCTTCTTCTGCAGGATGGAAATGGCTTTGGACTTGGCGGTAGCTGATGCCCCTCGCTCTGCCGCCGCTTGGCTCTGGATCGCAGCCGGGTAATGGCTGCTGCGGCGGCTGCTGGATGGTTGCAGCGACTGGGCCTGCTTCTCCTCACCAGCCAGAGGCCTGGCAGCAGCGGCAGCGGAATGGGGAGAAGGCGAATAATCCTCGGAACGGCTGCCTCCTCCGGCGGCCTCCGGAGCCCGGGCCAAGGGGGGTGCGGCGGCGGCGGAGGGGAGGTTTAAAACCGGCCCGGGTCCCTGGATGTGCCGCCGCCGCCGCCGCCGTGTTGGAGGCAGTAGAAGGGGAGAGACCAACTCTCCGGCGTTCCCAGTTCTGGAAATGGTGACAGGCGACTCCGACCCCCTCCCCGGAGCTGCAGCCGCTGCGGCTGCCGCCGCCGCTTCTCCCCCCCGCTCCAGGAGCGGGAGGTGCCGCCGCTGCCGCGCCTCAGCCGGCTCCCGCCTGAGCCCACGGCTTCCACCTTCCCTTTCAGAAGCCGAGAAAGAGAGTGCTGTACGGTTAGAAAAGAAAACGAAGAGGAGACGAGGAACGCCGCCGCTGCCGCCGCCGCCGGCCGGCCGGCTCCCCGAGGGCGCTGCCCCCGCGGCTGCTCACAGGCGCTGAGAGGGGCTCTGGGCCGCGGCCGCCGCCGTCTCTCATCTCCCTCGCCTGAGCCCGGCCTCGCCTCACAGCGGCTCAACTCTCAAACTTCCATCATGGCTGCAGCTTCCGAGAGGAGAGAACTGAGCGCAGCCGCGTCCCAGCGTCCGATCGTGTATCCTGCCGCAGTGCACAAAGAGTTCCGCCACATCACCGTCCGCCGAACTGCCCGCCCCCTCCGCCACCGCGCGGGGAGCCCGAGTGCCTCGGGAGTCCGAGGGGAGGCGAGAGACTAACGCGACCGCGCTGGGGGAAGGACAGGGTAGGACAAGGGAGGTAGGGAGGTAGGGAGGGGCCGAAGCGGAGTTCGGGTGCGAGTGCCGAGCCCCCAACCTGCTGGGCAGGCGCTACTGAGCATGCCCAGTGTGACTGTCCGGGGCTCGCTCGGACTTGTTCCGAGGCGCCCGCCAGTAGATGCACTTGCCGCGGCTGTTTCTGTAGCAACGCAAGACAGGAGGAACGAGCTAAGGCTTAGTCTGTGCCCAGAAACCCAGCCAGAGGCAGGGTAGACTGTTGGGGGATAGGAGAGCTGAAGATGGAAGCTGAGGTGGGTGCATTGAGCGGTGTCACTGACGCGAGTCTGAGATTACCTGTGCACAGGTGCAAAGGACCGGATGACTGCACTGGTCAGTGTACAAGGAAACGCAGGGACGATCCTTATAGTGAGGAGACCCCTCCCCTTGCCTTTGCCCCCAAATTTCCCCAACACGGCCTGCAGCCTCACTTTCCTTTTACACCGTTGTGGGAACACAATCGTTCGCAGGGATTTGACTGCAGCAACCTTTCCGAAAAAACCCACCTCCCGTCCCCTCCCTCTCCGTATCCTCAAGGTGTCAGTCTTAGCACAAAGAACAACCCCCTATTGTGTCTCCAGTGTGTATCACCTCATCCGGCTCTTTTTCACCGCCCCACCTCCCGCTTCCCCGGCAAGTCGGCTCATTTGCCCTAAAACATGAAAGCTCCCAGCTGAGCACGCTGTGAGCGCATGGCCCTTGAATTTCTTTGTCCTAAAGGACAACTGTCCAGGTAGACTGGAAGCGGATCTCCATGGTTGATGCACCCCGCATCCCCTTGCATTGCCCCCTGGAGGGCCGAGCATTTCCCCCACTCCGGGATCCAGTTGGGTTCACCGCATTGAACTCAAGCTCGGTCCCCAGAGGCTACCTCGCCCTGCCTCATTTGAGCCACTATGAAAACCCGGAGGGGTGGATCGCCCCAGAGCCAGGTTCCGTGCTCCCCCAAGCGGGCGGTTTAAGCCAGAGGCCGGGTTGCTGGGCCCGAGTGTAAAGTACGGGACGGTAGGAAACTGCAGCCCCTGCGAGTGGGCGGGGTCGAGGAGACTTAGGAGGGTTTAAGAGGAGGAGGAGGGATACACAGGCCACAGTCGGAACTACTTTCAGGAGGAGGTCACGTGTGTTCCTAGTTGGGGAACTTTCCAAATTCCCACTGCTCTATGATAGCTGGGAAAGCGAGCTTACTTTGCCCGGGGTATTCCCGCTTTGTGCGGGCTGCAGGACCCTAGAGCCTCCTGAGTCGCGGCGGAAAAACTGGCTCAGAGGAGCGACCCACCCGAGTACCATTGCCTGGGGAGCTGGTTACACAAGCACCTACATCCAAGCACGTGCCCCCGCCTCCCCGCGCCGCTGGCCGCCGCCGCTGACTTCTTGCAGACGGCGGAGCGAGAGTTCCCAAGCTGGTCCCAACCTTCGCCTGCTACACAGAGCAAGCTAAACTGCCGAGACCTGAAACTCCTAGATCTGAATTGGTTAACACTGCACGTTCCCAATCGTGGAAGAAGTTTGGTCTGGGGGGCGGAGGTCTGGTTCCTCTCGCTTGCTAGTGCCTTTATCCTTAGGGCGAACCTTTCTGGTGCTGTGCTCGTGAGGCAAAAGGTATCTCCTGCAGCAGCCAGCTGCTGGAATTCACCGATGTTGCATCAGACTTCCAGTCACTATCCCTGAGCTGGTGAACGTGCCGCACCTATTGTAAACTTAGCCAAGTGACTTATCTTGTCGGAGAACCTAGTCAATGGCCGTCAGCCCGGAATAAACCTGTCAAGTAGGCTTAAAGCCCCGATTAGTTGGCCTATCCCGGTGAGAGATCTAGTTCAGAAATGCTAAGAACTGGAGCGCTTTTACCCCGGCATTGATCAGCTGCAAAGCGAGTTGTCCACCTGCTCAGAGAAAACGGGCATCAATAACACTAATCTAGGAATTTCTTCCTTTTTTTCCCCCTGAGAAGTAGAACTCAAGGAGACAACTGGAGTCCAAAAGTACGAGTTGAGACGTAGGCTGAGGCACTGGATCGTTTTTAAATCTGGGAAACTAAGGATCAATTTACATGTGTATTACAATAATTGAGACTTAGTGCCTAGAAAAGTCTAAAGAGAATTAATTCAGTGTTATGAGAAAGAAGATTGTATATGAGCACATCATAGTTGCAGGCAGCCCCTGAAGACTAGAAACCCCTAGAGACCCAGCTTAGAAGCCACGGGCCATTACCTAACTCCAAAACTAATTAAACCAGAGATATTTACAGGGTTCTTGAGATCTCTGAGGCTCCATAAAACTTGGTATTTATATACAACAGCCTTTTAAGATGGCTTTGTAAGAGTTAGCAACCTGCCGAACCTTCAATATTGATGTTTATTGGAAGGAAGCTGGTTTTGTGTATGGTCCTGGTCACCCTGGGGGAGGCAAGGGCCACAAGTGGAAAGTGAAATGGAAAGCAACCTGGAAAGAATAGGAGAAAGGCCTACTCTTACATTGCTTTTCAAAGATAAAAATCCTGTCCACATAGCCTAGTATGAGCCAGACTTCTTTGTTTTACAAATAAGTAAAGATAAGGAGTCCCTGATGTCTACATGTTCCACTAGTTTATATGGTAAGAACTTGAGCTGTGCCCAATTGAATATCAACTACCGCTTGGTGGGGAAAGGCAAAGTGAAGATGAAGTTAAATGGAGGGAAGTGGATTGGGAGGGGTAAAATGTCCGTTTATTTCTCAGGTAGCTGAGCTTGTCCCCAGAGCCCCTGTTAGAAGCATGCCCTACTCTACCCCTCCCCTGGAGCCGACTCTATGTAAGGATTACTCTTCCAGCATCTGAATAGTTCTGAAATCTATTTCCTGGGAAGAAAATGGGTTCGTTTATGCCCTGTTGGTGATAGGCACAAGGAGAGAGGAGCCTTTTCAATTCCCAAGGCAGAGTTATTCTGGAGTAAAGAGGGTGTGCATCACCAGCACTAAAGTGCTAGAATATGAGCCTGGCCCACAAGCACTTCCATCAGCTGAAGAAAGAAAATGGGAAATAGTTCTGCTGCTACTCTAAATATTAGGTCCCTCTACTTTTCTCTAGTGATTAATGAAAAGATCACCAATGTTGGTAGATATTTGGCCAGCCTGACAGCAGTATCGGGTGGTTTATTAAGAGTTGCTGAATAAAAACCTCTTCCCCTTCCCAGGGTTAAGTAGGTTCTTGAAGGTAATCCCTTTTCATATTTTGTTTTTCTTCACTTTTTCTTTCTACCCAAGAGACCTCTGTACCCAGAGGTAGAGCTAAAACCTCTAAATAGCTGACCCTATCTAATGGACAGAAAGGTTTTTTTTGTTTGTTTTGTTTTTTGTTTTGTTTTGTTTTTTTAAGTTAATTTTTCAAGTTTAGTGGCAAATATCTGTTTGGCTATATAGATAATACAATACACATTGGTTTCCAAGCACTTCAGTTCTTTATCTGTCTGGATTCAGAACACCCTAGGGAGAAACAGAAGCTTGTAACAATGGGAGAATTTTAAAAGCTTCAGGGAGACTAACTATATGGAATAATTAGTGAACATGACAAACCAGCTTTAATTATAGTTTCAAACAACTGATTCCAAAACTATTGTTACTATACCCAAAAGAATGTCCAAAGGAAAAAAAAATCTTTTTTTTTGATAAGTGAAATGACCAGCAACTTGATGTGAGAGATATAAATAGATGATGTAATTTTTGTAGGTCCTACAAACTGCTAACATGTCTTTGTTGAACTCTGCACACTATAGTGCCTTTTTCATCTCCCACATGCTGACCTTTCAACTAGAGATCTAAATCAATGACTTTAATTTTTAAGGAATCTTCTATTTTTAATCTGTTTAATCACTGTTTTCCAATTAATGCAGAATAGAAAAATATAACAATTATAGGTCTGACTTTAAACCACCCCAATTCTTCCAATGGTCCAAAGGCTTTCCCCTTATTTCATTTATCCTAATTACAAGTATTGCTGTACTTTTTAAATAAAGATATTTTACCCAAGACATTTCACCAGAAGGCATTGCTATGCAGCATACAAATAACTATATTCTAAAAGAGAAGTTTCCATTATTGTCCATGACCTCTTCATATCCTAAATCTCTCCTGGAACTATTTCAGATGGTACTTGTGTCTTCTTTCACATCTCAGAAATTATCACTGTGAGAAATAAAGGCTGGGTTGGGTGCTCCTGGGAGAACAACAGAGCAGACCAGGCATTGCTGTGTTCAAGGACCATTCAGAAATTGTGACTTGGACTAGGGAGTGATAGAAAAGAAAAGACCTACCATGACAAGATAGCTTTGACTGTTTTCGTTTCCAACCTAACAGTGGCTATTGGATATTCTACTTTGGCGCCCTTAATACTAACTCTAATCTCTAACCCAATGGGACATATATTTTGCTTATTAGCTCTTCCAGTAAAAGAAAAAATATAATTTCTATATACCAGCAGGTACTGGGGCATTTATCAGGTGCTTTACAGAGTAGCCCTCATTTGTCTAAACAGTGAAGCAAGAGTTCCCAAGCTGTTCCCAACTTTCCTCTGCTACACAGAGCAAGCGAAACTGCCGAGACCTAAGACTCCTAGCTCTGAATCGGTTAACACTATGCGTTTCCAACCATGGAAGAAGGGGTTGGGCCTTCTGGGTACAGGAGGGATGTTGTTAATAAATTAAGGTTGACCATCACCTCACTCCTTCAAATCTTCCCCTTTATAACATCCTTCTGGTGTATGAGACATTACTTTTTCTGACAACAAAGAGTATCTTTTTGAAAGAGAAAGTGCACAAGACAACTTGGTTTAAAGTACCTTTTTTGTCTGTCTTCTTGATGGCACAAGCCAACTTGGTTTAAAGTACCTTTCTTTGTCTGTCTTCTTGATGGTACTGGGTCTTACCTTCATTCATTCATTTAATGATTTAATCAACAAACATTTGAGTGTCTATTATGTGCCAGTACTATGTTAAGCTCTGTGAACAAAGCATGACTATGGCATATAAGATCCAGCGCTTATGAAACTTAGTCTCTCTGTTTTACAACCTCTTCACAGCTCATGGAGTAAAGTTAAAGAATAGAAAATATCCTTAAGTTTGATAACTGTTTCAATTATCTATTGCTGCATAACAGACCACCATATACTTAGTGGTTTAAAAGAACAACCATCATTTATTTGCTCACAATTCTGCAATTTGGGAAGGGCACAGCTGGATAGTTTTTCTGTTCCCCCACGATATCGGCTGGGGTCAGACATGTGATTGCATTCAGCTATGAGTTTGGCTGGGGCTGAAATGTCCAAGAGGGCTTCACCCACATGTTCAGCACCTCATCTGGGAGAGATGAAATATCTGGGACCTCCCTCTCTTCATGTGATTGCTCATCATTCAGTGGTCCACTCCAAGCTTCTTTACATAGTGACTGGATCCCAAGGGGAGAAGGCAGAAACTACAAAGTCTCTTAAAGCTGGGGTTTGGAAGTCTCAGAACATCATTTTCACTATATTATCTTGGCTGAAGCAAGTCACAAGGCCAGCCCAGATCCAAGGGGAAAGGAAAGAGTTTCTACTTCTTAACAGGAGGAGTGGCTGTGATGGGAGGAATTTTAGCAATCATATTTGGAAACACTCTATTATAATCCACCCTCTGGCCACGAAAATTCACACATATGCACTCACACAGAGACATGTAAAATACACTTGCTTCCTCCCCCAAATTATCATTCTGTATAGCATTAGCTCTAAGGCCCTGGATCTAGTAACATACATGAGTTCCAGAAGTGGATGAGGTGTTTCAGATGTTGCTCCTCTTCATCTGGAGACCTGTGAGCTAAAAAGACAAGTTATGTACACAACATACAATGCTGAAACCAGGGATAAGATTACCGCAACAGACACTCCTGTTCAAAAGTGGGGAAAATGGAAGGCTCTTGGCAGGCACTAGTCCATAGCATCCTTAAGCCAAGCACAGTCATTTTGACTCTAAGGATTTAGTTCTCCATTAGGGTCTGATTCCTCTCCCTCAGAGTAGTCCCCTAATTCGGTGTTCTTGACTCTCAGTCTGGGGTCCAGGCTATCACCTCTGAGTTAATCTTCCTTTTCCATAGGAAACTGCCTGCCCTTTACAGTTGAATAGCTCCCTCAGATTCCTTCCTGTCTATATAACTTTGGGTGCCCAAAGGCTTTTTTTGTTTTCATTTTGAATTATCTCCTTCTTCTTTAGTCCAAGCTGCTGGAGGTTTTATCTATAAAATTCTCTTCAAAATTTTGCAGGTTTTCTGACTCTTATTGGAGTTCACTACTTGCCACAAAGCGACATCTTTAATTCTTTGAAAACCTCTACGTTGGACCTTGTTGAGTACGCTCTTTCCCTAAATCAACTGTCTTTGCTAAATCTACTCTTCACTCTTTGCACTACTTAATGACTTTTGCTGCTCAAAGAAAATTTCCTCCAGAAATAATCACAGAGTACCACAGTATTGCCACCATTAAGGTAGTGAGCTACTACTTTATGATCTAAGAAAACTCAAAGATTCCCTGTTTCGCCAATCCCATTTTGCAAATGAAGAAACTGAAGCCCAAATGGTTTACATGTGCAAATTACATAGCTATTCATTGAAGGATCCTAGATTGGGGCCTGGGAAATTTCTTGATATTCCTTCAGTGAGTAAAGATAAGAAGAAAACCCCACTTTTATAGGAACCTAAACAAGTTAGAGAAAAATTCAACTTGAGATAGCTTTTAATGGTATTTTCAAGCCTTGGACAGAGGTGAATGAAGGGAACAAGATGAACTGCCTAGGTGGAGACAATAAATAGGGACAGTAAACAATACAATTACTGGTGCTCACACTCTGCCCTTAACTGAAATTAGACCCTGAGATTTAGGGCTTTTAAGATCAAAAATAAAAACACAAATTTCTGCATGATGTAAATTTGCTTCTCCTCAGTTCCTAAGATTATGTGGACAGTATCTTCCAAACAAGAATGTAAAAGACGCAGCTGTTATATGTGGACTGAAAAAAAAAACTAAAAGGGACCACACTTCTGAAATGAAGGGTATGCCAAAAGTGACTGGGAATAGAAAGGAACACTGCCACCTACTGAAGAGTTGGTGTCAATAAAAATGGTGCCATGCATAGATACAGCATTTTCTACAGGGCTCAGAATCAGTTAATTTGTTTATAGTCTGAGCAGGTTAGTGCAGAAAATTTAATTCTAGAATCCATCAAGCCAATTTGTGCTGGACAAAGGTTAGTTTATCTCTGGTATAAGGGTGGTAGAGACTTGTATCCCTGCTTCCCTTTTTTCTACAAAGTTATGCCTATTACCTCTGTATGTCTTCCCAAAACCTAAATCCCAAAATAATAAAATATACTTGATTAAGACTAGATGAAAATGATATGAGAAGAAAAAAACAATACAAAGAAGTTTATTCATGTAATACATCCATGTAGTTAAAAATTCCCAGTGACTCACCACTATCCTTCCCCAGGTAAATGTATTTTTTTTCCTTTTACTCTTCCCATTTCTTCCTCATCTATTCATATACAAATATACATACACACAAAAGACAATTACAAGAGATGGCAGGTAGAAAGTTGCTGATCCTTTGTATAAAACCTCAGTCTCTCCTCTCTGCTATGGTCTAAATGTTTGCATCCATGAGCCCAGCCCCAATTCTTATGTTGAAACTTAACTTCCAAGGTGATGGTATTAGGAGATGGGGCCTTTGGGAGGTGATTAAATCCTCGGGGTAGAGCTCTCATGAATAGGATTAGCGCCTTTATAAAAGAGCCTGGTAGCGCTTCCTTTCCCTTCCCCCACACCACATGAGGTTACCTCTAGAAGGACGCCGTTTATGAACCAGGAAGCAGGCCCTCACTTGACACAGAAACTGATGATGTGGGCACTCTGATGTCAGACTTTCAGCCTCCAAAACTGTGAGAAATAAGTTCCCATTGTTTATATGCCACCTAGTCTGTGGTATAGTGTGATATCAACCTGAATAGACTAAGACATTTTCTTCCACCTATCCTACTCTCCTTTCTCCTGTTCTCTTTCTTGCCATTTTCTTTCTTCTTATCCCAATTTTCCTCCTCCTCACCTCTGTGTTTCAAGATTCTCCTCATTAATATAAAAGAAACTGATATGGCTAGGAGACTAGGTAGGAAGGTGATATTTACAGGACTGCCAAATTACATAGTTCCAAGGGCCACAATTCACATTGTACATGACGCTATTGCTTCATGCTTTTTGATTTTGTAACTACATGAATGTAATATCTTTAATTTGATTTTTTAAAACCTAACCTTAGTGGCCCAATGGTGGGCCATTGTTTAATTCCATGGTTCCACTTAATTACAGAATAAAGCAGTTCTGGACTCTGCCCACTTGTTTCTTATTAACAATGTCTTAGGATTAACAAAATAAGTTCAAAAGATACTATCATCGTGATTTAGATTTTTCCGTCTTGTACGAACATCAAAAAGAATACCATAGAAAAACCTAACATTGTTATACCTGCCTTAGAAGAGAAATTTTATCTTTTCTAAATATAATAGATGAAGGGTTCTGTTTTATGGATTTTTGTTACTCATTTATAATGAAATGTGTTGCATTTCACACACGATGTACAGGTTTTACATTTCAGGAAACCCTAGAGGGAAAGGTCTATAAGCAAAGGTCATGGTAATTAAAAATTAATTTAGGACTATGTCAAATCATTAATATAAATTTCTTGAAGCTGGGGAACTGGGAGAAAGCTACTGGATAGAAACAGTCTGTTTTCTAAAGTGGGGGAGACCCCGCGTTTACTTAGCTCTTAAGCAAAGTCTTATCTGAGGTTCCTTTCCTGGACATAGCACCTTGGTCTTCACTGCCTCCCAGAATGCAGACCCAGGACATTGGCTGCTATAGCTCATGGGATCTTTTCTTATATCACCTGTTAAAGCAAGTAGAAGGGAGGCCTTAATTAAGATGTGCCTTATTATGAATGTGTTCTTGTGTACTTGCCAATATAAAATGTTATATTATTAGTCTTTATAATAATTTTTTTTAAATAACTTGTAACTGTAAAATAGGATCATCTGCATTTCAAATCCTGTTTATTTCACAATGTTGAGGCACTTGTCCTATTAACCAGTTAACTTTTCCTTATGATTTGAGTTTGGCACATTATATCGTCTCAGGCTTTAAAGTACAATTCTCTTGCCTGAGAATGGTCATTATTCTATTTTTGAAATGTAGCATCCTTTTCAACTATATCCAGAAATTTGCAAACCAGATTTTTTTTTTTTTTTTTTTTTTTTTTTTTTTGCCGCTAAGAGTTAGCTACCTTAGTAGCTTACTTACCCTGGTAGCTTTCTTGGCTTGGGTTTGCTACCTAACTTTCAGTTATCTCAAATGTCACATAATATTTCTAATAATCTTCTCCATGAGACATCTGTTTATTTTGCAATTAATAGAGGGTAAAGGAGGCCTTAAAGGCATTTTTGCTTCAAGGCACAGAATGTAAACCAAGTACAGTGCTGTCTTTGTACCATCTCGGTAGATGTAGACTATGAAAGCCCTTTAAAGAAAGAAAGTAATGAATACAAATACTTCCAGAAGTTGTCACAAAGCAAATTATAGAAAGAAAGTTGTTGTCTCATAGAACTTCGGTGGCTTACTACACACTGGTCACCAGTTATTTCAATGAAGTGACCATGAGATTTTCCAAAAGTTAGGAAACTCTGATGACTCACATAGATGGACATTCGGAGAGACTTCTTCTGAGTCCCTGAGAGGAAAAGCAATGTCCTCAGTGGTGTGGGTTCTGTGAAACAGCCATACAGCTCAGGAAACTCAACACTAGCAATTCCACTTGACTATAAACCTCATACCAGTGGGTTTCAAACTAGAGAATTGAGGCTCTCAGAAAGTGTTAATTCCAGATCTTTAACCTTTATATTCTCCCTCCTATAACTGATTTACTTGAGAACCAGTGTAGTGAGTGACCCTCTTAGTTTCTAGTCCCCACCTCCCCTTTTGCAGTGGCCCTTTCTCTTATTTTAAAAGAGAAAGATGTACCTCTCTCCATCTGGATGCTAAAACAACGTACTGCCCCAAAGTGTAAAAACCTGCAAGGGGCTAAAGAGACAATCTGAATTAATGACTTTGCTGTTGAGAAGCTGAACGATCCTGCTGATTAACAGCCCTTTCGAAAGTTAAGATTGTTTAACATTACTTGTTTTCTAGTAAATTAAAGGAAGATTTTATTCAAATGGTCTACTGATAAATCATTAAAAATAAGATTACTAAGAGATGTGTAGCATATAATTTGGAAAGCTTTCAAATAAATGAGTGACATCACTAAAACAATTCCTTCCAATTGTCATCTACTTACTTACATGAACAATATTCCTCTGTTTACAGTATGAAACCAAAAACTAGGGTTAAACTGATGCTGAACCTGTCTCCTTCCAGAAATAAGTAAAATTCATTTATGATATACAAACCAATTTTTTAAAAAGCCGATTGATTTCTTTATGTTAAATATTTATCAATATTTAAAAATATTTAACTAATCAATTATGAACTAAAGATAACTAAAATTAATGATTAAAAGTCAGAAGAATTTTTAACAGGAGTATTATGGTCAATGGCATTTTATGTAATTTAATTTAAATTTCTATATAAAATTTGTAGCAGCAAAATATGATAGTGATAAATAAAAGATAATGTATAATATACATTTAGATAAAAATCTATGGCAGAAGTGAAAAAAATTCAAGTCCAAAGAAAAAAAAGAGTGATGTAAAATTTCCCACTGTGAAAGAAGAGCTGTTCTGTTATTAATGTTTTGATGGATAATGATATCAAATCACTATGGTATTTATATTCGATTGGATGCATTTAAGAATTCCACTTTGAAATTAACTCCTTGACAACTACTTAAATTTATGATGAAAAAGCTTAATTTTAGAATTTTCCAAATTGTGGGGTAAGCTAATGAAAAAGTTTAAAGACTTCAACTCTACTGGAACTTTCATACATATATAAGAATGTTCATGGCAACATTATTTAAAATAGGAAAAAGTTAGAAAGAACCTAAATGTCGATCAATATGAATAAAGAAAGTGTGATATTTTCATATGATGAAATATTATACATCAGGTGAAAAGGAATAAATTATATCAATTTATTGATATGGAAATACCTCAAGATTTATCAGATCTTCGTTAAATCTGATCCTCGGAATTACAGTGGGCTCATCTTTCTCTCATATCCTGTCCTCTCACAACAGTCCAGGAAGCTGTGTGAAGTCCATAGGCTGTGTGACATCATTCAAACCTTGTCCCTGAAGCAGAGGACTTCGAATGGGTGTGTAACATGATCATATCACAGTTATGATTTTGAATGTTCCACAGTTGCTTGAGGCATCTTAATGACTACCCCCACTGGGGGTGGAGGGGAAATTAAAAGGGCCAGAGGACCAACAAGAAGGAAAAGGATTCCCTCATCATCTTTTTGAAATTTCTACCTGCGTAGAATGAGGAAGTAAGGTATTTATTTACTTTATAGGAAGAATGAATAGAAGAAATATTAGTGATCTAGCAAATATCTACTAATAAGCAGAAAGTAACTCAGCAATAAATTAATTCTATGATAAAATCACAGTTCAGGAGTTCATTTCTATTGGACAGCAAAATCCATAGTGCCTAGTAATGACAAGTTTGTTGCCCATACATATGAACTTCATTCTTCTCTTTCTGTTTAGAGAAATCTACTTAAATATTTTGAAAATTAAATCCTATTTTTTCATAGACCTAATATAAAATTAGTGATAACATAAAATGGGGAGGTAATAAGTACAATAATGATAATAACTACTGATATTTATTAGCATAAACATTTGTTGATAACATTTAGAAATGTATAGGATCAATAAAGTGCATATGTAAGGTTTTATGAAGACCCCTAGCATGTTTATATTTTCTCTCCTAGGTCTCTGTAAATATGTTTCTATGAGGATAGCCTGGGTGAGCTCTATGACCTAAATAATAATGAATATTACTGATTACATACTACTGTTGAACTAATGTTCAACATGATTTACAGAAATATATCTCATGTACTTCTTACAATATGACCCTACTATACTGTTTCTCTACCATAAGAACTGAAATCATCCCTTTCATATAACAACTGAGGCTTTATTATCATTTCTACAATTTTCCACCTTCAGGAATTTTCTCCCTAAGGTTCTCATTATTCTATAAGCACTGTCCCGGCAGAGCAGACCATCTGAACAGTTCACCAGATGGGCCCATATAGGTCCAAACCTCCATGGTGAAGCAACCTTCTTACAAGTACCTCTACCAAAGGGAGAAAGGAAATGCTGATTGCTTGTATTCATTGACCCTCATAATGTAAACGTGAAAGAAGGATGCAGGGTTATAGCCCTGGACATCAAATTAAATAGATTACCATCTGTTGATAAATATTTCCAACATTTTGCTGTATTTAATACTTTCATGTTACTCGATTCTTTTCTTTGGAGCACAAACTGAAGCATTTCTTGAGTCAGACACTCTAGGTGTTAGTTTACAAGAAATACAACTGTTTTGCTTCCCTATACACTATTCCTCCACTACTTTACCCTGAAATGAAAGATACTTAACTATATATATATTTAGATCATAAATTCCTTGAGAGGTTATTTAGCATGGAGGCTAAAAGCATCATTTCTGGAGCCAGATTGTCTGCTTTCAACTTTTGCTCTTCCACTTATCAGTTGTAAGATCTTTGGCAAGTTATTTAATCTTTCTGTCTCCCAATGTCCCCATTTGTAAAATGGGGATAATAATAGTACTTACCTCAAAGAGTTGTTGTGGGGATTAAGTGAGGATTATATCATTTAGATCTTATTTAATTACACTTTGCTTGTTGCCATCTTTGACATCTTCCATATTGTTTGACATATGGTAAGCTCTCAGTAAATGCCGAATGAATGCTGAATAACTATCAAGTGCAAAATCGAAGATGATAGGAAAATTCTCCCAGTCTTTCAAGATGTTCCCAAAAAATGGTAGTTTTTTAATTATTTTATGTGTTTTATTGATATAATCTTACATCATACCCCTGTTTCAGTTAGAATTTAAATGAGCTGCATTAGCCTCTGAGTCACTCTAGAGTCAAGGCTTGGTAAAGAAATGGTCCAATCGTATTGACCAACCATATGCTTCTCTTAAGTCACATGTCCAACATTATGACATGAGCAAGAATGCATACAACTTCCTTTTCCCACCTACTCAAAGTTCTCTGGGGGCCAGGTTCAGGAGATGTCACCTCCCCCCATGGACAAGATAGCTTTCTGGATAATGTCTCCCAAAAACTAGAAGGATGCTGGTTCCAGCAGAACTGTGCAAAGAGCAAACCATTTCAGGCTTCCCAAGAACCAGCCTCATTCACAATTGTCAGAAGGTACAGTGACACTTAGAATCCAAACTTCATCGAGGCTCCCTAGTGTAAGCCCTGACAACTCCTAATATATCTCAGTCTTAACTTCAGTGAAGCTCTTCCCACTTCCCACTGAAGGTTTTTGGAAGTTAAAAAAAATTCTTGTGTAAACCTCTGTACTTCTCCAAATGCCTAGCAGTTCTTTTTACATATCAGATAGACACTCATTTAAGTATTTACAAACTCAATGACTAAAAGACTACATACTTTTTCAAATACATACTTAAACATACAAATATAACATCAGCTGGATATAATATAATCCCTAGATAATGATATCCATATATTATATTAGATGTATATTAACATGCCATGTTATACAATCCTTTTATTTCTCTACTCTGGTATGAGATATTCTTTGAAAAGACCTTAATCACTATTTCCATCTTTTGTTTCCCAAAGGGAACATCCACAGAGAAAATGTCAGGCTTCATTAATATTCTGTGTCCTAAAGGAGGAAAAAAGGTCTATGAAGCCTTTGTAATTACAAAGCAAACACAGTAATGTAACTTCTCTTCAGTTGCAGCATAAATAACCAAAATTTCCCAGAAGGTAGACTC
Source organism: Eidolon dupreanum (assembly GCA_028627145.1). Classification (NCBI taxonomy): domain Eukaryota; kingdom Metazoa; phylum Chordata; class Mammalia; order Chiroptera; family Pteropodidae; genus Eidolon; species Eidolon dupreanum. Next base: position 26,192,370 of record CM053506.1, read on the forward strand.
CTAATTTTATTTGAGGCTAACTTTTTCAAACAAGTTTTGATGTAGTTATCATTTATAATATTTTCCTTTTTAATTTTCTCTAAGATGGAAGTAGCCAAATCACAACTGAGGCTTAATTTCACAAATTATTCTTATTAACTCTGGAACAATGTGATGCTTTAATAAGATTCTGGTGTGGGAGGGAAATTACTCATTCTAGAATAAGTAATAACCTTTTTATTCTCAAATGAGCCAAGCAGAGTTAAGCTATATCTTCTGGCCAACAGTGGCAAAGCTAAAGCATGGCTTTGAGGAGAAGGACAATATGGAAAGGTGGAACAGTAAAGGGAACAGAGCATGCGTACAAGGAAGAGATGGGAGACTGAGGTGGATAAAGGGAAGGTACTCCCCTCAAGGATCAGCAGCTTCTTTAAATTCTGTTCCACTGATTAATCCAAGTTTATAGATGTAAAAAACTGTGAAGAGGGGAAACAGAACAAGGAATGAATGAGACGGAAAATATTAGTCGAGGAAAGGAAAGAAAGAAGTCCATCTAATGGAGAGCAATAGAGCATAACATGAAATTGCCTTAGGTACCAAAGCTCACTAATCTATTCTAGAGTCTTTGGCCTATTTGAGACAATAGCCTAGTTCCAGCCTAGTTCCAATCCAGTTATAAGGACTTGTCCTTCATTTTGATGGTCACAAATTACTAGTGTTTTGTTTATTTTCATATATGAATTTATTTAAAACATCTGCAAAAGATAAGTGAACTTTTATATTCCTTCTCTTCAATTATATTTATTCAGCATTACTCACATTTTTTATAATTTTTTATAACCATGCTGTAAGTGAAAGAAATAGATTGTGGACTTCTAACCATATGTTCTTTGAAGTAAGCCTCTCAAAGACAAAAAATAAAAAGAATTGGTCCAAACAGAATCTTGATCACTTAGCCTTGAGATTATTTACAGTAAAACATTAAGTAAATTTAGTCAAGGGGACCAAATAATCAAGCATTAAATTAATTCAAAACATAGACATATCAAAATATATATTTGAGGTATTATAACTAAAAATAAAATAATTATTTGGATCACTAAAGCTACCAGTCTAGTTTGGGGGGACTTTTTTTCTGTCTGGATATTCAGCTAAGTATAGATTATTAATGAATCTTGCAGAAAATATGTTCAGGTAGAATTATGGGGAAAAGTTGTGATTGAAGGAAAGGGTGACACAATATGTAAGGCCATGAATTTTTTCATGAATATTTTGGCAATTGTCTTAGCTCAGGCTGCCACAACAAAATACCATCGACCTGGTGGCTTAAACAACAGAAATTTATTTTCTAATAGTTCCAGAGGGTCTCAAGTCCAAGATAAAGGTGCTGGCTAATTTGGTTCCTAGTAAGCTCTCTCTTACTGGCTTCAGATAGCCACCTTCTCCCTGTGTCCTCATATGACAGAGAGGAAGAGAGAGAGAGTGAGTGAGTACTCTGGTGTCTCTTCTTATAAGGACATTAATCCCACCATGAGGACCCCATTTTCATGACCTCATCTAATCTTAGTTACCTCCCAAAGGCCCCTTCTCCAAATACTATCTTTTGGGGGTTAGGACTTTAACATATTAATTCTGAAGGGATACTAACATTCAGTCCATAACAGCAATTAAAACATGATATATTATTCCAATTTTGAGTAAGACAATATAAGCACACTGTATCTTGTCTTTCTCGCTGAATGTAACTGTAAATGCTGGACAGAACACATGGAACAGCAATTTGAGGACTCTAGAAGGTAAATAGTAGCAGGTGGACTGGGGAAGAAGACCAGAATTCAAAACACCACTGAATCAGCAGTGAGTTTTCTATTTTGTTTTTTTACTCAACCAGAATCCCCTGGTCTAGACTTAAGGCAGCCTGAAACTCAGAATGGGTACCAGGGCACAGACAGAGAAAGCTCCAAGAGAAGCCTCTCAGTTCTGACTCGAGGAGCAGAAAAAGCATCTCTTAATACTCAGAGAGTGTCAGAGAAGTCTGACAGGTTTTTTTCTTTTCTTTGTTCTCTAGCATCCCAGGCCCCAAGAAATCCTGGTAAGAAGTGGTGATGACAGCACTAACAGTGAGGTCCCACATGCACCAAAAACTCTAAGGGAGAGGAAACTTCCTCTACAAAGAAGCTGTGGTCCCAAGAGGGTGAGCATAACACCAGTTGCATTATTTCTCTCATTCCTTTCATTGCTTGGCCATGGACATGGCACATTCCCAGAAAATACACAGCAGAGCAGGATACCTAAAACACTGACTTCCTGGCTGTAGGTCTGAAAGAAGTCAAAAGAACCAGAAGGTATCAGAGATCATGGAGAAGGAGGAACTCAGGAAAGTAAGAGATAAAGTTGATTATAAACTCCTTACAGGAGAACAACAATTCGAATAATTAAAGATTTCTCATCAGAAGCCATAGGGGGTAGGTAGGATGAAGTGGAACAATTTAAAGTGCTGGAAGAGAAAAACAAAACCACAAAGCAAAACAAAACAAAACCCTGTCAATCTAGAGTTCTAAATCCAGCAAAAATCTTTCATGAATGAAGTTGAAATAAAGTCTCAGGGAGGGAAAATAAAGAAAATTCATTGCCAACAGACCTACTCTAAAGAGTTACTAAAGGAAGTTCCTTTGACAAAAAGGAACTTATACCATAAGGAAACTTGGAACATCAGGAATAAAGGAAGAACAACAGAAATGGAGAACATCTAGGTAAATATAATAGGCCATTCTCCTGAGTTCCTTAAAACACATTTCCTGTTTGAAAGAAAAATGACGACATTGTCTGATGGGGTTTTCAGTATGTAAATGCAATACACAAGACAATTGCAATATAATGAGGTGAGGGTAAAGGAATCTAAATCATGAGAAGATTTTTATATTCCACTCAAAGTGGTAGATCATGAAAAATTAAATATTTACATTTTAATCCCAAGAGCAAACATTAAAACTTTTCATGTAAACATATAGTCAAAAACACAATGGATAAAATAAAATTCTAATAAAATGTTGAAATGTCCAAACACAATCAGGAAAGAGAAAACAGAGAAATGGAGGGAAAAAATAATAAAAGAAACCAAAAATAAATAAATAAATAAAATGGTCAACCTATATCCAAATACAATAATAATTACACTAAATAGAAATGGTCTAAATATACCAATTAAAACACACAAATTGGTAGAATGGATACAAAGAATGTGATCCAGCTATGTGCTGTCTACAAAAAACTCAATTTAAATATATTAATATAAGTATGTTAAAAATTTTAAATGGAAGAAAATATGCCATATGAACACTAATTAAAACAAAACAAGAGTAACTATAATAATATCAGACAAAGTAAACTTCAGAGCAAAGAAAATCACCAGAGATAAATAAGAACACTACAAAATGCAGGAATCAAAAACTGATAGAACTGAAAGGAGAAACACATAAATCTATCATTCTAACTGGAAACATCAACACTCCTCTCTCAGTAATGGATAGAACTAATAAACAAAATCAGCAAGGACATAGAAGAACTAAATAATGCCATCAACCCAACTGGACCCAATAGATATGTTTAAATTACTCCATCTAACAATAGCAGAATATATATTGTCTTAAACGTGAATGGAATATTCACCAAGACAGACGATATCCTGGATCATAATACCAGTCATAAAAATGTGAAGGAATTTAAATCCTATAAATTATGCTCTTCAATCATAATGAAATTAAATTAGGATTAAATAAGAAAATAAATTAAAAAAACAAAATCTCCAATCATTTGTAACTAACACACTTCTAATTAATCCATGAGTCAGAGAAAATGTCAAAAGAGAAATGTAAAAATGTTCTGAACTGAATGGAAATGAAAACACAACATATCAAAATTTGTGAGATTCAGCTACAGTAGTGGTTAGGGGGAAATTCGTAGCATTAAAAGTTTATATTAAAATAGAAGAAAGTTTTCAAATCACTGATCTTTAAAAAACTTTTTAAAAAGAAAAAAATCCAAATCCAGCAGAAGAAAGGAATAAAAAAAAACAAGCAGAAATGAATGAAAACAGAAAATTAATAGCGAAAACTCAATACAATGAAAAACTGGTTCTTTGAGATTAAATTCATAAACCTCAATAAAATTTATACATCTTAACAAAGAAAGATATAAATTATTAATATCAGGCATGAAAGAGAGGATATCACTACAGACTCTGTAGACATTGAAAGAAAAATAAGGGAATACTATGAACAACTTTACATGCATAAGTATGAAACATTGGTGAAATGAACTAATTCCTTGAGAAAAACTACCAAACTCATCAAGGATGAACAGATGACCTAGAAAATTCTATATCTATAAAGAAATTGAATTTATAGTTAAAAGCCTTAAGAAATTTTTTCCACACCTAGATGGTTACAATGTACAATATATTAAACATTTAAAGATGAAATGATACCAGTTCTACACAAACTTTTCCAGAAAATAGAAGAGAAGGGAACAATTCTCAACTTATTTTTATAAAACCCTGATACTAAAACCAGGCAGAACAAGAAAACTATAGGTTAATATCTCTCATAAACATTGATACAAAAATAAAATCTTAGCAAATTGTACCCAAAAGTATTTTAAAAACACTATAACAAGTAAGGCAATGCTGCTTCAATATTTGAAAAATCAATGCAATTCACTCTATTAATAGACAAGAAAAACTACATAATCATATGAATTGATGTAGAAATAACATTTGAAAAATTCAACATCTGTTCAAGATTTTAAAAAATTTCTCAGATAACTAAGGTAGAAAGGAACTTCCTCAACCTCAAAGAGGTCATGTACTAAAAGCCAACATCTAGTATCATACTTACTGGTGAGAGACTGAATGCTTTTCTTTTGATATAAGGGACAAGGTAAGGATGTTCTCTCTCAGCATTGTTTTTTGACATTATACTAGAATTCCTAGCTAGTATTATAAGGCAAGAATAAGAGATAAAAGGCATATAGTTTGCAAAGGAAGAAATAAAAATGTCCCTATTTGTAGATGACATGATTGAAACCAAAAAAAGTGCCAAAAATCTCACCTAGAACTAAGTAAAGTCACAGGACATAGGGTAAAAACACAAAAATAATTTTATGTCTGTATACCAGCGATGAACAACTGAAACTGATGTTTTAAAAACAATACCATTTACATGAGCTCCAAAAATATCAAAATACTTAGGAATAAATTTAACAAAACACGAATAAGATCTCTGTGGTGAAAATTACAAAACACTAATAAAGAATCAAAGAACCTAAATAAATGGAAAGACAGGAGAAAGAGAAAAAAATGGCATAGGTGATAGAGGCTCTGTTCATCCCTCTGGCGACCAAATCAAAGTTGTGATGGAAGCAAGGAGCAGCAGCAAGGAAAAATCGCCTGGGATCTAGATGAACAAGCCGTACAACTAGGGAGAAATCCAAGAAAGCACCCTGTAACAGCAGAAGGTAGGACAGGGTGAGGACGTGGGGCTGCCCAGTCTCGAGCAACTGAGTGAGACGGAGCTGAGGCAGAGGCAGATGCCTCTTAAAGGGATTGCATCCACACAAGCGGATTTTCGCGGTGACAGACCTGCTGGATCTGAGCACCAATGCCCATTCGGCTGCACACAGGGTCTTACAGGGAGACACTGTAGGAATGAGGGCCCAGGCGAGATTTGCTTGGTACAGAAGTGCTGGCGGTAACCATCGTTCCTTGTTGAGCCCTCCCTGCTACCATTGCGTAGGACACAGCACTGCCATAGCCCTGATGTCATCAAAATGGATAACAGAGGTTGCTCCACCTAGAGGATTCCCTGAAACCCCGCCTACCCCAACTCAGCCCTACCCAAGCCACATCCAGGTGTATCCTCAGCAAGTCAGGTGCTCCTTGCTGAGACTCACACTGGTGAAGGCAGCTGGCCTTGGTTTCTGGTGTGGCCTTTTGAGGCAACTATAAGCATAGCATTTGTGGATTGCTTGCTGAATCTTAATAGGTGGCCCCAGAGGAGTAGAGGGTTGAGCTAAATTTGGCCTGCAGCTGAACCCCTGTCAGGACTATGCCTCTGGGCACCTACTTCACAAATCCACACTAATAAGACTGGGAGACTTAGGAGCTTTGCTTAATACATAGAAACAGACACAGAAAGGCAGCCAAAATGGGAAGACAAAGAATCAGGTCTCACATGACAAAACAGAACAGAGATCCAGATATAATGGAGTCAAGTAATCCAACAAATTATAAAGTGAGTTCAAAACACTAGTTATAAAGATGTTCAGTGAACTTCTGGGGAGTGTAGAGAACTCCAACAGAGAGATAAAAATGGAAATGGAAATTATAAAAAGGAACCAGTCTGAAATGGAGAACACATTATCTGAGATGAGAAGTATATTAAATGGAATACACAAAGTGAATAAAGAAGATGATCAAATGCCCTGTCTAGAGGACAGGAAAGCCAATCAGGACACTCGATCAGAATGGCAAGAAAAAAGATGCCAAGACTATAAAAATAATTTAAGGAGGATATAGGACAGTATTAAGGCTCCAAATATTCGTCTGATCTGCGTAAGTGAAGAAAATCAAGATGTTGAACAGCTGTTTAAAGAAATAATGATGGAAAACTTCCCTAACCTGGTGAAAGAAATGGACATACAACCCCAGGAAGCTCAGAGAATTCCAAAAATCGGGGATCCAAAGAGGCCCACACCAAGACACATCATAATTAAGATGCTAAAGGTTAAATGCAAACAAAAAAATTTAAAAGCAGCAAGAGAAAAATAATACACATAAGGGAACACCCATACAACTGGCAGCTGATTTCTCAAAAGAAACTATGCAGGACAGAAGGGTTTGGCAAAACATATTCAACAGGATGAAGGTCCAGGATATACAACCAAGAATAATTTATCTAGCAAGGCTATTATTTAGAGTTGAAGGACATATAAAGAACTTCTCAGACAAAAATAAACTAAAGGAATTTATCACCACCAAGCATGAACTACAGGAAATGTTGGAGGGACTTCTTTAAGAAGAAAAAACATGTATCGAAAACAGGAATAAAGAATGGTTAACAACTACATTCCTATCAATAAGTGCCTTAAATGGAAAAGAATTAAGTGCTCCAACCAAAAGATGGAGTGGCTGAAAGGATAAGAATATAAGACCCCTACATATGAAAAGGAAGAGAATGGAAAAAGATATTGCTTTGATGAACCTAGAAAGTATTTGAGTCAGACAGAGAAAGATAAACACTATACGATTTCACTTATATGCAGAATTTAAGGAATAAAAAGAACAAACTAATCAAAAATAGACTCACAAATATAGTGGACAATTTGGTGTCAGACAGAGGGAAGCAGGGTTTGAGGGGCTCAGAGAATGGGGTGAAGGGTTAACGAAGTACAAATTAGTAGCTGATGGATGGTCACGGGGATGGGGAGCACGGCCTAAGGAATGCAATTAGCATTAATACATTGGTTAGGTGGAGGGTCAGGGAAGGGAGGGAGCAATTGGGAGGATCATTTTATTAACTATATAGATGTCTAACCAATGTACTATATAATTGAAACAAATTAAAATTAAAAAAATAAAAAAATGAATGGTCAAAAAAATTAAAAAATAAATGGAAAGACATATTGTGTTCAAGAACAAGAAGATTCAACTCCCTAACTGAAATATATATTTAACTCAATTCCATTAAATATCCCAGCAGAAGTTTTGTAGATACAGGCAAGCTGATTCTAAAATTAATAAAGAAATTCAAAGGAACTAGAAAAGCCAAAATAAGTAGAACAAGTAGAATCAGAGGAATCACCCTACCAGAATTTTAAGCTGGATTAACCAAGACAGTGTAGTACTAATAAAGGGACAGTCACTTAGATCAGTGGAACTGAACAGGACAGCCCAGAAAAACAGATCCACACAAATATGGCCAGTGATTTTTAAGAAAGATCCAAAGAATAGACTTTTCGACAAATGGTGTTGGACCCATTAAACATTTTTATACTTAAAGATTAACTTCAACCTAAATCTCACACAGTCAACAAAAATTAACTCAAAATGTGTCATTGATTTAAATGTAAAATATAAAACTATAAAACTTTCAGAAGAAACTTTTGGAGAAAATCTTCACAACTTGGGGTTAGGCAGAGTTCTTACATGCAACACCAAAACCATGATCCATAAAAGAAAAAAGTTGATAAGTTGGACTTGGTCATAATTTAAAACTTTTCATAAGATACTGGCAAAAGAATAAAAACATAAGTTATAGACTATAAGAAAATATTTGCAAATCAAATAATGACAAATGCTCATTCCTAAAATATAAAAGAATTCTCACAACTCAAGTAAGAAAACAAACAATCCAGTTTTAAAATAAACAAAGGACTTGAACAGACATTTCACCAAAGTAGATGAATGAATGGCAAATAAGCTCACGAAAAGATGTTAATTTAGTATCACTAGTCATTAGGGAAATGCCAATTAAAATCACAAGAAAATGCCTATTAGAATACCTAAAATAAAAAATACTGATATCAAGATCTGGTGAGCATGTAGAACAAATGGAATGCTCATATATTCTTATGGAAATGCAAACAGTATAGCCATTGTGGAAAACAGTCTGGCAGTTGCTAATTAATTTAAAAATACTCTTATCATATGACCTAGCAATACCACTCTTGAGTATTTATTTTAAGGAAGTAAAAACTTCTGTTCACACAAAAACCTACACGAATGCTTATAGCAGTTCTATTCATAATTATCAAAAACTGAAAACCTAAATGGCCTTCAGTAAGTGAATGGACAAACTGTGGTTCATCTCTACATTGCAATACTACTCAGTAATAAAATGAACTATTCACATATGCAACATTTTGGATGAATCTCAAGGGCATGCTAAGTAAAAGGAGCTGGTCTCAAAACTTTACATACTGTATTAATTAATTTATATAACATTCTAATAAAGACAAAACTATAGTGATGGAGAACAGATTCTTGGTTGCCAGGGCTTGAGGAGGTAACTACAAAGAAGTAATACCAGGGAGTTTTTTGGGGATAATGGAACTATTACATATCTTGATTGTGGTAGTGGTTATATGAATCTATTGTATTAAAATTCATAGAACTGAATACACATGCACATATGTACTACACAATTTTGCCACATGTTAATTAAAAAATAAAACTAAAATATGTATGGATGTTTTATATTTGAAAACAATTTTTATCTGAATAAGTACTTATTAGAAGATCAAAATTCAGAAGCATTGATCAATTCCTTCTCAATTGTATAGTTGAAATATGAAATGAAACATTATTATAAACCTAGCCTTGCTTAGACTGGAGCTAGATATTGCTTCCAGTCAACATTTTGTAGTCTCATAAATCAAATCCATAGCAACCCAAAAGATATTCTCTTTATAATACTGCTTTTATAAAGTTTGGAGGTTGTAAATCCCACAGTGCTAATTCATCATGTTTTTCTTGCTTTTAAGCAGCCTTACTGGTCCATGTATCAGAATTTTTAAAAATTTTGACAAATTTGGGAACATGGCATAATGAGTATGAACACAGGCTCTGGAACTAGACAGCTTGGTTCAAATCTTAGCTCTGCCATTTACTAGCTTTTTGACTTTGGACAAGTTACTTAGCCTCTCCATGTCTCAGTTTCCTTATCTGAGAATAATAATAGTACTTACTATGGAAGGTTATTATGAATGAGAATTAAATGAATTAATGTATGTAAAGCACTAGAACAGTGCCTATTTTAATGTTAAATTGGAACAGTTAAATACTATATGAGTGTTTGTTAAATAAAATGTACTAAATTCTTATCCATTTGTCAGTTACATTATCTTACAGATATACCACGTGACATTAAATAGTCAAATTATATTTGCAAATGGAATTTTTTGCACATTTACTAATTAATATGATAAAGATGTAATTGTAAGGTTCTACATTTGAGTCTCTCCCTCACAACTGTGGAAGTTACAGCATGAGCGACTCAAGCTTTGGCCACAGTTCTAGTGAAGACAATGAACAGTCTTTAATTAATTTAGCGGATTTAATAGGTACCAAAAGGATAGATGCCAGGAAAAAGAAGCCAGTTTGACCCTAAATTACGTTGATAAATCTACTGGTAACATTACTCTTTAAGCATATTCCATTCTTGATTACATACTTGAGTTATACAGACTTAATCTGTGTAGCCCCACTAGCAATGATACAAATAGACAAAAACAGTAGATAAAAGTTCTAGGGGAAAAGTTCTAGGGAAAAAGATTCAGGCTCAGTACAAGGAAGAACTAATGTGGAAGAGCCCTCCAAACATGAGATGGACTACCTGAGCACTTAGTGAATTCCATGTCACAAAGAATGTTTAAACAAGCTTAATGACCAGTTGATGGGACAATTACAATCACAACAATCATTATGTTTGTCCCAAGACTTTTACATGCATTATCTTCAATCCTCTCTCCGACTCTATATTGTAGTCACTATTGCCATTTTATAGGTGAGGAAACTAAGGCTCAGAAAGGTTAAATAAATTGCCCCAAACACACAGCTACTAAGTAGCAAAGCTGTGATTTGATCCAGGTCCTTTAATTCCACAGCATATATGCTTTCTACAATTCCACCCTGTCTTTAGTTAAAGATTCAATGACATTTAATATTCCTTTCAATCCTGAGAGAGTGTGACTCTATGAAATTATATTTTCTTAGACATATCTAGATCTTCTCTAACCAATTCTATAACACTAGAGAAGAAGGTATCTTTTCCAGGAAAAAGATGCAAGTGTCTTTCCTTTCTTAATGTTGGTTTGTTACTTCTGTGAGAGAGATGAGTTCCAAAATAACACACCACCTAGTATGTCAATAAATAATGAAATTAACAATATATTGGACTATACAGAAGAGGTATGGAATTTCTTACTTCTGAATTTATTTCCTAGACAGGAAGATTTATTCAAAAAGATAAAAAGTTTTTTTCTCTTATAAAAGTAGCAAAATACATTTTCTTTAAAGTAGGCAGCAAATGAACACATAAGTAGTAGAGATAAACCTCGTTGGCTAACTCATGATTAAAACATGATTCATGAGAATATGTGAGTATTTTCAGAATTTGTTACTATAATCTCTCACTATCTCGGAGTGGTGATGGTTACATTCATAAAAAGTGTTATGTTAGAAGAAACCTTCATTGGCAAGTTCAAGGTTTCACAGAAAATAGGAAACAAATGACAAAATTGCCAATAAGCAGAAAAGAATCATTTCCCTCATTTGTTCACAAGCTCATTTTTCTAAAAGCCATGATCTGCTGGGGAAGATAGGGTTTATTTTATATTAACCCCACTTCTTTTTGTAAAGTTCTTGATGCAATCCTTTTTGTATTGATAATTAATGCTTTCTTGCATTTGCTTTCTCACTGGTATCATTTTTGCAGGCCTTGGCAGCATTCTTAGAAGCCATCTGGTCTTTCCAGAAAACAAGGGCATGGTTTTTGTGGGCTGGGTCTCCTACTGTTACTCTCCAATTGTCATATACGGAAAGGGTAGAGAATAGCAGACCTCTTTTCTCTCCACCATCTGACTATAAGATTGGGGTAGAGGTGGACATAATTGATGGTAAGGAGAAGTAGTTAAGTTCTTTGGGATCACAGAGTTTAAAGTTTAGGCATACAAATATGAAACCACATTGCAATAAAAATAAAACCGTGACTGGCAAAATGATAATTGACAAGGGATTACTTCACAAATCTTGTTAGAAATCTTCATAACCTCTTAATATTTTAAAGTATACTCCTAAACCTAGAGTTCAAATTTAGTGTTCCTTTGTTGGATTCCAAAAGGAGAAAAAATTCAAACAAAAGTTCTCCCATACTCAGGTTAGAATGAACAATCATAGATTCATGGAATTAAGAAGTTGGTAGAATTATTCCAAGTTTAGAGGAAGAAATCCAGAAAGGCTCCCTTACATGTGAAATGTCACAGAGCTGGCTCTCTCATTTAATACTGTCATAATTTAAAATTTCTCAATACTATACTCAATATTGCATCTTTGATCCTTCGATCTTTTTTGACAGTCTGTGTTTGTTCTTCACCTACCTGACACTCTGTAGTTACCTACCTGACACTCTGTAGTTGGCAACAATTGTCTGTGTTGGGTACAGAAACAGAATTTGGGGATGACCAGTAAAATAAAGTGTCACGGACCCTACCTTCCTATGGAATGAGAAGGAAATCTTGTCCCTTTGCAGGGATTTTTAGTTGTCTTCTGTTGTTGGCCTATGAGTGTGGGTTCATGTGCTGGAGATCCTTATGATTCAATCAACTGAAAAATACGTTTATTCACTCTCTCCTTCCTCCCTCTCCCTCCCCCCAAATTTCCCAAAACAATCACTGTATTTTATGGCTTTAGATACCATTCACTTAAACTGTTTCCCTGCTTACTTCCAAGAGGCCCAAGGAAAGTGTGGGGTGAAGGGGCAATAGAGGTTCCTTGAATACTAGCCTGTAAGGATAATATGATAATAAACTACAAAAAGTCACTTTATCTAGCATAAATAGAATCGAATGATGGATGAATTGAAATGTGGAAAGTGGAACACTGTCCAGTCAGAGATTTGAGAATAGCTAGACAGAATTCTAATGCTGCTTTTAGCAGGTTAAGAATCATTAGCATTCTCCAGTCTTTTGCAAAATACCATAAAGAAAGAAAACATTGTTGGGGAGTCAACCTCTTTGTCTCCTTTCTTTGTCCCCTTTTCTGATTCCTCATTTACCTGAGAACTCAGGAAACATAAAGAAATGAGTGTGGGGCATGTCTCTGGCACTGGGCCTTATTCAGGCATTCAAAGGTCTTAGAATGGTTCTGTTATTTAAAGTTAATAAGCAAGAGACTAGAAAGTGGAAATGTTTGTGAAACTCTATCACATATACTATTGTGAAATTGAATGGAACTTTGAGCACTGCCAACTTAGCATACTTGATTTGTTTCCTGCACTTCTGTAATTCAAGTTACAAGCTTGGCTTTTTTTCTTACCCCTTTGTTTTGTTTTTCTGGGTCCAGAAACACTGACAACAAAAAGGTAAGGAGAGTGATTTTAATGTTAGCTTGCTAGTGTACAACTGCTGGGCCTCTCTAAGGTGAAAAAAAGGTCTAGTAGATATTTCATTCTTAAACATCTAAAATCAGCAAGTTTTGCCTTTGCCTTTGCCTTTGGAAGCCATGCGCTCAGTCTCTGAACAGGATATATCATGTCTTTTGCTCAATAAAACTCCTCTATCTTGTGAGCATTTTCATGACTTGCACATAGTAAATACTTTCAAAAATGTGTTGTGCTTAAATGAATCAAATGTTATGTGAGGATTTGCAGCTCTGATGTTACAATAGTCCTCAAAGCAATAAGAAAGTTGTAGTTTACAAAGAAAAGATAAGCCATGCAAACTATCGACCTCTAAAATCTCAAATCTGGTTTAGCATCTCACTTTTACCCATTGAACTAATTTCTTTCTTTTGTGTAAAACCCACTTAGCACGCTCGGTAAAGAAGTTTTTGCTAAATAAATAATAAATAGGCATGAACTACAGGATAAACTTCTAGATTAAAAAAATTCAATAGTTCTATAAGGACTTACATTTTTACAAGATGTTTTGGACTTCAAAGTGCAAAGACTGTAAGCTCAATAAATGACTTACTAGACAAATGACAATAGCCAGTATTAATGATGATCTTCATTGAACTATCCAGATAGTTACATTCATAAATTGATCAACATTTTAAACTTAATTGTCTAGGGCTTATAAGAATAGAATCTTATAGGTTTTATACAACTATCATACAGTGAGACTCAGCCAGAGGGATGTAATAAGAATGAGAATGAGAGAATTAAGAGGTCAAAGAGACAGGCATTGCTTCTTCGCAAGTCAGAGAAGACAAACATTCCCAGACAAGATACCATGGTTGAAAACTTAAGAGGTGAAGTCCTCATGTAAACACCAAGGAGATATGAAGGAATCTCTGTCCCTACAGACTTCTTGAAGTGAGAGAATATCACTTCATAGTATAATGAAAATATGAGAGTTGTTACAATGGCATGTAACAATGGTTTATTGAGCACTTGTTACAAATCAGGCATAGAGCTCAGCACTTCACATGCATTGTCTCATCAATTCTCAATGCAGCTCCATGGCATATGTATTGTTATTGTTCCCATATTAAAGATGAAGAAATTGAGGCTTAAAGAGTTTAATAACTTGTCCAAAGTCATAGTGTAGTAAATAACAGATCTTACATTCAAACCACATCTGTTTGGCTGCAATGTCCATGTTTTTAAACCCTGTGAATCCCAAGACTCACCCTGATGGGATTGGTCTCCAGTGGGGAAACATCAGGAACAAACCTGTAATGATAAGGCAATAACATAATTGTGGTCAGTAAAATGGCTTGATTCTACGTGTCCTGTCTTTGGACTCTTAACTTCTTCTTTTTCCCTGCCCTCGTCACATTAAATCTATAGGAATGGGTCTTGAAAAGCCCCATTAGCTATGTCAGATTTGGGGACAAAAGTCAGTTAATTAAAACATTTATTAAGATCTTCCTATGTCAGAGGAATTCTCTTTTCTCAAGAAGTTCACATCTGATAGAATACAGAAGTTTAAATGCCAATTATAATTCTGTGAGGTGAGTACTATGCCATTGCTAAGTATAGTGAATTATGGTGGCTAACAGAATGGACACAGATTTTAGTGTACTTGTGCTTAGAAAATAACATCTCAAATTTTTCTTGTCCATTTTGGTTTTACTTATGCTTCAAAGTTACAAGTTATTCTGAACAACAGAGAAATGGGAGGAAAGATTTTTATTCAATCTTAATTTTTAAAATGTTAAGCCCCAGCACAAATTACTTTCCATATATTTTCAAGGGCATTTTTCTAGAATCAGGTAAACGAGAGCAAGCAAGTGACCTACTTACAGCGAAAAATGCTCCAGGTTATAAAGGATGGGAAGCCAAGTGCATCCTGGAAACCACAGCATCTGGTCTTGTTTTCTGCTTCATCTATCAATCTGCTGTTACAGGAATTGAGAATTAATGTGTCAACTACAGTACTGTTTCTTTTATTTTGGCTGATGAATTCATATCTTTGTTATCTTATTCAATCTCTCTCCTCTCTTCTCCTATTTAAAAAAACAAAAACAAAAACAAAAAAGCATTTGGGCATTTATAAAGGTCCCAAATGATTCCTAGGGAGATTACTCTTTCATCTATACCTTAAAACTTTGCTAAAGAGTGTATAGTAAGGTCAGACATCTTCCCAAGCAACTCTGTCTTTATCAATTCTGATTTTACAGATTGTATCACTTGAACAGTTTATTTTCAGTACTGTATTAAAACTGAACAACAAAATATTGCAGATTTAAAATAAATATCTAAGTTCTATAAAATGTTTATTGGTAGCATAAGAAGTAAAAGAAAGTACAACTGACAGCAATGCTTGAGAAAAATAATTACGTAGCAATGTTAGATTTTGTGGATTTGTGCTACCCTGATAACATGAGAAAATTACATACTCATTTTTACATACATTCATTTTAAATTATGTGTAAAGTTTAAAACATAAAAGCATGAAAAGTAGATTTACAATAGTAGGCTCTTTGAACTTTGCTGTTGAGTCTTTTAGCTTTCTGTGCTTTTTATAGAATGAAGCTATCAATTCATCTTTCCACTCCTTTGAATTTGTTGAAATTTTAGTTTTCCATTATTTTTGTCTTGATTTCATCTTTTTCTTTCTACTGGAGTTTCAAGCACTTAATCTTGTTTTTTCTCAGTGCTTTCATGACTTCAGGTACAGTTATATATTCTTGCTTTACTTTTCTTTCTCCTCCCATTCTATTTAACTTGTCAAAACAATAATTAAGATTATTCTTTTCTGATGAAATATTTTAAAAAGAACCAAGGTTACCAAGTGACTATTATACTGGCATAATTACTGCTATATAATTTTATCTATTTGTTGAAGTTTTACTCTTTCTAAATCACTGTCAAGTGAATCATTTCTAATGAGCAATGAATAGGGTCAGGTTTACTGTATTAACTTATCTAAAAATTTCAGATTTGTTTTTCCTTCTAAAAAAGATTTTATTCTGAATCTAGTTATGAAGCTTCCTTGCTTTGATTTCTAGCTCTATCCCATCTTCATAGGCTCTTGGGGCTGGGGCAGTTGAGATTTTTATAAAAATACATCTAAAATTATGACTGACTAGGGTAGAATTTTTCAAAGTATGGTACAAAAGTACCTCTATCCAAGTCATCTTGAATGTTTATTCAAAATGCAAATTCCTGGGCCAAAACCTAGAGCAGTTAAATGGCTGGACCTGGGAATTTGCATTTTGCCAAGTTGTCCAAGTCTATAGGCTCACAGTGAAATTTGAGAATCCCTCATCTAAGGAACCCCTGTACTTTCAGGGTCCAGTGCATTGATCGACTCTGGCTGCAGAGCAAACTAAATGCACCCCCATCCAACTAACAAAAAGAAAGGTGATTTTAGTTTCATGTATGGAGAACTGCCATAAACTGTTTTAAGAGTTAATGGTTAATAAAGGAAAGACTTTCTACAATAAATAATTATTTTTAATATCTTGAGTCTAACAATCACAGAGAAGGTCTACAAAAAAAAATCTGTTGTTATAATTTCCTGATTAATATTATACATAATGAATCACTTATTGAGCCCCTACTGTGGGCCAAATATGGTGTTTTGTGCTGCCAGGGATTATATAAAGCTATCCTGGGATGAAAAGCATATGTTCATTTTGTTCTATTCTAAAAGAACCTACCTGATTTAGTGGCTGATGGAAATGAACATGTATGGTATGTGAGAAGGCAGTAATTTGATGTTTTAGGGCCCAGGCATAGGAGGCCTCCTAAGGATTTGCTAAATGAAAATTAGGTCCAAAAAATACAGGTATAGGTCCTTGGTTTATAGCCAAACCACTGGAAAAGGAATGAGCAGCAGCATTTATCTGGAGGCATGCAAACTCTTCATGGTCAGTCATAATTAATCCCACAATTTCCTTTTTTTGTACAATCATACCCTATTATTAGGCAGGTGAATTCAGATTAGCTACAAACTGTATTGGGAGTTCCACCTCACTCTAGAACTCATTTAGGGTGTCCCTAGTAGGGTAACCTACTTGTCATGGTTTACCTGAGACTTTTTCTATTTTAGCATTGTAAGCCCTATGTCCCAGAAACTCCTTTAATGTCAGTCTAGGTAGGTAACACCAGTGAAGTTCTTAGTCAACCCAGTTTCACTCAGTGAATGATGGCAATCCATTACCATCTTGAATTTCTCAGCTCATTTTTCTTACCAGTGGGTATGATTACCCTAATGGGCCACAAAACCTAAAGTTCTTTCCTTCAGGAACTTCTACCTTCTAACTCTGTCAAGGCATGTTCCCATGAGCAATGACTCAGACTGAGGATAATCCCAGGGATCCAGGAGAAGATCCCCAACCCCAGGGCAGCAGATGGGTAGTCCAAGGCCTGTTAGGAACCAGGCTGTACAGCAGGAGGCACTCAAGAGAGGGAAGCTTCATCTGCATTTGCCCCCACTCCCCTGCACTGGTATCACCTATTCAGCTCCACCTCAGCTCATCAGGCATTAGATTCTCATAGGAGCACAGGTGCCTGGTGCCAAAAAGGTTGGGGACCGCACAGTAGGGTATCTTCTAAGACTTCTAAGACAGCTGTACACATGGCTTGTTATCTTTTTTTGTAAATATTATCCAGGCCTCATAATCATCCTGTTTTTACTAGTTCTATTTCCCTCCCTAAATAATCAGTCTAGTTCTCCCAAAAGTAGTTTCATATCATTAAAAAAAAAAAAAAAAACATATTATGAATGTAGACACACACATATAGACCAAAAGGCATGGATGTAAAACATACCACTTACAGTATTAAATTCCATTCTGATTCTTGTCAATGACTCGTTTTTTTAAACATTTACCCATTTACTCTTTAAAATCTTATGATTTTTGTCATTTCATGGTCTTACCTCCTTCACCTAGATTTTAATTGGTATTAAATTACTATCTCAAAGAGAAGTCAAGTGTAGGGTTTGAATTAGATCAAGGTTCCTATAAAATTTTGCCACTTATTAGATGCATGAATTTAGGAAAGTTAATCTCTCTAAGCTTTAAAATTTGCTCATCTATAAGAAAATAATGGCTACTTTACAGGATCTTTTTTTTGAGGTCTTTAGATTATGGATGTGAAACACGTAAAAAGTATATTGCCTGACACATAGTAGACATTTAATAAAACTGTAGCTATTATCCCCACTACAGTATCACAAGCTTGTAACAACGGCAGCATTCATTAAAATTCAACAATTAGATTGCAGAATTTTAGCCATCAAAGATGATGCTGAAGGCAGAGGCGCAAAATGCTTTCCCGAGGAGGGCAGGGAGAGGAACTGTCTCATTACTTGTCTCACCGCCTCTATCTAAAGAAAGCGATGCTTCTTATATCTGGGGACAGTGTCTAAAGTCCTCTCGCCCCCAGGCAGTGTGTTCAGGAGGCTCTGGCTTTCTTTCAGGTTTGTTCCCTTGGGACCTTTTGTGTCACGTCTCTCATTCTGAAAAGGGGAAGGGGTAAAGGAAAAGGGAAGTCACCGAAATACAAAACCTGTGACCGGATGCCCTATTCTGTCCTGACTACCGGGCCTGCCTGGGTGGGCTGCAGAGTCGTGTCGTTGTAAGATTTTCAGGCGCTACCCCCAGGTGTTTGTCTGTGCAGATATGGGGGAGGAGGGTGAGCTCATCCCAGAAACTGAAAGGCAGATGGTGAGGGGTGAGGGGTGACCATGCGCATCAGCGCTTTGGCTAAAGGACAGAAGAGCAGCGTGCGGGTTTGCACGGGGGTTAGGGAGATGAGGGGCGCGAGTAAGGACCAAGCAGGAATCAGGGAAGAACTTCTTTGCCGGGTATACAGAGCACTTCTTTGCACTCCGAAGGTTCCCGGATTTGTCAGTCTTGTTCCCAGAGCTCGCGAGCAGGGAAGGGACGTTATATGACATGCGCCTTCCCTAATTCCATATCTGAGACTCAGTAGCTAAACTCAGAACCTTCGCGAATGCTGCAGGCAGATGCACCGGCTTCGCGGAAAGCTTCAGTACGGCTGATGATAGGTTAAGTATCTGGTGCGTGACCTCCTCCCAGTACAACCTCGCGACCCAACCTCACCACCATTTCTGAAAGTAGGAAACACGATCCTTCCTCGCTACAGCCGGAAACGCGCCCCTTTCTCGCCGACAGCCGCAGGTTGCGCATGCTCCAAGCTAAGGGGCGGGGCGCGGCTCCCACCGGAAGCATTCTCTCCTAGGAGCCGTATCCTTCCGTGTGAGGCTGGCTAAGGGCTCCTGCTGCCGCTGATTGTGCACCGGGGTGAGTAGCGAGTTCCTGCCGGGCTTCGTGGGACGGCCGCGGGATCCAACTGAGCTCCTTTAGTGCCCGGCTCGGAACTAGGAAGCGAACAGGAAAGGTCACCTCCCCTTCCTCCCACGCCCCACTTCAGTGCCGCCCCCCAACTACCCCCAGCCCTTGGTATCTAGCGGATTAACCTCCAAGGGCGTCCTGGCCCTCGCTTGGCTTCCGGCCCGGCATAGGCCTTTAACGCTGCCCTCAAGAGTTATACCATTTCCTACAGGGACACTCTGTTAGGGTTACTGCTTAGGCTTGAGGTCGCCCCAGGCGACATCAAAATCAGGATCCTCGGCAAAGGCGGCCAGAATGAACCGAGTCTGATGGTCGCACAGGCACCGCAACCACCAAGTGCAAAAGCGGAGGTGGTTCTTCAGGCCTGGGCACACTTTTGCAGAGGATTGTGATGTTAATTATAACCAGTCCTTTTTATGTGAGGATTGGCAGTCTTTCATTGTCATAGGTTGTGTGTATAGGACCTTGATGTCTGCGAAATTGTAAAACACTGCAGTGATTCAGGGAAGAAAAACTATTGTATGATGTTATACTCTTGGTCTTTATCCTGTCAATAAATTGTTCATTGACGAGGTAGTATGATTTCAAAGTTTTCTACCCTGGAGTGGAGAACTTTTTAAAATGAAACTATCTGGCATCACAAAACTAACAACTCAATTACAGTTTTGCGGTATTTCTTAGCTCTACACAGCACCACCTGTGTTTATGCACATAAATATGTGTTCATTTTGTTGATTCTAATGTTTATACAAGATTGAAATACACACACTACTGTTAAATGCACATGCAGCTTTTATTGTATATTCTGCTGTAATGGTATTGTTACGGTAATGGCCTTGCATTGCAGGTATATCAGTGTCCTATGAATGATAGATGAGTGTACAATAAAGTATATACAGTTACAAGTTTCACTTAGAAGTTTCAGTTTTATTTCAGGATTTTAAGGTCATTTTAAAAGATGGACTACTGTTTTAAAAGTAGCCATAGGTCTACAGCACTGTGTTACCATTAATAATTTAAGTATAGGAAAATATATAGTTAACAGGTTTTGTGTCTTCATATTCTTTATAGGATTAAAATTGATAACTGGAATGTACTTACAACCACCTTAGTTTTTCATGTAGTTCAGGGACCATCCAGTAGATGGCAGTTTTATGACTACTAACCCAAACTTTAAATAAATGAAAATGTTTTGTTCGAATAGCCCTAGTTTTCACAGATTAAGTTAATAAAACTCTTATTTTGCTGCTGTTTTATTTTCATCAGTAAATACTATCCCCACATAATACCACATATTCCAACTGCATTTTCAAATTTACTCTTGGAATAAAGGCTAGAGAAATGAAACTCACATCCTGCAAGAAGTGGAATATTGTTAATCCGTTTTTAGGAATCCAGGCTGATGGGAGAAAGCACTCATGAGGAGAGATTTTAATTAGGTAGTGTCTCCTCCCCTACCTCTATTTAAAAATACATAATTAATATAATCAGACTATGCATTCCTTGAGTGAAGTAATTGTATCTTAGCCATTACTGTATACTCAGTATATAATCAGCATTATATATACATGTTTAATAAGTGCTTAATTGTGTGAATTCAGTCACTTAATATTCCTAGGTCAAAGTTTCTCTACCTGAAATGAAGGCTTTCAATTATTTAGTAAAGTTTAAATTAAATAGTGTTCAATTGTGAAGTAAATGGCTTCTAGTAATAGAGAAATAAAGTTAATGGAACCCTTGACTTTGGAAATTGTTCAAAAGTCTGGCTGCAGTTCTGCAGGAATGATTGAATGGGAGGTTTTTCTGCAGTTTCAGTATATCTGTTGACCAAGTAATTACTGAATAGCTTCTCTTTTGTATGTGACAGTTATAAAAATGTATAAGATGTAAATAAGGATTTAAACTCTAGTTGAATAGAATAGATATCACATAAATTCAATAATAGGGCCAAATAAAAAAATCTAGAGGATCAGCGTGACCTGAAAGCCTTCAGTGGAGCATGTGAAGTTTTTGAAGTTTGGATAAAATTTGACTAAACCTAGATGAATGGGGAGAAATGGCCCATCCAGGGTACCAGGCACATTTGCTGGAGGAAAAATACATGTGACATTTTCAGATTCTACTGACTCCAGGTATTGAGAGTTCTTATTGAGAAGTGTTGAGAAATGAAATGCTTAAAAGTCATTCTTTGGGGCTAGATTGGAATAGTCGAATGGTTGGGAATCCTGTGAATAAAGGGAAAGATTTGGGGTCTTTTTATTAGGGAGGAATATATACTCTTGAATGGAGGGGAGGTATCTAAGAGGAATTTAAAAATTGTTGGAGCTATTCCTGAGAGAGGGAAGTAAAAAGGATCTTTGAGTAGTAGTAAAAAGAGAAACAATAATTTTAGAGCTGGAATGACCATGGATATTAATCTATGCAGTACCTAAATTTTACCTTTTGCTGAGCCATCTGTATAAATTCTTATTTATGAGTGAAAAATATATATTCTTTTTCCTCTGATGTCATTCAGCACAGTTCTGTGCTATAGGAGTATAAAAGCATTATTAGAAGCTGAGATCCTATCTCCCACAATGTGACAGTCTTGTCATCCCCAACAAGCATATTTTTCTGCATAGTCGTTACCTTTGATGGGTGCATGCATGCTTCCTGTAAGCCTAACTGTTACTAATATAGCTGCTCAGGGATATATCTAAAAGTAGGCACATTGCCTTCTTTTCCCTCTCCATCTTGGGTGCAGGCTGTATTCTTGTGGTTCAACAATTTTTGAAGATTCTGTTGCTTCAGATTTATCTGGGTTGTTGGAAACAATAGTATGGCTCAAAACATTTAATGTCACTTATTAAGAAAATGGCATGTTTAGGTTTAAGCAGGCCTCAAAAATCTTTAAAAGTATATTTGAGGAAAAAGCGACAGTTCACAGTCTGAATTTCACTTAAAATTACCTGGTTTACATTACATTTAATGGAAGAAATTCTTACCATCACATAAGTAAAGTATTTCATTATTGGGCTGCCTTTCTTTGGATTAGTGATATAGTGATTTTCTAGACACTGAAATAGTTATTTTAAAACTCTTTGAAGAGTAAATATCTTTAAATGTTTATTGTATTTTTCAAATAGAATTATTCTCTACTTAAATGAGCTTTTAAAAAAGTTTATTAAAAATTCTAATAAATCTCAGTTTCTAATCTTTTCTTTCAGCTTCCAAGGGGAGCTTAAAATGTGTTTACTTAACATTTAAAAACCCATTCCTCCTTAAACACTTTTTTAAGGTGGGTAATGTCAATTTTGACCGGAAGTTAGTTTTTGTTGCTTAATTTAAGGTATTTATCAGTCTGTCACTTTAAATGAATCTAGTTATTACCTAGTGACATTTCTGTTTGTTTTTTAAGGTTAACAATCAAGATGGTTCATGCTGAAGCCTTTTCTCGTCCCTTGAGTCGGAATGAAGTTGTTGGTTTAATTTTCCGCTTGACAATATTTGGTGCAGTAACATACTTTACAATCAAATGGATGGTAGATGCAATTGATCCAACCAGAAAGCAAAAAGTAGAAGCTCAGAAACAGGTATGATTAAAATGTTTGAAGATCATTTTTCTTGTAGCTAGTAAATATTTTCCCATAAAACGAAGGATGTAATAGAATGATAAGTTAGTGAGAAGTTCTGTAAGACCCACATGAAAATGTTTTTCTGTCATATTTAATTTCATTTTTCCTAAAAAATATTTGTTTCTCAAATCCTTTTGACCGTTTAAGCAACTTAGAAGAAAAACTGATGAATAAAATTATTATAGTATTTTTTCGTGAACATCCTCATTAGACTGTCAGCTTATAAACGAAGGAATCTAGGTAAAATTTTTCAACAGATTAAACAAAATTTGTCTTCAGTAATGACATACATTTTGCTTTGTTTGACATTTGAAATGTAGATAATACTGCATGCTGTCAGTCTTAGAAATGCCACTAATTTCTAATTAAGGGATTGTTAAAAAATCTTACTGTTAATATAAATTGTAGTTTTATTTTTTTCAGCTACTGCCTCTTGTGGTCATTTCCTTACTAGGCTGATATGTTTGTGTTGGTTCCTGTTCTTCAAAAACAAAAGCCTTCAAGGAGTCTTTCAAATTTTTCTTACTGTTTCAGGGCGAGATATTTATATTCATGGATTTTCTGTGAGTTGTGACTCTGATGCATTCAGTAAACATTTATTGAACTCCTAACAAATGTTTTGTGCAAAGAATAAAAGATGAATAAATCTTATTCTTTCAAATGCTATAGGCCAGTATGAGAAATTGGGATGTAAAGAAATGACTGCTTTACAGTGCTCTGCATAGCTCTTAAATTCGTGAAAACCACGGTTTCATAAATACTGCTTACTCTATATATCTGAAAAGCAATTTGGACAGCTGTTTGTTCCCTGAATTTCATTATAATGGACTCAAGGTCTAGATTATATCATTATATCAGGCAATTCATAACTCTCTAAGAAGTTTGGCTAGTATAGTATTTTTAAAAAATGAATTTGAGTATATTCATGTGTCAGCCTAAGGGCAACATTAAATTTGAGGTTAAAATATTGATGTTCAATTACTTAAAAAAAATTTTTTTAAGTAGATGTATGACTTTTAAATAGAATTTTGTCATTTACTTTCTTGGCTTCTAGGAACACCTGGAACTCAGATATGAAAGCCATGTAGAAAGCCAAATATAGATATTTAAGTAATACATGAATGTATTGTTATCATTAAGCCTTGAAAACTTTGTGTACAGTATTGTTCAAAATATCAGTTATGTGAAATATTAGATACCACATTTGTCCTCATAGTACCTGTGGTAGGGAGAATAGAACTTGTCCACGATAATATAAATTATAATCATAGGTAGTTTATCCTAATTGCCTGATGAATAGTGTAGGCAGAAACTGTGGCATTTAGAGAAAGCATTCACTGATGATTGAGGCAGGTGAGGATGACTTCATGAAAAATCTTGGCCCCTGGAATAGGCAGGGACAATTTCAAGTAGAAAGAAAATCATGAATAGAATCATGATAGGTATAGGAATAACAAGACCTGTTAAAGGAGCAGTAAATAGACTAGTCAGGTTGGAGTAGAGGATTTATGCAACTAATGAGTAGAACTTGGAGGGAGAGGTAAGGGTCTTTTAAAGGACCCTGAGTAGTTAGTGACAGGACTCTTCTTTTTCCTTTGTCCTTTTAATGGTTTGGTGAGTGGGCAGAGGCCATTAAGTACCACAGCATTTGAGAAGTTCATCAGCTAAGAAGGAGGCAGGCTTTTGATTGGCTAGGCGCTATAGCTTCTTAGTTACCCTTCCGTTTTTCCTGCCTCACCTCACCCTTCCGTTTTTCCTGCCTCACCTCCTTGGCCAACTATTGAAATATGCTTTTGACCAGTTTAAGTCTTCTATCTATCTATCTGTCTGTCTATCTTCAATCATGTACTCTGTTTTCTCACTTCCCCTCATTTCCTGTGAGTTGGTTTAAATCACCCTGGTTTCTGTGGAATAGACCCTCAAATTTTTTTTTTTTTTTTTTTTTTTTTTTTTAAGGGCTTACAGTGGGGAAAGATGAGAGCAAGGGGTCTAGAATATCCCTGGAAAATTCTTATGTCTGTTCATTGCTTTTTTAGACTTCATAGATACCTGTTTTGAACTGACAGTATCTAAATCTCAAACTAAAGGAGGTTGCTTGTTTTTTTTCTTTCTAGGCGGAGAAATTAATGAAGCAAATTGGTGTGAAAAATGTGAAGCTTTCAGAATATGAAATGAGTATTGCTGCTCATCTCGTAGACCCTCTTAACATGCATGTATGTATCATTAAACTTATTTAAGAGTTTTTTTTTTTGTTTAGCATTTTGTTCCAAGGTTCCCGAAGACCACAACCAGGTTTCATGATTCTCTCAGAGGAGTCACAAGATTCAGCATAGTAGTTAGTACTCATGGATGTGATTTATTACAGCAAAAGGATACATAAAAGGCAAAATCAACAAGGAAAGAGGGTCATGGGTTGAAGTCTGAGGAGATCAGACACAAGCTTCCAAGAAAGAGTCTTCTCCCAGTGAAATCATGGATATACTTGATTTCTCCAGAAACAAGTTAGGAAGACACATGTAAATGCTCTCCACAAGGGAAGCTTATTAGAGACTCCATGCCCAGAATTTCAGTTGGTCCTGATCATGTAGACTTTGTCTTCCTAACATCTACCAAAATTATAGACTCCAGAAGGAAAACAGGTATCCACCTCAAACCATATTATTTGCACAAACAAGTTAAGCACAGCAACCTGTTCTTATCAGAGAATGGTGAGAATGCTCCTGAAATCTACGTTCTCGTACTCTAGCCAGGGGCCAGTGTTGTAAGCAGGCCTTTCTAAGGATAATAGCCTCAGGCCTGCTATGTTAACTTGTTTTTATGCACATTTGTTTAGTTAAACTTGTACTTTTATGTATTTACCGTTGTAGCATATAAAATGTACTACTTTAAGTCTTGTGGATATTTGGTTTGTAGTTTAAATCTAGATTTTCATGATAGGGTATGATAGATTATGCAAGATTCCGAATCCCAGTTTGTCCATTCATGGCTTTGGCAAATTATTTCCTCTTTGAATCTAAGTTCCCTGATGTATAGGACAGTGTCCTACAGCAAGTAGGACAATGTCATACTTGCTCTGCCTACTTAAAAAAGGGTTATTTTGAGGACCAGATTAATGTAATTTATAAACTCTAAAATTCCTTGTGAATATTTTCTAACAACAGGTATTAATAAATTAATAGAATGAAATATGATATCCCTACCCCCAAATCTAGAAAATAAAAATCTATAATGTCTTTTAGTATCTGTGTGCAAAGTGACATACATACCCCCCAGAATTAATCCTCTGTTTGAATTTGGTTTATAAATTTACAGTGGTACTTTTTGAGGCCTTACTCATTTACTTCTGAGTAAAACTATACTGATAGACTCAGGTTTTTTTTATAACTATAGTGAAAGTAGGTGATGATTTTTTTAGATCCGGCTGTGGTTTTTGGTTTTTCACTTTTTTTTAAAGTTGTTAAGAAAGTAAATCTGTTGTAAATATTGCTTCTGACTGACCCCACCTTTAGCCCATTTACTCTGCCTGATTAGAGCTAGGTGGTTTGGTGTTTTTGGGGGGTCTTTTTCAGTTTATTTCCAAAAAAAATTTTTAAAGTTGAGTGAGAATGCTTAAAACACACAAGCTTTGTCTGTTTTCAAAGTATTTGCCCCTGTTTACTCATAAATATAAAAATTTTAACATAGTTTTACTTTAGATTAATACAATTCAGAGGTCCAGTTTGGTGAGTATAGACCTTATTTCTAAATTAATTTCCTGTTATGTTTGACAGCATCATATATGAATTGGGCACACTTTTGTTGAGCTCTTCTTCATCAGCCAGTACTGGATTATCTGAGCGGGTTCTCAATCTTCTTGGCAGAGTATTTTCTCCTCTTAAGTAGGCTGAATTCAGCTTACTAGGTCCCTGCAGAATTTTGAGTGCTGGACCTAGTGCTTTTTTTTTTTTTTTTTAAATACTAGACAGCTGACTATTTTTTTATAGTTTCATAGTAGTTTAATAATTTCATTATTGCTGTGAAAATTCTTTACTTACATTAACATAATTTTAATCTTTTATTATCTATGATATAATTATCAGATTAAGATTTGCCATTTTGGGGGGACTTGTTTACTGCAGTGAGTATACATCAGTTGTAAAATTCATGTTGACCTTACCTTTCACCAGGTTACTTGGAGTGATATAGCAGGTTTAGATGATGTCATTACAGATCTGAAAGACACAGTCATTTTACCAATCAAAAAGAAGCATCTGTTTGAAAATTCCAGGCTTCTGCAACCTCCAAAAGGTATGCCAAAAGTTTATATTTGCTACAGCATTAAAAATCTTGGAAACATTGAAACTTTCTATCGTAGAACAGGTGTTTTTGAAGCTGGATTATCAAGAGAATGCTGAGATCCAGTAAATTGTCTTATAAATAATAGTTTTAAAATAAGTGCTCATTCTTCACCTTCTCAAATTTAGAAAATTTTTCCCCTATAGTTTCCCACTGCAAAATAATTCCTTTATTTCAAATTCATTTATTTACTTCCAAGTAAAAGATAATTTGAAAAATCAAAGTTAAAAAAAAATCCAAAATCACAATATAGATTTTTTGTTTTCAAGAGAAGACTTCTTTTTGTTTTTTCACAATTCTAATGATTTTTTTCCTCTTAATTATTTTCACTTTACTTTTAGTGCAGTGATTTTTTTTTTATAGTAAATACTGAATTGCAGGTGAAGTAGAAATTAAATAATACTTATTTTTAAGGGAACCTTTTTCTTATTCCTAATCAGTAATCACTTTGAAAGCCTTGGAACTCAAGAATTGAAAATGCTTATAACTGCATTCTTAAATGTAATACTTTTGTTCCTGTTCATTCAAATATTAATCATGTTCAAGGCTTATTAAAGGTGTTTCAATTAGACAAGTCTGATTTATGTTGTTAGTCAAGATTGAAATTATTAGGCATGTGTATTTTTAAAAAATAGGATATTTAGAAATATCAATAGCATTATGTATAAATTGCACTTGCTTATAATCTTACTAATTTTGCATTAAAGTACATTAATTTATGTTTAAAAGATAATTAAAGCTGGCACCTGTACACTTTTATGAACTAATTTTTGTTTCTGGTAAATAGAAGATGACAGTTATCACCAAAAATGTCACGTTCTTTTTATTAACTAAAACAACAAAGCAGATTATTATGTATTTATTTTTGTTTTCTGAAACAATGAAGTTACTTTTTTTCGCCTAACCAAAAAGTTAGTTTATTGATTTTTTAATTATTTTTCCCCCCAAAGAAAATTTCAAATGATTTATCTGAGCCTAGATCAAAAGAGAAAGGTATTAACTTACCCAGTTCCACAATACTTGTAAATTTAGGAAAGTAAAATGTTTTTTTTTCATATGCTATAAGGAAAGCTTTTTTTAATCAGCAATGTCTTAGTCCAGGTAGTTGGGTGACTTCACCATGTACTTGGTTTAAAGCCCCAATTAACACAGCAGATACCAAATTATGAGAGGATACTTCTACAGTTAGGTATAAATTGCCATTAATTTGAAAGTGTTATCCAAAACTACAGTGGTTCCTATGTGTATTTTAAATTTTAAATTATATGAGTATCTCTTGTTTATTAATTACTATTTGAGCTTTCTCAACTTTGCATTTTGGGGAAATTTTTTTATCATGAACAAAAGTTTGAAAAATTATTGGGTTTTCTTTTTGACCTACATATAAATTGGATATTAGTGTACAAAAGTGGGGTATAAAATCAGTTGCATACCACACTTTTTCCATTTTTGGACTGGAAGTAGGTTACCTAGGTTAGAGTCATTGCTTTGTTGCCAGTTTTGTTATCCTTAGACAGTTCATTTCTGTCTAAGCTGAAAGTGATCACGGTTTCTCAGACTACAAAACAATAATTTGAGAATGGCATTGTTATGTATTATCCTTGCAGCATGTGAAATCATATTAATAAGGTGATATAAAGATATAAAGTTAGAGCGATTGTGCCACTAATTGGTTATAAGAACATGCCATAAAATATTAATGATTATATTTAAAAAGTAACCCTTATCTCTCCAAAACATTAAAAAATTTGTAACAGTTAAAATTCCATAAAATACTATATGTCTCTGTAAACTCTGAATTTTGTAATCATTATTTTGACACATAAGTTTTATGTTTGTGAATTTCATCATATTTCCTGTTTTGATGCAGTCTT
This sequence comes from Eidolon dupreanum, assembly GCA_028627145.1. Classification (NCBI taxonomy): domain Eukaryota; kingdom Metazoa; phylum Chordata; class Mammalia; order Chiroptera; family Pteropodidae; genus Eidolon; species Eidolon dupreanum. Next base: position 26,221,721 of record CM053506.1, read on the forward strand.
AAAAGTGTAAATAACCTAAAATAAATATTTTGAAAAATTTCTTTTTCTGAGGCCATAAGGTCTACATCCCCCCTTCCTGAGTACTTACTACTAAGTAGATTTAATATTTACAGATATTTATTTTTCCACCATTTGGACAGATTTTTTATTAAAGCTTGAAAGTCAATAAAAAGTCAAAAAAGAAAGAAAAGTTGGTTACTAATGAGGTAATATAGTTCTCACTAATGAGAACTATCTCCAATTTGGATCTGTTTGTCCCAGTACTTCTTTTCTTCCTCATCGTACACGTTTTATTTGCATGTACTACTTAGAAAATAAAGCCCTTACCAAAATCATCTATCTTAAAAAGGGGTTTGAATTTTTAAGCCTCTACAAAGGACAAAATAATAACCACATTTTTATGTTGTTGAATAATTATAAGTGTCAGACTAAGCTCAAAAAACTAGTTAAAAGATTGCAAAACTAATAATTATAGCCAAATGTCTCACATTCACTTGCAGAACCAACCGTTTATCACCCTTCATAAATATAAACACTGTGTAGTCCACTTCAATAAACAATATAGAAAAGGTACCACTTTCAGATAGTAATATTGCTAGACTCACTGAATACACATCAGATGAGACACCATGAATCTTAGTGAAACTTAGCATACATAGAGAAATGAGGATAAAACAGTTAACTGAGTAATTATAAAGCTAACACTCATGTAACTACCACCCAGTCAAAAAGAGACCACTGACTGCTCTTCACGTACACCTTATCTATTACAGATATACGACTGTAAAATCTAAAAGCTTTCATTGCATGTCGAATCTTCAGACGTTAATAAATAACAGCTCAATTGATAACACTAATTATAATCCCTGAATAGAAACTATTGGAAAAACTTAATCCTAAGAAGTAACAAAACTAAACTATTAGGAATAAGATATTCAAAGCAGTAAATAAATACTTTGAAACAAATATGACATTCTGAGAATACTGCATAAGTTTATGAAGTGATGATGTAAATATGATATATGTATTTACTGCAAGATCAACCAAATATGAGGACTTTTGTATCAATAGTTCTAAAAACTCTGAGATTCAAGTAATATGCAAATAAAAGTTTGCTAGTAGATCTGAATTCTATATGAAGTTATACGATCAATATGATAACTAATAATTCCCAGTTTCTGCAGTCATTTCACGTGTTTTCAGCTTTATTTGAATTAATTGGCATTAGACTACTCTGTATTGTTCATAAGACTTCCAAAATAAAGTCAGTAGAAGCTTCAAATGACAACTGACTTAGTGAAGTTTTTAGCACTTAAATGAACTTAAATAAAAATTATAAAGACTGCTTGAAAATATTAACATGTATTGGTAAAGTTTTTGGATTTAAATTTTAAAATCAGCTTTAAAAATGTTTGGTGTAAAATGATTAAACTTGAGTTAGTTGAATCTTAGAGAATTCTTAAGCTCACTAGAAAAATCTGTTTTTGAGGAAAAATTTGAATATTATTTGAAGTTCTCTATGTGCAAAAAAATTGTTAGGTTTATGGAATCAAGCTCCAGTTTATAACTTTTTTAAAAAATGAAAATTGGGAACTTTTATATAAAATATTCATCTTTCTCCATATGTTTTCTTTTATTTTTACTACATATTTTGGATACTCCATATCCTTTTCATTTTACTCCAGCATGCTATCTATAAGTATTGTCATTCTTTAAGTTTCATTGTGTGAGAAAACTTGAGAAGCTGAATTAAGCAAATATTTAAAGAAGTCTGAAATTTATAGTTTTTGTTGGGCCTGTCTATAGATGATTTATAGGCTACCATAAATTTACCATAATTTTAGTTTAGTGTTATATTAGGTTAAAAAATGTTATCATTTTAGTTGAAAAACAGTTGGTGATGATTCCCAAAATTCATAAGATCCCAACCTGTTTAGATCCTTTCTGTATAAAAGAAGTACCTTAAATTGTATTTAGAGCAAACTGCTATCAATGGAGACTATGGGTTAATAATAGTTTTATTTCTTGGAAATTAAAACAGGAGTAACTGGTCATTTCTATTCCTTTTAAAAAGAGATCATGATTTGTTTGGAAAAAGGCACATGTCCTTTTCACTAGAACTTAAGGCTCTGAACAACAGCAAAATAGTGTTTGCTACATTCTGTTTTGAAGAAGTTGTTGATTTTTTCTGGGCTATTCGTCAGTGAGCTATAGTGTTCTGTTAGCTTGTGAAGGTGGAGCATATTAAATGATTTTATTTGTCACCCATTTGATCAAGCGTTGTGAGTTTGGATGTCAAGATGATTGCCTTTAATATCCTGAACAGGACCTTTTCATGAAGGGAGGAGGCACAGGGTGCTATCATCCCAAAAGCATGTCGTCAACTGACACAGAATGTAGACCATGGCTTCTTCCTTTTCTACTATTAAAAAAGATTAATAAAAAAAAGCAAACATTGGGGAAAGTTTTAGTGTGGTCAGAATTAGTATTATGTCAATTATCATGTAAACTAAAGCAAATATCTTATTTTCTTAAAGGAAATAATAAAATAACATGTTAATTTCCAGGTGTTCTTCTCTATGGACCTCCAGGCTGTGGTAAAACATTGATTGCCAAGGCTACAGCCAAAGAAGCAGGCTGTCGATTTATTAACCTTCAGCCTTCAACACTGACAGATAAGTGGTATGGAGAATCTCAGAAATTAGCTGCTGCTGTTTTTTCCCTTGCCATAAAGCTACAGCCTTCCATCATCTTTATAGATGAAATAGGTATGCTTTGTTTTTTGTGGGAGCATTTTAAAGTGCCATTTTTAAGGGTGATATTTAGATGATCAGATTGAGTTTTAACATTTTTGAGGCCAAATTAATAAAACAAAAGAGATAACCAACATCCTTATATGCTATGTATAATTTCTCTGTTGCAGAACTAGTCTGTTCATTATCCTACTTGATAGTTTTTGCTGTGTTTTCCTTCAAAGTGTTTATATTTGTTTTCACTCTCATTAGTGTGTAGTTTCCCTCCCTACTCCTTAAAATTTATCTTTTCAGACATTATTGTTAATTTTTGCCAGTTTGAAGAACATGAATTATCTCACTATTGCTGTAATTTGGATTTCCTTGCTTAATAGTAACTTTGAGCATCTTTTAACATGTTGATTAGTCATTTAGGTCTCCTTGCTTGTAAATCATCAGGTTTTTTGGGGGAGGGGGCGTTATTTGCATTTTTCTTGGTAATGGTTTGTTGATGTTTATTATGATTGCAAATATTTTCTTAATCGTATTTTCATTAGAGTTGACATTCAGTATTTTATATTAGTTTCAAGTGTACAACATAGTGGTGAGACATTTATATAATTTACAGAGTGATCCCCCAGATTAGTCTAGTACTCACCTGGCACTACATATAGTTATTACAGTATTATTGATTATATTCCCTATGTTTCACACTCCTGTGACTGTTTTGTAACTAACAGTTTGTACTTAATCCCTTTACCTTTTTACTAAATTCTCCAACTCCCCTCCCATCTGGGACTTACCAGTTTGTTCCCTGTATCTATGAGTCTATTTCTATGTTGTTGGTTGGTTTATTTTATTCTTTAGATTCCACATGTAAGTGAATTCATGTGGTATTTGTCTTTCAATCTGACTTACTTCACTTAGCATAATACCCTCTAGGTCCATCCATGTGGTTGCAAATGGTGATTTCTTTCTTTTTTTTATGGCTGAGTAATATTCCATTGTATATATATGTACCACTTCTTCTTTATCCATGTGTTTATTGATGGGCACTGAGCTTGCTTCCATATCCATGATGTAAATAGTACTGCAGTGAACGTAGAGGTGCATCTAGCTTTTTGAATTAGTGCTTTAGTTTTCTTTAGATAAATATCCAAAAGTGCAATTGCTGGGTCATAAGGTATCTATTTTTAATTTTTTGAGGAACCTCTAAACTGTTTTTCATAGGGGCTGTACCAAGTTGCAGTCCCACCAACAGTGCATGAGGGTTCCCTTTTCTCCACATCCTTGACAGCACTTGTTGTTTTTTGATTTATTGATATGAGGTGATATCTCATTGTGGTTTCAATTTGTATTTCTCTGATGACCAGTGTCATTGAGCATCTTACATGTCTCTTGACTATCTGTATGTCCTCTTTGAAGAAATGCCTATTTAAATGCTTTGATCATTTTTAATAGGGTTGTTTGGTTTTTTTTGGTGTTGAGTTGTATGAGTTTTTTGTAAACTTTGGATATAACCTTTTATTAGATGTATCATTGCCAAATATCTTCTCATTCAGTAGATTGTCTTTTTGTTTTGTTGATGGTTTCCTTTGCTGTGCAAAGCAAATATTTTCTAGACTGGCTTGCCTTTATACTTTATGATAGTTTATTTTACAGAGATGTAAGTTTAAATGTAGTTACACTTATCAGTCTTTTTCCTTTATCAAATAAACTCTCTGTGTCTGGTTTATAAATCTCTTCACTACCCTTATAAATATTCCCTTTTTTAAAATATATAGCATGAAGTAGGAATCTAATTTCATTCTTTTCCTCATGGACAACCAACTTATAAACAGATCACCTTTCCCTATCTATGTCTTGACTTTTTTACTAGTGGACACTTTTATATGTTATAGATCATCAGTATTTTTGTTCTGTTCCTGGTACAATAAGTTATACATATATAATAAAGCTATGCTAATTAAAACTATAATTTTGCATTAATTATACTTTTTAAATTATATATAATATGATAGGCTATATAGAAATATAGAGAAAGATCTAGATAATATAGTACTTTATTTATTTGCCTTGTGTATCTTATCAATTTACTCCAACTATTTAAGATGTTTTGGTGTGCATTTTGCACAAAAGAATATAGTTGAGTTTTTTGAAATTTTAATTCAAGCCTCTTTAACTGGGAGATGTGGTCAGTCAGCTTGCCTTCATTTTGATAACTGTTATGTTTAGATTTCTACCACATAACTGTGTGCTTTTTATTTACCAATCTGGAGAATGGTTTTTGCTTTTTTTATTCTCTTTTCCTGGTTATGGGTTTAGAAGTTATATATTCTTTTTCTTTTAGTGAAACATTTAGCATACCTACTTGTCTTAAAAGTCTAGACTAATCATTTCTGCCTTCCTCCCAAATAATATAGGGACATTAGAACTCTTGAATACTAATCATTCCTTTCACCTCTTACATGTTGTTGTTAACTAACATATTTTCTTATTTTATACCCTCCCCATTTGTTATTTTTGTACTGGTAGTGCTTGTTTAGAGACCTATATTTGCCAGTTTTCTTCCCTCACTATTGCTTCTCATGCCTGCCTTTTCTGGGGAGTTAATTTCTGTCTTACTAAAGTCTGTTGAAGTTCTTTCAGCAAAGATCATGAATTCTGTCTTTCTATAAAAATGTGTTAATTCTTCCTTCCCTCTGAAATGGTACAGAATTATTTTTCTTCACCAATTTAGCCACAAGTCTATTGTCTTCCATTCTTTCTTGCTGCTTTTGAGAATTCTGCTTGTAGCCAAATATTTCTTTGTGAGTAATCTATCTTTTCTCTGTATTAGTGTTGTTTTGATCTTGTTCTGCTGTTTGGTTAGTCTTTCTAGGTCTGTATTTATTTTTATTTATTCTCCTAAGACTGTGGTTTTTAATTCGAGGATTTGTGGTTTTTGTTAATCTGGAAAATTTCTCAACTACTACATATCTTTGAATGTTACAAGGCTTTTATTTTATTACTCAAAAACCCCCATATTCTTCAACTCTCTTAATTTTGAGTCATTTCCACAGTTTTATCATTAATTCTCTACCATATTTCATCAGTTCTAAAACATACTATTTTGTTTTCTACATTTTAACATCCCTGAAATTGGGATAGCATGTTATTATTTAATTAGCAGAGTTTTTCTCTTTTGACATCATAATTTAATTGCCAACATTTTAAGATTTTTTGTGTTGGTACATAAAGTAACGGTGCAACTCAAAAATCAATCTTGGGTGACTTATCAGAAGCATATTTTTTGCTTGGCTGTGTTGAATCTCAAAACCATTGGGTTTGTATTCTGTTGATTATATTTGAACTTTAGATATTCTCTTCAGTTCTTTTTTAAATTTATCTTTTTCTACCGTAGCTTGTTCTTTTCTTAGAATTTCAATCCCTTTTATGTCTTCAAAATTTTAAACATAGTATTTATATATATATATTTTTTGAGTGTTCTGTTGTCAGAAATTCTGATTCTTCTTGTTAACTCTCTTTCATAGTAATTTTTTTTTTCATGTCTTTTCTAACAATAGATGGCTTATGGCATGTTTTTTATATGAGAATTTTGTACTGCAGAAGATCCAGAGTAGTTTTTCTGTCTTCCACTTAGAACCTCTGGGGTCTAATCATTCAGAACCAATTTTTATGATAATTTCTCAACTGAGATGTTCCTAGACTGAATGGCAGTATAAATTTAGACTTCAGACCTGAGAGAAAGCCCCTATGGTCTTGGTTTTTTATTTGTCAGGGGTTATATATTTCCCCCCAGAGCCCAGGCCAAGACAAACAACATAAGCTTTCTTAACTCCCTATAGTGGTGAGCAGGATTTTCTTTTTTTCTGGTCTGCACTTTCTGTGACTATACATCCTTTTGAGCATCTTGGCTTCAGCATGGATATTAACTCCAAAGCAGAACCTTCTGATGCTACACTTGCATACCTGTTGTGTATAGAAACAGTGGCATAATCTCTTTGAAATCTCACCACTCTTATTTTCATTTTCTTTTTTTCCTGAACTCTGGGATTTTTCCCTTTCTTGCAATTTCAGATATTTATTAACCATATTTATTCAATTATACAAGACTTTATTTTTTAGAACAGCTTTTAGTTTACAGAAAAATTGAGCAGAAAGTTCAAGGTTCCCCTATACCCCACCACAGTTTTTCTCTTATCATTAATACTTTGCATTAGTGGGATACATTTGTTAGTGATTCGTTAATGATAATTTGTCAATGATCATTACTGAGCCATTATTGATATATTTTAATAACTAAAGTTGTAGTTTACATTAAGGGTCATTCTTTGTCATGTATCTACCATTACAATATCATGCAGAATAGAATCACCACTGTAAAAATTCCGTGTTCCACCTATTCATTCCTCCCTCCCTCCTGAACTTCTAGCAGCCACTGATCTTTTTACTGTCTCTAGTTTTGTCTTTTACAGAATGTCATATAGTTGGGATTATATAACATGTAGCCTTTTAAGACTGCCTTCTTTCACTTAGCAATGTGCATTTAAGATTCCTCCATGTCTTTTCAGGCCTTCGTGGCTCATTTCTTTTTATTGCTGAATAATATTCCGTTATATGGTTGTACCACAGTTTATACATTCATCTGTTGAAGGACATCTAGATTGCTCCCACTTTGGGATAATTATGAATAAAGCTGCTATCAACAGCGATATGCAGTAAGTTTTCAACTCAGTTAGATAAATACCTAGGAGCACAATTGCTGAATCTTATGCTAAGACTATATTTGGCTTTGTAGTAAACTATCAAACTGTCTTCCAAAGTGACTATACCATTTTGCAGTTTCACCAGCAATAAATGAGAGGTCCTGTTGCTCTGCATCCTCTGTAGCTTTTATCAGTTTTTTTTAATTTTAGCCACTTTAATAAGTTTATAGTGGTTCTTGCTGTTATTTTAATTTGCAATTCCCTAAAGACTTATGTTGTTGAGCATATTTTCATATGTTTATTTTTCATCTGTATGTCTTTTATGGTAAGAGAAGATGTCTGTTTAGATCTTTTGCCCGTTTTTTAATTGGGCTGTTTTCTTGTTGAATTTTAAGAAGTTTTTTTTGTGTATTTTGGATACAAGTTCTTTATCAAATATGTTTTGTAAATATTTTCCCCCAGTCTATGTTTTACCTTTTCTCTTAACAGTGTCTTTCACAGGGCAGGATTTTTAATTTTAATAAAGACCAGCTTACTCATTTTTTCTTTGGTGTTTGTTTTTGGTGTTATGTGCAAAAACTTAACACCAAACCCAAGGTCACCTAGATTTTCTACTATATTATCTTATAGAAGTTTTATAGTTTGTTTTACATTTAGATCTGTGATCCATTTTGAGTTAATTTTTGTGAAAGTTATAAGGTCTGTGTGTAGGTCTTTTTTTTTTTTTTTTTTTTTTTTGCATATGGATGGATGTTCAGTTGTTCCAGCACTGTTTATCAGCTATGAATTAAGTTTTTACAAAAATGTTTTTCCACGTGGCTCCATAGTAGAGTAGTTAGAATTTCTGCTTTACGCTTAGAAGGTCCTGGGTTTGCACCCCAGGTGGAGCCATGGACCAGCCCCCTGGTGTGCCAGGCTCTGGGTGCACAGGTACACGGATGCGCTCCACGAGCATATAGGAGGAGACACCCCACCTTCAGAGTTCTAGTTCTTAAGGGGAAACGGCAACATCCGTAGGTCAGGGGTGGAGGGGGGAGAATTAAAAAGGGGGAAAAATATATTCTTCCAACTTTTTTGTTAGTATTTATATATATCTTTTTATCCTTTTCAACATTCAGAGCCCTTATGTTTAAGTATGCATCTTGCAAGCAGCACACAGTGCTGTTATTATTTTAATCCAGTCTAATATCTTACTCATGTAATTGGATACTCTAGACCATTTACATTTAATATAATTACTAATATGGTTAGGTTCTTAATATACTTATCCAGCATTTAAAATTTTTCATGTTATTTAAAACAGCCATCTTACCAGAACCATTTCTAAGTAATGAAGATAATTTAGGAATGATTCATATAAAATTATGGTGTATAAGCAGGCAGCTGAACTTAAATAATTCATCTTTTTTAAAAAAGCAATTTTAAAATGACTAGATTTTTCCACATGCAAAATAAATGGGTTAGTTTGATACATAGTCCAACAATGGAACAGATTACACAAAACTAGAACTCTATAAGAAAATCCAGGATATATGTTTGCCATCACAAGACTATCATGTCATGGTAATGTGTTTCGTTATAATTTCTTTTTAAAAATGCCTTTTAAAAGCTTGAACTCAGCACATGACAAAGCATTTTGTGCCACTTTCATGTGTGATTGACAGACCAAGTTCTTGTTTCAATGCTGAAATGTGAAAGTTACTCAGAAATTCCAGTTATTTGAAGGGATATCAGACACAACATTTGAAATAGAGGTTATACTAGAAAATCCAGGATTTATTTTTACTGTTTTTTTTATTCTTAGGATATACCACCTTTCAGTCTTTTCATTTTAGAAGGAACATGTTTCCCCCTTTTTTCAAAGCATTTCATATTCATTGTAGATAATTTAGATGACAAAATAATTCAAAAGAGAAAATTAAAGTTGTCCTTAAGTCTGTCACTGAAAGATAACCAAAGTTATTAGCATTTGGGTTTTTAGCATGTATAACATATATATACATGCATATTAGCGAGTGTGTTTCAAACCATTTTCTGTCCTGCATTTTCCCACTTAATAGTATTTTGACATTTTCCATTGTCATTTTTATTTATTACTAGGAAAAGTGTGTGAGGAAAAGGATGTGTGACTCCATAATTAACAAAAAAGATACAGATAATATGGAAATTTAGGGCCAGAGCACACAGATTTTCCTTCAAGACACTACTTGATCCTTTTCTAGCCTCTTAGTACCAACTCCTTTACTTTTTTTTTTCCCCCCTCTTGAATTCCTACCCCCTCCCTACTTCCACCCTTGACCTATGGACGTTACCATTTCCCCTTAAGAACTGGATCTCTTGAAGGCGGGGTATCTCCTCCCACACGCTCTTGGCATGCACGCTGGGCCTGGCACTCCCAGCACATTAGGTGAGGGGGGCTGGAACACCCGAGTATGATCCGTGGCTCCATTTGGGGTGCGAACCCAGAAGCTTCTCCATGTAAAGCAGATGTGCTACCCACTACACTATGGAGCCACCCCCTCCTTTACTTTTTTATGTGTGTGTTGGTATGAAAGTATTCTTAGGAAAGAAATGAAGATCGTGAATTAATTGTTTTTCAATTTGCACAATAATTTGTCAAAATTGTTATATTAGAGCAATGTGTGGAAAGGTGTAGTTGAACCCTTTTGCTTGTAGTTGTTTAGTTGTCAGCTTTTGGTTAAGTGATTTGAAATTATATAAAGAGTAAATAATTCACTATTAATTTCTAAGATTAAAGACTTTTCCTTCTAGACTCCTTTCTACGAAACCGTTCAAGTTCTGACCATGAAGCCACAGCCATGATGAAAGCTCAGTTTATGAGCCTCTGGGATGGATTGGATACTGATCACAGCTGCCAGGTATTTGAGAGAAGCCTGCCTAAGACTTGTGGTATTGTGGTAGTGGTGGTGTTAATAGGAGAATTCTGGCTTTTTTTTACAAAGTCTTTTTCATAATTATCTTTAAATGATGGAGATCTGAAAGAATACGGTTTGTTTTGAGGTCTTCATGTTTAACAAAATGTTTATAGATGGCCTCAGTATCTGAAACTAGTGTAACAGAAGAGGAAAAATCAGGGGGAAGACTCTGCTTGGAATCTATGCCAAGGAAGAGGAATGACTTGTGGCTCTGGCTACATGTTTCTTTGACTCTTACCATAAAACATTGCAGTCTTTACTTTCAGTTCTTACGTCACTTATTGTCATTAGATTCTGAAACTTACACTTTCCCACTTCCTATCACATGCACCTTCTTTTAAGATCCCAATTTTATATAAAACAATCATCTGTCCTAGTCTTTGTCTCTTCCTCCTCTAAGGCTGTGAAAACTAAGGTCCCTTGGTAAGCCGCCAAAGAGAAAGCTGCTAGATCGTTCAGCTTACCTTCTTTGGGTTCCCATTTTCACTTAATTTTTCACCTGTGAGTAGTCTATACTTTTTTTCCAATTACAGTTGGCATTCAGTATTAAGTTTGAGGTATAATAGTTAGACATCTATAGAATTTACAAAGTGATCCCCCTGGTTAGTCTAGTACTCACCTGGCACTATATGTAGTTATTAAAATATTATTAACTATGTTCTCTGTGCTGTACTTTACATCTCTGTGACTATTTTGTAACTACCAATTTGTACTTAATCCTTTCACCTTTTCACCTAGTCTCCCATATAGCAATCACCAGTTTGTTCTCTGTATCTGAGTCTGCTTCTGTTTGTTCATTTTTTTTGTTATTGAGATTCCACATATAAGTGAGACTATATGCTATTTGTCTTTCTCTGAATTATTTCACTTAGCATAATACCTTCTAGGCCGTGCTTGTCAGAGCAATGGTGTGTTTTAAAAGTAAAGTTGAAAAAAAAGTATCTAGCATGTTATTTTTCTGCCATGTCACTGGAAATGGAAGTTCTAGAACCATTTTTCTTTTTTTTCATGAATCACCTACTTGTATCTCTTTGAAAAGTTTTGTAAAAGTTAACAATAGTCTTCTTTTTTAACTTTATTGGGTATTTTCTATTTTGTAATCTCTTTGCCCTTTTTAAAAAACATAAGATGTATAGAATCATATCTTCTATCACTTCTAAAAAGTTATTTTCTTCAAATATTGTTTCTTGTCCATTCCTTATGTGCTCTCTTTGTGGAGTGCCAATTAGATATACCTTATTTATATTTCCTGTGTTTTAACTTTTTATATTTTTTCTCTTTTAATCAAATATTCTGGGTAATTTCTTTACCTTTTTTTTTTTCAATTTGTAAATTCTAAGTTCACTTGGATGTCTTCTGCTATTTAACTCTTTCGTTGAGTTTATTCTTTCAGTTAGTAAAATTTTCGGTTCTAAAAATTCTTTTAGATTTTTTTTTCTAGTTTGCCATGTCAGTTTTCATGAGCTCTTGCCCATCAACTCATGTTTCCAGTTAAATTAGAAAACCAGAGCCCTGGCATCAAACTAGCTGTGTGACCTTGGCCAAATTATGTAATCATTCTATCTGAATAGAGGAAATAATATCTACAAAAAGGGGAGGATAATATCCACCTCAAAATTATTGTAGGATTTTAAGGAATTTATCAGAGTGAAGTGCTTATAACAATGCCTCATATATTTTCCACATAAATATTTGCCATGTGATTTTTAAAATTCCTCCTTTATTCCTTTAAGTATATTGACATAGTTATTTTATAGTCTGTATTCAGTAATTCTAACATGACTATTTGTACATCTGGTTCTGTTATTTGTTTGAGTTTATGGTGGCTATTTCCTTGTGTTTTGTGATTTCATAGGGGAAAAAATCATTTGGTTGAGCTTTGTGAACTTTAGAATTTGTTGAAGGTTTGTTGATCTAAAAGGATTTTGTATTTGTTCTTTGTCATATTTTTTTCCTCAACACAAATAGATAAATTCAGGTTATTTTATGTATGTTAGCTGAGATCCATGTAAGCTGAATTTGAACCATGAAATCTCAGGGAATTTATATGATGAGTGTTTATGTGTTTATGTGTCTTTCCAAGAACCAAGGCTTGACACTACTGAATAGGTTTTCTAATATTTCACTTTTCTAAAACTATGTTCCTCATGAGTCTCAGCTTTATATAGGTGGTCTTTCATCAGGCTCTCTGCCCTATAATGTGTCCTGTGCATACCCCACTCTAAGCTCTATACATTATATGTCTACATGGTATGTGGTCAGCTTCTACCCTTGTTTACTTCCCTTATGCATAGGCCTTCCTCCTGTCCTCAGCTTAATTCCTTTACTTTTTTGCAGATTTGTCATTTAATTTATTTGAGTTTTTTAATACTCCATTATTTGTGTGTGTTTTGTAGCCAGAGGAGTAAAGGACCTCCTATGTCTACCACATTCCCATAAATCAAAAATAGGAAACATATCATTCTCAAAAAGAAAATTAAGCCACATGCCCTCATTCTACATCATCTTTATGAAAATATAACTTCATTATGAGGGAAAGTTGCCTTTAATGTTTGTTGGATGATTAGAGAAGAAAGCACAACATAGATAAATTTAGGTGACATTAATAGAAGCAATTTTTAATAAAAATTGCTTCTAATACATCTGTTCAATGGGAATAGTTTACAGGTTTTCAAAACTAATATCCTCCTAAGCAACAGTATTTAAATCACTTAAACAATTAAATAGTATTTTATAACATCCTATCAAATTATAGTTTCAAAGACCAAGGAAATAGTGACAGTTGGGCGAAGTATATACTTCAGAGCCACTTCATTCGGAGCCCCACATCATGGCTCTGAGACAGTACATTTTAGAACTGAGTTTTCAAAACCATAATTTATCACGCTAATAGTACTTAACTGCTTTCATTATGACAAATTGCTTTTTATTAAACTCCAGCAACTGTTTTCTTTTTACCTTTTTTGCGTGATGAGGGGGTTAAAATTGATATTATAGATTTGAATAATAACTTCAGACTTATTCTTCTTTCATATGAACCAGTTAGCTTTTCTCTAAAGTTGTCTATTATATCACTATTGGGGGAGCCCAGTACTCCAGTTAGTATGTCTGAATTGGCCATACGGAAACAAAACAGTTCAATGGCCCAAGTAAACCTATCACCACTACTAGAAATATAAGTTAACCGATGACATACTTTTCATCTTGAGAGACATGAAACAAAATATAACAGTATATTTAGGATATTCATTGACATAAAGTTTTGAGGCATGAATTTAGATCTGATTATTTTAAATGTGAAATGATAAAAAATTTATCTTTATACTTTGTCTTAAAGATTTTTAAAAGTCTTAACTAATACCTAAAAGGTACATTAATTTTGTTACTTAAATACTAAAAAATTACTATTGCTTCCCATTTTGAATTTTATCTCATTTACACTAAACACTGAGTTTATATATGTGTAAAGGTTGTTTTTGCCCCTTAAAATTTGCTTATTTAAGTGAAACTACAAGTAGTTTCATGCACTCTTGATTTTTCACCATGACTATTATTACCCTATATTTTATTAGACCATGTTATACTAATTTTATTTGGATTCCTTGATCCTAATTTTTAGCATTTCATCTTCTATAATGGGTTTCTTTGTTTTCTTTTAGGCAGTTTGTTTGCCTAAAAAGTTTTTCAAACTACAACCCATTTTTCAGTTTTTTTCAGGTACTGCCTCAACCACAAAGCCTTTTACGATTCTCTACCACCTAATATGGTCAGCCTTCAACACACTTCCATATCGCTTTGGATCTATTTTAACACTTTAAATATACTCTATCTCAAAATGTATTTATGTATAGTCATCCTTTATACAGTTAGTTCATTTGATCAATTTAAGACTTTGTTTTATATTTGATAGAAATTTTCCTTATTAACTTCATAGAGTTGTAGAAAATCATTGAATAAAATTAGGTAAGAGCATTAATATTTTGATGTTTAGGACCAGTTAACCAAAACACGAAATTGCATTAATATTGTGGAGCTAACATTTCAAATTTATATTTGTATTGGTAGTTTTATTATTTCCCTCTAGGTGGCAACCTCTCACAGTTAATTGAAAGTTATTTGGCTCTTGAGTATCATTCAATATAAAAAATAGGTGTAGAATATAAGATTTAATGGATCTTTAAATATGTTCCGGAGTTAGATTTCAGATTATTTCAGAAATCTAATACCCCTTTGCCTGAAACAAATAATATTAAAGAAATAAAAGTTTCCATTAGAATACCACTAAATTTCATTTTGAATCGCAGTGTGTGCTATTATTTGGTTATAGAGAAATATCATCAGTAATGGTAATATTGGAGCCTTTCAGAAATTTAACTTATTTTGTATATACTTATCTTTATTCATGTTGATTTTTCATCTCTCTGCCCTTATAGATAAGTGACACTGATGCAGAAGCAGGCAGGGTCACCGGCAATTTTTTAAAAATTCTGTCCAGCATTTTAATTTTTACTTTTATTTTGTTGTCCTTCTTTAAAGTTGGATTGCTTAAGGTTTTATGAGCATTGAAAAGATGTCATCTGCAGTGCCGACATATGCCCTGAGATGAAGATGTGTGAAATCTAGAGGGAAAAGTACATATCCGTTACTATTACCAGTGTCCTCAGACTTAGGGGGAATGGTTCTCTCCTAAATGTTTTTATTAAGGTACTTGAAGTATCCCCCATATATACTCCCAGGTCATAAAATAAATGGCTTTCAGTTATTCAGTGTATAGCTGTTGAGCAACTATATTTTGCAAAATACAACATTTTTTTAAATCTTTATAATTTTTCAGTAACTGAACAGTATGTTATTTTAGTTACTAGCAGTCCAGTGAAATAGATCTGTCTTGCCAGCTTTGTATTATCTATTTAGAATTAACTTTAATTTATATCTAAAAATATTTGAGTAATACGTACTGGATTAATGCCAGATTTCTTACTGCAGATTTAGTTCAAATAACACTTAATTTTCTGTATTTTCTAAGCCCTAGCAATAACATCCAAAAAGGAATGTTATGGGTGGATTTAATACCTTTGTTTTCCTTTTGTATTTAGGTCATAGTGATGGGAGCTACTAATCGTCCTCAGGATCTCGACTCAGCTATAATGAGAAGAATGCCTACAAGATTTCATATCAACCAGCCTGTAGGTGGTTTTGACTGATATTATGAACCCTTAAATATTCACTTTTTTTTTAGGTCTTTAATGTGATTTCAAGAAGGGGACCAATTTTTTTTTTTAATAAGACATTTATGATAGGCAGGGAAGGAATAGGGCAACAGTCCTCATTATTGCTTCCTTGTTCTTTCTACTTATTTCCTTTCTTTCCTTCCTTCCTTCCTTCCTTCCTTCCTTCCTTCCTT
>CM053506.1:26237601-26296163 GCA_028627145.1 Eidolon dupreanum
GACAGGAAAAATAACTGAGATTTATTTAATTGTTGACAGTTGTAGTCCGTGCTTTCCTCTGAAAGTATTAGTGATTAACTTAATATGAATGAGGGTAGTGTTGAACCAGTACTGTTTTCTCTCTAGCTTTCTTTTTTGTTAAGTACCTTCAAGTAGATGATTACAGTTTATTTATACTCTATAATTTTTGTCCCAAACGCTCAGAACTTGAATTTTGTCTGCATTTAGATAAAAGAAAAAAGTAAAAAATACAGGGTTAGTAACAGAAGATGTATGCTATACAATCAGCATGTAGTAAAACTTTTAAGTGTTGTTTCTTTCAATTTTTGAAATAAATATATTATAATTAATTTATAACCTTGCTAAAAATCATTTGTCCTGTTTTATATTCTGCAACTTACCAGATCAGTCTGGCCGCAAACATGGTTTCCTAAAGGTCGATGGTTGTTGCCTCTGTAAAATTACTCTGATCAACTATTTGCTATAGCTACAACCTCTGGTCCCTCTGTGGGTATGCATATAGTTACCTGCCCTATTAGAAAATTTACCTGACAAATCAATGAAGAGATTTTCTTAACTCGATGTAGGAGACTATAAAATTTATTTAGTGTGACTACTATTTATTGAGCATTAATATGTGGTAGATACCTGGTAGGCTCTGGTGAATGGAACATGGCCCCTATCCTCAAAGAATTCTGTTGCAGGGTAGTAAGACACAATAAATAATGTTAAATGTACTTTACAAAGGTATGTTTAAAGAACTGTTAGAGCCTGATATGATGATGAAAACTAATAATTCTGTCTGAGGAGTTGGTGAAATTTATACAGCTCAGGTGGGCTTTGAAAGATGGTAAGAATTTGATAGGCAAGTGAGACAAGGAAAGGCTTTCCTGCCAGAAT
This sequence comes from Eidolon dupreanum, assembly GCA_028627145.1. NCBI lineage: Eukaryota > Metazoa > Chordata > Mammalia > Chiroptera > Pteropodidae > Eidolon > Eidolon dupreanum. The sequence continues at coordinate 26,238,502 of CM053506.1, forward strand.
GAACAAAGGCAAGAAGGTGTGGAAGCTCATACTCAATGGTGATTTCTGGGCTACTTCCGTTAGGGCACCAGGGAAAACAGATGGAGATGAGACTGGAAAGGTAGGCTGCTGCCAGGTTTAGATGAACTTTCCATACTTCGCACAAGAATTTTGACTTTATTTTGTTAGCAAGGCATCAGAACATTTTAAAAGAAAATTAGTTTTAAGAAAATTAGTGGTTCTGAAGACAAAGATTACGTCGATAGAGTCTCTGCTTGTAGTCCAATAGAGAACAATACAGTAGAATAGAACATAGGATACATAGCATGGAAAATTGCCTTTATTAAAGTTATAAGTTTAGTATATTAATTTTGTAAGTTATCAAAATTAGTTGTAACAGTTAACAAATTTATTATAAATTTGTATGCTGTTATGTAGAAACTGGTTTGTAACCCTCCTTTCATTCTATTTTAGTGAATACACACACATTTTATAGGGTAATTTTTTGTTGTTGCATAATTATCTGATATCAGAGTATGTGATTAACTACCTTACAAGTCCTCTCCAAGTTAAATATTTATTAACAAAAGTAGTTATTGGTGATCACAGAATGTACCAAATTAACCTTTATACTTAACACACTTGAACAGAAACAGCAGGGTTTGGTTTTGTTTTTCAGGTCATTTGATTTGATACTTATTATAACCAGCTCGGTTTTTTCAATGGTTGTGGGAATGGGGATGAATTCAGCCATAATAATTCTTTAAAGCATTTATACTTACTATAGGTATTTTATAAAAGTTTCTATTCTTTGGTTTAATATAAAGCATCGTGGGGTGGGGGGCATAAAAGCATGTGAACAAGTATATTATCAACACTAAATAAAAATTCACTAATTAAATTAGTGAACATGGAAGTTATGTGTTTAAATGGAGGAACCAAAGAGGCGTTGTTGCCATCTCTTCAATTACTGGTAAAAATTTTATGGCAGTGATGTTTTTAGAATTTTCTAAATGAAGGAAAGGAGATTTGCAGAGCTGTGGAGGAAAGACATTGGTAGAGGAAAGTCATAGGTATTCATCTACTCACACAAGAAAGATTTAAGGGTATGTTATCTCCCAGACATTGTGCTAGGCACTGGGGATTCAGAATAAGAAGATGTAGTTCAATAGGACAACCATGAATGATTACTCTGGAGGCTAGAATCTAGGCCTTCCTTTAGCCTGTAGTTACTATGACCTCTGTCAGAGTTTGTTATTCCCTATAGGTATTTTCAGGTAGCATACAAGGGATTGAAGAAATACTAGGAAAACTAGTTGACCTTTACTTTTTTAAAAATAGTAATTGGAAATTATCCCGGTTTTAGGCTCTAAAACAAAGAGAAGCAATCCTGAAACTCATCTTGAAAAATGAAAATGTAAGTAGAAAATTATAATTTTCCCTATCCTATTAACATTCATTAATTCATTCTAGAAATGAAAATGGAACCTGAGAATAATGTAGCTTTGAACTTGATGTAAATTATTGTAAAACTCTTGCCTGCTCATCTAACACAATAACCATGGTATACTTGAACTAATTAAAGACAATCTTTTAAAAAAGCCATATTTTCATATCTACAGATTAAAATCCCCTGATATTTTTCAGACTGTTTCCCAATTATATATGTTTATTTTTGTAGAAAAGCAAGGGACTTTTAACTTCAATATTTTTGAAGTGTGGAATTTTTAGATTTAAAAGGTATGGTAATCAAAATCTTCCATAATTTTCGTGTTTATGTTTTTTTCAAATAGATAATTTAGTCACATGTTGCAAAATTAAAATATATTAAATGGTTTACAGGAAAAAGCCTCAGTCCCTCCCCTGTGTTTCGTCTGTATCGTTTCAGATGGCATTATGTCTGTACAAGCAAATTAAAATATACTATTATTTCTCTCCCCTTTCCTACAAAACCATGTTAATAAACTCCCATGCATTGCTTTTTTCACTTATCTTTGAAATCTTTCTGTGTTAGCATATAGTCAGTTTCCTTATTCTGTGTCCCCTTTTTTTCTTCGCACTGTGTTAAGATTCCATTTTATGGATATACCATAGTTTATTTAATTTGCCCCATTTCGAAGGACATCCTGGTTGATTTTGGTCTTTTACTATTTTTTAATGCTGCACTGAATAACCTTGTACATTTGTCATTTCGCACTTGTACAGTAGTGTTAGTACAGTGAGTTTTCCAGAAGAGGAATTGCTGGTATTTATAATTTTGCCAAATTGTCCATGCTCAGTTTACTCTTACACCAGCAATATTAGAGTGCCTTTTTCCCTATAGCCTTGCCAACAATGTTATGGAACTTTATGCCAACATAATAGGTAGAAAATGGTATCTCATTATAGTTCTAATTTACATTCTTTGGGGATTAAATGAGCATTGTATGTTTAAGAGCCACTTGAATTTTTTCTATGAAATACCTGTTGATATTCTTTGCCCATTTTTCTTTTGCAGTGTTCTTTATAGATTTGTAGGAACTCAGATGTATTAGGGAGATTTGTCTTTTGTCTACGTGATTTGAAAATATTTTTCCCAGTTTGTCTTATTTTACTGTTGTTTGTTTGTTTGTTTTTAAATCCCTTTATGGCTTCTGGGCTTTGAATCTAAATTAAGAAGGCCTTTCCACTCCCATGGTTATAAGAATTTTTCGTATTTTCCAGTTCTTGCTACTTTTTCCACCAAAACTGTAATCAGATATATTTTAATAACATAGTATCTTTCCCTATCCTAAACTTCATACTTAAATTCACTATTTGAACTTGCTATCTAAACTAAGAAACCAGAGATTCACATAGTGAGGGATACTTGTGTTTCAATGGTTTTCCTCCTTTTTTTGAATCACCATCAATCCCACAGTTAATTCTACTCCATACATAACATATCTACTCCTCCATCTCCCATGTTTTCCCATCCTGTGTCATCTGTAAATGTTTTAGTTTTATCTCTAAAAGACAGAATTTTTCTTTTTAACCCAACCTCATTCCCTTTCTTACTCCTAACAAAAAATTGACCGTATTTCATTATTATCATTGAATATCCAGTTTGTTAAAAAAAAAAAAAAAAAAAAAAGTCTTTTTTTTAACTGTGTATTTATTTGACTTGGGATTTCTATAAAGTTCATAATTTGCGATTACTTGATAGTTTTAAAATCTCTTTTAATTTATAGGCTGTAGATTTTTCCTTTGTCCCTCCTTTCTTTCACCGTCCCTTTCAATTTATACGTTGAAAAAAAAACAGGTGGATTTGTCCAGATTTTGCCATATTTTGAATTTTGCTGATTGTACAAGAAGTAGTTAGCTGTTCCTCTAAAATTGGTAGTTGGACCAGGAGACTGGATGAGATTCAGGTTTAGATTGACAGGGGAAAACAGGACTACTTGTTAGGTAGAATTATATTCTTCCATTGGGAGATACATAATATCTGGGTATCCTTTATGGTTTTGTGTTTACATTTCAATCTTTGCTATGTATTTTGTATTTATTGGGATATACCATATGCGATGTCAGTCGAACTTTGCTTTTGTTTTCCAGGTGAATACCCTGTTGTCCTAAGCCACTTATTGAATAGGCCATCTTTTCCTCATTAGAAATGTCAGCTTTCTCATATCTTAAATTCTCATATGTATTGGCTGTGTTTCTGGACTTTGAATTCAGGTCTTTTGTGTCTTTATGCACCAACACTACAATGTTTTCATTATTGAAGCTTTATAAATTTTAATACCAAGTACAGCTAGGCACCCCTTATTGTACCCCAGCCCAAAGTTTCCTGGTTATTTTTGCTCATTTTTCTGTATGAATTTTAGAATTAATTTGTCTAATTCCAGAAAAAACAAACAATAGTTTTTGGTGGATCGTAATTCAAAAGAATTAAGATCTTTTTGATGTCGAATCTTTTCTAACCAAAAACATGTATGTCTTTCTGGTTGTTCACATCTTCCCTTATGTTTTTCAGTAGTGTTCTGTTCATTTACTTCTTTAAAGTATGTCAAAATAGCATCTGTGCTGCTTTGCAAAAGTTTAAAGAACCTAGCAAATTATAGAGATTAGATTATTGGTTACTAACCATTTCAGCGATTATAGAACCCTTTAAATAAAGAGATAAAAGATATGAAGTCTTTCATTAGGAAACAATTCCAAGGAAGTTCCTAAAACCTTCCATGTATTCTAGGTAAGGACCTACTATCCTACATGAATGAGAAATCAACAAATTACATTTTACCTTTTAATTGAATATTTAATAACTGCTTTCAAAAAGACATTGTGTAGTTGTACTGCTGTTTAGGTTAAACAATTACTAAACCTTTAACAAGGATAAGTTTTAACGAATAGTTCAGAGAAGAAAGCAAAGGGGATAAAATTGTAAATTCTTTTGAATTAAGGTGGCTATGGTGCAGCTAGAAATTTTAACAGGTATTAAAAGATAGTTGCTGACAATTTTGCAGAGACATCAGGTTAACTAATACAGTTATTTAATTTAAAATTTTTTAATGAGAGATGGTGTTACATGGCCAAACGTTAACCTTTTCAAACCATATATATGTGGTCTAATATAGTTATAGATGATGTACCTAATTTACGTATAGATGATGAATGTAAATGATGAGATTTAAACTCTTAAAGTTTTCACATTTAAACTTAAGAAACTATTCATTGTATCTAACAGGCCATCAAGTTTTCACTTTTAAACTTAAGAAACTATTCATTGTGTCTAATTTTCAGTATCCTGCTTTTTTTAAACAGTAATATCTTTGAAAATTCTTTCAGAATTATATTCATTATGGGTACAGGGAATATTTAGCATTCTGTTTCTTACTCATGAAAGCACAAAGGATTAGTCTTTAATCAGTTTTATGATGCAAAATATGAATGCTCTCTGGATAACTGCTGACATAGGAACATCTGATTTTCCACTAGCTGGTATTTATATGCTGAAGGCATATTATGACTTCAATAGAATATGAAAGAAGTTAATGTAATTTTGTTAAAAGATGCCTCAAATCAGTAACACATTTATTTAATAACATGAGCACCATCATGCTTATACATTGCTGGGCAGAATTGGGGTATTTGATACAAATAGACTACCAGACTTTTATTTTTTCTGAGTTTTTCTCCTCTGAAAATGGAATGAAGGTTTTGAAATGATAGTGTTTTCTGGTTTTTCACAATAAGTTTTTAACTTTTTATTTTTCAATTAGACTTCACATTCAGTATTATTTTATATTAGTTTCAGGCATACAGCATAGTGGTTAGACATTTATATAATTTACGAAGTGATCCCCCTGATTAGTCAAGTACTCGCCTGGAACTATATGGTTATTAGAAAATTACTGAGCATAATTCTTTATTCATAGATCCTTAACACAACTCACTCATCTAAAAGAAGATAATGTAGTGGTTTGAGCTTAAAGTTTTAAGTATAAAAAGAATTAGAATAAAATTTATACCTTATACAGAGGAATAGTTAACAAGCATGGACATTGGAGACAGATGTGAGGGCCCCACATTCTGGCTTGACCATTCCTTGCTGTGTGACCTCGGACAGATATTGCTTAGCATCTCTGTGCCTCATTTTTCTCACTTGGAAGTCAGAGATAATGCCAATGATCTAATAGAATCATTTTGAGAATGTAAATTAAATGATATATGTAGAATGCTATAGTACCATGCAACTATACACCCAATGGTAGATATAATAAGTGCACACAAATTAGTGCTGTTCTTCCAAGCTGTTTTAGAAGTTCCTTAATTTATTCCAGGATTGCTCTCACTAGCCAAAACCCTTTTTAACTTAAGAATTGCCTTCATAGTTGCCTATTGAAAACAGTTTTCATTATGTCATGGTATGTCTCATAGCTATTACCTTAAAAAAAGGGATTCTTTTAGAGTGTTTGCTATGTGCCAAGAATTGTTATGTGCCAAAAGTTGTTCCAGGGTCAACTGTACATTGTTTTATTTAATCCTCGATTCATGTAAGGAGTCCATATTAGTACTGTTTTACAGCTGAGGAAACTGAAATCCAGAAAAGTTATATAATAAATTGACCAGGCTCACATAGCAAAGTGGTGATGGAATCTTTCACTTAACTATTATGGTGTGCTATCTCTATAAATTAATTTTGCTCTCCCAATGACTATAATCTTCTCCTTTTTGTTCTTTTCTCATAATTATTTTGTTCATCTTTGTGACTTTATTATCCTATCATGCACAAGATTTGTGAACATAATGTGGCCCAGCAAAGGAGTGGTTAAAAGATAGGGTGGAGGTGCTGTTTTAGGGAAGAGGACTAATTTTTAACATCTCAGAGTATAATTTGAAGATCTTTTAAAGAGTTTTTCAAATTTATGAAATATTGGAAACATATATACAGGTAACTTTATCTTCACTACCCAGATTTAACAGGTGATCTTATCATATTTTGCTTTGCATCTCCCTCTGATCACCTTCATTGGTAGCCTTCTGTTCTGATGTTGGTAGTGTATATCAGTTCCAGAGATAGGTATGGATAGATACATAATACATGTGTAGGTGTATGTTATTTTTACTTGTTTAATGTTATAAACAGGGAAATTAGATCCTTCTATGTGTCTAATTTCACATGTATACTTACGAGTTCCTCAGACACAGAAAAGTATAAACTACAAGAGAAAGAGACATAGACAGGTCTGACTGTGATTAGACTGAGCATTTCCAGAAGTGTAAGGTAACATGAACAAAGTGAAAAAACAAGCCGCTAGGAAAACATTGACACCCTTTTAACTAACAAAGGGCTAATATCCAAATTATACAAAATTACTATAATCAGCTGTGTCAAGTTTATGTGTGTACATTATTTGATCACAGGTATTAACTACAGCCAGCTCTAGGACCTTATTGTCTGATACATTAGTATTTGAGACATCTGTTTAAAATTTCCCAGTATTATTGTGGACTTGTCCATTTCTCAGTGAAATTATGTTAATTTTGCTATGTATATTTTGAGGCCATGTTATTAAATGTATGCCAGTGTAGAATTGTTATGTTTTTCTGATGAATTATTTTTTATCATTATATAATGATTTCTATTCCAGATTGTGTATTTTGAGTTAAAAAATCTATTGATCTGATATAAATAGAACTACATTAGCCCTCTTTTGGTTAATATTTGCATTCAATATCCTTTTCCAATCTTTTACTTTGAACTCTTGGTGTTTTTCCCTTGAAATGTAACACTAGCCTGTTTATTTTCCTTTTCTACAGGGTGTGACTCTTACAAACCTCAAATAGCTACATTTTGTTTTTTTATACAGTCTAATCTTGTCTTTCACCAGACTAGTTTACCCTGTTTGCATTTATGGTGATTACTCACAAATTTGTCTCTCATTCTTTCTTATTTTAGTGATTTCCATGTATGATGCTTTTTCTCCACGTAACCGCACCCTCCCACACTGTGTTATTTTTCTCTTGTATTCTTTAGCCCTTTATTCCCCTTTTCCTCTACTAGTTTAGAAGTTATGCATTCTCTTTTAATGGTACCCTTAAAATTTTTTAACATATATATACCTAAAGTCCAAGTTAATAATATGTCTACACTATTTCCAATGCTATAATTTTAAGACTTAAGACTTCTTTAACACAGATGTCCCCCCCGTATTACATGTTCTTGTTGTCTAGAATTTTAGTTTTACATGATTTCTCTACCTCCAAATTAAATGATCATTATTGCTCTTTATATATTGAAGCATATTTAGATTTATAGGCTTACCATTTTTTTTTGCATATCATCTCTACTTCACACCCTACCTCTGGGTTCACTTTTCTTTTTATCAAAGAATATGTGATTAATGTTTATTTAACCCCCACATTTAGGAATTAGAACACTGTCATGTGAAGTCACAGTTGCAGAGCTGACAATAGACCCCATGTCGTCTCACTTCCATGTCTCTTGTCCTTGTGTAAAGTTGTTCTTCTTACTTAAATACTGAGTCTTTCACAAAAATGGACTGGAATTTAGTAACTTTAAAAGTGGCATTTCAGATCAATGGGGGAAAGTAAATGTTAAGACAAATGGTTAGCTAAATGTGGGGGAAATCCAGAAGGACCTCTATCTAATACATGGTGTTCAACTCCTGGCTCTGGTGCATGATCTTGGGCCATTTATTTCCAGGTCTCATTATTATCTGAAAATGAAAATGAGAATACTTATCCGACAGGATTAAATGAGAATAATACATGTAAAGTATTTATCACAGTGAATGACATATAAGAATCATTTAATAGATGATCATTATTATAAGTACGTTTTTTTCTTGCTCATTTTCTCTTCTTAATCTACATGTAACTTTGGTGTGACTATATTATCTGAAGTCTATTGTGTGCCCAGTACTGTTACTTAATTGGCTTGACTGTATAAGCTTACATTGGGGAGCAAGACTAGGTGCTGAATTAATGTTGAGGTAGTAGAATACCAAAGCTTTATAGTTAAAATGAATGTTAGAGTAGTATTTCAGTGGGATATGTGTTTTGTAATGGACTTGGGACTTGATGCCAACTATTTGCCAAGCATGTTGAATATATCATAGAAAAGTGTTAACTCGGGACCCTCCTAAGAACTACTGAAGTGAATCCAATGTTGTTTGACTGACTGTCTTCTTCACTGTCACTCCATGATATATCTAGTGAGACTTATTTCACTATTTTCACCATAATGGCAATTAATGGAAATCAGATTTCAGATTTTAAGCTTTTATGGTTAACAAATGCTGAAAACTGAAAATACTTTTTAGTGATTCTCCTTCCATGCTGTTCCAAATATGCTTAACATTCTTTAATTTTAAGAAGAGTGTTTGGATGTATTCTTTGCGATATGTTTTATATTTGTTTTTTTAAGCATGTTTTATATTTGTTTTTTTAAGCATGTTTTATATTCGTTTAAGGTGGATAGGCATGTGGATCTGCTAGAAGTTGCCCAGGAAACTGATGGGTTTTCAGGAAGTGACCTAAAAGAGATGTGTCGAGATGCCGCCCTCCTCTGTGTCAGGGAATATGTTAATTCTACATCAGAAGAAAGGTAAGTGTTTATAGAGTTGATCTCTAATATTTATCAAACGCTTTTAAGAGCTTTTATGTTAGTTTCTTTTATTTTGCTTTACAATTCCAACTCTGCTTATGGAATAAAAGGTAAATTGGAATTAATAGTCTCCTCAACTTTATTTATTGTCCTTTTTCTAATTCATTCTGAAAATGAATTTGAGGGGAGGTCTTAAAGAGAGTCTAGTATGAAGAGGAAGAAGTGTAAGTTAAATTTGTACTGAAAATTTTTGGACTCTGTCACAGAAAGCTTATAGAAACTTAGGTTTGCTCCTATCTACTAGGACAACAGGGTTGTCTAGTACTCTTGGATTGCTTTACATCTTAAATTCTTTAGTTTCATTTCCTATGGACATCAGTGCCCTGTCTTCCAGAAATTTTACATCTAGATAGGAGGGCCTGGCTTGGGATTAGACTTTAGCTTGTTAATAAGACTATATTTATAAAACAAATCATTTGTCACTGCAGCATACTTCACTTGAAACCAATTTCAAAGTAGGATGAGCTTGAGAAAATAATTTTGTACCAATCTTATTCCAGTAAAGATAATAGGTGAACTAGAATAACAGCCCTGATGAACCATGTCCCTTGAGGGACATAGTCGGATTTTGTTTTTCTTATTATTGAAGTGGGGAGTGGGGGGACTTAGATTAGTTGTTTTTTATTAATAGCAGAGAATTTTGAGTTCACACTTACATGGATTTGTAGGAATCCTACTTTTTAATTCTAGTTTTCATGAGAATAACATTTGACTCCTTGATTGGAATTATTCCCATTTTGGTAAACTGACACCTTTATATAACATTTTCACTTTAGGTAATATTCTGTACTTACATTCTTTGTGTGAAGTATTTGATTTTAGTTACCACAGCAATGATGTTTATAGCCAGACATTTTAGCTTCTTGCCTCTTAGCAGTCAGCGCTTTTAAAAAATCTCCTAGTACTTGTATATACATAGATAATTCCTAAAAGAGTTCACATGAAGCTTTTAATTGTGGTTGTCTTTGGGATCTTGGGTGGGAAAGAGGTTTTATTTTTTTAATCATGGTAAAATATTTCAGGGAGGTATATTGTAAAGTTATTTGACTTGGTGGTTTTGTTTGCAATGGTAAAATATTTTAGGGAGGTATATTGTAAAGTTATTCAACTTGGTGGTTTTGTTTGCAATTTAGCCATGATGAAGATGAAATTCGGCCTGTGCAGCAACAGGACCTGCAACGGGCAATTGAAAAGATGAAGAAATCAAAGGACGCAGCATTTCAGAATGTTTTAACACATGTTTGTTTAGATTAAGAGTAAAGGTCATTTGTACAGGTGAGTGTGACCTGGTTCAGAGTGCCCTGTTATCATTAGTGGAAATAGAATGGAAAGAGGAGTGTTCTTTAAACAGTGAGGGAGTTAAATGACCCTGGTTTTATACTCTGAATTCTAAGTTATTGAGATATACTTGTTATATAAACGGTATTACTACTTGTCAAAAATCATGAGGAGGAACAGTTTAATCCAGCCTGAGTGCGGGTGACTGTGTTTGACCTCTTTAGCCATATGTTGCAGCCTTATAGCATCTAAGCTGGTCTTAAAAGTAACAGATGATTCATTGAGTCATTAGTGAGAAAAAGGGATGTTGTTAAGTGCTGGTTTCTAGATATGTGAGTGAGTGAGTGAGTGAGTGAGTGTGTGTGTGTGTGTGTGTGTGTGTGTATTAAATGTATATATTCACACATTTTATATTGACATTCTGTAGATATGTTTGAATACAGAAACTTTTTTTACCCTAACTGCTGAATCAAAAAGTACCAATTAGTATATAGTGAAATTAAGATCAAAGGTCGTGTCTAAAAGGTACAGTGGTTCAGCCATTTTCATTTGTCACTTATTGCAACTTTTTTTTTAAGTTAAGTGTTTCTCTGCATTTGAATAGTTAGCCATATCTGAATACATAGATGTGGCTCAATTATAGTGGTTGTCAGGATTATCAAATAAAAATACTTGTTCAGTGATCAGCATTTTCAGGCAGTTGCATGATCGACACTGATTTCATCTTTCTGTAAGCACACCAAGTAGAGACATTTTTTAAATTGATATACATCAGGTGGATTAGGAGTCTTTCAAAAGAATGGCTTTGAAAAACCTCAGTGCTACTCAATATATGTATGTGACTCTTCCTTTCTTCATTTAATGTAACATAGTTCCATTGTAACCATAGTTTCTTAATGTTATTTTAAAGTTATATGTTCTTTAATTATGGTCAAATATAATTTGGTCATCAAAAATGAAATTATAGTTTAAAACAAGTAGCTATTACTAAATGTGCTAAAAATACTCATTTTGTAATTGAAAATTTAAAAGTTTTCTTAGTGTATTATAAATTGTGCCCTAGGTAGTAAAATATACACATCAAAATTCCCATATCGTACTTGTAGTCATTTTAATGCTATATGCACTACTTATAGGTGAAACATTTTTTTTGGTCCAGAATTTCTCTACCAGAATTCTGTTATAGGCACTTAAACACACAGTAAAAGGGAAATGGCACAATACAATCTTGAGGCACCTTCTGAATCATCAGAAAGATTAAATTATGCTTCATACATTTTTGTTTTTATTGTATTTCTTTGAAAACTCACAATCTTTATTTATGAGTTATTGTATTCATTTCTTTACACTAAGTCTCTCATTAAAACCTATTGAATAGTTTGTCCCATTGTGCTTTGAATGGTGAGTGGGATAGAAATTGTGGGAGAAAACTCTGGATAACAAAAAGCAAGTTTTGAAAATTGTGAAGATGATTGAAAAATTGAATGCAAAACACAAGATACCAAAAAAATTTTATCTTCATTTTTAATAATTATACTACTCTATTATTTTATAAATATGTAATAAAGAGGTCCCTCTTAACTGATTTTTCTCTGCTTATGCCTTGGTGGTTTTTCAGTTATGTAAAATTTTCTGGGGTGGTTTTGGTTTGTAAAACTTGCCCTTGAACTGTTTTTATCTTCCTGTGTAGCTTTCACACTTTTACAGCATACATACTAGTATCTAATCATTATTTTTGTTTTAGTATGAATTTCAGTAATCATTTAATTTTAATCTGATGACATATTGATCAGAAGTAAGGGGTGATGTATCCCTCATGTCCTTCCTTTTTATCTACTCTTAAATGCAGAATATCCAATAACAATAGTTAAATTTATCATGGTTTTCATCATCAAATGAAGTTAGAGAAATACACTAATCCCAGCAACAATGACTCATCTAGGTACCTTAATGCCTTAAAGTAATTGAGGAAACATTATTATTATTACTATTACTATTATTATTATTATTTGCTTACAGTTTCTGACTGAGAATATTTATCTTCCCTAGGTGATAAATGTTGGGAAAGGCCTTTTCTTCTTGCTTTCTTGCTTCCTTGCTTTCTATTTATATTATAGTCGACATGCAATATTCTCAGTTTCAGGTATACAACATAAGGTTTCAACATTTATATACCTGATGAATTGATCTCCATCTGTCATTGTAAAAGTTACTACAATAGACCGTATTCCCTATGCTGTACAATACATCCCTGTAACTTATTTATTTTATAACTGGGACTTTGTAGCTCTTATTCTCCTTTACCTTCTCCATTCTCACCCACCCCCTGTACCCCCAGCCATCTATCATTTTGTTCTTTATATCTATGAATCTGTTTCTGTTTTGTTTGTTCATTTGTTTTGTTTTTTAGATTGCACATATAAGTGAAATAGTACGGCTTTTGTCTCTTGTTTGACTTATTTCAACTTAACATAATACCCTCTAGGTCATCTACATTGTCATAGATGGAAGAATTCATTCTTTCTTATGACTGAGTAAAATTCCATTGTATATATGCCACATCTTTATTCATCTGTCAGTGTACACCTAAGTTGCTTCTATATCTTGGCTCTTGCGAATAATGCTATAGTGAACATAGGGGCGCACATACCTTTTTGAATTATTTTTTTGTTTTCTTCAGATAGATACCTAGAAGTGGAATCGAGGAAACGTTATGCTTTTAAAGAATGTTTAGTGTTACATAATCTATCCTTCTGATGTAGGCATGCATTTGACATATGTAGTTGGAGTTAGATTCTAAGGTATTTCATTTTGGGTATCAGTTAAGAGTACTGATCTAGAGTTAGACTGGCCTGAGTTTAAATTCGGGCTCTCCATTAATTGTGTCTTTGGACTAGTTACCTAACTTCTTTGAGCTTCAGTTTCTCATTTATAAAATGGAGTGACAGTGAAACCTTCTTTATAGGATTGTGTAATGAAATGGTGCATGTAGGACAGTCAGCAGTGTCGGGCACAATTAAACTGCTCAAATGTTAGTTGTCACATAATTTTATTACTTTTACACACTGACGTATGTATTTGGTGATCAGGCTCAATTTTTGAGCATTATCCATGCTTAAACCATCTCCATGATCCCTGTAAACCTATGCTTTAAGGATTGAGATTGAAATGATTAGCTGTGTGATGTTTCTCTGAAAGCCTCATTCTTGGAAGACTTCTGATACGTCGGGTATGTCTCAAACTTTTCCCAGACCTTTTTTTAAATAGAGTGTAGTACCTCAATATTTGAATCAATTCAGTGTCTCCTTTATGACTCTCCTTTCTGTCTTACTCAACCTCCCTACCTCCAGAGTGACCCAGAACTCACCATGTTATCAAGAGCTGGGTTGGGATAATATAAATATACTATATGGACCATAATAATCTAACACTGTTAGCTATAACTTCTACTAAGTTTGGTGTTAGATGAGGCTGTCTCAAGCCTTGAGTGTACCTCTATAAAAATGGCAGCATCCCTCACTGGTAAGAATTTTTTAACTGGAATTGTGTTGTTTATGGGCAAATGTTATAACTTTGTTCTCGGTAAAGAAAATAAATTGGATGATATGTATTTTAGAATTCTCTTTTTAGCTTCTCTTAAGGTCAATATCAGAATATTGAATAGACTTCTGATATGCCAGGCATATATCCTGCATGACTAAAACCTCAGCACCAACTAGAAGCCTCAGATAAAGTCACAGGACCATTTTATTTCAGCTGACAGAAATCGTTAGATTTCATTATTAACTTTGTTGTCATTTAGTCATCAAAGATAGAGTTCCGTAATCATTTCAAAAGTTAAAGCTCTCTACATGTACTGGTGAAAATTCTAAGACATCATATTCATGAAATTATGTTGAGATTTGTAGCACAGAAGCCAGTTGTAAATGAGATCAAACCTAAAAGAAACCAGTTAGCAATGGGAATAAAAACAAAATATCCTCAATAACACTGGTGTAAATTTTACACTATTAATATAGCGCATAATGGTCTTTACTAAAATACTGAACTGGGAATATATTTTTGTGATTGTATAATATTTACAGTTATAAATCTACTTGAGAACACTTTTAGATATAATTTTTTGTGCTTTGAAATACAGCTTCAGTGAATGTTAATGCTGGTGTGAACATCAAGGACATAGGTTTATGAATCATGACAGCTCAGTTTTAAAGATAGAGCCAAACATTTTGAGATAATTACTGACATGCAAAACTCAGAGCTAAGAGTTGAACACAGTGGAATACACTAGCTTCCAGAAATTCTAAGAATAACCAAGATTCTCAAATAGAAGTGATAATAGATCATCAAGTGAAACAGAGTCCGTTGCAGACATCTGGGGGAGACAAACATTGCCTACTGGGCCATAAAGAGTACCAGTTAGGATTCTGTTGCAAGCAAGCAACTCTAGATGACCTAAGCAATGAAGAATTTGAAGGATATGGGAAGCTCATGAGATCCAAGGGAAGCTAGAGAATTGGAGTTAGGATAGGAACTCAGAAAGCTCCAAAAATTTATTAGGATTTGCTTAAGACTCTTGCTTTTATACTTCCACTGGATTAAATGAACTTTCAGTTGTTTATCTTTAAATTATCCCATTCAAGATTCAAAATCCTACAAGTGAGTGTGCAAACCTGGGTCAGAAATCCCCCTCTGGCAGTCCAGGAGCTTTGAGAGAATGACCCCCCAGGAACTCCTTTGGCTTAAATGATTTGAGAGCAAGTATCTGAATTACTGACTAATCAAGACTAAATGCAAAAGGAGAGCTCTATTTCATCCACAGGAAACTGAGTATTGTGGAGAAGGTAGCTGGACAAACAAAAAAATGAAAAATGACTAGCTATAACTCAAGTGGTCATGCTGGCAGTTTGAGCAACATATAGTACAATTTGTATGGACAGACCTTCAGGAACTGCTTGGTCTAGTCCCATATACTCTTGATGATGGAGTACTCCTTAGCATGCCCCCCTTTTTAGCTAGTTGATCATTTTTTAACTTGTAATTTATTTTGTTTCAGGTAGTGGGTAGAAAAAAGAACAGTGGAGATTGAAGCATAACATCGGTTTTGGTTTTATTTCCAGGGAATGCAAGCTCTTTCCTCTGATAGGCAGTTAGCGTGAAGGGCTGATCATTCCCCTTTCTTCTAGAGTCTAGTTAGGCTGGCCCTGGGCTGTTGCTTTAATAAAATGGAGTTGACTGGGCTTAGCCTAACCCGGTCATTAACTAGGAGGAAGTATTTGTGTTGCAAGTTTATAAGTTTGTGGTTCTTTGTATTCAGTTCTGACAGGGTCTGGCATCCAATCGCCATGAGAATGCATGGCACTTCAGCCCCTCTTCTGTCATTTTCTCTGCAAAATCCAGGGAAGGGGGGTTTTCTGGCCTGGCAGTTTGTTTTTAAATTTGTTTCCAGGTTTCAGTCAGTATTGTCTGAGTGTTGACTGAACTCTCATCCCTGCAAAGTCTCTCTTTCTAGGCAGGCCTGCTCTTTCAGGTGTTGCATCCAGTCTCAGGAGTCTACCCCTGATATAAAAAGAAAAGTACAGAGGTTCTCTGCTCACCTCTGAAGGGCTTATTTCTCCTTGGAAGGAAGCTCATGAAGAATTCCTTGCATCCATTGCTCTTTCCTGGGTTCATAGAAAAGTACTATTTTGTCTGGATTTTTCTTGTTACTATGGGAGTGAAGATCTTTCTCATTCTCCTACATTCTAGCAGAAGAAATTGTGCAGGTATTTATTATAAGTCATGTAAAGTTAATTTTCAACTTTATAGGTTTCAATCCTCGCTGTGGAACTTTTATTTTATACATAGACACACATACAGAGAGACAGGGAGAGATCATGTGCGCAGTGCTGCCTTGGGCAAAATCTCTCTTCTTTTGTGGGCACCAGTTTCCTTTTCTGTAAATATGAATCATAGTATAAGTTTAAGAATCTTATGAAAATGTTTTGGAAGCTAGGAAGTGAATATGGCTGTAGGTTATCAAGCCCTTAGGCAAGTCATCTCTGATCCTGGGTCCCCATTTCCTTATCTGCACAATAATGGAAATACTGAAATAGATATGCTTGTCACTAAACAGCACACTGGCGGTAGTGGCACTGTTGATAGACAGAAGTAGGGCCCTTAGCAGTACTGACCTGATCATCAGAACTTCTAAAACTGGGTGGATTCCTTAGCTACTGATAGGTGTCAGCGTTGGTAAATGGATTTGTTATTTCACTGGCTCTCAGAGCTGTAGCTTTTTCTTTGGTTGTTTACCTTGAGTATCCAAAGACCTGGTACTTTATATAATTCTTTTTATGATTTGAGAATAGGATGGGGGATACCATCTCTGTAGTGGTTGATGGGATTGATTTTTTCCATAAATGTTGGTTCTTGGTGAATACGCTACTGCCAGGTCAATGTTGCAGTTGTTTACGTGAAATAGTCCATTATTATTTCAACCTGTGCTGAGCTGAACTTTACCTTTGAACTATTTATGGAAAGCAGGCTTACACAATAAATAGAAATCCAGATATTTCTTTAACCGTACCTTTTTATAATATAGTTTATAAGAATTTCACATATTTTAGTAAAATAGGTACAGAGCAGGTTTAAGCTTCTGAAACAAACCAGTTGTATTTAAGAACTTTACCAAATAAAGTATGATATTAAAGTATGATATTAATGATGCCAGCAATTACAAATACATATTATGACATTAAAAGATCTGTGCCCATCAGTTTTTTGTTTATAAATTTGAAGATAATAAAACTATTACTTTTTAAAACTTTCTATAATTTAGATTCATTACTAATTGAGACTGGCTTTCCCTATAGTCCAAATTAGGAGGTCTGTGGAAAGAGTAATAGGGTTGGGAGGGTAGGGGAAGATATCTTGGTTACAAAAGATAAACCATTGAACATTTACTGAGCCTTTCCTATGAAAGCTTGTTTCTCAGTTTGTCAGGACTTCCTTCTATCCACCACTCTTTGCTTGCCCTATAGAAAAGCATTTTTATTTTGTCTAGGTTTTTCTGTATCAAACTAAAATGTCCAAACTCTAGCCAGTGACTCATTCATTTTTGTAATAATTTCAATATAATAACAATATAAGCAAAAAAATTTGGTAGTTCTTTAGGGTGTATATTAGTAAATTCCTTATATATCACTTTCATTATTTGGTGAATGTGCATAATGAGTGGCCCAATACGTAAATAGTTAATATTGACCAAAGAATTAAATGCATACTGGGGAAAAATATCTATACAGCCAGTTGTCAATTTATGCATTTTTGGTAATGGAGATATGCTTAAATAATAGAAATCTGTATCATTCAAAAACTCATAGGCAAAGGCTGCACTATTGTTTCATCAAACCTTTAGACATAAAGAACAGTTGATTGGTCTAGTGACCATCTAATTTCCTGATTATCTACCAATCAGGAAAATATATAATGAAGATCAGTGCTTGACCTAATAGAAAGGAGGAAGATGAATAGAAAGGAGGAAAAAACAAAAATGAATTTGCTGTTCTCAAGTAGCCAAGTTTCATTTCTTGCAGGGAATATGGGTTGGAAAGAAATCTTGTGGCCTGATATAAGTGTTGATGTATTTATAAGTCTGCCATTTTCTGACTGAATGATTTATGTATGGCTTTCCAGGATATTTGCACACTGCCCTGTACAATTTGGCATACTCCCTCAGCACCACTTCTATTTTCATGTATTTAAACATTTTCTGCCCTAATTTGCCCTACTAATTGTCACTAGAGGCCAGCAAGTAAGAATCAGGGAGAAAGAGGGAGGGGCAACAAGTAGTAGCTTTGAGTTGGCTATTACACTAGTTTTATTTGAAGTGAGAACCTGTAGCAAAAATGTTCATTAAGCCTTCAGGACAGAAGGAAGGCAGGGACTCCAGGAAAACCCATACTGCAGGCCCGCTTGAAGGTCACTGAAAGTATGGGTAGAAACAGGTATCCTTTCTGCATATAAAAGTAGCAACCGCTGAGGTTAGCAGAGGTGTGGGAGTTGAAAAATAAACAAAAGCATACACACAACTGCTTTCAACCCTGCTGGTTAAACTTCTTGGGAGCACTTGAAGAAAAAGGGAGCAAGTTAGAAAAAAAGAAAAAAAGAAAGGTCAGATCCTCACACAGTGAAATGCAGGGGAGAGGTCCCTGAGGAACCTCATCACCTCTGAAAATATCACTATAGAACTTGGCTGAGACCATGTGTCATTCATATCTAGAGGACAGTTTTTAAAATGAGCAAACAGCCTCTTAATTATGGGCTAAAAGGGCTGCTGCTGTTTCTCTCCAATTACATGGAGTCACAAAGCCCTCAACAGTCATGTGGTCAACCCACACCCAGTGTTATAGACAGAAAAGACTCAGACTTCATTTTGAGAAATTTATTAAAATGAGAACAAGCATCAGTTGTACATACAAATAGTCATTTGCACTGTGTGGTACTAGAGCAGAAGAGTAGTTTCAAATATATTAAAAAATCACAAAACATTGGTTAAGTAAGGCACTACATCCTGTCTCATGTTTTTAATAAATATTCTGTTTTTTAAAATAATTAGTACCTCTGATTAAATGAATCTAGGCACTATACTATTAAAGACAAGTATAGTTTGCTGTGGCTATTGTGTATTATTCTCAAAAGAACTTTTCATTAGCTAAAATCAGCATTAAAAAAAAAAACTGAGAATATTTTAAAAATCACAGTTTTCTTTCCAGCTTAAGTCATCTTCCAGAGAGACCTATGTACAAAAGGTACTGTTATTTCATATATCCCTTAGTATAAAGAATTATGCATAAAGTATAAAAAGATTGCCTCTCAGGAAGTAAAGCCATCAGAGGTTGGATGTTTCAGAACAGCATGAGTCTTTGGAAAAAGTATTTTTCTCAACTGCAATAAAATCAGCTAAGTTTAGAAAACTCTAAACTCTTGGATCTTTCAGCATCCAAGAAGGCTGCTTTGTAAGTGTCCTCTGTTCAAGGAACTTCGTTAAGCATTTTGGGGAATCAGACTCAGTTCCTGTGTTGTACAGTGTAGACAGAGCACCAGATTGGGAGTCATGTGTCCTGGGTGCTTGTTTCATGCCACTAGTACTTCCTAAACATATCAATTTTGTGTTTTTGTTACACTGCTCAGCAGCTCACAAAACGTGCTTGTGTATCATCTAAGTTTGGTCACCTGTCACATGAAAGGGTCGGATTTGATGTTTTCTGTGGTCTTTTTCAGTTCTAGCAGCTTGTTAATCTGATGATGTGAATGGTTTTTGGTTACAGCTGATGCTACTGCAGTCAGTAGGCACAGCCTCTTCATATGATGCAATGACCACAGCGAAGAGGAGAAAAATTAACTTTGTAACACCTTGCCAGATTGTTTGAGCCCTGGGTGCTGATCTTTCATCAAAGCACTCTACGCTATTTAAAAGTCACCATTTAACTGGCGTTATATTATTCACAGAAGTGCATTAAGACTTCTCTCATTAGACAATATAACTTTCATGGCAGACGTAGGTTGCATAGATAGAATTCTGAGATTAAATTCACATTTTCACACGTTTGGTTTCTCCAGTCAGGTCATACTTCAGCATATAAGAGATTGAGCAGTAAAGTTGTATATAGACAGGCATGAGGTGAAATATTAGGAAGAGTCTTGTTGTGAGCCTCACCTCATTCAGGGTGAGATTTTTTTTTTTTTTTTGGTCAGTTGTATAGAAGAGGCTGCTCTTCTGATTTATTTTACTACTGGTATGTGACATTGGGAGAGTGCAGGTAGGCAAGACAGGCTGGAAAATATGCTTTACTTTTTGGCAAGTAAACTAAACACACGGTCAAAGCTTTAAGAAATCTGGGACCTACCTGCTCAGATGCAGCAGAGAACACAGATAATTTCATTCTGAAATGATAACAATATTGCTTTTACCTGCTAAGTTTGACTATTTTATGTGTATACTGAAGTTGACTTTAAACTTTAGAGATAATTTTTACCTCATTATAAAACACTAAAATCATTCATTGAGAAACAGTTTGGATACAAAGCATCTAATTACAAAAAGAGAAAAGGAATCAAAGAGCATGTCATAAAATCAGAAAGAAACTCTGGAGCCAAGGGCATTTAGTTGTTTTTCTCCAGAGACCTATAATAATCTGTCAGGACTTTCCACGCTTTGGGGGCCATGAAGCCATCTGGGGGATTTTCTCCTTCCCGAGCCAGCTTCCTCATACGAGTTCCTGAGATGAAGTCAAACTCGTTGTGCCTGTCACAAGGTAGCAAGCAACAAAGAATTCTGTGTAGGTAAGTAACATATAGCTTAAAGATACCCAGAGTAGGTTATGGGTTCTTAGACTACATTTTTCCTTCTGTGAAATGCTGCCTCTTCTAAAATGGCAATTTGCTAAATCTGTAGTTCAGTAAAGGAACTTGCAGAAGAAGGGGAAATAATGACAGCTATCCATTCAATATTTACCGTGTACCTGATCTATTTATGGGAAGTAACTTCTTTGCTCCTTGTACTTCTTTGAGTTCTGAGCATGGTGAGTGAGCCATAAATATTCATTAAAATCTTTTTCTGAGTTGACTTCCTTTCACTTAATTTGCCAGGCACTCAGTTCATGCTCAAGGAATATATGTTAAAAAAATATTTTACGGACCATCTTCTTTATGCAAGCGGCTGTGCTATAGCTTTAGGGAACACAAAATGTGCAAGACCAGATCTTGGCCTTCAAGGGACTCCCATTCCAATTAGGAGCATGTGGGGATGCACTGGAGAATTTTCCAAAGTGCCAAAATTTGCCTCAACATTCCAGTTGTACAGATGTTGATTAAACAGTTTTCCTCTGAAAACCTACCTTTCTGGATCATAGAAGTCCATGGCTTTTTTGGCTTTGTTGTAGGCAGCCACTCGGAATGGAATGATTTCCACAGAAGTGAGGCCAGGGGCCATGCTCAAGACTTTGCCCCCGTGAGTGGGTTCATACAGATCTTTCTTGGTGTCAGGGTGGGGCATTCCTGCAGGGTCCCGGCCCACAATGTAGAAATTAGCCCCTGCAATCATCCGGGACCTGCAGTGCCACTGGACCTAGGAAACATCACGTAAGGGACATTGCTGGTCATCACTGGCCAATTCTGTGGGTTCCTGTTACAGAAACGCCATTATTCTGCTTTAAAAGTAATTCAGTAATGGGAGCCAACTAATAATTGCAAAAAAGTCAGTGAGGTGTCTATGACTGCAAGCTCTTGTTCATCTGCTTGGTCTCGTTGGTTAGGACAGAGCTTTAAAGATAAGAATCCCCCTCTTAGAACCTGGGGTTGTATTTCCTCATCTCTCCAAACAGGCTAGCAGACCAGGAACATTTGGATCTCACTGTTCTCCAGAACACTGTGAATTTCACTTACCACTCCCTCCTTATTCAGAATAAATCACAGTTTAAAGAAGTTACAAACTCCAGTATCTCTTATTTGAATGCTAATAATGAGCTAATTACCTTTCATATGCAGACATTGATTCCAATTCAACACAACATTGGGATTTCAAAATGAATTGTCCTCTTTAAAGCTCAGATAGAAATACAGGGGATGGAGAGGAAAGCTAGGGGCCTTGGAACTTTGATCTGGTTGAAGAGAATTAATTTATTAAACTCAGTTTGGGGTATTCCAAAGGGTTGAGACCCCTTCAGTTCATACTTCTGCAACCTTGTTCAGGTCCATGCACTGGTGGTGCAGTGGGACAAAGAGAGTCTCTGATGGGCTCACTGTGTGATGAAAGGGGCACATTAAGCTTTAAAGATATACCCAGTGAGCTTATAATGTAGTTCACAGAACATAGAGAATCATTTAAAATAACTGGAACTTCAGAAAGTGAATAGTAGGTTAGGTGCAACTTGCCCTAAACCCAGTTAAGTTGCACTATCTACCTCATTTCACATACCAGCTTCCATATTCTCAAAGGCAGTGTATAACAAGTTTGATTTGACATTTCTAGCATTTTGATAAGCACTAAATGGAAACATAATTAAGTTGGATAAAGAGAGACTAGATTTCAGAATCTGCTCATGACAAAGATCTCAGAGACTCATTTGCTCTTCTAACTAAAATCTGAGCCTGCACTTCTGAATCCCATCACCCAGCTTGGGGAACGGCTCACCTCTGTGGGGCCAGCATATAACATGGGAGATGGGAAGATGGCAACAATGGTTGACTTGGGATCCAGGACCCCTTCCTCAAGCACAGCTGCATGCTGCTTCATCCGCCAGTCCAAGGGCACATCGTCGTCCTTGGTCCAGCCACCCAACGGGTGGAGCAGGAGAACCGGGTTCTTGTAGCCCCTCTCCAGGAGCCGGCGGCGGGTGTCCTGCATCAACAGAGCGTGGCCATTGTGAACAGGATTGCGCAGCTGGAAGGCAAACACCGCATCTGGAAAAGGAAAACATAAAAGCCAATGTCAAAGAAATGGCAATGTCGCTTGACTGCAAGAACCGAAAGACACAGCTATGTTTATTGTTCAATGCAGTCATTTATCCACTTGCTTTTGATAAGCAGCTGGAGAATCTACCAGGGTCTTTAGGGGTGTTATTCCAAAGGTACCAATCAATGTCGGTCTGCTTAGATAGCAACAGGACACAGAGGCAGGAAGCCCTAGAGGGTTAGCCTGACTCAAAAATGAAAATATTTGTGGCCAGGACCTTTCCTGCAAACCAGGGTTCAGGCAGGGGCCCACATTCATCAGTCTTCTAGTACCCTGATCCAGTCTCACTTCTCCAGGGGAGTGAATGTGATGAACATTTTCTGGGACCCACAATCAAAAGATATAAAAGGTATTTCATCATCACTTTAAGGAAAATTTTCAAAACTACTACACTGAGTGATGGACTTCTGAAAGTCTTCATTTTTCCTTCTGGTTATGAAATAGTGTACACCTATTGTGGAAAACTTGGGAAATACAGAAAAAGCTCAAAATAGAATATAAAAATCACCTGTAATCCTATTGTTACTTTTTCTTTCTCTTTTTCAAAATATGTAAAGTGAAAATTTTCCCTCCCCTTGGTCCAACTCCATCCCCAAGACATTGCTGCTGTCATCAGAGACATTTCTTCTATACACAGAAATAGGGTTTTAAAAACAATTATTACATTTTACTTTGTTTTTCAAAATTATGTTCTATGTATTGTTCTGCAGTTTTTTCACTTAATAAATATACTTTGGATTTCTTTATGTCGGTGCATATGTTTTACTGCTTCATCGTATCCAGTATAAGGATATAGTTCAACTTTATAAACTATTTCTATATCAATAGAAGATGTTTCCAGCTTTTTAAAATAAACATGCTGTTCCTGATATCCTTAATTCTGTAATCAGAGGGCAGTAAGGATTAATAACAAATGCATTAGAGCCAGCCTACATACCAGCATTCATTTCTTTACATTTCTGTTTGAGCTCTAGAGGTGTCAGGCGGTATTGGTCCAACCCATCATTCCACTTTATTCTCTCCAGCACCTGAAGGTCTCCACCAACCAGCCAATCCCCACTTTCCATCACCATCTGGAAAGACAATTATTAAAAGTTGTCAGTGATTAATATCGATTTCTGTTTATCTGAAAAATTTTATTTCTGGACTGATCCTGGGTTACTGTTAGAGAACTGCCTTCATTTCTTCAGCATTTCTAGCATGGTATTTATCAAAATTTTTGGTCTCAACCCCTTTATGCCCCCCAAAATTATTGAGAACCCCCAAAGAGTTTTTGTTTATGTTATATCTGTCATTTTTAATATTAAAAACTAAAACCGAGAAACTGTATAGACCCAGAGGGCTGTCGTGACATGGGGCAAGGACAAGCACAGAGAGAAGGGAGGGGTTGGCCGCAGGCCAAGAACCAACTCTCCACATTCCTCTATATTGTGGTGTGGAACCAAGATTTCTAAATTTGATCCTGGCCTTCCAGATTGTTATCAAGACGATGTTGTCAAAGTGGAAAGATAGAAATATCTTACTTAAGTTTATTAGTTAGATATGCAACTTTTAAAGATGGTATGTGGGCTTCAGTTTGTATTCTTTCTCTGGGACCCACAAATAATAGGTGTGAGACTGGTGTGAAGAATGGTCAAAGTAATGAAAAAAGACCATGGCAGTTTTGGACGAAAGGAGAAAAGGTTAGCACAACCCTTGACAAGGATGGAAGAGGCCCTTGGGTCTGACAAAAGACATGGTTAAGGCATTGCCACCTACTTTGTGGCATCTAACCGTGGTTTTTACATTGTACACCTTAAACTTACACAATGTTATATGTCAATTGTATCTCAGTAAACCTATAGAAAACATGACAACCTTTGTTTTTTATAAACTTAAATGTGTTCCATATGATGTTGCCGTGCAGTCATTTAAACCTGGAGCAAGTGTCTCTCCACAATCATTGAGACAAACATTATAAAGTCTTATTCCTCAGAATGATTTCAACAGCCCTTTCTCTGATCAGATTCCATAACATGGCCACCTGAAATGTCAGCAGAGGAGAGAGAGGTAAGGGTAGGGAGAGACAGCTTATTGATTTCAAATGCCTAGTCAGAAGACACCAAGGTGGCGATATTGGTGTGCCTCTGGTTCCCAGTCCTTGTCAGAGTCAGATATTAGGGTTTATAATGACTTGCCATTCCATAGGTGTTCAGGGAATGGGGAGAGGGGGATAGAATAGAGCCATGGTTCTCAGCAGTGGGTGATTTTGCCTCTCCTGGTGACATTTGACAATCTCTGAAGACAATTTTGATTTTCACAACTGGGGCGGAGGAGGGTGTGCTATAGGCATCCAAGTGTGTGGAGGCCAGCGATGCTACTAAATATACTACATTGTGCAGGACAGCCCCCCAGCAAAGAATTATCCCTCCCAAATGTCGATAGTGCCATGGCTGAGAAACTTTGGGTGGACAGTGATCATGCAAGCAATTTGGCGATGTTTTCATGGCCCCTTTCCATGCTCAGGAAAAATCATTTAACAAGAATGTGGTCAAATACCTATACCTACACATTCACTTTCTCCTCACTGCTTAGATTACAGGTAAAATTTTGAAAGATTTAAGACCCCAAATTCCTGGAGTGCAGTAACTAATTCTGGACGCTGGGGGTCCACCCTATACTGGTTCTGTGGGTAAAGCCAACATTGAACTGATTTCATTCACTACCTAGCCTAAAAATGTGTCTCTCTGAAGAGTAATGCTGAAACTGTTTTTGATATTACTGTGATAGTGAGGAGAAAAGGGCATCTCTCCAAGGTGGTGTAACTGACCCCAGAACTAGTCCAGGTATCAGGAAGAGAGGTCCAGTGGCTCTGCCTAATTTCCTAGGGCTTTGCAGCATGAAAGTCCCCAACTCCTGCCAAAGATAGGCAAGGGACAACAGCTAGAGAGTTTGCAGAAGTGGATACACAGGAATGAAGAACAGGCTTTAAGGTGGAGCCTAGTGATGTAGTGAAAGGGGAATTGGGCTAGGAGTCACAGATAACAGGAATGCAAAAGGAGGAGAGAGAGCTCAAACACTAGGATGAAGACTCTAAGAAATTTAAGGTGAGTCAGCTCAAAGGGCAAGGAGAGGAAAACTTGAAAGAAACAACCTGGAGAGAAAGGGGATGTGAAAATCAGAAGGAGAGGAGCAACTGAGGATGGGGAGGTACAGAGGTGAGAATGGAAAGGGGAGAGGAGAGAAGAGAAAAAGGAAAGGAAGAAATGGTGGGTTCAGGAAAATGAGGTCATGATGAAGGGGTTTAGCAAACAAGAAAAACTGTGTAGAGTATACAGGGTGAGTGCCTTTCTTGTTACCTGTGGCCCATTTCTCACCATGAGCTAGCTCACTGGGAATATTTAACATGCCCTCTAATAACTTAATGGTACAGAGTCACTGACTATATTGTCAAGGCCACACATCACACCCACCACTCTCCCTGGCTTCTAAGAAATTCTGAACTCCACCTGCCCACACATATTGTAAGACAAGAGGAAATATTTGCTTAAGAGCTTCCTTTAGCTTTGTTTCCTTTTAGTGCTAATTATATGTATGTGGATATTAGGCCCAAAGAGTAGAAATATCTGAGCTGCCATGATTAAAGGCAACTATTCTTTAGGTCACTGAGTCAAGATAAAATCCCAGCCCTATATGATTATGATCAGGAAAGAAATGAAACAGGCATAATTAAAGCCCAGAACACAAATCCTCAAATAGCTCTCAATCAGTGTTCAGCAGTTTCAAGGACAGCCTACCAGGCTGTTGGAGAAAAACTGTTCAGATGGCTTTGAACTGGATGTGCTTTAAGATTAAAGATTATCTGCAAGGTAATTCAATAAATGAAAAGCTGCTTTGCTGCCAACTGACTCCTTGTATCAGAGGCTGCCAGCAGCAGCCTTGAAAAGACCCTTCCTACTCTTAAAACATTTGACAATGGGGGAAAATAAAAGAAAACATAAGTTTGCCCAACAGACTTGGACAGATTTATTTAAACATCCATTTTGCAGGGTATCAGGGCCGAAAGAGACCTTGGAATTATTCTGGGCTTCAAATTGCTCTCTATTCTTATGAACTTTCTGAAAATTAGTTACCCTAGATAGGGAATTTGACATATCAAATTAGTAGTAGATGTCTTTTTTTTTTTTTTTTTTTTTAATTTCAACTCTAATGCTCTAATCTTGGATGAGGGGTGGATTTTAAACTCACTTTCACATATTTTTCTTTATGGGAAATGAATCACATCCAGCAATTTTCCATAATACCCTTCATTCCCACCCCATCACCAAAAACAACTAGAAATTGAGAAAGAATCTGAGGAGTTTCAGTTTCTTTTGCCTTTAAGCAGGACAGACTTGAAAGGATCCTAATCAGATGAATATGTTTTTCAGTCTAAAAATATCCACTGATGAAAACGTGGTATCTCTCTTCCCTCTGGAAACTGCCACTATCTGTACCGATTTTTGTTTGCTGAACTGACATTATTGATTCCCCACTCCCCATCCCCAGCACAGAACATGAACTCTGAGACTCTGCAATGGTTGGTTGGACCCATTCTGTATGACGAAATTGAATTCCCTTATGAATTTTCAAGATGGATAAGGCTGCAAAGTCTGGGTTTTGTGCATAGCTATAGCTACCCATGATGCTAGACTAAATTAGCTACCTGTCTGGTAGTTTTCCATTTTGCCGAAGGACGCAGACATCACAGGATCCAAGAGCATAAGAGATCATTTAGACCAGCCTTCAAAATACAGACATTTCTTTGTCCCTTTCTAAAAAGATCTGCCAAGGCAAAGCCTGCAAAACCTCCCTTAGAAATGCATTCTTCCCTCTAACCCGTTTTTCTAAGTCCTTCATGAAGGAATTAAAAAATAATTATTTTCATACTAAGTTGAAAGAGATCAAGAAAGCCTTTTCAAAGCTTTTGCAACTTACTTTGATATGGGGATGTTTTGCACATGTTGTCCCCCACACATGGGAACAATGCTCCTCTTTTCTATGTTCGTAGAATTCAGGGTCTTGTACGATAGCCACCCTCCGTCCACCATGTGTCAGGACAAACTCTCTGCACCCTTCCAGCCGTGTCTTATCATCCGCAGAGACAGGCAGTATGATAGGAATGCTCATGTTGATCACTCCATCTGTAGAAAGAGCCATGTGGTGCATAAGTATGGGATACGAGATGTGCTGCTCTGTACAGATGACTCAAATCGCACACTGTCCCTTCCAAACATCTCCCACAATAGGCATTGAGACCTAAATCCAGCATGGTTGCGTGGGCTGCAGCAGTTTCCCTAGACTCTGATGAGAAGTCCTTGATGGGCTTCTCAAAGCAGGAGACAGGGCATTTGTGAAAGGTGGGCTGAGCTGTAAATCACAGAGGTTGCTTCGGTAATTTGGGGGAATAGGGCATGTCTCCCTTCTAGATTCCCTTTTTTAAAGCTTGGTCCTGACTTCAATGCACTAGGAGGTTTAAAGTCCTTAAATCCCTGATTAAAGTTTGGCGAAAATAAACAAATAAAAACTGAACCTTGTAACAATGTTGGCAAGTCTCTTATTATCTGTTTAGGCTCTAATTGTACTACCAACAAACTGAATTGAAAAAGAAAAAAAAAATCAGACAATATTAACCAACAGAGCCCCAAACAAGCAGTTCTCCTAATGTTGATGGTTTACTGTGGTCCTGGCATAGCATCATCTTTAAATATTTTTGAAAAGAGTTACCGGAGAATCACAAGTCTTGCTAGCTCAACTACAACTGAGAACCATCAGTCAAAAACACAGGAGTGCAAAACATCAAGTTTATTTACTAAAGCTCATGCACTTTCTTTGGAGAGTGTGTACCTCTCACCTTTATGCTGAGTCTCTTACTTTAAAAAGTATTTAAATAAACTAGGTGTTCTACCTTAGCATACAGCACAACACATTGGAAGTTATGGAATGTGGTGTTCGGCAGATTTACATTTTCAGCTGCAAGATATCAAATGACAGCCTGACCATAAAAGAAGAGCCAAGAAAACTATTTAAAAACAGACGTAGAAACTGTGATGGTTAATTTTATGTGTCAACTTGGCTAGGCCACAGTACCCAGATATTTTGTCAATTACCCTAGATTTCAAACATTTCTCTAAAGGTATTTTTAGATGAGATTAATATTTAAGTCACTAGACTTTTGAGTAAAGCAGATTACCGTCCAAGATGAGGTGAGCCTCATCTAGTTGAATACCTTAATAGAAAAAGACTGATCTCCCAGAAAGAAGAGGGAATTCTGCCAGAAGACTGCCTTTGGACTTGAACTGTAACTCTCCCCTGCATCTGCTGCCAGCCTACCCTACAGATTTTGGACTTGCCAAGCCTCCACAATTACGTGAATCAATTCCTTTATATCAGTCTTTCTCTCCCTCTCTCCCTCTCCCCCTCCCTCTCCCTCTTCTGTTTCTCTGGAGAACCCTCACTAATATAGAAACCAAAAATACGGAGTCATGGAAAGTCCCCTAGTGTGGGGCCAGCCATCCCACTGGGCATCATTACATTAGCACTCAATAACGGGCATAACTAATGACATTGGAGTCATTTTTTAGAGTTTCCTTATGCTTAACATATTTTTTTTAACGAATTAAGTTTTTTGTTGTTGTTTTAGAAAGAATATTTTAAAAAATGTTTCTAGATAAAATGGCTAAAAGGTGTAGTTGTCTAGTGGTTACCAGAGGTGAAGGTGGAGGGGGGAGGTAGATGGGGTAAAAGGGGTTAAGTATGTGGTGACAGAAAGAAATCTAATTGTGGGCGGTGAACATACAATGCAAAATATATATGACTTACTGTTGAATTGTACACTTGAAACTTACTGGATTTCGTTAACCAATGTCACCATAATAAAAAATAAATAAAAATTAAAGGTGTAGTTGTTTTTTAGTTTGGGGCTTAAAAGGATACAGTTTGGCTTCCTGGAAACATCTAATTTTTTACTGAAGCCAGATAATACAAAAGAAATTACGTAACTGTTTCTCTTGTAATGGTGCCCTAACATTCTAATGACTATGTCAGCCTCTCAGTTGTACTTACAGGTAAGAAAATAGGGGCACATATTTAAGTATATAATACTAAAGAATGTTAGGGAGACTTTTGTGGAGTCACTAAATTCAAGACTCGAAAATGAAAGGAAAGCGAATAAAGAAAACATTGAACTCCAGAGGAAACAAATGCAGTTACTTAGGGATTTGAGGAAATGTACCATAGAGTAGTGAGTCTTTTAAACCTAACTTTCAAAATTTGACATTCAGAATGCCTCTGATAGAGTTCTGTTTTGGAGGGCAAAACACCCTAGTAGCTATGAAACCCAAGTCTCCAGGCATCTAAATTTTTACCTTTTAAATACTCTCCAAAAGTTACTAGGACAAAAAGAATATCACAAGATGTAGAAAGCTACTGCTAGCATAAAGATATTCTATCATACAATGCTGTAATATGCTCTGGGGGCCCTTATAAACCTCAAGGAAGACACTGCACAGAAAGTAATGGGTTTTGTAATTCAAGTAATTCCTTTGTTTCAAAGTTCATAGGCAATAAAAGGTCACACCCTGTGCAGAGAACACTAAACTCAAAGGTGTTCTCCTATTTACTACCTGTCATTCACCTTGGCATTCAGTTTCCTCACTTGAAAAACGACATTAATAAATAGCATGTATATCCCTGGGTTGCTGGGAGGAGTCATACTGTAAAGCAAGGGTTCCCAACCACTGGGTCGCAGGTCAGTATCGGTCCATGGCCTGTTAGGAACCGGGCTGCACAGCAGGTGAGTGGCAGGCCAGCAAGGGAAGCTTCATCTGTATTTGCAGCCGCTCCTCAGTGCTAGCATCACTGCCTCAGCTCCACTTCAGATCATCAGGCATTTGACTCTCATAGGAGCACCAGTCCCTGGTGCCAAAAAGGTTGGGAAACACTGCTGTAAAGCACCATTACAGTGGAGGTTTATGGTAAAAGATAAACCCACCGCATGTTCTAATAGAGACAAAGAGAGAGAGGCTACCAATAACACCTTTAAGAATACTGATGACCTAGTTAGAAATCATGCTTTCTGTAATTTGTGGTTTACTGGACACACTGCTCATAAAGAGTGACTTGAGCAAAGTAAAGTAAATCAAAATGTGAAACGAAAGGTGGGCAATGTGCTGAAGGAGGCCTAGTTCTGCCTGTAACGTGCCAAAGGAGGCCTAGCTCTCCCATAACATGCGTGCAGTGGTGTCTTGCCTCTGTTCTGGGCTGAAATCCAAGGGATACTCCACTTTTCTGTTGCTATCGCCTCTTTTGGTCCACTAGGTTCCCGCCCAGTGCAACCTCTGATCCCCCTACATCTTGGCCTTGAGTGAAAATCCAAACTGAGGGATCAGCACTCCCTGACAAGATTGTCAAGATATGAGAGCAAATCCGTGGGAAGTATGCAAAGGAGTTCTATCAAGTAATAATGCCAACTGATCTCATACACCTGTAGCTAAAACTCCACACAGGTATAAGCAGATTTACTGTGGTCTCCCTATTTGTATTTTCTAATATAAAAACATATTCAACAGTTTAACTCTGTGCTGAAACATCCTCCATGGCTTTAAACATTAACTCAAGCTTTCAGCCTTTTTCCATTATGTGCTTTTTAGCTGTGGTGGGAACCGCCTTGGTTATTTTATTGCAGTGTATTTCTTTGGAGAAGAGCATTGTCTGTTTTTTTCAGCCATGGTTAGTTAGTCCAACACATAACTTCATGTTCGATTGAATAATTTTGCTTTTGTTTTAAATAATTTTCAAGTCTTTTGTTTAAACCTTGTAGATCTGCTTATCGGTTGTTTGGGGCTGTGTCTATGCAAAAACTAAATTACTTTTTATTATTTACTTAGGCTTTTTTAAGAAAAAACAACAATGATGAAAACAATAACAAAGATAAATGCTATCTTCAGTATTTCACCTTTTCATCCTGGTACAGAAGTTTACAGTCACAGCAATTGTATGTTTATTCCCAGTTCCATAACTATCGATCATCATACCTTGATATTAAATTCATGCATAATCACACATCACAAACAATCGTCCACAATCCAACCAGGTATATCCACTTTAAATTGAAGCTAAAACTGACTTATCCTTCAGCTATTAAAAATATTTTATAAGGGCAATGGGAAAAAATTTTTCCAGATATGTGAAATTAAATAAGGACCAACACTCAGTAGAAGTAATTCACGGAGAGGATTATAAACTTTTAAAATCTCAAATATGCAAATATAATTTTGAAATGAGTTTGCTTTTTTCATCCAAATACAACATTATAAATAACAGCTGCATCTGTTCCAAAAATTTCCTGTTATTTGGCTTCCAGTCAACAGAAGAATATAGCATTATTCTATTGTAACTGGTTGGATCATGAACTGTTAGCAATTCCAACTGATTTATTTGGATTATTTTTTAGGTAGGTTCTTAACCATTTGTAATTAATATAATTTATCTACTTATAATAATTTAGTAACCTGGAAAGTTAAAGTACATACCAGAAAGGACCATGCCTGGAGAAATATAAACACAATTAAGAAACATGTTTTTAGCTCTCTATCAAAATAATCTTAAAGCAATAATGTCAAGGAACAAATTTCTATTATGAAGCTTCACACACAAAACATACAAATATACTGAGCTCTTTGTTACTGCTATTTTTTTTACAAAAAAAATAGAGGTTATATGATAGCAAAAACCTGGTGAAACCAGATTTGTACTGAATATTATTCAACATAATCTAAAAGCATTATTTCAGATGATTATCTGTTTTAAAAATAATTTTAACATATGTCAGTGGCCTCTTCAACTTTAGAAAGAAATTGTCTCTTGCAAATCCATGATGATATAACAGTTCCAAACCAGGCTTAGGAAGAAGATATGGAAACAAACTGCTCTAGAACATCTGAGAATCCTGATGTTTAGAGAGGACATGAAATTATGCTCAGTAGAACAAACACAGACACTAGGGCTAAGGTAGCCTGGACTTGAATCTAGACTTACATTGAATTATTTAGTCTTTTCAATACTTATTTCCTCATATGGACATCTCCACAGTGGTATATCCAGAATAAATGTGATATTCTATGTCAAGAGCCATGGTCAGAACACATTAGATACTGAGTAAATGCTGGCAGTATGTAAGGAAAGTCATCAAGCCCAGCCTTGGAAAGTCAGAGCCACAGAAGACTTGCCTTCAAATAACCAAGTCTCACAAGGTTGCCATGTCTTGACCCTACTTGGGGGCCACCAGTCAAGAACATAAACTTGTTGAGTTCCATTTTTAAATTTAGATATAACATTTATGATCAGAGTGACAGCCCCAAACTATATATCCAGTGAGAAATAAAATGCTATAATACGTTGATATGAAAGTAGATCTTTAAGTAATATAGGGAGTAACATACTACACAATTATCAGAAACACTAAAAAATGCCTTTTTTTTCCTTTGCTTTTGCCTTTGGACTGAGTAGACTGAGAGATTTTTTTTTTTTTTTAATTTAAGGGGAAATGTGAACCTTTGAGAAAAAGCAATAACATTCTTAGGACATATGGACAGAATTAAAAAAATATTGCCTACAGATTATAGGTGAATAAGAAATTTGCAATTATTTAGCTACAGAAATTATTCTACATTTTCGATGGTAGAGACTCAAACTTTCATGAATTGGTTAAAATTAAATGACATCCATATGAATGATATCTTGCTCAATCTTCTGATATATATAAATAATCACTTTTTGGAATTTACCTCTGTCTTCTCAGTCCAGAAGCCATCAAGCCAGGCTCTACCATGAGACTGTCATGGTGTGGTACAGAGCAGTGTTTCAGTTGGCTTCCTCCAGATGCCCCCAGGGCTGCTGTCCAGGTGGGAGGGAGGCTGTGTCCACTCCTTCTACAGGAGCAGTTCTGTTTTCATCTGTTGTATATATTGCCTCAGATTTCACTGAAATAAGGAGTTATCTGGCTTTAAAAACGTTTTTGAAAACCACGCATGTGGTGGGAAGAACCTACTGGAACCTGCCAGGGTTTAGAAGATGAGCAGAACTGTCTGTCTAGGGAGTTCACACCTGTCTTTATCAACACTCTATCACCACAGCTAGAAGGAACCCTGGCATGTGAGGACACTCAATGAATATTTGTTGCCTATCTGATGGACATCTTATCTGTGCTACTTCCAAACTGATGTGCCTATGGATAAGCCACTTGATCTCTTCAAGACTTCAAGTTCCTTTAATTGTATGCAAGGGGGGAGCGGTTGTTAATATATAAAACATTTACTATTGGACCAGACATTCTTTTTTAAACTTTCAACATCCCAGTGAGGTAGATACTGTTATTAACATCCCTAATTTACAGATGAGGGGACTGAAGCTCAGAGAGTTTAAGTAATTTTCCCAGGTTCATAGCTAACCATTGGCACATGAATACAGTTTGGCTCCACAGCTCACATTTTATCCACTATGATATTCTGTTTCTACTTAGGTAGAAGTGGGTGGCATACTATACTCCTGGTGTCTATTTTTACTAATTGATTTCAATAAGAGTTGATGAGGCTTCTGGAGGGTGTGACGAATTTTAAACCCTGACTAAAACCAGGGTTACATAGGCATGTCCAGTGGGGTAGAAGGTGGAGCCAGCAGAGAATTCCCACAGGGCAAAAAGGAGTCTTACAGAGAGTCCCAGAAACAGGTCCTACAGATTAGAAGGGGGTACAGGTTATGGAAACACCATGACATCTGTTCTTAACGCCCACCCCCCAACGTAGCCACACTGGTAGCAACAGGAGAATAAAGGGATGTGTACAGACTATAAGAGTTGTCTCACTCAATTCTCTACCTGCTAGAGAGTTTTCAACTGAAGTTAACACAGAGAAAGAGAATATCCTCCTTCCCACCTGAGAAAGAGTACATGAACTGCCCCAGCCCTGTGGATACAAAGACTTTAAAGGCTGGAGTAAATGGGTAGGATCTGCACCTTTGTGGGTACACAGATACACACAGATCTACTCGGCAAGTGGTGTGTGACTGTGGGCCTGATTAGGGAGCACAGGAAATACTCCTTGAGAATTCCCACAAACACCTGTGGATAGGCTTTGGAAAGACCTGGAATTTCTGTATGAGAAGATAGCGCAACTCGAGTATTAATGCGAAAGTAACTTCATTCATATCCCCAGACTGGTGGGCTTTGCAGGGATAGACACATGGGAAATGGGAACAATAAGTGCCTCACCCACCTCATGGTAGTGAGGCCCAAATAAGAAAAGCAATGTGTTTCACAAATTGAAGAACACCACATAATGAAATTGAAATGGTGTGAGAGGGAGGGAGAAAGATTTTGCTTAAATTATCTAGGTGGATTATCTGCATCAGCTGTTCATCTTTTTGGATCATAGTCACCTTTAATAATCCATCAAAAGCTATGAACTCTTAATCCAGAAAAATGCCCCCCTCTCCCCTTCTTAAAACTCTAACTATTTTGCGTACTCTAGGATTTCGTCCCCCCCGCACCCCCCCCATATGTTCCAAAGTCCTAGACTCCAAGTTAAGAGCCTTGGTTTCCATTAACATTGACTTCTGCCACAAAACCCACCACCCTGGTATTTTTCTTTAAGGAACAAATACTTGTCAAATATTACAGCACTGTGTCTGTAATAAGGTCCTCACTTTCGATGTGGCTCACTTTTCTTTTGGCCACAGCCCTGGTTTGGATGCTCATGGTCAACCTCTTCTTGTTCATGGCTGGCTGCTGAATCCGGTGACATTTACTTGATGCAGCCTGTGTTCAGCATGTGTTGAAATTAAGACATCAAGGTAAATGTCAGCTTTTCTTGTACAAACAACCTAGTCTACTAACTTCTATTGGAGAGGACATCAGGGAGCAACCTGGTATGGGGAGCACTAGAAGTC
Source organism: Eidolon dupreanum (assembly GCA_028627145.1). NCBI lineage: Eukaryota > Metazoa > Chordata > Mammalia > Chiroptera > Pteropodidae > Eidolon > Eidolon dupreanum. The sequence goes on from CM053506.1 coordinate 26,274,369, forward strand.
TCCAGTGTTTAGCCCATCACTTTTCAATGGTATAAACCTGAACACAGCACTTAACCTGAGTTCAGTTTCCCTATCTGAAAAGTGGGATAAAATATAGTTGCCTGGTCTACGGCCATGCTACCTTGAACAAGCCTGATCCCATCTGATCTCGGAAGCTAAGCAGGGTTGAGCCTGGTTAGTATTTGGATGGGAGACCACCTAGGAAGACCAGGTGCTGTCGCCGTAAAAAATTAAAAAATAAGAAATTGTAAGCTGACAAGGTCCTTGCAATCTGTGAGGTCAACCAAGGGTTGCCTCGCCTAAAAAAAATATATGTGTATATATTTAGAGAGTTGCCTGTCCTCCAGGGCTTTCACAAGGATCTAATGAAATAATACCTGAGAAAATGCCCTGAAAACAGGGAGGTGATGTACAGATAAGCATTATTATTATTAAGGCAAGCTATAAGTAAATCCAGTGCTTTTTTTGGAATGTTATTTAATCTGAGAAATGAAGGTCCCAAGCTGTGGGGCAGGGCATTATCAGCCACAACTGATAATGGAACAGCTGATAAAGAGGAATTATGGGAGAGGGCTCATTTTGAGTAGTCTTTTTTGAGCTCTGATTCTGGCTGTATGCCCCATTCCCCAGGCAAGGACACAAGCCCGGAACATGAACATCTTTCCCAAGAAAGAACGTTTTATTTGATTTTTCTTCCTAAAAGTTTCAGAGCCCTGCTTGCTGCTATGACCTGGTGTGACTCTACCACCACCCTGCCCACTTATCAGCCATTCCCTAAAGTCTTGAAACAGACGAGTTCCATTTGATAAGCTCAGGCAATTCTAGGAAGGAAATGATCATAGAAGGGTCCGGAAGTTTTCCAAATAACACATGCTTCCAACTCTGACCAGATCACTTCTCTAAAGGCCGTTCGGCTTGTGCCCAGAAAGCTGCTTTAAGGCTCCTTTGTTAGAGTTTAGTGGATGAAGCTATCTAATATATTTCATGTATAGGCATGAATATTGGCACTTTAGCATCCATCAAGGAAAGCAGCTGTTGCAATACCACTTCAGGTCATGAAGACTCCTTACTCTAATTAAAGTTCATGCAATAATGGAGCAACCTGAAGGATGTGGGATACTCTGCAAGTCAGCGACATGTGCTGAATTCATCTTGGCTGCCCCAGGATGGTCCTGGCAGCTGGCCATAGCGCTTCTGGCTGTCCCCTGCTTTCTGAATATCTGAGCCAACAAAGGGTAGATGGAGGTGAAAGAGTCTTAACCTTCTCATGGCCTTGTGTGCAAATAAAACCTTCATTTTCCAGTTCCTTGGTTTTAAACAATGAATAATCCTTTGAGGATAAACAGAAACATCCTGAAAATGGAAGCTTATATATAATAGAATTGGATACACCATAAGTGATCTAAATATTTTCACAATAAGATTTACAAACCAAGAATTAACATTTCTTGTTCCTGTGAAGACTCTGAGAAAGATTTTTTTTTCTTTACTAATAAAGAATAAGAAACAAACAAAAAAAATCATACCATCTAGCAGGGTGCCAAAGTGTATAACCTGTAAATACTCCTTCTCTCGCATAAAACCTTTGAGGGGAGTAGCCCAGCCTTCACTCAAAACTTGGACCCACTGAAGATCCAGCTGCAAAACAGGAAAAGCAGGTGAATAATTCCATAAGCTCTGTTTTTCAGCCATCTGGCCCAAAGGCAGTCCTTCCTTATTCAGTTGACAGGAGAAAAAGGCAGAACCTTTTATGTTGTTAGTGTTCCCATATGTTATGCTGACTCATGATTGTCTAGAACTTCCCTACAGGAGAGCAGTAAAAAGATTTCAAATTGAATGATTTATTTCAACACTTTAGGATGTATCTATCCTTACAATGTGCAAGCGTGTTGAACATTCACTGTTCATTCTTTTTTCCACAAAAATTCTGGTTTGGTTGAATTTTTCCACCAAATGTACTATTTAGTTGACTGAATTGAGCAAACCAGTGATTCTAAAGTAAAAGTCCAAAATTCTTAGCATGATACTAAAAACCCTATAAGTTCTGGCCCCGGGGGGCTCATGTAGCAACTGCCACCTCTTTCCACTCCCCACTTGGGAGCCTATTCTCAACAGCGCCAGACAATGTGTAGTCTAAACACACATGTGGTTTCAGGCCTATCCTCCTCCTCACCTGAAATTCCTATTTATTTTTTAAAACCCAACTCCTGGGTCACTGCTCTGAAACCTTTTCTGTTATCCCTAGGACTAAAAAAGTAATCATTAGATTATTTAAAGGGTTTTTTGTTTTGTTTTGTTTTGTTGTTGCTGTTACTGCTGTTGTTGTTTTTTCTGTACCTTGAAGCCCATTTTGTTATTAGGACTATGATTCCACTCTGTAATTATAATTATGTTGTTAATCTGCCTGGAGCATTGGAGACTTCAAAATTTATTTTGTAGAGTTAGGGTTTCTGTTTATAGATTTGTCATAACTTATTAAAGTATGGAGTCTTCATGAGCTGAAACAGATTCCTAATTTACTCTGCCTTTTATAAAAACGTCCAAGGTTTTAATGGATAACAAAAAGATACCAATGAAAACATGGTCTCCTTGTATAGATCAACTAACACTGATCTATAGAAAGGCCGAGGCATGTGCAGAGCAGTTTGCTGGGGCTGCATCTCATATATTCCAAGCAGTAAAATAAATGCAACTAAATTTGTTCCCCTCTCCCCTCAGACTGGACTCTCCCCAATGAGGGAAGAAAGTAGGATTTACAGAGTAAAAAAAGAGCGAGTCCATTCAGATCACTTTAGTTCAAGGTTGCCTTTTGTTTTCTTCAAATTCCTTCTGGATTGCTCAAGAAGTGCTTGTATTCTGGATAAACTATTTTCTCAGCAGCTGCCAACAAATAATTACTTCCTATTGTCTGCACTTTGGCCTAAATAAAGTTATGAAGGCAATTATGTAAAACTGTCTTATGTGAATATGGATATTACCTTCCTGGTCTGCCTCTGCTCAGGGCAGTGATAACCTGCTCTGTGGCAACTCTTGGTGACATATTTCTTTGGAGAAGAGATAAAAAATTTAAAAATTGGCAAAACGAAGTGCTTTTCTTTATGGATACTGTATTTTCCTTATTTACATCTTCCTTATTATCAAGAGTAACTGTACATGGGTTATAATAACCGATATTAAGCCTAATTCTCCTTTGGCCAGTCTGCATCTTCTTACCTTGGTAATTGATAATGAAGGGAGAGCTTCAGCCTCAGCTCGGACTTGATCCAGTTTGTTTTCTGGCACAAAGAGCTCGTGGATGCCTTTGATTACAGTATGGGGCACAATGTTCTGAAATGAAGCAGAATTGGTAACAATTTGAAATGCACACTATAAAAAGACTGCCTCAGTAAACAGATGATCTTTCATGATCTTATTAAATATTTTTTAAAAAGAGAGAGAGAGAAGAAAACCAGTATACCTACCTGCTCTTGCAGAAGCTCCACTACCTGCTGGACACAGTCACTCACTGAGGACAAGTTGGTTTTAAGCACAAGCTCAGGCGTTTCAGGTTTCTCATAATCAGAATCAATGCCTGTAAACCCTGCAAAGCAGAAAGGCGAGAAACACATCTGCACCAACAGAACCATCTTTTTAATCAATAAGGCATAACATGTGATGGAATAATGTGTTAAATTGAGAATTCAGATTATAATGGAAAAGGTCAAAGGGTTATCCTTGACCTCTGGCCATACATGAGAAAATATACAGCTGTATTTTCAATATAGAACCCCCAAGTTATCCACAAAATCTGGCTCGTTATGTCCAAGACCCCTGAAGCTGATTCAAGTCAAAAAGGAAGACAAGAAGATGGAAAAACTCAGAAACACTCCTCCTACACACATGCTCATATATACTTATCCATTTTAGTTCCCTAAATTGTTTATGGCTGAGGCAATGGTTCTTGAAAAACCTGAGGCCACATTTTAATAAAATGTGGCTAAAAAGTTGTGTACGCTATATGCAATTTTGGAAAACAGGTTTTGAAACTTCCAACAAATTTCTGGGGACAGATAGGAAGGATCGGTGACATATGTAACTGGCAAAGGTGCTGCTGAGCTGGTTCTCCTACCTTTGATCTCCCCAGCTCGGGCACGTTTGTAGAGGCCTTTTACATCTCTGCTTTCACAAATGTTTAGAGGCGCATCCACGAATATTTCAAAGAATGGCAGTCCAGCTGATTCATGGATTTTGCGGGCATTCTCACGATCCTGGAAAAAATTACACTTAAGAATGTAAGAAGAGGTTTCACAGTGCAATTCTTCATCACAACATTGTGTGCTCTGAAGATAAACAGCTATGTGTTCCACAGCCTGAAGATAAACACTAGGGTTTGTGCTCTGCAGAGGTGGCAGGAAACTTGTTCTTCAGAGAAAGTCCAGAAATTCTGCTCTAGTAAACATAGCTCTCCAAAGGACTTGTAGAGAAAACCACAGAAAAGAATCTTTACTAAAGTTCAGGGCTGGCAATGTGGGAGCATTTCATCCAAAGGATGTGTTCCAAGCACAGAGCATCTGATTTGTAACTCACAAAAATTTCAAACAGGAAGAGGAACACTCCACCTCGCCGATTTCAGCATTAAACATATAACCTGATGCTTTGTCAGTGGACTGCTGTTTCTTTAGTGGGTTAAGCATTCTGACTTTTTGGAGAAATGAAATTGCAGAGATTTAGGTTTTTTTGTTTAACTGTTTCTTCCTTTCAGCTCTGGCCAAGTGAACCTTATCATTGTGGAGGGGTTTATGTCAACGGGTGCCCAGGCATCTGGAAATGAAGGACGGCTCTTAACATAACCAATATTAAATAGAGGAAATGAAGGAGCAAGTGAGGGAAGGAAGAAATGGTAGGGGAAATTGAAAGTTTCACATTCCTTTGCAAATCGCTCTCCCCCACCCAACTCCTTTTCCTGGTGCTTTGAGAGGCCTGGTGCTGTGTGTGGGAACTGTGTAGAGGGCCGAATCAATTCACCTTTGTGAAAGGAGAAATGAAGCTGGTAATGCACACCAGGCCGGCGTCGGCAAACAGTTTGGCCACCTCGGCAATCCGGCGGATATTTTCTTCTCTGTCTCCAGGAGAGAATCCAAGGTTTTTGTTAAGGCCGTGACGGACGTTGTCCCCATCTAGGGAGTAGCATGGGATGGCGTGGGAGACGAGGTACTCTTCCAGAGCGAAACTTATCGTTGTTTTTCCAGCACCTGAAAGACCTGTTCAGAACAGGCAAGACAAGACAGGTATTGATCCTGACTGTTTAAAGTGACAAATTGGAACCTGATTCTAATTGCGACCTGACCTTAATTTTTACCTAATTTAAGTGTAAATAAACTCTTAATACAATAATCTGATTGGCTTCAAATCAAAACCCGTAAAATCTAGGAAAAGCATAGTTTACTACAAGTCAAGTACTTGCATTTCTTTCAAATCTTGACATATCTATTTGTCCCTTATTAGGACTATAGCCTTTCAAAGCAAGAGAGGTTTATAAATAGGGAGACTTTGCAGGTCAACGTATGGTCTTTGGTGTGTTCTGTGTTGCCTGAAGAATGTTTTAAAGATTAGAAAGTTGCACATACAAATTCGGATTTAGGCTTCTCTTAAAAAAACAACAAAGGATCTGGTGACTGTTCTCATATCCCTTGTGACAGCAATCAGCAATAGTGGAGGGGACAGTCAGCTCTTGGAAGCTGGGAGGCCTACCTTCCTTGTGGGTGCCACTGAATAATCATCTGTCAACAGAGTCATATACTGTCCTTTTGTTTTCAAGCTTTTTCCAAAATGACTCTCAAAGCCTACAGATAGAGAAGCATCCTGAGCTAGGTTGAGGATGTGTTTAGAGCTGCCATACACTCTTAGATGTTTGAAGGCTTTACGTGAGAACAGAGTTACTATGTACCTTTTACCATGGTTTCAAAGCACAATGATTGGGAACACACTTTATCATTTCTATGTGAGGGAGAACATAAGGAGAAAGGGACAGAAATGCAACCTATCAACATTACTTAAGAGTTCAAAATCTGAACTATCCTGGAAAAGTAGCACTCTAAAAATTCAGTTGTCCTACAGATCTCTGAACCTGAAGAATAGTCCATTGTACCTAACCACTGTCAGACAGCACCCGGGCGTGGGAAAGGAAAAGTTAGGAGAAAAGACAAGAAGGTTGAGAGGTTACTAGAGAGAAGACAGCAGGCAGAAAGAGGAAAAAGACAGAAAAAGTAAGCGAAAAGCCAGAAAAAGTAAGCGAAAAGAGGAAAGGAGGCTTGAAAAGAAAGGTGGTATATAAAAAGTAAACAAATATTTTCCTTATTTTAGTCATCTCTTAAAGTCGTGCCCTTGGCATGGGATCATTAGAAGAAATGGCTACATGAAGAATGTGTGGCAATACAGTAAATCGCTGTTGAAGACAATGTCTTTTATGTAACTTCGTCTATCATGTAACTCATTGTCCATTAGCATTTCTGTCTGGCTGTAGGGTAGGAGAAACAGGACTCCTAAGTCTCTGCTATGTTCTCTTCCATCAGAAAATGAGAGAAAGAATAGAAATTTCTTTTGATTTTGACTCAGCTCTCAGGAAACCAAGAATTAAATCACAGAACTAGGACACTGGAGCAACACTAATTACATTTATCAAGAGCTATACCATGGACTAGGCACTGGATAGGTGCATATCTACTTTGTTTCATTTAGTTCTGCCTATATCTCTATGAGGCAGGTACTCTTTGTTCCTTAGAGAGGTTAATTGGCTTGTCCAAAGTCACATAGTTAATGTAGGTGGAGCTGGGACTCGAATCCAAGTCTCTGGATTAGAAATTTTTGGTTTCTTCTGGCTTTCCTGGTCACTATCCTATCTCTATACTAGGAGAATATAAAATAAAGTAGGAAAAGATTATTTTTTTCAAGAGTAAGAAAAGACAGAGGAAGTACACTCTTTAGTTTTTTTCAACCTCTTCTATCAGTTCTTTTTCATTTTTTAAGGGTGTTCCACATTAGAAAAAATGGACTCTATGTCCTAATTCAAAAGTTGGGCAAATATATGAAGGCAAGCATCTCATGAAGACAATCACATAACAAGAGAGAAACATTTGGAACACAGCTGCGTTTAACTGCTGCCCATCATGTCTCTCAGGAAGCTGGAGGAAACTTTTCAGGAATCATAACAGGTGAATACTGCCTTTTGGAAGACAGCAGGCTCCTTCCTTGCCCACTGCCTATCATCACCCTGGAATCTGGAAAAAGTCATTGTACAAGGGATGAATGAAACCAGAAAATCAAAGGCAAATGTCACAGACCCTAGGGGAAAAAAAACTCAAAAAAGAAGAATGAGGATAATTTAGACTCAGAATTCCAAGAAAGGATGCAAGGCAAGTCCCTGCCTGCCATATTCTTTTAGAGTTATCTTCAGGTAAGAATGAATTAGCATTCATAGACAGATAGTAAAACATAAGTTGATTTCATAATATGGATAAACATATCTTTGCATGTGGGCTCACCTCTATTTGAAATATTATTTCTATAAAATGAACTTGGTTTCTCTTGTGAGTCCAGGCTATGTCAGACTTATAGTCCCAGGAATCAACTTCTGCTCCTTTGTACTCAGAGTATAAGGTAACAGCCCAGAACTAACTCCAAATCTATCACTAACCCTTTGACATTCATTCTGTGGCTATAAAAACACACAAAAAAAGAGATTTGGTTACCACAGTGGGAGTGAGTTATTTCTATACACAAGGGGCAATCCTCAGCTGAAAAGAATAGAAGGAAATCACTAGTTTTCTTTCTTGCACAGTTTTTTTTTTTTAAATACTAGATGAAATAGTCTTCCAGAATGTTAAAATATCAGAAAACAGTAAAGAATCTCTCTAAGCATCCAAAACTTTATGAACAGCTAAATGCTTGATGTCAAATTAGGAAAGCCCCATTCATAACTGCCATTAAATATGTTTTGGCACGAAATTGAGAATTATGAAATTTCTTAGAGCTGAAAGGGAATGTCATCAACTTGTCCCATCTTTTCCTGCCAAAGGAGAAAAGTGAGAACTAGAGACGTTCCATGACTTGATCAAAGTCCTACTTCTCACTGATGGCAATAGAGTTAGGATTAACACCCAAGCAGCTCTCAGCTGCCTTCTAGTGTTAAACTAAACACGTAATATTTGTAATGTGTTACACTAATTTCTTTAAAATTGTGTTGCACATCAATTTTCCATGAAAAAATATATCTCCCAATATAACATACCTGTCAGCCACACTGTACACCCTCGGAATCCGCCCCGTGTTCCAACTACCTGCCCTCTCTTATTTCTGCTCACATGGTGGGCCTGATAGACGACATTGGTGGATTTCTGCTGGTTCTCCTACAAAAACAAGATCAAGCACAATATTTAATAAGATAATAGATATAATATGTATAAATGTAACAAAATAATAGATTACCTGCATAGTCTTTCCTAACTGAAACTCCGCTTTTATAATTGACATACAGAGTAATATTAAGTAATTTTATAATTTAGATACAGACACAGCCTTTAGAATACCCATCGTGACTCTTTGAAAGTATAATTTGAACGAGACAATTATTGATATAACATAAAAGTTCTAGTTCTATGACATTTTAAAATGTGCACCTTTAGGTAATAGTTAGGGGAATGTCTTTGTTTCTGTAAAAACATGTTCTCCCCAAGTCCTATGGGCATGAACTAAAAATGACCCAGATACTCAAGCCGCTGAAGAAATAAAAAACAAAAGCCACTGAGGCTGGTTGAGCCCCACTTTCTACAGAGCCAGGGAGAGGTCCAGATCATAAAGCATCGAAGTCAGTAATACCCTGCTCACTCCCACTCAGACATCAGGGACTTAAGAGTTTAGTTCCCGAGCGGAAGTATAGTGCATAGGGCAACTTTTTCGCAGGTATTAAATTCTGCTTCCTCTTTCACCAGGGCCAGTAGGTGAAGTTTTTAATGTTTAAAAAAAAAGCCTTGCAGAAATGGAAATGTACTGGCTATTAGTCTTTGGGGTTAATTCAAATTTCAAATTTCTTTAGTTTGGCTATAATAAAATCAGAGGAGTGATGACACAGATGATCTGATCCTAAACTCTGGAAGGTACATGTCTGATGAATTAAAAAAGGTAAAAGGAGCCAATAAATACAGTTTGGGGTGGACTTTTTTTAAATGACATGTGATCCAAAGCAGGTGGGGCAGAGGAAACCCATAACGGTGCTTAAATGAAAAGGTTGGGAACTACTCATATATATTTTTGGTGTGGTAATTGAATTTCTAACAACAGATGTAATCCAAGTTGTTGAACTATAAAAATTGATGGATCCTCTTAAATACCATACACATACACCCACCAGAGCTAAGAAAGCCCCACTATTCTTTGAGCAAGATCCAGAGAAGCTTAGTAAACACTGGGCAACTTCTATATTCTGGAGCAAATTAAATCACCTTGTATGCCTCTTCCTTTGCAGGCGTGGGGGATACAGGGGGATACAGGTAGGACTATTTGGAGGCTTATAAGATAACAGATGTGAATATGCTCTGTAAATGGCAAAGTTCTCTACAAATGTGGATGCTGATAATGATTTTTCAGTGTATGCTCCCAACAGAAAAGGCTGGAGCCAGCTGGATTAGGACCAGTAAAATGACTTCAAGACCAAGGTGGAAGGAGCCCCCTGCTGGCCCTTGGGTGGTCAGAGAGGCAGTACACATCTGTGAGGGTAGGCCTGCCAGTGAGGCACAGAGCCCAGGAAAGGCGCTAGTTAACAGGGAATGGGCAGTGTCGAGGGAACTAAGAGGAAGATGTTGAAAGCTGGGATCGGCTGGGTTAAGTTATCTGAAACCCTCCAAAGCTAAAGGCTCTAATCATCCATCAAGCAAACCTGGTAAGGACCTAAGGCCTGGAACAGGTCGGGATATAGTCATAGAAGGCAGCAACTTAGACAGCAGTGGTGGCTTTCGCTAGTGGGTTCATATATGGAGACAAATTAGGCTAGTCTGTGAGATAGTCTAGCAATATTTTCTCTGGTGAACAAATCCCCTAAAAATATCCTGAGTCTTTTGTGCCAAGAGTACTTTATAGCTCAAGGATAACATTAATTTTTCTCTATTTTCTTATTAATCATTGCCATTAAATTCAAGAACACTGAGTCTGGATATCAGGCCCAAAAGTCAGTTCATCTGTTCATTCATTGATTCTTTCAGTTGCTGTTTATGTAAACGAGTTCTGACAAGAAAAAAATTCTGAGATCTCCTAAATTAAATTACAGCAGGCCAGAGGGTGCAAGAAAAAGGTAAGAGATCAATGAGTTGAGAGCCACAGGCCAAAACCAACAAAAGACTGCTCACATTCCTGAACATATGTTGGAAGTTTGAATCAAATTCCTGGTAGCTATCTAAAAAAAATGGAAAATGGCCAACCACCAGATGCCTCCATATCTTGCTTAGTCGTGAACTTCCCAGACTGCTGTCTGCCCACAGTCAATCTAGAAGTAGGAAATACTTCCTCCTTATGGACTATGCACCTATCTGAGAACTGCCTCCACTTCACCTTGTCCCCTCCGCATCTATAGTCTATGTAAGTTCTTTCAAAACAACTTACATTTTTCTTCCCCAAACCCACTGTATAAAATAGCCCACCTGCTCCAGGATAGCAGACATATTTGTCTTCTTCATCAAGCTCTGTTATGGGTGGTTTAGACTGCATGTCTAAAGGACCAGGACCTGGTCCTTTTCTGACTAGCATATGGCTCAATAAACCCTTTCTTTCAGAAAAGATTTCAGCCTCGAAGATTTTTGTTTAACAGCACCTACTATGGTGACCATCGTGGGCACCGAGAATATAGTACTGTACTAAGTGAAGATGCATCCCTGGCATCGTTTTGGGGAGACATACAGCCCCAAACATCAAGTAACTGGGGCCCTCTCTCTAGAGGTGGGAAAGGGTCTCCTACACCTATCTGTGTACTATATGAAGATATATAAAGAACATCTGCAACTCAATAATAAAAAGATAACCCAATCTTAAAAAATGGGCAAAAAATTTGAATAATCACTTCACACAGTAAGATACATAAATGGCCAGTGAGCACATGAAGAGGCATTCAATGTCATTGGTCATGAGGGAAATGCAAATTAAAACCAAAATAAGATGCTACTGATAACATCAAATGGCAGCAAGTGCTCCACATGTTGACAATGGAGGTGTAAAATGGTCCAACCATTTCAGACACAAACCTGGCAATTTCTTATAAAACTAAACTTTACCAGCCTTATGACTCAGCAATTGCATTCACAGATATTTACTCAAAAGAAATGAAAACAAAAAACTGCAAAACGACTGATACGAGAATATTCTTAGCAATTTTATTTAGACAAAAAGTGGAAATAACCAAGGGTCAATCAATGGGAAAATAGATAACAAAAATAAACAAAATCCACACCAAAAAACCTCCCACAAAAACTCAAAGCTATAGAATACTTACATGATGGAATACCACTCAGCAATAAAAAAGGAATAAACTACTGATACATGCAACATGGATGATAATAAATGAAAACATTATGCTGAGTTGAAGAGGTCTTACAGAAAAAAAACTACACATGATTCCATTTATATGAAGTCCCCAGATAGGGAAAACTAATTTACTAAGGACAGCAGCTGCCTTGGGGAGTGACAATGTTGGAACTCACTAAACATACACTTAAGATGGGCATTTCATTATATGTACATTTTACTACATGCAAAAAAAAAAAAAAAAAAAAGAGCCATTTTAAAAAGCAAGCAATCAGAAATATATTTATGCATATATATATTAAGATTTAGATGGTGGAATTACATTGTTCAACACTGTGGCATTTATGGAAAAGGGCTCTGATCCCAGTCACAGCATAATTGCCTTAAGAGGCTGCTCCCATCTGTGCAAATGAATGCTCGCTCACCAGAGCATAATTTGTCCACAGAGATGGGATTTTTCCTCTTTTTTGGCTGTTTCTTCTCCCTACAGGAAGAGATCCAGAATAAACTCCAGGCTTTGTTAGTCTTCTGTGGAAACTTTGTTATGATCTTGTTAATTGCCTCTCCAACAAGTGCTTGGTTTTCAAAAATAGTTCAGAAACCACCAGAAGGAACTACTCTAAAAGTATTTAATAGTTAATCTTTGAACTTTTGGGTTTTATTAGCTGAATCTTAATCATGGGTGTTTACAGATTTTCTATCACTCCAGCAAACAAACAAATTTTTTTCAGGTGCCCAGGTACTGAGCTTTTCTGGTTTAGGATGATATTTTGCTTAATTATCTCATATTTACCCTTGATTTTCTCCAAAAGGCAAACAAATAAAATAGAAGCAGATGTTTTGAATGGTATTTGAACTGCAAAGGGATTGAGCGGCTGAAAACTTCTTTTCCTTTTTCCCCTTCTAAAGAACATATGGTATTCTAAGCTTTGGGGAAAAAAATGGCTGTTAGAGAAAGGTTGTCTCTATGGAAAACACAACACGTTAAAAAAAAAAGTCTGTCTCCCTGTGTGTAGAAACAGAGCACACAGACACCCTGGTAGCTCGTCTAACACTGTCACTTAGCAGGAAGTGACCTGGAAACCACAAAGTTGCTGACATACTTCTATTACAGTTCCCTAAGAAAAATTTTGCAAAAATCCCTACCTTCTTCCAGCTCCCTGACCCCCAAAAACTGCCTTCAGCATGCATAGGAGTAGGGTGATTATGAGTTTTACAGTCAAGCAAACCTGAGTTTGAAACCTACTTTGCAGCCTACTTGCCCTGTGACTCTGGACATATTATTAACATTGCTGACTCTCCATTTATGGCTCTGTAAAATGGGGTTAAGAATAGTTTCTTCACGAGGTTGTTGTAAGGATTAGATAAAATGATTTTTTCTGTAAAGTATCAAAGAAAATATATGACACAAGGGAAAATCTTGAATCTGATGAGACCCAGGTAGCATTTAATTTCTAGAGAAATTATAGTAAAATCACTCAAATTTAGACATGTTCTAGGAATTTGGGCCTATTCTAAGGCAAGTCGAGGAAAGTGGGGCTCATGATCAAATCAGACGATGGACAGGACAGCACACACACACACACACACACACACACACACACACACACACACACGTGCGCGCACATTGTTGTTGTTGTTGCTCTTCTGATTATCGTTATCTTTGACCCAAAGCCCAGCCAGTATGTATGCTAATCTGAGGTGCACCAGTTTGAAGCCTCTTCATTCTACCCCAAACTTACTGCTCTCCTGCTGGCTTTCTCAGTCATAAGCACTTAGTTATCAGCTTGAAAATGGCCTTTGCACTAGTTTAGCCTATGAACTCTTAGAGTCAGGACCTTGGCGCACAGCCCAGGGTTGCAGTGTATCTCTCTGCCAGGTCTGCCCCTCACCCTTTGACCATACAAAAAGGGGAGTGCTACAGTGCTTCTGAAACTCAGGGTGGAGCAGGCTAGGTCATGGCAGACAGCTTCAGCCTTGATTTTGCGTGACTAGAAGAAGCGACATAGAGAAAGGATTTTAGATGTTCTCATGGTTGGGTGGGGCATCTCTGGAGCCAAATCTGAGCATGTGTCACAGTGAATAGTATTTTGAAAGGGAGGACACTGGAGGAATGAGCAAGCTGGAAACTCTATGCCAGTAATGAGTTTCCCAATGCTCAAAGGTCTTTTTGATGTCTTCGTAATCTCTTCAACAAAAAATGAACAAGAGGATTTGAATTTCCTCTATACTTTCCTGCTTCCTATGCAGCACAAACAAATCCACTTTATTTCCCTAATTATGACTCCACTCTAACCCTTCGAACTGGGCTCTCCTTGCTGTTGGGCTATGGGTTCATTGCTCTCTTGCTGATTTCCAAGACTTCTTGGCCTTGATGTGCAATTTGAAGATTCATTTAAAGATTCGCTTTCAGAAAGCAGCAACTTCAGTAAGTGCTCTTTCAGGCTCAGAGCAGAAACTCCACGTTCACATGCATTATCTTCCTTATTGCTCAAAATGTGGGTGCTAAGGAGGCTGGGCACTGTGACCCATTTACAGATTCAAAAACTACTGGCTAAAGTCCCATGCCTGGAAGATGCAGGACATGGAGCCAGGCTTCCTGACTTAAACACGGGTGCTGCTCCTGCCCAGGCATAACACCCAGTTTCCGGTCCCAGCTGTGAGACCTCGTGTCATAGCTTTCACATTAAGAACTAAATGAGATCATGTGTATTAATGAAGGTTTTTGATACTACACAAAAATGGAAACAATTTAAAAAATCATTCTCCATTTTCATTACTTAATATGAGTAGCTTAAAATGTTTTATAATTACCTATCTTTATTTATATTTCTTTCCTTTCAGAGTACTTCTTTGGGGTATATAAGCCAAAGTGAAATGATTGAGTATAAAAAGTTACAAACTATTTCAAAGGTCTCATTAAGTATCACCAGTTCATCTTCTGAAAGACAAAGCCAAGTTACCAGGCTACCATAATATGCTTTTTTCTAAATATTCCAGCGAATTTATTGCATTTGTAATTTTATTATTCTTCCCTCTAGATTACTTTGTGCTTATTTCGTTACTAGTAAGAATATACATTTTTCCATGTAATAAGTTACTTATGACATTTGTGTGTTTGGTCTCTCTTGCTATTAATTAGCTACATTCTGGACAATGATCATATCTACTTTTAAAAATATATTTTGGATCTTTTTCCCTATTTTGTATAGTAAAGTTTTTATTAATTATAATATACCTGTTCACTTGCTTTTCTTTTGATATGTACTTTATTATATATCACATAAAATATTATATATAATCTATTAAATCATATTAAAAGGTATTTTAAGAACATGTAAAAGGATTCTTATTGTCTTTAATGTCTCCCTATTCGATTATTCATTATAGCTGGGCAAAATATACTCTTCGGGCTTCTTTCTATTTTAATATGAAACTGTACTAATTTTGTGATACTTCTGACATTTTTTAAATGTGTCATAGGGTTATATGGATCAATTTTATTTTTTTCCATAATTATTTCCAGTGATCTCAATATATGTTATACTTCATTTCCTTATTAATTTAAAAATCTTTTAATAGTGTGAATCTATTTCCAGAATTCTTATGTATTTATAATTTATGTTTTCTTATGTATTTCTACTGAAGCTTTTTATTTTTAGTGTGGCTACCTATGGTTCTGATAGTTGTTCTGCAATATGTTTTAAAATTTTAAAGATAAAATCTTCTTTTAAATTTTGTTTCAATTTTGGTTTATTCTAAAACACATTCTTCCATGGAAATAAAATTATTCAAGTTTTGTTGAGAACATACAATGCCTCACTATGATTTTCCCTGCTAGTCTCACTCATTCTCAAAGAACTTCAACATTGTAATACAGCTAAAGGAATCATTATCTGAAGATGGTCATACTAATATTATTTAAGATAGTGAAATCAAAAACAATTAAATGTCCATCAATTAAATAGATTATGGCACAATCATATGATGAATATGCACATCTATATTTATTGACCTAAAAATATATCATGATATATACCCAAATGAGAAAACGGGTTACAGAGTAAATTAATGTTAATTCCATTTTTAAAAATATATATTTATATGTATAAGGCTACAAAAAAATTTTTGGAAAATAAAGGACAAAATGCTAATCATCTTGACTATTAGGTAATTCTAGATAATTTTTCTTGTTTCTATATTCTGATTTTTCTATATTAAACTTAGAAATAAGTATATATTTTAAATAAAGAATTTGTCAACCAGAAGATGGTGAAGCCAAATGGTTTGATGCTCAAAGGGTAACAGATGTGTGTGGATATAAGCAAGCCACAAGGTACAGTACAACCAACAGAACAATAACCAGATGAAATCAGCAAATTAAAAAACCATTAAACCTGATATCTTGAGAATAAATCTTTGAGAAAACTAGTCCCTAAAGTTCATAATAAAGTACAATACACTCCTGTGGAAAACTGGGCTGCAAAGCAGGAGGTAAGGGGGGGATGGGGGTGATTGAGTGAAGCTTCATCTGAATTTGCAGCCACTCCCCAGTGCTTCAGCGCCACCTCAGATCATCAGGCATTAGATTTTCATAAGAGCAAAGGTCACTGGTGCCATAAGGGTTGAGGATCACTGCTTTCAAATACAGTCCATGCCACTTGATTAAAGTGGTTGTAAAATCTGTAAACTACTGAACAGCAGGAAGGCCGCCTTACTCAACTTTGATGCAATCACTACCTACTGGACATCTAAGGTTCAACTCCAATCCTGTAGTTATTGGTAGATAAGGAAGTTGTAACTGAAAAACTGTCACTAAATTCAAAACTGATAATATGTTTTAAGAAGGAGTTTACTTTAAGGAAAATATTGTAAGGCATCCTCTATAAAAATCACCAGCTTCATAGGGTTATACTTTGTGTTATAAGGGGAATAATCATATAACCAAATAACCATATCAAGTAGCCAGTGACAAAACCCCAGTTGTGAAAATTGAGGCAAATTCCTGAGAAGAGCAAATTAAGTCATTTGTCAAAAAGCAGTTATTGGACAATATAGAAATGGACCAAATATGGAATTTATAATTTAAAAGTGTGATTTCATGAAAAAAGTTTTAAGATGAATGTAAAATTTTCTTTAAGACCAAAAATGATCATTTTTACCAATTCCTACTACAGAAGGATTTATCGAATAGGCTAAATCTGTGAATAATAAAACAATTTAAGGGGAAAACATACCCACAACTAAATTTTGACTTTCAGAAGCCATCCTTATGAAATAAACCACAGACTGATGTCAAATGGACAAGAATTTGAATGCTGTGAAAAAGTGAAAACCAAAAAAAATATGAAGGGAAGGCATAGTTAAGGCATATTTAAAAAAAAAAAAATGCCAGATGGCTTTGCTTATTAAAATATTTTACAGTATTTAATTTTTTTCAAAGCATCTGAAAAACAAGAAAATTGTTGGAAAACCATAGATGGCAAAATCAGACAGTTTGCACACATCATTCAGATGTTTGCCAAGGAAAATAAAGAAGCCCCTCTCCTCATGGGATTGTGCGTGGTGTTAGAGGCCCTCTAGATTTGGTGCGTCTGGAACAGGACGACGGGAGATTTCATGATGATACTCAGAACCATGTGCAATTGAAAATGTATGAATCGTTTATTTCTGGAATTTTTCATTTAGTATTTTCAGAATGTGATTGACCTGGGTAACTGAAACCATGGATAAGGGGTCGAGGCCTACTGTAAGAGTTCTGCGCTTTTGGTCTTAATTCTGCTTACATGCCCTAGGAGTCTGCTTGGTTTTCCTTTGACTACAGCCTCTGGGTGAACTCGCTTGCAGCCCTACGAGTCTCTAGTCTCCAGCTGGTACAATTCACTAGACTAATCCCGACACACCTGGTCCACAGCCTCTCCCAAAGCTCCCAAAGCATAGGCACACTGCTGCTCCTTGGTGCTCTCCTGGTCGGGTGTTGACATTTAGTCTTTAGTCTTGGTCCAGAACCAGTTGCCTCAACTGTATCATGCTCTCCAACAGAACTTGTTCTGGGTCCTCCTGGCTCATTTTTTACTAACAGCCACGTTTCACTCATCAGACCTTCCTGATACTGTGAACTGCTTCTCCAGCTATGACCTTTGCTTGTCTCTTGACTATGATTTGGAGTCTTCTTCTGGTTATACTGCCCTCTGCTGCTGTGGGTAAACGCTTTCCTTAGCCTTGCCTGGGGTTTTGGACCTTATTCCTGAGCACGGCCCCCCATGAACCGTGTTCCTTCTGGGCCGCCTCAAGTTCGTATAAAGCATCAATCACATGTAATCTCCCCCTTGGCTCAAATCTCATTAATGATGTCCAGTCTACTGCTTCCTCTTTCAACTGACAATCACATTAAGTTTCTAATACACTCTTTAATCATGTAACTTTTATATTCAAAATTTTCCATGGCTCCCTATTAACCACAGAATGAAGTCCTAATTCTTAGCTTGGCATTTAAGGCTGTCCATTAGCTGGCTCCACTGACTCTTTCAACCATATTTTCTATCAGCTGCAGAAGTTCTGTTCCAAGCAGGAAGTCTACTCAACATTTCCTGAACACAGCTTGCTCATTCTGGCTTTGTACCTTTTCTCACTCAGCTCATCCTACCTGGAATAATCTTTTCACACCCTCCCCCTATCCACATATTGCCTGTTTTTCAAACAGCCACAAACCCCACAGGCTCGAGTTGCTTTCCTGATGCTTCTCCCCTAAAGTCCTGTAGCCATTAGACTCTGTGGCACTTGCCTGGATGTTTTAGACTTATGTCTAATGTTTTTAAAGACTTAGAGACTTAAGTCTTATGTTTTAGACTTCACGGTCAACCCCGCATGGTGGGGGCCATAGTGATATAACTTTGATTTCCCGACAGGGACTAGCTAAGAGGAAAAGATATGGATTTTAACATTGGACAGTTTAGAGTCAGTGCAAATTCTGGCTCCATTAGAACCTTGAAGAAGTTAAACCTAACCTCCCTAAATCTTACAAAATGTAGGATTGTAATTCTTGCTAACTGTCGTAAGGATTAAAATGAGCTAGAAAATATGGAGCATGTGGACTTCATTAAATGTTTGGTAAATATTTACTATATGAACAGTAGAAGTTTAACAGTTTGTTGGCTGACTGAGTGATGTGGATGTCTTTAAACAACCTCTGTTTCTCATCAGCACATATGCTTTAGTATCAGTACTCAGTAAGATTGCATATTTCCAACTTCGGTTACGGGCACCTTTGTGTTATGTGCTGAAGTCTTCTTAAAGTGAGACCTGCTGTGTCCTAAATCTTCTCACAGATGCCACTACAGAACACAGCCGAAGCAGTCCAAACATTAAAATAAACGAAGCTCCCATTCACAAATGCATTCGTAAAATATTCTTTGATATATCTGTATCAAGGAACTAGGTATAACAATTTGTGGTTATAGTTTCTGGTGAGTTTCCCATATTTTTTGAGAATCAATTAAGCTAATGTGACCCAATGCATTTCAGTTAGTGCTGACATCCAAGTCATAACCCAAGTCCAATAAAATATTAAACTGGACACTTAGATAATACACTGCTTGAATAAGTTAAATGAACCACATACTCTCTGAGTACACCCTCACATGGATTATTCCTCCACAAATATGACATAAGCAATCCAAAATAGCCAACTAAACTGGATAGTATTGTGAATTAAAGGAGTCCTTCAGCTTGAAATAGCCTGAAATCACCATTCTGAAAATTTTACATCAACAAGCTGGCACATGCAAATCACTATGCTGTACACCTGAAGTTGAAAACTGTCAACTAAAACTGAAAAATAAAACATTATTTAAGAAAAGAATATATATAATATTAGAGAGTTCTAGGGTTACTATTATCAGTAGAGAAGGTATAGAATTGACATGATTAATAAAAAGAATGCTTTTTGATGTGTAATTTGCAATTTATGTGATTCAAGCCTCATCTTCTCAGAATAAATGTAAAATAGAACGGTTGTATTCTCGAAGTCCATAAATCTATAGCCATCATGGCATATTTTTGTTTAATAATGCTTTTCATATCTGTCAGCATTATCTCTACTATTTGGAAATGATTACACTCTTATTAGCAACTTAGTCAATTTATTTGATTTTACTGAGCCTTGGTGTCTTCTTACATATAATGAAAATAGTAACCATATATCACGTGGTTGTTTGGCCTTCCTATTACCAATTTACTGTTCTTGATTAGAAGGCACTGCCTCCCATTCAATCACCAAGAATGGACCCAGTGAGGCATTTGCCTCTATAAGGAAGAACAATGCAAAGGGCATTTGTGAAAGAGTCAGATTAATGTCTTTCTTGAGACTCAATGTTATTATTATTATTAGGAGTAGAGGACTCTAAACCATTGCAATATGACTTCTATAACTACCAGTAGGTTCAAACAGATTAATATATTATTACAGGTAAGTGCTTTTAGATGCCAGGAGTCTCACAGTCTCTAGCACACTTCACTTTCCCCCTTATGACTCTCTTCTGTTCCCAAAGCTTTGGCTATCATCCATATGCTGTAGGCTGCCAAATCTCTATCTTTGGATATCTAAATGCCTAGCATTTATGGTCCCCCAGAGCCATTGAAACTCAGCATGATCAAGACAGAATTCATTTTCTTGTCATCACCCTTTGCTCCTCTTCCAATATTCCTCACCACTTGCAATGGCCCATATTTCTCTACATTATTTAAACTAGGAGTCATCCTACTGCCCCCACCCTCATTTAAAAGAAAATCAATCTATCACCAAGTCCTGGCAATTTTAGCTAAGAAATACCCCTCAAACCATCCCACTATTGTAATTTAGCTAATCGCTCTTGAGAATCCCTGTGACATCCTTCAAACTGGACTGCCTGTCTCTCTCCCCAGTAGACCGTTCTCTCCCTTGCCACACAGTAAAATTCTCTTGCTTAAAATCTCTGATGTTCTGTAAAGCCCATAGACCTCATGTTGTGGCCATGACCTCCTTTTTTAGCTTTACCTACTGCCCTTCTTGGCCTTAATTCCATAAATCCATCATAGAAATCCCATATACCTGTCCAGAATAAACTTGCTTCTGTGCTTTCACCCATTCTCCTTATTTGGACTGTCCTCTCTACTTATCTGCTTACTCACTCATGAAGGTGTGACTTACATATTATCATGAGAGGCTTTGGCTAATCTTCCCACCTAAAGGCAGACTTAGCTTCCTCCTCTGAACCCACAGGATCCTGTTTCTGCTGATAATTTCATTTCCCTAATTTACTTAATTGTAAGACTTTCAAGGGGTATTTGTTAAAATATAGATTCCCAGCACCCTCCCTAAGAGAGTCTTATTCAATTGGTCTGGGGTAGGGCTGAAGAAACTGTAGTTTTTTTGTTTTTTAAAGTATTTCAAGTGATTTGAATGCTTAGGCAAATCTAGGGAACACTAAACTATATTAGAGAATTTATGTTAATTATGGTTATTTGTTGACAAGTCCGTCTGCTTCACCAGATTATGAGCTCTGTAGAGTGCTCTATCCACGTTTGTCTTGGAATCCATGTGCCTGAGATATTGGAGGCGTTTAAAATTTACTGAATGAATGTTAAGCACTTTCACTCAAACTAATTGGTCACGTCCATTATAGTTCATAAAATCTGATTAGTTATTCAAGTAGCTATTATAGCCAAAGGGAGAGGACAAGGTGCTGAAATAGTATTGGAAGAACCCTGGCCAAAGTGGAAAGACTGGGTAAAAATAATGCTAAATTTTTTTTTAAAACTCTAGGCCGAAGTACAGATTCGGGGGCAGCTGTAACTGTTAGTACTTTCAGATGAATTCAACAACATTAACTAAGAATCATGTGCAGAAAGACGGATGCTCTTGCCCCCAACTCCACCTCCCTTGACTGGATGTATGTTCCCTTGAAGAAGCAGAATGGCATACGGGTTAAGGCATGAGCGCCACGGCCAGAGCGATTGGTTGTGCACCCCGGTTCTTCCAGCTGCCAGCTGCATGCCATTGAACAAATTATTTAACCTATTAGTTCCTTCATTTGTAAAACATTTTTCATAACAGTAGCTGCATTACTGAACTCTTATGAGGAATTTATGATAAAAATGTACATAAAATAGCCCAGGGCCTGGACAATAGTTAAGCCCTCACTAACTGTTAGCTAGAATAAGAAAAATGGTTGTTATTAATAATAACTAAAATATGCATTACCAATAAAATAA
>CM053506.1:26296663-26341007 GCA_028627145.1 Eidolon dupreanum
CCACATGAATGCATATAACATGAACCTTATAATGTTATTATCCTATAGTTCTCCAGTGGTAACTTTATAAAACAATTTTATTCTACAAAATTTCAAAACTATATTGTCTATGAAAATGAAGACAGTTCAGAAGTGGCACACAGAGCTTCCCTGGGAAGGCAATTCTTATGACTGTTCTCTGTGATGGCTCTGTACAGGGCTGGTAAGACAGCTTGGCAAGAATTTCTTTTTCGTATCTATCCTGCTTACTAGACACCAAGCCATTTGCTCTTTGCCAGTTTTGGTTCCAAAGTATCCTGACCTGGTGTAGGTAAAATTTATTTTCCATCCTAAGAGTTGTATAGAATTATAGGAAAATTAAAAAATTTTAATTTCTTTTAAATTTAATATATATGGTCACATAGTTGTCAAAATAGTTGTAAACAAATTCACTTCAAAATAAGATGGAAGGAAAAAGAAAGTAAAAGAAAGCTGTTGTCCTAAAGAAACCAACTATAAATGGGGAAACCTGCTGTTAATTGTAAAATTGTCATTAGCTTCAGTCATTTAATCTTTTTAAGCCTAAATATCTGCATTTAATATCCACTTTTTCTATTTTTTACTGCAATTAAATTGAATAATCTCTGTGAAGATAAGACCTGTATAAGATAACATATTATTAATTTTTAAACCTAATGAGAAAAATAAAGTTAATTGATATCCATAATCAGATAAACCAAAGCAAGAAATCTATTAGCTTGGGTTGAAAAGGCACAATTATAACTTAATTTTATTCATTTTAAGTAATTTTAGAGGATAGGTATGAAATATATAAATGGACAGCATTTCTGCTCATGAGGTACTTATAGTTTCCTCAGGAATGTAGAATTAAAAGAAAAGAGAGAGAGAGCAGCAGAAAGAAAGAAAGAAAGAAAGAAAGAAAGAAAGAAAGAAAGAAAGAAAGAAAGAAAGAAAGAAGAAAGAAAGAAAGAAAGAAAGAAAGAAAGAAAGAAAGAAAGAAAGAAAGAAAGAAGGAAAGAAAGAAATGCTAGAATTATTCTGATGACTTAAAAGGAAAAGAAAGGCCCATTTTTGGAGGGCTCTTCGAATGTGGGTCTTTAGTACTCAAGTCCATCAAATGTGACAAGGGAATCCTTTTAGATTTAGTTCCTCTGGAACATACTATATTCAACAGTGAGGTCTGAAGACTTGCATTAACAAGAATCACAAGCTTACAAAAATGGGCCACTTTCTTTATCATGATGTGGTGATGGGGCAAATTTCCAGAAATAAACAGTGACCATAGCCAAGAACAGCTGAGTAAGAAAGAACGATCCCCAAGGTCTTCCAAAAAGCCATCTGCTCATTAGATAATGGTAAAACAGGACAAGAACGGCAAGCGTTTAAACACTTCATATGAAATATTTAGTTTTAAATATTCCATGAGGAATGTAGCAATCATAGAAGTATTAGCTGGTAAATGGCCTAACATATTTTGGAGGGGTGGGGGGAGAAACGAAAAAAGGCAAAGCATCCTGAAGTAGAGATAACCCATCTGTTACTAGCTAACTGGCAGCCTTGGGCAATGTCACCATGCTCTACATTTATGATGAAGTGAGTTAGGCCAGGCCATGGTTCTCAAGCCAAGTTGAAATGAGGAAACCTCGTAGTCAACTATTTATTTATTTATTTATTACATTTTTTTAATGCCTCCAGCACCTGGTATTCCTAGGTGGTCTCCCATCCAAGTACTAACCAGGTCCGACCCTGCTTAGCTTCTGAGATCCGATGAGATCGGGCACGTTCAGTGTGGCATAGCCATAGACCTAGTCGACTTTTAAAGAATCCAATACAGACCAGTTCAATCAAATTCCCTGGGAAAGGGGATTAGGTATCAATATTTTGTGAAGCTTAGCATGGCTGAGAAAAACTGGACTAGATAATCTCTAAGGTCCCACTCAGATCTTAGTAAATTAAGAGAAAGTATTCAGAACCAGAAAGCATAAAAGCCAAAGAGGTATAAAGAAAATCATAGCTATGTACTTACAACACAGATACGAGCAGAGAATGCTACTCTCAAATGAAACTTGGCTTTCCTATACATGTACAATAAATATACTTGATTAGTAGAAACAACAAAACCAGGTATGGCACAGAACATGAAAAGTATTATGTAATTAACCTCTGGTGGCATTTGTATTTTTTATCCAACTCCAAACTTATGAAATACATACGTAACAAGCTCTGAAAATTCAAAGGTGCAAATCTCTTTTTCATACAAATTACAAATCAAAGAGTGTAAAAGCAGTAAGTTTTTAACATCTCACTTAAAAATATCAAGAGTTAATATGGTAAAAGCCAAATGACTTATTTTATGAGGACATATACACTCCTTGTTTTATGGAATAAAGAGATACATATTAAGTCATGACAGCCAGAACCAATAGTACGACCAGAAAACACTGTAGGTCAATTCCTGTAAGTGATTCATTTAGTGGGGCCTTAAAAAATAAGACAAAACAAAAACCCTCCCTCATGCGGTCTGCTATCTTGAATTTTAGTTGACAGAGCATGAGTTTTTAAATTGTAGATATTGGACATGGGCCTTGTGGGGAGGGGTAGTCAGTGAACCCTCTGAAACTGTATATAAAATGGTGTGTGTTCATGCAAGGCTTTATCTACATACAGAGGTTTTGTATCCTTTTTTGAGTCAGAACCCCTTTGCTAGCCTGTGGATCCCTTCTCAGGAAAATGTTTTTAAATGTATAAAATAAAACACAAAGGACTACAAAGGAAAACAACCAAATTATAGATATGAAAATGGTTTCTAAAAATTATAGCACAGTAATAAATATGCTTCTTTATTAATATATTAAAAAACAAGACCTAGCTGTTTAGACAGCTATAATAACTATCTTAATTTTAAGTAATAAAGAATACAAATATTTTGTGACATCAGCAACAACAAAAGATGATATGAAATATCTATGATTTCTATTGGTGGCTTAATCACAACTACTGCTAATAGTACTGTGCGCTGTTATTTATGTTTATCATGAAAGAAAATATAAAAAATATTTTCCCCATTCATATTCACAACTCTACTGAGTTCTCTGGAATCTAGATGAAGAAACTCTGATCTACGTCTTTATTCATCATGAAAACATTTATTTACAATCCTCCAGGAAAGGTAGAATACTGGACAAAGCAGTCAATGAACATTTCATGCCCTGTGGACACAGACCCCTGGACGGTCACAAAATTGTTAGGAAAAGACGAAGGGATCTCTGAGGTGGGGCCATGAGGAATTTGTGAATTTCTGGAACTAAAATCCAAATATATCTTATTTTTAATATAACATACTTTTTAATGTTCTGCATATTCCTGAAAAATGTACAGCAACTTACAAAACAGAAGTATAGAAAAAGCTCATAAATTAGAAGTGGATGAGAAAAATAATAGAGAAAACAATATAGGGGCATAAAATGAAATGGCACCAAGCACGAAGCTGGTACAATAAATGGAAAGTGAGCCTCAAATTTGCTTCTGAGCCTTTTGGCAGGCATCTTGAAACTGAAAACATAAACTGTCAGAATTCAGTTTCCAAAGGATTACACCAAATAAACAAAAAAACAAAAACAAAACTCAGAAAAATATAACCCTTTTGGTTCTAGGACCAGATAGAAATTTCTCCCATAGATCTTCATAAAGAGATTATCATGTGTTGTAATTAATGAACAGTAACCTCAATAATATCACTACAGAAGATACAATAACTTCCATAGAACTTTTTTTTAAGTGTTTTTAAAAAACAAAACAGTGGCAATACATTGAACACAATTTAATGGGGGCTCCTAAAATAAAATTAGGTACGTGGTGCTCCGAATGCAAATTTGAATGACATGCTGACAGGCCATTGAGCTAAGTAAGTCAGAACTGAACACTGGCTCCCACTGTCAACAGCAGGAGATGGCAAACCTTTCTTAAAGGGTCAGATAGCAAATATTTTCAGTTTTACAGGCCATACGGTCTATAACAAATACTCATCTCTGCTGTCTGCTATGAAATCAGCCACAGACCATGTATAAATACATGGCCATCGCTGTGTTCCAATAAGCTTTACTTACAGATGATAAAATTTGAATTTCATATACTTTTCACAAGTTCTGAAATACAATTCTTCCTTTGATTTTTTTTTTTTACCCAACCATTTAAAAAATGTAAAAACTATTTTTAGCTTGCAGGCCATACTAAAACAGGCAGGGGTTGGATTAGGCCCAAAGTACATAATTTACTAATCCCTGGTCTATAGGATCAAGTTGCCCCCACATATCTCCTTGATTCTTGTATCTTTCTCTTTCCTCAAGCCTCTGTCCACATTAACTTTTTAAGGTAATTACTATTATTACATTTTATATGAAACTATACACAAACCAAGCAGGATGAGATCACAAAGACAGACATGGCTTCAGAATTTTTATGTTCCATGGGAGTAAGAAAGTAATACAAGATAAAGTAGAAGCAAAGAAGTAGTTTAATTCCCAGTATCCTTATTAAAATAAATATACGCTCACAAAAAAAAGGGTAGAAAAATTGAATGTACAGCTTTTCTATTTCAGAGATCATGTATTGGTTTGATAGAAACATACAAAAATATGTATAATTGGCTGAATCACTTAATTTATGTGTTGTAGCATTTACAGCACTAGATCTCCCAACACAAATGAGGTTATACTGTGTTTCAAAGCACACAATTAACTTGGTACAATCCCAATAAGAAACCCTTCATTCCAAATATCATTCAGATGTCCCTGAGCTTGTCTATTCTGGGACAAAATGAAGCACTGAGCCATTGAAATTGGCAAACTTGGGTTGCCTCTACTATTATAGTGGCTCACGAGGTCCTAGAGAATTTACCTCATCTCTCTTTTTTTTATTGTTCTCATCTATGATTTGTAATACTTATAACTACTCATTCTGGGGAGCTGCTAGGAAAATTAATAAGAATTTAGAAATAAGCTTTGTTGAGCATGATGAAAGAAAGGTACTATGCATACCCAGAGGAACCCCACTGTAATTCAGGGAGGTGGCAATTACCCTCAAGAAAACTCAGCACACATCAAATAGTGTCTCCTAGAAATGTGTAACTACGTTTAGAAGATGCTCTAAACCACACAATTCTAGTGTTCAACCCAGGTCTTAGCAGCCTTTCTGAACACTAGCCCTGCAAGTGGTCCAATCTAGGCTATGTTCGCTACCTCTGTGTATCTTCTTAGACTTTTGGAATTGGTCCTAGTAAAAAGGCTGCATATATGACAGAGGCTTCTTGAACCATGGAAGATTAAAATTCTGTGCTGAGCTGTAAAATGCCAGTGAAACCTCTGTACACCCAGAAAACAGGCCCGTAGCTTGTGGGGCCTTGGGAACTTGTAACTCATGAATGCTCAACTGTGCAGTGCTCACATAATGAACAAGGCAAGGTCTAGAGTTACATGTAAGTCACTGCAATTATTTCCAAGGACACTTATTCTTGAGTGTATGCGTTCACCCATGAGAACACTGAAGCTTTGTATTATTAAGGTGAAGTGTTGGATTCTATTCCAAACACTACTGTTCCCAAAACTGGCTGCAGAGCCGCAACCAAACCAACATTTATTGCCTTTTAACAGCATTTGCTAAAATCCACATCTTCTAAAGATTATACAACATTCCAAAAAGCTCCTGAGGAAAATTACTTTTAAAGCAATCATATCATCTTTTTAGATTCTTCACTGCATTAATCTGCATCCACAATGATAAAATTAAAATGTATATTTAAATGATCAGAATAATCTTCATTCTGACAGTCTTAGTACCAATTATATCCATTATATAAGCGAAAGGAAAAAAAAAAAAGAACGATGAGAAACATGGCATTCATACTTAGGAGGTAGTCACTTTTAGCTCTGCTACTTACAGTTGTGCATTCTAAGGTGAATTATTTAACCTTGATAAGCCTTACAGTTCTCAACTATAAAATGGGGGATAAGAACATCGACAACTTCATAAGTTATTGTGAGGATAAGGTTAGATGCTTTTAAAAAAAAGTCCCTGAATACATGCTTGATCTTTTCCCCTATTTAGGAAACCCAGTTGGATCAACAAGGTACTTTCCTGAACCCCGAGAGAGACTTATGATGTCATCAAGAATTAATATTACAGTTTGATGTTTAAAAAAGGCTATTAACAGCCTCAACATGAAGGAAAAACTAGAAGAAACCAGGTATTTATGATGACCCAGATTTTTCCATTTAATAAAAGTTGCTAACTATGCAGAGACAACACATTCTTTTGACATTATTTTGTATCTGAGGTGTCTTGCACTGTGAAGACATAGATTTTGTGATTTAATTGACATACTGTCACCACCACTCTCTTCATTAAAATAATGCAACCCTTCTCCAGTAAAGGACTTCAATCTCATACCCTACGATTATACCCAGCCAATGCCGCTATTCTTTATGTGAGTGAGGGTTCTGGCCTCTCACACAGTGGCCTCCTAAGAATCAGAATTCAGGCCTTCCAGGTGCTTAACTCTGAGACCTGGCCCGGGATTGCTAAAAACTTAGACTTCCTGATCTATGATGGTAGAATGAGCCAACTCCCCAGACATCATGGAGGGTGCCTTTTACAACCTCACAATTTCTAGGCACTCCTCATTGGTCCCCAATGAAATGGAAGCGTTATCTAGTTACCAATACCGTTAAGCCTTGATCTCCAGTTGGGTCAAATTTTTATTGTGTGAAAAATACATTGGTGGCCTGGATTTCTTTCATCATCTATGAATCACAATTAAAACTTGATTCATTATTAGCAACTTTAGTGGAAACAAATCATTCCATTCACATTGCTGAATACTGACATAGCGGTAAAGCTAAGTGATAAAAACTATTACCCATACTTGTTGAATATGAGAACAAAGAAAATTTATTTTCCAGTCATTCACTTATGTCAACATAAGGAAAGAAATGTGTGTGATGGTGAGGAAAGCAGGCATTTGCTACTGTGTGCCATTTACTCTTTTAAAAAAAGTGCTGGGGAATGTCTCTAAATAGAATTCATTATTATTATCTTGAGATATATTAACAGAAGGAAGCTGCCAAAATATTTTATAAATGAAGCAATAATGCATTACCAGATACCTAATCCAGCTGTGTTTGCTACTTGGCAGTAAGTCTCATTCCCTCTATGAAATAAACAACTTATTAACCACAGAAGAGTTGATAAGATTTTAGCTTCTCCTGCAGGTAACTCCCTAAAGACTTATTTCAGTTAAATGAGTTCCCTTCTGACTATTTGTTCACAAACTTGTTTGATGAGAAGGTGAGGATTCAATGAGTTAATGCAGAGGAAATGCCTCATACGTGCTAAATGCTGGCAGTAAACAAATCAAAATAGAGCAGAAATTTTCTAACAAAACATACTCTAAAAAATCAAAACCTCTGATAAATATGCAAATTCCACAGTTGGAATATTAATGCCTAGGTTTTATCAGATCTCTTCATATTCCTAGGGCTACCTTAAACACAATGAAAGAATGTAAAATATTTCTTCTTTTATTTCTTATTAACTACTCAAAACATTGCTGTGTTACTCACCCAATAGTCCAACAACCATAGTTAACCATATAATTTAGGAGAAGACTCTCCATTGGGACTCAGTAATTTAGGTAGATTTATCTGGAGTGACCACAGTTATTGTAATTGACTTTATGATATTTCATGAACTTAGGAAACGATAGAAGTAGATGGATTTAGCAATAAAACTGGAAATTCTGAGACCTACAGCAAGAACTGAGAGTCTTTAGTGTGTAACTGAACTTGGTCTAACTTTCATCTAATATAGCTTTATCTATATTGCACACTCTGTAATCTTTGGAATCTTCTTTTTTGATAAAATGATTAAACCATTTGAGAAGGCTTAAGAAAGAGTGTGTGAGGTTGGGGGTGGAGGTTAAATTCTAAAGGGAAACAGCCTGGCCAATCTAAAATATTTCAAAATGGTAAAGTTACATTTTCAAACACTCTTCTTTGGTCTGTATTTTCTATCTTCAGAATGTCAAAACAAAATGCTAAAGCTAAATCAGGATGTAATCATGACTCGCTGATAACCAACTTGGAAGTATTCTTTTGTTTTTTTGTTTTTGTATATGGAAAATATTTCCCAATACATAAAAGAAGAAACAGAGCTGCAGTAGAAAATGGGTAGAGCCTCTTTCAAAGGGCATGAGATAAAGAGAAAAGTGGTAGGGATGTAGTTCGGTGACCAGATTTCCAACTTAATGGTAGTATCGGTAATTAGCCAGCCGGAAAGATGGCCATGGGCTTTAGCGAAGCCCTTGAACACTCTGTATCAACTGTAATATAAAGGGCTTGAAGGTGAGCCCTTAATTTTCCTTCTAGAAGTAAAATAATAGAGTTCTTTAAAAAAAATACATTTTTAAAGTGGGAACAGCCTGAATAAAAAGTAAATAACATAAAATTTCAGCTTAGTAGAAAAATAATTTTTTAAATGCATGAGAAGTCAATTGAGAATTTTATTGCTTTCGGCCCACTGTTGACTGGGCAGAACGTTGAAAGACTATCAAGGTTGTTGCATGGGGTGTTGCAATTAGAAAAAGTCTAAATGCTATGTTTAGAGTAGACAGAGTCTGAATGGACTAAAAAACTATAATTAAAGGATATAAGGCTTTATAGTACCTATAGTTAATTATGGCAAGCACAGTTCCTGGATTGGTCATTCAATAAATATGTGTTGAGTAAACAAAGTGAACAAATACACAGGCGAGATCTGATAGAAACTAAAAAGGGAAAGGATTTTAGATATAAAAAAATAAAAAGGACAACAAAATAATACACAATGAGACCACTGGCAGAAGACAAAAGTTAATTCAGGATTTTAGCAGTAGACAAATATGAAAACAAAAATCATCACCAATGTCTTTGGCTGCCGATTTTGCTAGAAGTAAACTCTACAAATGATTTTTAAAGCACACACCGGGCATAAATGAAAAAGATAAAAAATTTAATTGTGGTTATTAGACTGGATATAGAGGTTTAGCAAATAAAAGTCAATATTTCTTAAATAATATGTAAAGCAGATATTAACTAGATATTTTAAGCAAATAGTAAACTAGCTTAGAAATGATCATCTTTAATGATGTAGCTTTTGATAATATTTATGTAACTGTTTGAGAAAAACTTTATAATGGGGTCACAGGCTATATAAACTTTTATTGATAGAAGTTAATATTTTGTATTCAACAGATTGAGCTTGTCAAGTTTATGTTATAGTCATGTTTCCACAGTACCGGTTACAGCAAAATTGACTTCAGCAGTAAATGTGAAATGCAGAAAGAGTTGCTGATAAGATTTTAAAGGAAGTCACACCAGCCAACTGATGGAAGTCATCTTATACACCATGTGTTATGAGAGGCAAGTTATATTTCAAGTTTTAACATAGTGGCTCTTTTGCAGAGAGAAAAAATATTTCCATCTTGTGGGCAAGTTTATTCTAAATTTAAAATAATTATTTGGTGATCTAAAAGACAGGAAAAAAGAAAATAAAGATAAAATTTTTTAAAAATCCCATGTTTATGATCAGCCAGCTAACCTTCCTGAAAAGCTTTACTTAATCTTTATTAGAAGAGAAGCAAAGGGAGCTTAGACACCAGTGAGTCTCAGAAAGGGAATGTTCTTGCACTTGATGTTTAACTTGGGGGCCAAATAGCTTTGAAGGATCTGAAAGCAGGGGACACTGGGTGTGACTCTGATCTCAGACAGACCCCAGAGGAAAGGAAGTATGGATAGTATCCAGCATCCCTCAGAGCCCCTCAAATTCCCAGCATGGTCACAGCTGACAGCAGCATGCTGAGAGTATGGAGGAAGTGTCAAGGCTCAATGAGTTCCCCCCAGAGTTGTACTGCAGTAATGCAGTGATCTCGGGGTCTGCAAGGAGAACGTGGTAGAAGCAAAGAGAGGTGTTGAAACTGAAGGAGACTTTCAGATAGGAACACACTTGTACTGGACCAACACTAAGGAAGAGACGCAGGCTGAGGCCACCAAGACAAGGTGAGCACCCGCCACCCCAGGCCTTGGGACTTTGTAAGGAAAATGATTAGATGAAATGTTTCTGACTAGCAATCTGACTTAGTTCACTCGTTCATAAAGTGTTCCCTTTATAAGAATGATATATGTATATGAAAGTTAATGGTACATAGGAATCAAGAAGAGGCAGAGATTTTTATTTCCAGCAATCATGGTCTAGGTAATACACGCCAGCCTTTCTATGAAAACAAATTTTAAAAATGCTGATTATAGTATAAAAGAATCTCATTAAAAACATCAAGTAGCTGACAAAACAGTAAGAAACTGCCAGGCCAAAATCTGCAGGAAAGCAGGAGTCTAAGAGGTAGGCAAATCATGGAAGCTTTTATTCTGATAGGAGCAAATGTGAACTGATTTTGACAGCCTCACAGGGGAGGGGAAACAAATCAGAGCCCAGAACCCACCCAAGTGGGGAGAATAAAAACGCTTTTCTTGCATTAAACTGAGGCTCCTAAGAGTCACACCCTACAAATAAGTATGAACCAGAATAAACCTACCTCCCACTCCGAGAGACTTGGGGGTGGGGTCTCTCATAAGTTGTATTCACAAGCTGGCCCTCGTGTGCAAAATTGCAACTCTTTAGAACACCTGGGTGGTCTAAAAAACTTGAATGGTAAATTTAGGTTAAAATGGTCCCAGATTAGTAATGCCGCCAGGCACCTGGCAGAAACAAAAGCGAATCTTCTGGGGAGAAAAAAATAAAAGACCATTCATCCTAAGCCTCAAAGAATCCCTATAAGTAATATTTCAGTGGTAATGACAAATATGCAGGCAAAAATAAGCAAGCACACAAGAGCAGACAGATAAGAAGAGTGGGGGAGAAATATAAGAAAAATGTAGATCCTGAAAGCAAATTCGTTTTCTGATGAATCCTGTAGCCGTTTATGCAACAGATATCTACTGAGCATCTACTCTGTGCCAGGCTCTATGCCATTTCAGTTGTAATATGAACAAATCACTCAGAGGATGAAAGGTTAGTTGAACTGTCATATTTGTTTATTTAGCTTTAGTTTCTGTGGTCCTAAGACTTCCAAACACAAGGACTGATGAGTGCCCATCACTATTTAGTGATAGATTTTGAAATAAATAGTAATCTTCATGAACCAAGATTGACATTATTGATTCCTCTTCCAGATTCTCAGTCCCTAAGGTTCCATGTTTGAGTTAAGCCTAATTATCTCCTAAGCAAACCACAAAGCCACATGCATTAACAGAAAAGTGATGAAAGGCAAACTATCTAAGAAACATAAAATTCAGAGTTAACGTTAATCTTTAACTGTAAAAGTTCAAACAGATGATCTTCGAAGAATAGCATCAACTGGATATTTTAAGGTAGATCTGGAAACAGTTGAAGTCACAGGAAGGGTAGAAAGAAGTTAGTCTAATATTTATTTATACATAGATTGCCTTTCTTGGCCAAATCTTGCTATATTTAGCTTACTTTAGTGTGTCTACTCTAATTATAGTCCTTGTCTTCTATCTAGCTTTCTTGATAAGAATTCAGATAATAATCTCTACATTTCTGCATTTGTTTGCTCTTATTAAATATTCTGGTGGTTGTCATGTACTGACCCTTTGGAACGATATGACCTATACTTTCTTATCCTAGCTTGCATGACGGTATGGTGTAATAATAACAATAACAACACTAACAACAATAATAATAACAGCTACTGCATATAGAATACTTGCTCTGGGCCTGGAACTGTGCAAGACAAGTTTTAGGAATTAATTTATTCCTCACAATGATTGTAAGGGGTAAGTCACTGTTACCCCCATTTTGTGCTTAAAGTTGGACAGACCTGAATTCAAATCCTGCCCTTCTAGCATTTCTCCTCCCCTAGAGATGAGGCTCAGTTTTCTGGGGTGAAGCCTGCTGTGGGGATGTAATGAAACAGTGTGGCTGAGTGCATGGCCTCTAGTAAGTGCTTGTTTCGTCTTCTTTCTAATGGTTACTCATCATGAAATTCATGTTTTACCTTAGGCAGCATGTTCAAATAGGTAGATAATCTCCTGCATTTATGAAGAATTTTACACTTTCAATACCTCTTCACTTTTTCCCAGCCATTGGCTTGCTTAATCCTTTGGAAAATAATTTAATACCTTAGTTGACTTTTTTAGATTTGTTATCTTCAGGACATAATAACATTATATGTCGGCCTTGAAAAATGCTAATCCAGGAAATAATGCAAGAAGAAAGGACCAGGCCTTTGCCTTTCTTTACAGTCCTCTGGAGGCAGTCCACCTCCTTCCTTCTCCTAGGCGTCTATGTGTGTATGTAGGGGGCATGGGGGGTAGCCAGGGTTGGAGCTTAAGTCAAGGGTGGGAAGAAGAAATGTGACACGTAGCTATCCTAGGTTTCCATGGTAAGGATGCCTAGCACAGACAGAATATGCTACCTTCTCTTATAAACATTTTTTTTTCTCAAGCTTGTGAGAAAATCATCATATAGTCTCTTATTTTAACCAAAATGATGTACTAACACTTCTTACAGTGGTCTGGATTAAAAGACTATATTCATCAGAGTGTGGCCAAAAAAAACATCATTGGAAAAGATGTATTTACCCCAGTATATCGTCTGGCACACAGTAGAGGCTCAACAAATATTTGAAATTAGAGCAGGAACTTCTGAATATTCTCTGTTAATAATGAAGAAAATAATGCAATGATTCCTCACTTCAAGGATAGCTTCCTAGATCAGCAAGTTTCACTTGTCAACTGATTGGTTGAGAAGTCGTACAGGTGGACAGATTTTGTTTTGGCCTGCGAGGTTTCAAAATACATTTTGAATTAACATTTAAAGCTTCAGAGATTTCATATACATTCACAACTGACTTGCATTACCCGACAGTATCTATCTGGCCATTGGGAATCTGTGCTGGTGCCTGGATTATAACTGCGTTGGCTAAATAAAAAGTTCAGGTGTCCTGTTAGCTATATCAGGTGTTAATTTAATCTTATACAGAATACACACACCCCCCCCAAACAAAAAATAGAAGGTTTAAAATGTGTGAATACAAAAAACAAATCTTCCGGCCCTCAAATTTCTCACTCTCTGAGAACTGACTGTGCAGTTCCCACAGTTTGTAAAGCCGTGTTCTCAGACCCTCCACTTCATGGGCTCTTGGTGACTAGAGGCATGAAGGGGAAAGACCCCCTTTCCTTCATTTCTGATACCTGAAAAAGCCCCTCATCATAACTGGGAAGGAATTCTCGATCACGCAGGGAGGAAGAATTAAAACTTTACTGACATCAAAAGCTACCAAGTGCCACAGTTTATCATTTAGAAGAAATTATTCAAATTAAATAGGCCTAAAACACAAGTGATTTTCACTTGACAGTATTTAAAAATATATTACAATACTGAGAGTCTCCCCACTTTAAAATCGCTCCTATAAAAGGCACATAGATCCTGACTGGTCATTCTCCCTTTTCAAACTGATGTGACCTTCCTCACCGCTTTTCAGACTGGTCCAGTGTGGTCTCCTGAAACCACAGAGCCCCCACTCCCTTCTCCTTGCTGCTCAAGCCCATACTTCGAGCCCCTACATTGCCCTTTCACTCTCCTTCCCCAATTCTTATTTTTTTCCCATCTCTTCCTGGCCTACCACACCTCAAAAATACTTCATGAATAATTGTTATATAATAATAATAATTATAGTAATAATACTATTGTATATTACTAACAATTACATTAACAATACATTATTAATAATAGCAATAAACATTCATTGAGCACCTACTATGTGCCAAGCACAAGTTTAACTATTTGAGAGAGGTCAACCCATTGTGTAACCACCAATGATCATCTGAGGCTTGCAGTGTGGTAAAGATGAGTAAGTATTCAGCAGTCAGACTGATGGGTGGGAGCATAACAAGGTTTGCAGACCACCTTTGGTGTGTTCCAAATCTGGCCACAAGGCTCCTTCCAACTCTTGCTGTCATATTTAAGGATGCAAAATTTATAGAAACCCCTATTGCTAACTGGAAAAGGAACTTTTGTCTTTGGCAGGCCCTCTATTTTCCATAAAGGGGACTGCCCAGATTAAATCTGGACACAGCTCAAAACAGTTCCTTACTCCAAGTCAAGGAGTATCCCATGAGGTGCTTGCCACCCAATATCAGTAGGGAGCTGAATTAAGCTACAGGGTTAAATCCTGCCAGTGTAGAAATGCAATTTCCTCCAGTAAGTCTAGATAATTGCAGTTTCCCTCATGAAAGTCTGTCATTAAGTTCACTACAAGGAGGTTCAATGGACAAATTTCCAATGACTGTCGCTGACGTGTACCCAGCGACCAGACCGAGCAGAACCAGAGTCAGCTCAGCCCGCCATCCGCTCGACTCGCGTGGAGAGCATACAGAAGAAAAAGTGGGTCTGGAAAAGCTCTTGGGGAAGAAGGAAATTTTCCTATCTCTGGTCCTCTCTCTTGATCGGAACGCACTCTGCAAGCTTCAGAGCTCTATCCGGGGCGTGACCACTCCGAGGAGCGTCGGTTCCTAGGGGCGCGGGCGGAGCAGGACTGGCGGGCAAGGGCAGCCCCGGGAATCCCGGCCGAGCCTCGCCCTCCAGCTTTGCCTCCTCCGCGCCCTCCTCTCTCTCCTCCTCCTCCCCGCGCCTTCGCCTCCGCGGCGCCGGGGCTGCTCGCCTCCAGCCGCCGAGCGTGGATTCCAAGTGCCCCGGGGGGTTCGGCGCCGCGCGGCTGGAGGGGAGAGCAGGGGATGGCAGGCGACTCGAAGCCTACCGTCTTCTGCTTCTTGACCCCCGACATGCTGGCTGGCTGCGGCGGTGCCCGGCGCGCTGGAACTTGGAGCCCGGCTCCTGCGAGCAGAGACGCTCGGACGCACAGATGGCGGTGGCGGCGACGGTGGCAGCAGTTGCTGCGGGACTCGGGGGGAAGGGGTTTAAAAGGGCTCCGCAGACACGTCGCACTTCCCCTGACCAGCCCCCTTCTCCTACTCCTCCTCCTGCCGCGCTCCTCTCCGCCCCATCGGCTCCGCCAGCAGCGCCCAACCCAGGCGACCCCGCCGCCGCCTGGGCGGGGTCCGGCCCAGCTCCCTACTCGCTGAGGCAGCAGGGCCCGCCCGGGTCAGAGGCAGGACCTTGCAGCCCGCGGGCAGACTCGCCGACGCGCGGGCACCCCGGGGTCAAGTTAGCCCTCTCCTTTCCAGCTCCCAGAGGATCCCAGAGCGCCCCCACCTCCCATCCCACCCCACGCCTCTTCAAGGAAACCTTTCTTCCGCTGCAACTGGTCAAGGGCAAGGATACTTGAAACCGCCAGACTTGTCGGCAAGGTCCTCAGCAGGCACGGACGCCCAGTTCGCCTTCATTTGCAGTAGTAACAGCGATGGTTAATATTTACTGGTCCTCACTCTACACCCTGCTGAGCTTTTCCTTAAGCCCTTGTGCCCTCAGCCCCGCCTCAGACATCGGGGTCCTACGTTCTCTTTATTTTACAAACGAGGTTTTCAGATTTTCTCAAGGTTATGTTCCAAGTATGGGGATTCAAAGCGAGCTTATCAGCCTCGACAGTCCAGGCTTTCTAAGCCAGCACCATCACATGTGATGACGATAAAATCACGAGGCGTTGCTTGCTTGCGCATTAAGTGCCAGGCACGGTGCTAAGGGGTTAATATGTATTCACTCCTTTGGCGCTCATGTTACAGATGGGCCAGCTGAGGCACGGCGCCTTCTCACCAAGCCAAGTAAACATGGCCAGTCCCAGAAAATGGCCAGTGGTAGCCCAGCGACTTGTTTCAGTCCATCCCCCAAAGTATTTCTAGAGTGATTGTGTTCAGCAACTAGGATGGGCCCTGTGGGGAAAGAGTAAAAGGAGACCCAACTTGAGAAGGCTTAACAATGGACTCCAAGGCTCCAAGGTTTTATCAGAAGAAAGCCCCAGGCAACTCTCT
The DNA here is from genome assembly GCA_028627145.1 of Eidolon dupreanum. NCBI lineage: Eukaryota > Metazoa > Chordata > Mammalia > Chiroptera > Pteropodidae > Eidolon > Eidolon dupreanum. Next base: position 26,312,698 of record CM053506.1, read on the forward strand.
TAAAGAACCCAAAGTCTGGGACCGGCTGAGGTAAGGAGTAGAGAAGCTAGGATTAGTGACAAGTACCTTGCGGTCAATCACTGGGTCTCATACCCCTTTACACCTTAACTCCTTGCAAAATGCCACAAACCGAGCAATAGGATAGCATGGGCAAAAGAACGTGAAGACAAACAAGGGCTGCTTTCTGCTCATTCCTACTTTGGTCTTCTTTCTGTGAAAGGGCTGGAAACGTGGTACTCTAAGCTGGGTAAGTGAGCTTTTCTTTCATACCTAATTGTATTTCTAGATGACTGCCAGGTTTCCAGACAGACACCTGAAGATCTGAGTATTCATGGACTGTTCTCCATGTATATTTACTTTCTTACTCAGTCTGAGTATGCTGCTATCACCCCCTTCCACTGTGAGCAGCTAGAGGGCAAATATTGGGTTTGCGTTTCTGTATTGCACACAAACTAGTACATTGAGTTTAAATAGTAATAGCCTATTCTAATTTCATCAGAAAAATCCTTTTGTATTGGTTCCAACCATATCTTGGATCCTGCCAGATCCTGCCCTAAGAGAAAAGGTAAATTAAGTACAGATAGAGAAATAGCAACTTGAATAATGATTGTATTTTTTTCACACGGCCTTTAAAAACAAACAAAAAAGGCTGTGTTCTTGAAACAAAAAGAAGGTAAAGGCAAATCCCTAACGCTGCTTCCCTGTATTTTACAGATGGCAATGTAAAACTGGGGCTGAGAAAAGGGAGGTCATTTGACCCTAGTCACTAGTTGGGCAAAGTGAGACTCAAACCCAGGTCAGCTGACTCCCTAAATGCTCTGGGCACTGAATCACTCAGTCTCTAGGTTAACTATTTCAGGACCCTATGATAATTGTAAACTAGAGCTTTTATTTTGTTTTAGATTTAATTAATTCTCAAATAGTGCTTTGGAACAGATTTTCTCCTTCTACTTCCAAAGACATGAAATAGGAGGCCTCAGCTCTCTTGGACCTGAGCTGCAATGTTTAAGATCCTTTAACGTCACAGATCATCAGTTAATTGTAATTCCACATGGCAACTCACTTAAAAGTAGAATAATCATTATCTCCTCCCCCGGCCCTCCCCAGGTCTTTCTTTTAAAGGCAATGTCTTAAATTCTTCTTCATCTCACTACCCTCTTACTCCTAGAAGACAACATGCCTTCTGAAAAGCTAGGAGCAACTAGCAGCTTTGTTTTCGGAGTCCATGATTCCAGTACATCAGAACTAAGAGGAGACTCATTCAGGGAAAGGGAGGAAGGGTTGAGGTCTGTCCTTTCATGTGGATACACACACTCTTCATAACTTTTTCCACAGTTATGTTCCTTCTAAGACTCCACTGTGAGACATGGTGGCCTACATTGTACCTATTTATAATCCTCGATGCTATTCACATTTTCATGAGTTTTTTTTTCTTCCTATTCTAGGAACTGACTGGGCTTTAATGATTAACTTAATGAGGTGGTGATTACTACTTGGTCCATTTATTGCATAGAAAAGATGGAACAGTCAGGTCCCCCAAGTAAACAAGGGAAACACATATACAAAGAATACCATTGTTGATGAGATGTTCTCCAACCGGTTTTAGGGGATCTAACTTGGAGGCACCTCCCCTGGAGGACCATTTCAAAGAAATGCAGCTATATTGCCCCCTAGTGGCTGTGATGCATAAGAGACCTGATTGTTGGAAACCCCCTGTATAAAAATATGTGTTGCAGTTAGTTCCCTAGGGTCAAAAAGCCCTTAGGGAAAGTCTGCTAGGATCCAAACACTCTTCCCAGGTACAGGTACTACCAAGACAAACAAGATGTGGTCCCTGTCTTCAAGAAACTCAACTCTAGTGAAGGAGATAGACTCTGTCCCCACCCTCAGCCCTAACCATTTCAATACAATACATGACTGGGATAGGCAAAGATGATACATGAATGCCTTAGACATTTCATTTTGACTTAAACAATGCACTTCCCTAATATTTTCTGTAAGGCTAGGGGCATCTGTTGTGGTATAGGTATGCTGGTAGGAGTTCCAAAAATCAATCTCATAAAGCATCTTCAACAATTTCCAGTTTGGGATTCTGTAAAGTGGAGTTAAAAATTAAGGGCACTTAAACCATCTGAGAGGAGAGTCCTTCAATATTTTTACATATGCCTTCCCGATCTTTGTTCTCTTGCCTACACCTAATTCAACTATACAATTTTCAGCAGTTTACCTTTCCAAAGCATCCATCTGTTCTCATAGGAAACACAACTCTTTTTCATTCACAAGCGATTTACTTAAGTAACATGTAACTAAATGACTTAGTTACACTAACAGGTACAACTGGCATAAATAAGTACAACTGGCATAAATAGGGAATAGACACAGTGGATCCTAGTAAGCATCACCCACCCCTAGTGGGGGTACAGAAATGTGTGGGCATTCCAGTGCACTCTAATGTCAAAAGACATTCAGTCTGCTGTGGGCATTGGTCATTATCTTTTCCAGAAGTGAAGAGCATGGATTAAGCTGGTCAGTCAATTAAAATAAACAATATTGTGGAAGCACAGAGGCGGGACATCCAGTTCAACTTTGGAAGGAGAGAGAATGGAAAGAGATGTCAGATTTTCTTGGGGAAGATGATATAAACTGTGATTTGAAAAAAGGGTAGGGTTTTGCCAGCCCTCCCTTCTCAAAAGTGGGGGTGTGTGTACATTTGAAAATTTAAAGACAGAGAGATGCATGAAATAACCTGGTATGTTCAGAAAATTATAAGCATCTGTATCATGGAATTTAGGAGATATAATAGAAGAGTGAGACAGGTTGTAATAGAGGACGTGCCATGTACAATCAGCAACGTGATTTTGCATGCTTCCTTCACGTTCATCAGAGTGCATTTAGCCATATGGCTGGCCTTCCATTTTTTCATTAGTCATTATGGGACTTGTGTCCAAGGATGAGAAGTCACTGTTCTGATGTGTCCTTGGTCTGGTGATGGAGATGGATATGTACATAAATAATTTCAAGGGAATGTGATAAATGCTGGAATAAAGGGATATTCAAAGTAATAGGGAAAGTACCCAAAAAACAGCAGTGACTGCTGGACTATGAGGATATTCCCATGGGTGGTGATAATTTAACCTGAGTTTCAATGGTAAAACAAAGCTAGATAGAAAGGTGATCTGTCCATACGGTATAGCCTAGGCTGTCTGGCCTGTTGTTCCTGGCTACATGAAGCATTCACTCTCTCCCTACCCTGCCATTCCCTGTTCCTCCAGCCTGAAATGTCCTAGCCTATCACTAAAGACCCAAGTTGAGCAGAAAAAAGCTGCTGACAGCCAGACTGCACAGTAACACTGACCACACCAAAAGCCTGCCCACAGAGTACTTACACTCATGGTAAGTGTTAGCCAGAGGAAAAGCTCACTCTCTCAGCTGAAAGTCATTCTCTTCTGCCATTTTCTGGGTGGAATCCTACCCAAAGTTGTGGTTTAACTTTGTATTAGATTAAAAAGAAGTAAAATTATTAGTATATTGAGCATATTATGCAAAATAGAAACAATTAGTATATTTAGGAAAATTCACTCCAAAATTCAACAAACCTCAGTGAAAACAAGTTAACATTTGTCGAATGTGAGGCAAGTCAGTTACTTCAGCCAGTTAATTGGCTGAATTTTCAGCCTTCAATAGGTTATTTTAAAAGTTTAGCAAGGTGGAAGATAACTTAATCCATGTCATTTAGAGGCTTTAAATTATTAGAAAAATGTCCAACTAAACTTAGATTTTTAAGATATTTTACAGTAAGGAGAGAAGGAAGAAGGAAAGAAAGAAGTGGAAATTGTGATATTGCGATATAGTTAAGAAAATATCACAAAACATTATATATTCAGAGGAATTGGAGTTATGATTAGAGAAATTTGTCTTTAATATGGGAGAACAGAAATATTCCATTCTGAAATAACTTATATGGGTTATATAGTACGTGTTCTTTTTTCCAATATAACTGAGAAATGTGATGATATAATAAATTGATATTATAATTACTAGAGAATATCATAGATATCATAAATAAATAGTTAATTTGTAAAGAGTTGAAATATAATCTGTTGTGCATAACTTAACTTATTAGTAGGTCCCAAACCTTCTTGAAGGAGGTTTTTACAAATTTGGACAGTAACATCATGGAATGATAAAAAAAATCAATATAATACCAATCTCTTTCTCTCTCAATCTCTTCTATATAAAAATATAAAAATCCGTAATAGTCTCTAACTTATGGGCTTCAGACATCCTGAAAGTATTATAAAAGAGTGTTTATGGATACTAAGCATTTTCTGAAAAAGTAATAGTTCTACAAACATGTTATTTTTCAAGTGTATTTAGATGCAGCAGTAAAGAATAAAATACATATTCATTTAAAATGTTATCAAATTCATTTCCTGATCTTCATATAATATTCTCAATCATCAAATACTAAAACTACAACTACAGTCACAGGGATAATCTTAGTCTCCTAAAGATTAATGAGGCAATAATCCCACTATAATACAATCATAAGTATTAGTCAAAATTGTTATATGCACTATAAAACAAACTTATACTTGAACCTAGAAATTCATCTATTTTTAAAATACTGTCTTTATTTGAAAACCCCCATGCACTTTTTTTCTTCACTTTTGGTTTAGAAAGACAATTCTGCTCTACACAGGGGAGGTTCTTTGGAAGACTCAAAGGTTCTCAAACTTCACTGTATATTATAAACATCTGAAGAGTGACACACCTAGCCAATTAAATCAAAATCTGGGTTTGAGTCTCAGGTATCTGTCGCTTTTAAAGTTTCTTTTCAAGAGACTCATTGGTTCTTGAAAGAGAGGGATCAAGATTACCTGTTAAATTGCAACTGGCTGCCCCTTCTCCACACAGAATCTCTCATGCCGAAAGTTGTGGGTAGGACACAATTTGTATTTCTAAAAAATTCCCAGGTGATGCCAATGCTGCTCTTCCAGGGTCCCATTCTGCCGATCCTTGCCTTAGGTCTTCCAAGTCACCCACGCCTTTTCTTTCTTTATAGGAAATTTAGAAAATAAGTAAAATTTAGAAAATAAATAAAGAGGTGTGTTGGGGAGACAACCAACCCCGGATCATATTCTTAAAAATCATCCCACTGTAGTGAATAAAAGCTCTTACAGTGTTAATGGAAAAAAGAAATAGAGTTTATCAGGAGTTCCCAACTCTGACTAATCATTAAAATCACATTGGAACCTTTAAACATTTTTTTCAGATGCCTGGGCTTCCCTCCCTCACTTTCGATCTATTTTGCAGCCAGGTGGAGAACCTGTTCTAGCCCACTGGCTCTCCCACTCCACTGTGCACAAAATCCCCTGGGGTGCTTGTAAAAACACATTCCTGAATCACTTGAAATTCCTCTGTGAGATCACTTAGCTCTAATTCTAGCTGAAGGTTTTTAATTAGGCCTTGTTGTTTTTTCTCCCAGATACTTTTTTTTTATTATTAAAAATTATTGGGGGTGACATTAACTAAGTTTCAGGTGTACCATTGAACAGCATCTCGTATATATATTGCATTGTGTGTTCACCACTCAGAGTTAAATTTCCTTCCGTCACCAAATAATTGACCCTTTTTACCCCTATCTCCTTCCCCTCTCCCCTTTCACTCTGATAACCACTAATCCACTATCCATGTCCATGAGTCTCTGTTTGTCATGTTTGTTTGTTGCTTTCAGTTTTATATCCCACATATGAGTGATATCTTGTGATTTTCAACTTTTTCTGTTTGACTTATTTTGCTTAGTATGATTATCTCGAGATCCATTCACTTTGTCGCAAATGACAGTATTTCATCTTTTCTTATGGCTGGGTAATAGTCCATTGTATATATGTACCACAGCTTCTTTATCCAATCACCTATCGTAGGACACTTTGGTTGTTTCCATGTCTTGGCCGTAGTGAATAATGCTGCTGTGAACATCAGGGTGCACATATCTTTGCAGATACATGTTTTCAGGTTTTGTGGGTAAATACCCAGAAGAGGGATTGCTAGGTCATATGGTAATTTAATTCTTCATTTATTCAGAATTCTTTCTTTTTCTCTAAGGGTTTTAGGCTTTAAATCCAGAAGACTCTAGTTATATTTTCTACTTTGCATTCTGAGCCCAGAATCGGCTTGAATGGTAGAGGATGAGGATGGGGAAATATTATGTGTAAAAATCAGTTAATACTTTAAAAATATTGCCCTACCATACTGTTTTTTTCTAACATTATTTATTGAATAATTTATTCATCCTTCTATTGGTCTGTGGTGCTTCCTCCATGATGTTAAGTGGCAGGGGTCTCCCGTAGCAATTGTTAGTAATAAATCTTTATAACTCCTCAGCAGGGAGCACTTATGAGAAGCAGCTCAATTATAAATTATAACTTGGAACTTTTTTGCCAATTGATATAATATTCAAGTTTTCTTCTCTAGCACATGCTATCTTTATGCAGTTTTCTTGAATCTCATCCATGCAGTAAAGGGATTGCTATGGAATTATAAATGAAATTTCCCATCCTACCCCCCCTCCTTGTATCATTCTTGTTTTGGAAGAATGTTATAGATCATATTTATTTATATTATATTTGATTAACTTTTAAAACTTAATTATTTACTTAAAATAATAAAACCACATTCTCTGCCCTCCCCTCCCCCAACAAATGTAATTCAGATTTGAAAACCAGTGACTGAGGAATGGAATCAGAGGCTGGTTGAGGAGTCCTTCTGAGTGAAGGGCAAGTTGTTTCCAAGGGTGGTCAGCCTGGACAGGGCTCTTACTTGACAATGGTCTTTTACCAGTTCTCTGATCTATGACACAAGGGTGGACCAGCTCCATGAAAGAGTGATATACAGGACACAACAAAAGAATCCTAAGGTTGGAGTCAAAAGACATAGATTCACATCTCTTTGTCCTGCAGTTCTCTTCTTCTGTACCTTAAGGGTAGGCATGGGGCGCAGGCTGAGTACAGCCCCAAAGCAGCCCCTGGCCACTCAAGTCCTTTTCTAGGATTTTTCTGTTGGAGCTGTGGAAGGAGGTCTTTCCCTTCTCAGTTAGGAAGTGTCAGCGCTGTACACAAACCCAGAGAGGCTGGTGGCCACGTCTCCTCCCATGTGTCTCCTCCCATGTGGAGATTAAGAGAATTACAAAAAGTTGGGGAGGAGACCTGGTGTTGTCAGATTCTTAGTCTCTGTCTCAAGTTTCCCAGAAACCCTGCTTCCTAAGGCTCTTTCTTTGATCTTGAGTTACCCCGATAAGCCTTCCAACAAATACACCTGCTCACTTTGACTAAGATAATTTGACTTAGGTGGCCTCCATTTCAACCATAATAGGCCTGACTTATATAATAACCACCCTTTTGGATCACTGTGAAAACTACATGAAGGAATATGTGTGAACTTGCCAGCATGGTACTGAGCAATGCCCAGTAATCTACTGAACTGAATTGAATCAAGCATGATAATTTAGAATTACTTTTATATTTATGAGAGTTCATGACTTCAAGATTAATGGAAAAATTTTACTATAACATCTAGACTTATTTCACACCTTTAAAGGTATAAAATAGAAATGACTCGAATTCCACCAAAATTTAAAGGTGCTCCAAAATTTTGAAAATTGATGAAATTTTCAGTTTATCACACAAGAAGCTTTCCACTAGCTTCAGAGTTGCCAATTATTGTGGCTGATATTATTTATTGTAGTTTATGTTAAACAATAGTTTATTGTAGAGCTATGCTTCCTTTGAGATATGGTTTTAATGATATTCCATGTGAAATGTTTCTGTTTCTTCTAACTTTGCCTCAGTTCTGCTCATTTTATTTTATTATTTTATTAAAAATGACATGTTTCTTCTGCACATGCTCCATCTGACATCACAATAATTTACATCCAATTCTTTAATTAGGTTGCGAACTAGATTGTTAGTGATGACTTCTATAGAATTGTTCTATTCTGCAAAAATAATGAGAATATGTCACAGATTATTTTGCTTTTTAGCTTTAAAGAGGAACATATGCCCTTCATCCGCCAAGAACATGGGACACAGAGCTCTTGTTTCTGCATAATATCCAAAATTCGTTCCTTCAGCACAAGAGGGTCCATGTTAACTGCTAATGAAATTCTGATTTCTAGTCATCATGGCCAGAAAAGAATTATCTGTCAAACCGAGAAATTATATTTATTTAATCTGTAGCCATGACCTCTAAAATTAATGTAGGACTGACCTGGAATAAACTCTGCTCTGAGAAATGTATGTTCAATGTTCCCCTTCAGCTTCAAGTTCCAACTCTAGTTTATGAAGGTCAGGGTGGTGGCCTAACGGGAAGTCAAGGACAGGTTCTCCCACTCTGCCACCAAAATGAGATCAATAGTGGATTATTGAGTTCAAAGTATGACTTCATCTAAGGAATTCTCGATTTCCATAGACAAAGGCCTGGGGGCTGCTTCAGTGCTTTCAGGAACCACTCAAAGACTAACCTCAAAGTTTCCAATTTACTAATAGATTCTATGCCACATTTTACTTATTATCCAGTTATTTAGAACTGTGAACGGTTTTGAATAGATACAATGTTATATACTGTGTCAGGGTTTCTAGGCAAGGCCTCTTCTCACCATTTCCCAAGAGAATATCTATTTCATCAATGAAACACAGAAATTTGGTACATATGAAATTTTAAAACAGAAGAAAATATTTTTATATAATGAATAAAAATTTTAAAAACCCTTCAATTCAGAAATCACTTTTTTCTTAATTTGAATGCTAAGGTTTGAAGAAAAGAGGATTAATTAGTGAAGATGAAGTAGCTAGTGAACTGCAACAAATCTGAAGGCCTTTCTGTGCATTTTGAAGGATTTTAAAAGTTGGTGGTTCTTTATTCTAACTCCATGGTTTTTTTTTTTTTAAATCAAAAGTATATCACCAAACAACAGTAAGATACCACTTCATCTTGCAATAGCGTTAATAAAAAAAAAATCACAAGTGTTGGCAAGGAGATGGGATAATTGGAACCCTCACTCCTTGCTGATGTGATTGTAAAAACATGTAGCCACTTTGAAAAACGGTTTAGCATTTTCTCAAATGGTTAGTATGTGACCTGGCAATTCCTCTCATTGGCGTATACCCAAGAAAAATGAAAATAAATGTCCACACAAAAACTTGTACATGGATGTTCATAGCAACATTACTCATAACAGCCAAAAAAAACAGAAATAATCCAAATGTCCATTAACTGATGAATAGATAAGTAAAATGTGTTATAGCTATATAATGGAACATCATTCGACTACAAAAAGAGTGAAGTAATAATACCTGCTACAGTGTGGATGAACCTTGAAAATATAATGCTAAGTGAAAGAAGCCAATTATAAAAGACATATTGTATGATTAAATTTATATGAAATGTCCAGAACAGACAAGCCCATAGAGACAGAAAGCTAATAATTTCCAGGGGAAGAGGGGAATGAGAGTGACTGCTAATGGGTATGGGGTTTCTTTGTGAGGCAATGAAAATGCCCTAAAATTAGGTAGCAGTGATTACTACAGAACTCTGTGATTATACTAACATTGAATTGTGCATCTGATGGAATGAAAATTGTATCTCAACAAAGCTTTTATTTTAAAAAAGGCATATCATCATACACTTACCATATGACCCAGCAATACCACTCCCAAGGTTTTTATATAAGAAGTGAAAACTTATGTTCACAGACAAAAAAACTTGTACATAAATGTTTATAGCAGTTTTATTTATAATCACCTGAAACTGGAAACAATCTAGATAATTTTCAACTGGTGAATGGACACAATGGGATAGTACTCAGCAATAAAAAGGAAGAAACTATTGATTCATATAACAACATGGGAGAATCTCAAAAGCATTTTTCTAACTGAAAAAAACCTGACCTAAAAGGCTATACATATATAATTTCACTTATATGACATTTCGAAAAAGGCAAAACTGTGGGGATCTAAAACAGATCAGTGGTCGTCAGGGGTTGAAGCTTGGAGAAGAGTTTGATTTCTAAAGGGCAGCATAAGGGCATCGGGGGGCAATGGAACTGTTCTGATTGTTCTATATCATGACCATGGAGGTAGATGCCTGCCTATGCATTTGTCAAACCTACAGAACTGTATATTATAAAGAGTAAATTTTACTGAATGTAAACTTTTAAAAATAGCAGTATGTGGGTGGGGGGACCCAAAATGGAATACACATGATAAAAAATAAATATAAGTGTATTACAAATGAATAACATGACCATTCTGAAGAGGGTGATAGAGAAAAGAACTAACCTGTTACTTTAGAAAACAGTATTTTTACCGTTTACTGTAAGGCTAAAGATAAAAAGGACTGTATACAAATACTGTACTCTAGTTAGTAAAATTGTTTCACATAGGGATATAGGTTAGCATTTCTGAAACTATTTTATCTGTATATGAGATTTGAACAAATAGGTAAATATGTTACAGGCAAAGAGAACCAGCTTTCTCACTATCAGTGACAAAGAATTACAGATGAGGAGGGAGAAAGCTAAAATGAGCCTGGTGGTATTGAGTTGGAAAGAGATATCGGCATGAACTCACAGTTTTTAATACACACACATATAGGTAGATATAGATGTGTATATGTGAATGCGTTGATATACATGTCTATATTTCCTAGCTGTGTCCACTGAGAGAGTCTAAGTAGTCAATGTGGAAGCTTTGGGTCTGACACCCAGAACTAGATCTTCCCACCAGATTGCTGTGAAGAGAGCCAGGGAACCGCTCCAAATTTGGCCAAGGCAGAAATTTAAATGTGAGACAGAAAGGAGGAACTCAGTACTGGCCAAGGAAGCTGAAAGGTAACGAACCCAGAAAAGCCATTAATCAGTTATAGAAGCAGACACCTAGAAAAACTGTGTCGCAAGAATGTTGGATTCCCTGGAGCGGGGAGCGAAGAACACCTGGTGCTGAGCTAGCAGAGCTGCTGGGACCCAAAGCCCTACCTTGTACCTCTTAAAGGGATCCAAGGAGACTTCTCCATCAGCCAGCAGCCTCCTCAGATCAGACACTCTGGTTTGTCAGCAAGATGTCCTTTCACATCAGCCCCAGAAAACACTAATTGGCAACTTGGGAAGCTGTCTGCTTACCGTCATTGTCGTTTCTGTGACATTGCACCAGGAGACTTTGCCTGACTCAGGCTCTCCCTAGGCTCTATGCTGGGGCAGCTTCTGAAATAAGACATGAGGGAGTTTGTGCAACAGTTCATATGAGGGCCGGTGCTTGCTGATGGACTGAGCATGGTGGAACCTCTCTGCCCACAATCTCTCAGTACCAGTAAAACTTCAGAACTTTCCTCATTGGTGCTCAGGAAAGCAACTATTGTTGCCTTTAGCTTCCTGCTGTGTCCTGTGCAAACTTGGGAATGAATGTGGGTAAACTAAGGCCTATGCCTTCAAGCAAGAGGTCACAATTTACAAGTAATATCAAATATTCATACTCTCTATTGTAAATTCCATAGAGCCATTTGATTCTCAAAGAACATTTTTTTTTTTTTTTTGCCAAATTCTTGAATTCATAGCCAATTTATGGGGATAATTCAAGCACAGGATCACATCCTAATCTAACTCTTTCCCAATAAATTTATTATCATTAGATCTGATATGTGATCTACTATTAAACTATTCCTTACCCTCATACAAATTATATTAATTAAAGTGAAGCCTCTTTCAGCTTCAGCACTACATATGCCAGAATTTCACTTGTTCATCAATGACTCGAGCAACATCTTTGCTGAATAATAGCTTTTGAATAGCAGTAGATTTTCCCTTTCCTCTCTTCCTCTCCCCTCCTTTCCCCGCTCCAGTACTTCCTTTCCTTCCTTCCTTCCTTCCTTCCTTCCTTCCTTCCTTCCTTCCTTCCTTCCTTCCTTCCTTCCTTCCTTTCTTCCTTCCTTCTTTTCTTTTTTCTTTTCTTTTCTTTTCTTTTCTTTTCTTTTCTTTTCTTTTCTTTTCTTTTCTTTTCTTTTCTCTCTTTCTTTGGTACTATTCACATGGTAACAGCCACAGACAGGACTTATTTTTCAATTTAATCTTCATTATTAAAATTTTCACCATTACTGTCTTAAATCTATATCAGCAAAGTATGGTCTGCATATTTTTGTATGGTCCAAGCAGGGAATGGTTTTTATATTTTTAAATAGTTGAAAATAATCAAAAGGAATAATATTTCATCATGTGAAAATTATATGAAAATCAAATTTTGGTATATATAAATAAGGTTTTGTTGGAACCCTGCCACTGTTATTCCTTTGTGTATTATTTAGGGCTACTTTTGCACTATGATGGCAGAGCTGAGTAGTTGCAACAGAGACTGTATGGCCTACAAAGCCTAAAATATTTATCCTCTAGCACTTTACAGAAAAAGGCTCCTGATTTCTGCTCTGGACAATCAACAAAAAAGTAAAACAAGCCTTGATTTGTAACATTTGTCTATTTCTATAGTGCAAACATGCCCACCAGCCTCAGCTGGGCTTCCAGCCTGGATCTGTGCTCCTGTCTTCACTCCATCTGTCGTCACTCCAGGGTGGCTTGAAACAGTAACATATTACAGTTCTAAAGGGGGGCCTGATGTGGCTCCCTCTCCTCCCCTCAGTGCATTCTAGTAACCCTTAGCAATGTATCAGCTCACATATCTCCCATGCATGAAATTAGCAACTACTCTTCTTTGCCTCTTGGGCAAGCTGTTAACTCAGTGCTAGCTACACCCTTGTGCCTTGAATATTATTCTCATGGTCATTTCAAAAGAACAACCAGTTTTTTCTCTTCTTTGAAATATATTTTTATTAAATTTATTGGGGTGGCATTGGTTAATAAAATTATATCAGTTTCAAGTGTAATTCTGTAATACATCACCTGTATATTGCATTGTGTGTTCACCACCCAAAGTCAAATCTCTTTCCATCGTCATATATTTATCTTTCACCCTTGTCTACCCTCCCCAATACTGCCTTTTCCTCTGGTAACCACCATACTGCTGTCTATGTCTATGAGTTTCTGTTTGCTTGTCTTGTTTGTTCATTTGTTGCTTTCAGTTTTATATCCCACATATGAGTGAAATCAAATGGTTGTTAATTTTTCCATCTGACTTATTTTGCTTAGCATGATGATCTCAAGATTCATCCATGTTGTCGCAAATAATGGTATTTCATCTTTTCTGAGTAGTGTTTCATTGAATATATGTATCACATCTTCTTTACCTAGTCATCTATCATAGGACACTTGGTTATTTCCATGTCTTGGCCATAATGAACATAGGGGTACATATATCTTTGTAAAGAAATGTTTTCAAATTTTTCCAGTAGATACCCAGAAGAGGGATTGCTGGGTCAATTCTATTCTTAATTTTTTGAAGAACCTCCATACTGTTTCCATAGTGGCTGTACCAATCTACATCCCCCCAGCAGTGTATGAGGGTTCCTTTTTTCCCTATAACCTATCCAAGACTTGTTATTACTTGTCTTGTTGATAATAGCCATTTGAACAGGTGTGAGGTGGTATCTCATCATGTTTATTATTATTATTATTATTATTATTATTATTATTATTATTATTAGATCCAAGTATACAGTACATTGGTTAGACATTTATATAGTTTATAAAATGATCCCCCTAATTGCTCTTTCTTTTCTCTGGCTCAACACCTATATATTACAGTAAAACTAACTACATTTCTTATACTATGCTCCCCATCCCTATGACAATCTGTCAACTACTAATTTGTACTTCTTTAACCTTTCACCCCTTTCATTTGTGGTTTTGATTTGCATTTCCCTAATAGCTAGTGAAATGGAGCATCTTTTCATATATCTGTTGGCCATTTGTATGTTTTCTTGGGAGAAATATCTGTTTAGGTCATTGTCCATTTTTTAAATGTTTGTTTGTTTGTTTGTTTGTTTTTGTTGTTGTTGAGTTGTATGAGTTCTTTATATATTTTGGATATTAATCTCTTATCAGAGGTGCTGTTTGCAAATATCTTCTCCCATTCAATCAGTTGTCTTTTTGTTTTATTGCTGATTTCTTTTGTGCAGAAACTTTTTAGTTTGATATAGTCCCATTCATATTTTGTGCTTTTACTTCCCTTGCCTTTGGGGTCAAATTCATAAAATTCTCTCTAAGACCAAAGTCCATAAGTTTAGTATCTATGTTTTCTTCTATTTATTTTATTGTTTCAGGTCTTATATTTAGATCTTCAACCCACATAGAGTTAACTTTTGCATATGGTGTCAAAGATAAAGCAGTCTAGTTTCATCATTTTGCAGTAGACACAAGCCCTTTTTAGCCTCCATGATAGGAGGATAGGTGATATGATTATTTACTTTTACTCCACAGTAAAAGGGACTTCGAATCGCTAGAACTCCCCTAGCTGACAGAAATGGGGAGCTGATGAGATGGGGACTTGCTAAGCTTGAGTCTCATGTAACCTCATTGAGTCAAGTGGTTTGCAACATGGTCTTGGCTGTGCTGTGAGAAAAAAAACAAGGCATAGAGCAATCTCTTCTTTCTTTTCTTTTTTTAAAGCTTTATTGATATATAATTCACATACCATAAAATTCATCCATTCAAAGTGTACAGTTCATTGGGTTTTAGTGTATCCACAGAATTGTCTTATACATCTATCATCAAAATCAAAGTTAGAATATTTTCATTACTCCCCAGAGAAACCCCACACTTCTTGGCCATTACCCCACAATTCCCCCATCCTTCAACCCCTGGTGACCACTAATCTACTTTCTGTCTGTACAGATCTGCCTATTCTGGATATTTAATATGAATGAATCATACAATATGTGTGGACTTTTGTGTCTGGCTTCTTTCACTTAGCACAATATTTCAAGGTTCATCCATACTGCAGCATGTATCAGTACTTTATTTCTTTTTATAGCCGATAATATTCCATTGAATGGAAATACCACATTTTCTTTATCCATTTTTGATGGACATTTGGATTTTTTTCTACTTTTTGGCTATTGTGAATAGTGCTGATATAAACATTCATGTGTGAGTTTTTCTGTAGACATATGTTTCCATTTCTCTTGGGTATGTACTAGCTGTGGAACTTCTGGGTCATTTGCTAACTCTGTGTTTAACAATTTAAGAAACTGCCAAACTATTTTCTGAAGTGACTGCCTTGTTTTGCATTCTGACCAGCAATGTATGAAGGGTCCAGTCCCTCTACATCTTTGTCAACACTTATTATTGTAAATTTTTATTACAGCCATCCTAGTAGGTGTGAAGTGGAATCTCATTGTGGTTTTGCTTTGCATTTCCCTGATGGCTGATGATGTTGAACATCTTTTCATGAGTTTATTGGCTATTTGTACAGCTTTGTTAGAGAACTTCCTATCTATCACATATTTCTTATTTGCTTTGGTTTCCTCTCTCATGGGGAAAGGTATTGCAATATGACTTTCTATCTCTGGCTTTGTTCACCCTGTTACAACACATGACCTCTAGCAAATCATGAAAACAGATTTATAAAGCACATTAATCAGCCAATGATTACTTGCATTACCAAAGTATTGATTTTAATAAAGCTCAAGACTTCAATAAAGATTCAAATAGAGAATTCAAAGTTCATTGTCAATATACTTCTCTTAGGTCTAATAGACTAGCCTTATCCAAAGGCCCCATTTAAAACTTCAAGGCATTATTCTTGAGCCTATGACTCAAAACAGAATATCAGAGAAAGCATTCCAAATAGGAAGATCAATGAAATAGAATAGTTACATCATATGACTGAGAGCCTTTCAAATCCTGAATAGGGTGACTGGCTACTAATTTTAAAAGTGGAAGTCCAGGGAAACCCTTTAGTCCTGGGTAAGCCCTGTTAGTTTGTCAACCCAGAGTCAGTCTCGTTCTCCCAGTTACAGAGGCAATAGATTTATAAATGAGGATGCAATAAAGAGCAAAGGCTACACATTTAGGCCTCGCTGGCAGCATGAGTTTGAATTCAGGCCCTGTTGCTTATATTTTGGCTTGTGAATTCTGGCATGCTACTTTATCTCTGTGAGCCTCAAAGAAGTCAGATGAGATATGGTGGGGCCATATCTAATATGGTTTAAGTTCAACTGCATTAAGGATGCAGTTCATATCTGGTCAAAGGTAACCTTGAAAATCCTTCAAATACAAAACCAAGTGTAGTTCCAGTACATGATTTGGTGTGACCAGTGTTGAAGATAATTCCACCAGATTCTCTAAATCTTCATTAATTACTCTCAGTGAATCCCTCACTTTCTTCTATTGCCACTCTTATACCTGCCACGGGGAATAAGGTCTCACTTTTTGGATCAAACCCTTACAGTGGCTCACAAAGTCTTTTAAAGTTTTCAGTAAACTTATGTTTCTGGTTTCAGGCACGATTGTGCCTTCTGGCACTTCTGGGAGCATACTCATCTGGTAGGCTAGCAGGGCCATTCCCTGCATTATTTAAATTCTCTTTCTCTTTTTGCTAAGGACACATAATAGAATTCTTGCAAGGTAAATGTGCATATGATGTGACTCCACTGTGAAGTAGATAAACTACTTTGAGAGGGCTGAGTAAGCCTTCAGGAGAAAGAATTTCAGACGTCCAAGAAGAGGTCTAAGCCTCCAAAATCTTTTTTTTGATTGAGGTGGCAGCTCCCAAGTTTCCACTCTCAAGGGAAGTGTGTCAAGAGTTCAGAGCCCAGTTCGCAACTCTAGAAGTAGTCCAATTTTGATGACCTTCCCATGGGCACTGTTCTGGAAATTCTGCCCCGGTCTCCCCTACTGGGCCCATTATTTCATACATGAATCACAATTGGCATGTCAGAAGTCAGCTGGGTGCCCAGTAGAACAGGTCAGTTCAATCTGGTTGAATCTAGAGTGTCAGGGTCTGGTCTGGGGAGTAGCAGTGTTCTAAAACTTGAGGTTTGTAATGACCTAAGACTATAATAGCCCTCTCCTTGTTATCCAACAAGAATAGGTAGGAATAGAGTGCAAGAACAAAGGTACCATTTACTGGCATAACTAAGGCATTTAGAACTTTACTTGGCAGTACAAAGTAGTATCTTGCCAATGCCATCATTTTAGATTTTTTTGTTATTTTTATTTTTATTTACTCTTTAGGATATTCCCCCATGATACCTTTTAAATAAAGGCAAAACTGTGTTAGCTGAAGCAGAAATCCCTTATTGGTGAGGTAGCAAAAAACTGTAACAATTTAAATGCCCATCAGTAAAGGAGTGGTTAAGAAAATTATGGTATGTCCTTATATTAGAATACTAAGCAGTTATTAAAAAGAACAAGATAGAGCTATCTGTTCTAACATGGGACTCCCTCTGAGACATATTAAGTGAAAAAAACAACAACAAGAAGCATAACAAGAACATTTTAATCTTACCATTTGCAAAAAGGGAAAGGGGAACTGTGGAGTTAAGTACCTATAGATAAGCTTGTATTTGTATTGCATATCTCTGGAAAGGTATATTAAAAAGTATTAGCAGCTGCCTCTGTGAAGGGGAATCAGGTATTGAAGGAAGGCTTGTTTTTCATTGCATGTTCTTTTTGTGCTTGTTTGAATTTTTTTAAACACATGTTTGTATTAA
This sequence comes from Eidolon dupreanum, assembly GCA_028627145.1. NCBI lineage: Eukaryota > Metazoa > Chordata > Mammalia > Chiroptera > Pteropodidae > Eidolon > Eidolon dupreanum. The sequence continues at coordinate 26,330,350 of CM053506.1, forward strand.
ACTTAAAATTAATAATAATATGGAAGTCTAATCACTAGGAAACTGAAAAACCCTGCATCTCACCTGTATTAAATCAGAGTGGTGAATAACAGAATTTCCTACTGCTCTTTGTTTTTTCCTTTCTTTTCTGGAAAATCATTAAGTAAAGTAGTTCATATTTGAGTTGGACTACTTCCCACATGCTGTTGAAAAAAGTGTTCTAACAGTCTTTCAAAGACAAAGTATAAATCAGTTAATGATAGTGCCTGGAGTTACAATAGTGATGATCATTTTATATTAATCTAATAGAAATTTTCACTTGAGCCTAAGAAAATGAATGTGTAATAAAAGCTGAAGAGAAAAATGACTTCATAAAAACAGTTTCAAATTTCTATTAGTAGCTTAAGTCAATTATTCGAAAAACTGTGGAAGCCAGAATTTACAGTCAGAGAAAACATGAGCCAGGAAGGTGCCTGGGTGATCAGAACTGGGTGAGATTTTTCTCTATGGGGAAACAATAAGTGACAGATTACATCAATCATTCATTCTACAAGCTTTACTGAGTGAGGCCTTACTCACTTGATGGTAAGGTATAGCGTAAAGTGTTAGAGGTACAGCTGTCTTTTTTCCTTGCCCAGAATCCATTTTCCCCTTTCCTGGTGATAACAGCTTGATTTCCCTTTGGGAAACTACTCATTTCCTACTTTTGGTTCATTTGGTTCCTTCAGGTAAGTCTACCCTTGCACACTGCCCCTCCCCCAACCTGACCACCATCAGCAAGCACAATGACAGGAAGGGTACTCGGTATATTCTAAGCTTCTGGCCACAGTGTTGTGCATGGGACTAAAGAACAGCAACCTGGGACTCCTGCAGAACTATCGAGAGGATGAAGCTGTGAGCATGTGAGGGGCTGTCAGTGGCCTGACAAGGAGGCCAACAGAAACAAAAGTAGAACTGAGAGAGACAGATTCTGGGTACCATCATTTGAATACTGGATCCAGCTATACCTAAAATAGATCTACCTCTGGACTTTTTAGTGCTGTAACTCATTATAATTTCTTTTCTTTCTTTTTTTTTTTCCCCTTAAGTAAGTTCGAGTAATATATTTGTCAACTGAAACCAGAATGTTCCTGATAAACATAAGAGATAAAAGATTGTTCCTTCCTCTAAGGCACTGCAGTCCTTTGGGGAGAAGCAGACACATAACTGAGAATTAGTTACCTTATGATGGGTGCTATGACAAGGTATGTACCTGGTGCAGTGGGAACAGGAAAGGCTCAGATAACGTGGTAAGACATTTTAGAGTTGTAAAGGATCTTAGAGGTTATCTGAAACAATCCTCCCATTCAAATAGAGATTCTGAAGCCCAGACTCTTCTAAGAGATGCAAAGTAGCTAAGAATGGTTCTGAATTGTACTCCACCCTCTAGCATAAAAGCAATTTTTAAATAGCATTTTTTTCCTGATAAGAAAAATTTATGCATATTCATTGTAGGAAATTCAGAAAATATATGAAAGGCCAAAGAATAACATAAAAGTCATCCATAATAGTCACTCATCAACCAAAGATATCTACTGTTACAATTTTGGTCAATAACCTTTCAATCTTTTTCTGTGAATTCTTTATTTTTTTTTAAATGAATCATACTGTTTTATAATATGCTTCTTAAACTCAACACTACATTATAATATTTACCCATATTATTAGATATTCTTCAAAAAATATTTAGTTGGCTGCATAACTTATTTACCCAATCTCCTCTTCGTTGCTTAGGTTGCTTCCAATTTTTTATTATTATATACGATATAGAGATTAACTCCTTACAGATAAATCTTTGTGGCTATCCTGATTATTTCCTTAAAGCAAATTTCCATCCATGAAATTGTTAGATCTAAGAATTCATATATTTTAAAATGAAAGCTCATATTTCAATTTTAAGCCAAACAGGTAAATATTTTACAGTACACTCTTAGCCTTTCCTAGGAGGGGCAAAAATCTCAAGTCGGTTGCACACAAGAAGCTACGTGTATTATAATTATAGGGATTATCTTCCTCTTAAGAGGGGGAAGAAATAATTTTACTGAAAACAGGAAGCATGTTTTCTGATAGAAGAAGATGGGCATGGATGCATGATGTGTATCATGCTATAAAGTCTAAGCAGTAAGGTATTAGAAGAAAAGTTAGAAGCATGGAGAGAGCTCTTCAATCTTTCCTTCTTTAAAATCATTCATCACCGCCTGCTCCCAGGGTCACTGACCTCAAGCAGAAATCAGATCATGCCAGTGTCTTTGCCCAAAACTTTTCATGCCTCCCTACTGTCTCCTGATTACAATTCTTTATGGAGGCTTTCTAGGCCCTTATGATATGACTCCCAAGCCATATTTTGAGCCATATCTCCTCCTAATCACCTGTCCCAATGCATCTAATGCTGTAGACATGGTCACCAGTCATGGGAGGACCCTGCTTGTGATCTACTCTATGCCTTGGCTCACATTGTTCCTGTTTTCAAGAATGGCATTCTTCCCATCTCTGCCTGTTGAAACCTTACCATTTCCAAGGCTCAAATGCCACTTTGTCTACAAAGGTTTCTGAGCTTATCCCAGCATCTCTCTGGTTTAAGTTACCATCTAGTGAGGCGCTAGATGCCCCTGTGGGCTCCTTGAAGTTAGAAACATATCTCACTGTGCTTCCTTCCTCTCATCAACCAGCTCTGTGCCTTGCAGATGTACATGTCCAATTAAATGTTTGTAGAATAGTATTTTTTAGGCATTAAATTTATGTGAAATGGCACAAAGTTTACTAAGCTAGCAGGACTGTGTTTAACTGAGTTATTCTTCTTCATTATGCTATTTATACAGCAGTCTCCCTTAGCTGTAGTTTTGCTTTCTACAGTTTCAGTTACCCATGGTCAACTGCAGTCCAAAAATATTAAATGGAAAATTCCAGAAATAAGCAATTCATAAGTTTTAAATTGTGCGTTCTTCTGAGTAGTGTGATGAGATCTCAAGGAATCCTGCTCCGTCTTGCCCAGGATGTGAATCATTCTTTTGTCTAATTTATCTATGCTGTCTGTATACACTATCTGCCTATTAGTCACCTAGTAGCTGTCTCAGCTTTCAGATTCACTGTTGCTGTATCACAGTGTTTGTGTTTAAGTAACCTTTATTTTACTTAATAACGTCTCATTCACCTCACTTCATCTCATCACACAGGCATTGATTGTATCATCTCACATCATCACAAGAAGGGTGAATACAGTACAATAAAATATTTTGAAAGAGACTACATTCACATAACTTTTATTACAATAGATTTTTATACTGTTCTATCTTTTTATTAGTTATTGTTGTTAATCTCTTGTTGTGTCTAATTTATAAATTAAAGTTTGTCATAGACATGGATATGTAGGGAAAAACTGTATGTATAGGAAATGCAGTACTATCTGAGGTTTCACGCATCCACTGGGGGTCTTGGAACATATCCCCTGGGGACAAAGGGGGACGACTATATTAGCCATTCTCTTCTTGATCCCTGCCTTCCTAAGCAATCAAAAAGAGGTTCATTCGTGGTGAGTGGAAAGGTATCTGCAATGAACTTCAGCTTGAAATACAGCCTTTCAGAATTTCCTGGAAGTGCAGAATTCCATATTATGCTTAGAGAGAAACTGATTTGAAATTGGACATTATAGTTTATTTCAAGGAAACATGAATAAGGATTGTACTAAAAAAAATTGGACTAAATAAACACATTTATGGTTTCCCCTCACGCTCCCCCAACACACACAGAAATCTGTGTGTCAAGTGCAATCCTTCCATTAATAGAACTTCGTGAAATGAATCTCTAGTATACAACTGACAAAACAATTTTGAAAAGGGCTTTAGAACAGCCTGACTTGGTGCTGAGACCTCAGGACGAGATGAACCAAGAGAGCCTTGTCCAACTGTTAAATTGCTTTTTATGCACTTCACTCTGCCAGAAGCCGCTGAAGAATGTCGCTCAGTGTGTTTCATTACACGCTGTGGGTAGTTGGTATGAGTGAGGTTGACATCACATACTTGCCAATAAATAAATCTCCAGTACATTTCCTAGCCTGTCTCAATATGTTTGATGTGCAGAAATGAAGGTACATTCAGAATGTATGGGTTTTAAAAAACTAGAGTTGCCATTTGAAACTGTCCTAAAAAGAGTGATCATCTACATCTCAATGAGAAGCCCGAGAACCTCTTTTATAGATCACTTGTGCTCACCCCCTCTTGTGGGTTCAGGCTTTGAGCTGGATGCTGGAATATGGAGAGGGATCACACCCATCACTATCCTCATGGAGCTGACAGTGCAGTGGAGAAGACAGACTTCTATAATAAATAACTTAATTCTATATAATTGGTGAATTCTGTGTCACACGGAGGTAATGATGAAGAGAGCTGGGGGAACTCTGGGCCTGAGCAAATAGAAGAGACTTCACAGACTTCATAAGGCATGTGACATGTGAGCTGGATTTGGCAGGATAAGCAAGACTTTGCAAGTGGATGGGGGACAAAGGGCAGCCCAGGCAGATGGAGAGGTGTGTACAGAGAGGCACAGCAGCATGAACAAACCTGCTTGGTGTAGGGAATCATAAGTGCTTCAGGGAATTACCATGGAAACATTAAGCGGATGGTGGGGAGAGACAGGAGGCGAGGCTGGTGTGAAAAGGAGGACTAAGGTTACAAAAGATGCAGCCAGTCGTGTGGACCAGGAGCCTCATCTTTGCTCCAACAGTGATGGGGAGCCAGTGAAAGGACTTAAGCTGTTTTAAAATACACAGCCAGATGTGTATTTTAAAACGCCTCTCTGTGGGAAAGTAACTGTCGCTGTCGGATAGTCTTGATTTGCCCCTCCAGATCCACCCTCTCCTCCTTACTCTGTGCCCCAGGAAGCTGATCTCTGCAGACAGTATCCATAGGTTCCCTTTTCCCCAGCTTGCTTGCATTTGGCAGGCACTGACAGGAACCAAAGCATAGGAGGAGCAGTTAGGAATTGTGCTACTTAGGGTTCTCCAGAAAGACAGAGCTATAGGATGTGTGTATATATGTACATATATGTACATGTAGACATATATGTATGTACATGCATGTATGTAATTATCTGTGTATGTAGGTCTACATATGTATATATATGTATGTGTGTATATATATTTGCACTACACACACACACACACACACGAGAAAGATTTTAAGGAATAGCCTCATGCAATTTTGGGGGCTGGCAAGTCCAAAATGTTCAGAACAGGGCAGCAGGCTGGAGACCAGGGAAGAGTTGCAGCAACCGTGAGTCTGAAGGCAGCCTGGAGGCAGAGTACCTTTCTCCTTAGGAAATCACAGTCTTTTTTTCCTATTATTAATGCCTTCGACTGATTGGATAAGGCCCACCAACATTATGGGAGTAATCTGCTTTATTTAAAGACTACTGATTAAATGTAAATACCTTCATAGCAACATCAAGACTACTGTTTAATTAAAAATTGGGTACCATGGCTAGCCAAGTTGACACATAAAATTAACCATCACAGGTACTTATTGCCTTTGCTCCCTCCCTGCCTAGTTGTGAGTTGGTACTGGCTGCCATCTTTCCTGACCTTCAGCTACAGCTCTCTCCTTGATCTTTAGACACTGGAGTAGTAACAGCATCCTGTTGCTGCTAGCCCTCGGCTTCTCTTAACTCTGCCCACAACTTTGTAAATAGTCCCTTCGTCAGGCTTTTCTCAATAACACTTAATTATTATATTTCTCTGCTGTCAGGATTCTGACAGTGACTCTGTGCCATCTTAGGGTTGATAATATTAGAAACAAAAACAAAACAAAAACTGAACAGAATGTATGACTTAATCAGACACAAATCTTCACTGGACAGCAAACTCTATAAGGACATGTATCCTTGTTTTGTTCAGTGGCCTATATGTCTGTTACTCAGTAGATGTTCAAGAAATATTAATTAATGAATGAACAAATATATCTCCAACTTTTAAACAAACAAACTTTAAAAGTTCATACAGAAGACATATATGAATCCATGGCTAGAAGTCTCTAAAGAGATTTATATGTTTAACAGGGATAGAAGGTTCTAAAAATGAAAATATTAAAAACTGCAAATAAATTCAATAAGAATAAAAACAATTTTCTTCATAGTCCTAAAGAAAAAAAATGGCCACATTGATAGCTTTCTGATGAAGAAACATATTTGAAAGAACATGCATAACAGAAATGTAAAAGAGGTGAGATGTGTTGCTTAATTAAGGACAAATCCAAGAACTGACACATCCTTTTCTGAAAAGTATCAGGGACACTATAACCCAGATTGTGTGGAAATACTAAAGTGGCCAAAAGGATCATGTCAGCACAATGCTAGAACAAGAGAGAGAACAAGGAAGGGCTAAAGAGAGGGGCGGAGGTGACAGAATCACTCAAGTGCCATTTTGCTGTCCTCTTTCCAACAAGAGTCTTCAAATGAAGTGTGAAGAGCACTCACTATAAAGAAGGGAAATGATGCTCCTGTGGTCAGAAAAAGTGAGGACACTTGGCTCTTTAAAGGAACTCATTCTCTCATCTCCAGACAACCTACAAACCACAGGCTGAAAGAAATGGCAGATGTGATTTCAGAGACATTGCTGGTTTTCTCTTTTATCTCAGGGGGCTTTAAATACTGTCCCTCTACCTGGAACAGTATACGAACATTCTTACCCACCTGACCTTACCAGTTCCTCAGCAGAGATCACATCCTCCCTGGGAAGTCTTTTTGGACCCTCAAGACTGCTTAGTGCTTTCCCACCTGGTCTCTCATGTGGTCTTCCTCTGAATGGCCCACCTGAAGGAAATAATACCATTTATCTCTGCCTTCCCAGCACAGCTAGCTCCAGACTATAATCTGGGCAGAGATTGGGTCTTGTTCACCACAGTCTCCCCAGTGCTCAGCCCAGTGCTGACGCATCATAGTAATAATAGTAACAACCATAATAATTACACCTAAGACACTGGCAGATCTCGCTTCATTGCACTTGGCTCTACCACACTTCACAGAAATTACATTTTTTACAAATTACAAGGCAAGACCCTCCACTTGCAAAAAGATCATGACTCATTTTATTGCAATACTTACTTTATTACAGTGGTCTGGAACTAAACCCGCAATATCTCTGAGGTATGCCTGTACTGTATTAATTTCCTAAGGCTGTTACAACAAAATACCACAAACTAGGTGGCTTAAAATAACAGAAATTTTTTTTCACAGTTCTGGAAGCTACAAGTCTGAAATTGAGGTGTCAGGAGGACCATGTTCCTTCTGAAACCTGTAGTTGGATCTTCCCTTGTCTCTTCCTAGGTTCTGATGGTACCTGTCAATCCTTGGGGGTCCTTAGCTTGGAGCCGTATAACTCCAATCTCTGCCTCTCTCATCATATGGCATTCTCCTGTGTCCTCACTTAGCATTTTCCTGTCCTTATAAGGACATCATCCATATTGGATTAGGGTCTGCCCTAAAAACCTCAATTAAACTTGATCACATCTGTAAAGACTCTATTTCCAAATAAGGTCACATTCACAGGTACCAAGGCTTAGAACTTTAGTATATCTTTTGGAGGGACACAATTCGACCCAGAACAGATACACTGAGAGTTTACTCCAGGCAAAGATTGTTCTCAGTGTTTGACATGCATTAACTCATTTAATCCTTGTAACACCTTTGCGAGGTAGGCATAATTACCATGCCCATTTGATAGACAAAGTAATTGAGGTAATGAGAGGTGAAATAATTTTCCCAAGTCCAAATTTCAAATAAATGCAGGCGGCAGAGCTTTTTCTTTTTCTTTCCTCCAATTCCTCTCTCTCTTTCCTTTTCCTTCTTCTTCTTGAGTAATTAGAGAGCTAATTTGTGGGAATGGCTAAGATAGTGCTCCTCAAACTTTAACATGCCTACAGATCCCCTGGTGATCTTGTTCAAGTGTAGATTCTGAATTCAGTAGGTCTGAGGTAGGAGAGGAGTTTCTGCCTTTCCAACCAGCTCCCAGGTACTTCTGCTGATGCCGATCTATAGACCATACTTTGATTAGCAAGACCACTTGGTTCCCAGGTACTAGCCATAGCAGAATGACGTGGTCACTTTTAAAATGACCGATTCTGATCTACCATATGATCCAGCAATCCCTCTACTGGGTATTCACCCCAAAGACTTGAAAACCCATATCCAAAATACATACCGATGTTCATAGCAGCATTATTCATAGTGGCAGGACATGGTAGCAACTGAAGTGTCTTATGATAGATGATTGGCTAAAGAAGCTGTGGTACATATATACAATGGAATATTACTCAATACAGCCATTTGCGACAACATGGATGGACCTCAAGATAATCATGCTAAGTGAAATAAGCCAGACAGAGAAAGCTGAAAATCACGATATCACTTATATGTGAGATATAAACGTAAAAGCAACAAACAAACAGGACACACAAACAGAGACTCATAGACATGGACAATAGTGGTTACCAGAGGGTAGAGAGTGGGGGGAGGGGAGAGGTAGACAGGTAAAAGGGGCCGAATATATGGTGACAGAAAGAAATCTAACTATGGGAGGTGGACACAGTGTAAATATATGTATATGCCTTACTGTTAAAACGTTCAGCTGAAACTTACTGGATTTTGTTAACCAATGTCACCATAAAAAAATTAATTAATTAATTTTAAAAAATAATAGAATGACTAATTCTCAGAACTCATGTAGAATCTATTAACTCAGTCTCTGGGGTAGGACTTTAGAATTTGTATCTTAAGGAAGGTGATTCTGAAGGGCACCTGATTTGTGAATTACTGGTCTAAACAAACTAAATGTTGATTTGAATTGGCCTGTTACAAAGTCTTTCCTGATCACACTGTAGGTAAGATGAAGACATTTCAGTTAAATAATGGTAATTAGAATATTCAAAATTGGTTGGGTAACTATAAAAGTGTTACAAAAAATATGTCAAGTCAGAGGCAATCCCTTAAATGAGTGGTCTGACCTTGCCTTACACAAGATCTATATAAGTAACTTACATGAAATCAGAAAAAGTATGCTTATCAATTTTTAGATGGTAAAAAGCTGGGTGTGAAAACTAATATGTTACTAAAAGAAAATCAATATTTAATAGGCTGATTCTGAGTAGTATTCGTAATAAGGGGAAGTCATCCAATCAGGTTTATAAAATATATTGTAGAAGTAAAGGATGAAGAAAACCTGGCTTGATAATTTTTAATATAAAAAGAACCTAGAGACTTTAATCACTAATTTAATATAAACCAACAGTAAAATCCAACTACCAAAATATTTCAAGAAATTTTAATCTATATTTCTAATAATATAGAAAGGCAACCAGAATGAAGAAGGTGACGACCTCAGGGTTCCCTCCATGCCTGGTCAGAGCAGAGCTGGGGTGCCATGTTCACCTTGGGGAGCCAAGTGTTAAGGGTGGCATTAGACTGTGCCCAGTGGAGAAAGATCAAGTTGTCAAAATTTGTAAGTAATGGTTCTGAGAGCATGGATGAAAACAATGGAAACTACTTTGGAATACAGAAGACAAAGGAATACTTGAACTCCATCTAAGAATTCTTTTGAGCTTGTCTGAAAGAGAATGACCTCGTTCTAAGCAGCTTCAATGAGGCAGAAGCAGGATCAATGCATAGAAGTTGCAGGGAGGCAATATTTTAGTCAGTGTATATGGAAGATATTCTCAGACTTGATCTAATTAAATGGTACAATGAGATGCTTGATGAAAGATTCAACTCCACGTTCTTGAAAGTGTTCAAAGAGTTGAATCATAGAAAGGAGTCTTTTCATTGTGTAGAAGGCTGGGCTAGATGGCCTCTGACATGTTTCCAGCTGAAAAGGGTTTAGTGATTTTGATAAAATTAGAAAAAGATGCATTCATATACTATTAACATTTTGGCTCATCTCCTAGAAGTTTTTGTTTTCATTTCCTCTTTCTCAAAAATAGAAATTATGTCCAGATTTAACATACTTTTTTAAAGGTGGTTTGGTGTTGCTGAAAATAATATTTTGGCATAAGAAGAATATTCATAGTTTCATTTAATATATTAATTAAGCACCTATTATAGATAATAATTAATGATAATAGCTAAAGCACATAATGGTATGTACCAGTCACTGGTCTTAACACATACTAGCCCATCTAATCTTAGCCACAACCTAATAACTATGTGATGGTATTATCTCTATTTTTCAGAAGAGGAAACTGACATTAAACAACTCCCCTGAGGTCACACAGCTAGAGAAGGACAAAGCCAGAATTCAAACCCAGATAGCCTGGCTCTAGGATTGCCACTATTAACCACTATACTAAACTACCTTTTTATGCTACATTATAAGATAGAGTCTCAGGGCTTATGACCCCTTAGGCACAATTCCTAGAACCTGACGATACTTTTAGAGGCTCACCAAAATGTTTTAATTTCTTTTAAAATTAGAAGAAAAACAAATGAATGTAGGATTGAAGAGATGTTTCACTTTTTTCCCCATACCAGGAAAAAAGAAAATTTTCGGGCCTGTGAAAATCCATTTTGGTGGAAGAAGGCTCGTTAAAGCAAAATGCATAGAGTTTGTGAAAGTCAATACATAGCCCTGACAGTTCTACCGACAGGAATTTTCATAAACA
>CM053506.1:26341507-26675525 GCA_028627145.1 Eidolon dupreanum
TATTACATTGGAGCAAAAGAGATCTCTATCTTAGCCCTGACCCTTCACACCCCCACATTTTGAAGTAACTTCTGGAAATTTTCTAAGTCTCTTTTGGTTGAGGACCTGGACTGGGACTCACTTGGCCTTCTATTTATTTCCTCCTGTGTGGAATGTTCTCTGACCTGCCGTATGCCTTTGTAGTCAACCTGATGACCTTAGTGGCTCTGCAACTCATATCTATTGAGTCCTCCCACCAGCTTTTTGTGTCCTGGCTCCAGTTCCAGAAGGGTGGCCTGAATTGCTCCTATCTAGGTTCTTTCGTGGGATCACACCAGACTGGACTTAGAACTAACAGAATAGTGATGGGCAACTAAAAAAAAAAAGATTTTTAATGTTTTTATCGAGAGATAATTCACATAGCCTTTAATTCACCCACTTAAAGTGTACAACAAACACTTGCACAAGATATATTTGCCCTGAATATTGCAGGTACATTCTCGCCTATAGATAAGGAATGTTTAAATGAATGTGCAAATAAAGGCAAAACTGGTTATTCCACAAGGGATGGAGCAGAAAGTCAATTGAATCTCTAAAAGACACAACAGGATTTGTGTAGCTACAGACAAGAAGTATGTTCTATTGTAATGAGTTAACTACGGATTAGAGTTGTTAAAATTGCTCCTTCAGAATCAGATAGCCCAGAGGGGTTATATCCTATAGTACAGGACAGACTCTTAGAACACTTTTATTCTTTGTCAGTCTCTTCTTATAATATTGACAATGATGATGATAATTATAACTGAGTGACTACTGTGTGTAGGCACTACACTAAATGCTTTAAAAACATCAATTAAGTCTTATAATACAGTATAAGGAAGTTATTACCTTCACCTTACAAATGATAAAACTGAGTTAAAGAGAGAAGGCAATAAGACTAAGATTATAAATCCAATAAGTGGTACAGGATTCAAAGCTAGATCTGATTCCAGAGCCCTTACTTTGGTTGCTTGTGCTTTTGGTGTCATATCTAAAAAGCCATTGCCTAATCCAAGGTTTTGAAACTTTACATCTGTGTTTTATAGTTTCAGCTCTTTCATTTAGATCTTTGATCCATTTTTACTTAGTTTATGTATATGGTATGTAGTTGAGATTCAATTTTATTCTTTGAATGTGGATAGTCAGCTGTTCCCCCACATTTACTTAAAATACTATTCCTGCCCCTGTTGAATTGTCATGGCATCCTTGTCAAAAATCCACTGATGTAAATGTATGGGTTTTTTTTTTTTTGACTCTCAATTCTATGTCATTGATTGCCACATCTCAATACTTGGTCTTTAATGTATGTCACAGCTGAAAAGATAACTCAAAAAGATCCTTAGATCTAAGAGTAAAAATAAATATAATGAAAATATAAGATGAAATCATTTTAACCAAGTGGCTAAATTTTTAACATTATGAAGGCTGAGGCAACCTTCATTCTGGTGAATTAACATTTTATTATGAAATGATGAGTTACAATATTTTAAAATTTTATCCTGTTTTTGACTGCCATTTACAAAGCTATCCCAGGTTTCCTTCAGTTGGTATTTGCCTGTTTTTGTTTTTTTTTTAAATCCATTCTATTTCTTTCTACTTTTTTCTATTCTGCTCTTTTTGTTATGCTTTTGAAAAAAAGCACATGTTTGGATTTCATTTTCTATACAGTCTAAGAAACAAAGCATTTAACTGAAAAATTCATGCCATTGAGTTTTTTTGTAATTACTGATTTATTTGGATTTATTTTTCCCCTATTATTATTTGCACATAGTATAGACTCTCTATTTGTTTTGCTTTTTTTCATATTTTCCTTCTCTTGGATTGATTAAAGTTTTCCTCATTCCATTTTTCTGCTCTTTATCAGTTTGGAGCATATACATTTAAGTTCTGTTATTTTGGTGGTTTCCCTTAGAATTTTTACATACATACTTAAAATATAAATTTAATCAATATTTTATTCTTTAAAAAGTATGACTCAAAATAGTCTCTAGGTTACATACTATTGTTGTCCAGCTTTTTATTTACCTCTTACTATTTTTACTCCAAAAATGACACATTAATTTATATTTAGTAATGTTTATTTATGTTTATCCACATGTATTTCTGTTGCTAGGGATTTATTGAACATTATAAATCTGAATCATTTATGAATCCTGACAAAATTTCAGCTTTATTTCTTTGAATATTTCCTGTCCCCCATTCTCTCCTTTATTTCATTCTAGTAATCTGATAAGACATTAAATTGATCCTTCTATGCTATCTGCCACATTTCAACCTTTCTTTTCTACATATTACCTTTTTTCTCTCTGGGCTGCAACTTTCTTCATATCATCTTCTAGTTCATCATTTCTCACAGAAAGAAACTGAATATACAAAGTACAATGGCTATATCATACATCATAATTGAACTCTGTCAAGGAAAGAACGTCCCCCCTATTGAAAAGTTTTACAATAGGTTTTCTGAGCCAAATTTTGAGGAGATTCCCAGAAGCAAAATCTCAACAGATTGAGAAAATGCTACAGAGAGTGGCAGTTTTCTAGTTGCTTTTATGCAAACATAAGGAAGGTGCATGAAATCTATTGGTGGTAGATTAAAAAGGCAAGAGAAAGCAAAGTGGGAAAATCTCTAGGACCAAATAAATTACAAAATGGAAAAACACATACTTCTTTTACATTGGTAGGTGCAAGACAGTAATTAACATTTACATCACATAGAGGTGGCATGCAGGGAGTGAGATAATAATGAGGGTTCTGTGGTCTTGTGTGCTCTGGTGCCTGTGGTTGTGCCTTCAAGGGGTCTATGAAAGAAAATTACTCTGACATTTCAAAGGTATGTTATCCTAGATGCATGAGAAAAATGGACAGGGCTTGCTTAAAGTAAAGATTGACCTTTGCTAAGGAAACTATAGACTTGGCTACCCGCCGTGACTTGCCCAGTTAGGAATTTGCAATCAGATCATCCTGTGTGGTTACTTCTGGTCACTGAGCTTGTCAGGCCTGCCATGTGCCCCCTTCCCCCGTATGAAAAGCCCAGGAAGCCAAATGACAACCTCTGCAGCTATTGGCCCCAAACAGTCAAGACCTGGTTGGTAACTGCCAACTTTCCGATTTTTTATTTTAGCTTCCAACTGAGGACCAACCAAAGAAGGCCAGATATGCTTCCAAAACCAGTCACGGAAAACGACCGCTTCTAGTTAGCCACATCTAGGTTCCCTGTGCCAATAATCTCTAATCAGAGAATACCTAAATCCTTCACTTTTTGTCACTGTACAGTTTATTCATTCCCCACCTGCCTTTGAGTCTCTGCCAAACTCAAGCGATGATGGCTGACACGCTTGCTATAGCAAGCTCCGAAGAAATGGCCTGTGTTCATTGGCTGGTTTTGGTTTAAGCACCACTTACGGCTACTCTGCTGTTTGATGCTTACACCTTCTTTTTTATTTCAATTTTTATATTTTTCAGTTTTAGAAATCTCATTTGGTTATTTTTCAAAACTGCCTGGTTATTTTTATATCTTCTTGTTCTTTTGACCTCTTCTATCTCTGTCAGCGTATTAAACATTTTATCCAATGATTCTAATATCTGAAGTCTTTATGAGGCTGCTTTTATCATTTGTTGTTTCTGCTGTCTCTCATTCATGGTAGCTTATTTTCTTGAATGTTCCTTAATTTCTTTTTTAATATTATACACTCAAGTATGTTGTGCTGTCTGTGAGAGTTGCCTAAGACCTGATCTAAGGGCATGTTTTCTAGGAAAACATTTTTATTTGTTTCTTCTGGCATCTGGAAACATCCAAAGTTACTTAAAATGAAGTAGTTGTGTCAGTCTCAGCCTGACAGTAATGCTCTGGCCTAGGAATGCCCGAGACACTCCCCCAGGACGCATTTCCTCTTAGCGAGCCCCGTGGACACTTCCCCTACAACCACCTGGTCCAGTGTCATAGCTGGACCAATCTTTGTGGTTCTCTTTATGATTGCAGGACACACCTCAGCAGAACCAGTGGACTTCGAAGAACAAGATGTATTACTAACAGGTCCTAGAGGGTATACAAGGCATGGCATGCCCGAGGACCACACAGTCAGGAGGTGGGTAGAGAGGAAGGGAGGAAGTACAGAACTGGGCTCTGCCTTTGTAAGGGTTTGAGGGTGGTGTGCCTAGGGTATCCTGGACTCACTTTTCACCGGAAAATTTAAACCTTAAGAGGGAGACTTAGCATGTGGGACCAGAGAAGAGGGGTCACTCAAGCGGTCAGTTATCTAGGCTACCTAGGACTTTCTAAAAGGGGAAATTCATGCATGGGTGCAGGGGACCTGGTTCCTTATCTAGTTGTTTTACTAGTAACTGTGTCATAAAGCTAGCAATGTGTTTATTTGAGATGGATGACTTTGAAATTAACGCCTTGGCAATCAAAAGCTTCATGTCAGACACTTACACTGCAATCATAAAACTTAATGTCAGGCACTTATATTACAGAATTTCTCCTTGGGAGTTTTCCTATCCCATTGCAGCATATGTACCTACCTCCCTTTAGAGAGCACTGCATGAGAGTGAAATCCTATGTCATTTGTCTTTGTGTAAATTTAAGAATCAAATGTATTTGTAATAATATTTCAAACCGATATGTAGTTAGACATTGACTGATCAGTATTTTCTAAATGCCTAGACAACTAATAATAAGAAGTGATCACAATATATGACAAGTATGTTTTAACATACATTACAGAACTTATTGTCCCCTTTTTTAGGATGGAAAGTAAGTTTAAATGACTCCATAATTTTGCTAGCTGTAAACATTTATACACACACATTTTAAAAACACATGGATTGCAGAAACTATGAGTTGAGCCTCAAGAATTTAGTCTTTTGTCTCTTCCAAAATATTTCTTTAAATTGTGTCGCATATTTAAAGATAATTTCCCTGTGTTATGTTAGAGTTCAAATTTTTATAGAACTACTATTGACTGGGTCTATATAAAATTTGTACCAGCTTTGTCTTTTTCTTGTTCCTGCTTGTCATCTGCATTTCACAGCTCTAGTTCATTCAATATAGTAGTTATTGCTTTGGATTAGGCTGTATTAGAGACACAAAGATGAATAAAATAGGAGCTCACAGTTTAGTGAAGAGTAAATAAACAATGAGAAGAAAAACAGACTGAATAAGTGCTATAACCCAAAAACAAAGCTTTATGAAGCAAAAAAGAGGAAGAAAGCATTAAAACTGAGGCTCAGGGAAAGGGCCACAGGAGAAAGTATCATTTTTGGTTTCCTAGGAAGCAAAAAATAATTTGACAGGGACTCACTTTCCTGACAAAGATCCAATTTCCATATCGATTAGGCCTGCAAAAGAGAGATCTGCCCTCACCCATTGGGGAGAATGAGACACAAGCCAGGGAAACTTGGGTTGGATTCAGTTGGCTAAAGAGAGGTTTCCATAAATAAGAAAATTCCAGCACTTAACTCCTAAGCTTTACTTCACTGTTTGACAGAAACTGTAGAGTGAGGACTTTGGGTTACACAGTATAAGTTAGTCTGGAGACTGAGTTCAAACATGTGAGCAAATGATCGATAACTTAATCATGTCTACATAATGGAGCCTCAATACAAACTCAGAACACTTTTTAAATCAACATGTCGAACACTTTAAATTAAAAAAAAATTAACTTAATTTAAAAAACTCTGAACACTGAGGCTCAGGTGAACATCTCTGGTTGGCAATATTGTGCGCATATTGATGCCAGGATGGTAATGCATACAGTGACTCCACAGGAGAGAACAATGGAAGCTTTACATTTGATAGACCCTCCCCCCCACACACACACAAACTTTGGCCTACGGGTCTCTTCCTTTGGCGAATTTTAATCTGTATCTTTTCCTTGTAATAACTCATAACCATGCATATAAGAGCTTTAAATGAGTTCTGCGAGTCCTCCAGGCAAATTATAAACCTCAGGGTGGTTTTCAGCACACCCTGAAGTTATAGTTGGTGTCAGTAGTGAGGGCAATCTTGAGGTCTGTTCTTCTTAATATTACAGTTGGCTGAAACTCCTTACAGCTGTTATCAGAAGTAAAGGTAGTCTTATGTGGAGGCTGTGCCCTCAAATTTTGCAGTCTGACTAACTCTGGGCAAAGATTTACAAAAATCTACCAGTTATTAGCTACAGAATATGTCTCAGCAAAGTTCAAGAATCATTAGTATGCAGATTACTTTTTAGACAACAATGCATGACTTAAAAATAAATAAAAACAAAATAATGACCCCTCATATATTGAGATTTCAAAATCACGTATAGCTTATGGATCAATATAGACATTATATGGAAATTAGAAAATTCTGCAAAGTCAATGATAATAAAAATACTACCTAAACTTGTAGATGTAACTGAAGTAGCTTTTAGAGAAAAATTTAAACACATTAGGGAAAAAAAAGCTTAAAAATTAATAACACCCAACTTAGGAGTTTTGAAAAAGAATACCAGAATTATTCTTAAAAAATGTAGGAAGAAGGAAATAATAAAGGTAGACAAAGAAACTAATAAAAAGAAAAAAACTCAACAGATTATATTATGTAGTTTCAACTAACATAGTCTTTTAAATGGAAACGTAACAAAAATATTTACTGCAAAGAAACTATGGATTGAAGAAGATATTAATAATGTAAACACAAGTGGATAACAACAAAATTGAAGAGCTGAGATTTCTCACACTTCCTAGTACATGCTTTACAGGAGAAACTTAAGTCTTCTTTAAACAAGCTAACAAACTTGAGCTATGAGAGGATCATTTTGTAAATGAACCTATGAAAATGTTTTCACCGTCCCACAGTTTTAGTTGCTAAAATTACAACAGTTTAAGGATACCTTCTAAGAACTCTCATGGTTGCATTTTTGAAAACATGAAAAAATATTTTACTAACCTATTTTTTAAGTCTTCTAAATGAAGAGTTTTAGTGAGTTCTGTATCTATGTATTAAATAGGGTGTTTTTTTTTGGGGGGGGGCGGGAATGCAATACCTTGCTATTGGTTCGCAGAACAACTCAGACATCAGAAAAGATGGAAACCCACTAGCCAAACATTTGTGTAATTGATGGACATGACAGAAAATGATTAGCAAAAGGAGTCAATGATGCATTTTTTCCCATTTGATCTAAAAATCTTGTCAAGTTATCTTTTCAGCTGTGCCATACAATAAAAACTGAGTACTGAGACATGTAAATCAGTGAAATAGAATTGAGAGTCCCAAAATGAAATCACACTTTTATGGTCAGTTGATTTTTGACAAGAGTGCCATGACAATTCAACAGGAGCAAAAATAGTATTTTCAACAAATGTGGTAAGACAACTGGCTATCCACATTCAAAGAATGAAGTTGAATCCCTACCACACATCACATACAAAAATTAAGTCAACATGGATCAAAGACCTAAATGAAAGAGCTAAAACTATAAAACTCTTAAAAATAAACATAGTTATAAAGCTTCATGACCTTGGATTAGGCAAGGATTTTTTAGATATGACACCCAAATCACAAGCAACCAAAGAAAAATAATAGATCAATTGACTTCCCCAAATAAAATCTTCTGTGCTGCAAAGTCCACTATCAGTAGGATAAAAATAAATATTTGTAAATCATGTATCTAATAAGGGTATAATGCCCTACATATACAAAGAACTCTTATTACTCAACAATAAGTTATATAATTCAATTTAAAAAGGAACAAATCATTTAAATAGATATTTTTCCAAAGAAAATATGCAAATGACCAATAAGCACATGAAAAGGTGCTCAATAACATTAGTGATTAGGGAAATGTAAATCAAAACTACAATGAGATATCACTCATACACGCTAAGATGGCCATAATAAAATGATGGAGAATAATAAGTGTTGGTGCGGGTATGGAGAATTTGGAACTCTCATATCAGTACTGGTTGTATTTTAAAATGGTGTAGCCACTTTGCATACAGCCTGGAATTTTCTCAAATGGTTAAACAAAGTTAGACCTGGCAATTCCACTCTTAAGTATATACCTAAGAGAACTGAAAACAAATATCCACAACAAAAGCTTATACACAAATCTTTATAGCAGTAGTGCTGATAATAGCCAAAAAGTGGAAACAGCCCAAATGTTCATCAGCTGATAAGGACGTAAAGAAAAGGTGGTATGTCCATACAATAGGACAGGGGCCCCCAATCCCTGGGTCACAGACTGGTCTGTGGCTTGTTAGAAACCAGGCCGCACAGTAAGAGGTGAGCAGTGGGCGAGCAAATGAAACTTCATCTGTATTTGCAGCCACTCCCCAGTGCTAGCATTACCACTTCAGCTGCACCTCAAATCATCAGGCATTAGATTCTCATAGGAACACCGATCCCTGGTGTCAAAAATGTTGGGGACCACTGCAATAGAATATTATTTGGCCGTCAAAAGGAATGAAATACCGATACCTGCTACAACATGGATGAATCTTGAAAGCATTATGCTAAGTGAAAGAAGCCAGTCACAGAAGGTCACATATTATACTATTCTATCTATGTGAAATGTCCAGAATAGGCCACTCCATAAAGACAGAAAACAGACTAGCGGTTGCCAGAGGTTAGAGGAAGAAGGAAACGGAGAGTAACTACTTGTAAGTATGAGGTTTCTTTTGGAGGTGATGAAAATATTCTTAAATGAGATAGTGGTAATGATTGCACAACTTTGTGAATATACTAAGAAACACTGAACTGTATACTTTAAAGGGGTGAATTTTATGGTATGTAAAGTATATACCTCAATTTTAAAAAGATTAAAAGAAGACAAGTATTGTAACAAACTGAACTAGTCCAACAGGCAAATGACACTGTATTGCAGTGTCACAGAGTCACAAATAATTTTTTTAAAAGAAAAAAGTATATTTAATCATATTGTTCTCATTAGCAAAGGTTTTTATACTATTACTAAATAAAATTAGTAGTTTTTATACTATTACTAAATAAAACGTAATTCAAAAGTACTTTTAAGATAATCAAACCTTTATTTTATCCTTTAAAATTTAATTCTGGATTGTTTTATATTGTTCATAAGCTATGAATGCAGCAGTACAGGGATATAATTTCTAAATACATAAATATACATATATTTGAGATCAATGCACAAGGGTTATTATTGATGGGACACAATCAACAAAGGTTAGAGACCACTGTTTCATGTCTTATTAGATGACAGTCCGGGGAAAAAAACTCAGGGAAATTGACATAAAAAAATCAGCAAGAGGTACTGACATATCAAATTCTAGTTTATATTAAGAATACTGAGGTCATTTGTGTATATGATTAAAATAAAAACAAATCTCAGGGTCTCTACTAGAAAGTTGTCTGAAGTTATATACATGATTTATGAACTTTAATTGAAATCCTTCATCATGTGACAGCAACTTGGTGCTAAGCAAATTTCCATTTTGTGTTGCTCCACAGAAGAGGGTCACACCTTTTATGCTGTGTACCAAAAATACATCCTTCAAGAATAATAACGTTACGGTTCTGTCTTAAGTCATGTCCCTGACTGCCAGCCAAGCACTGGCATGCTTTGCCAGTTCAGCTGGTGCCATAGACGTTGTCTAGCCCAGCATCTAATTTCTTTTCCCAGCTTACCCTGGAAAAAGACAGTGGTGTCCCTGTAGTCTGTGATCTGTCTCTTCAGATGTTTGCCTGACCTCATTATTCAGAACACTCTATAAACGTAGTCTGCTACACAGCACTGAGTTTGTGGAGAAGGATACTCCCTTGAAAGTGACAAAGCAAAATAGAACGATCTGTCTAGCCAGGCTTGGAAATACAGTTGCTAGGTTGTTACTGCTTTAAAAAAAAAAAAAAAAAAAAAAAAAAAACACAACATGAGCAATGTTCTGGCCCCAACCGTCTGTTCCCAAAACCCTGCTGTGAACACTTTTATAGAAGACCCAAAAGCTGAGAGGAAAGCCTGCCGCTTTACTGGCATATCTGCCTACTAGCTGTTCTTCAGGAAGTGCTTTATACTTTATAAGTGGTCACAAAGCTCAGAGGCAACACCTGCCTCCCACAGTGCCAGCTAGTTGGCCTATTGATCAAATGTCATTCCTTTCAGCAGGGTGACACTGTAGGAAGAACACCTAGATTATTGTGTTTGATTTTCTGGTCTTCTACTTACTGGCCTTGGGGGTGTCACTTGACTTCTCTGACCCTTGATATTCTCTTCTATAAAATGGAGATAATGATAAGTATTGCATAGGGCTGTTGTGAGGCTGAAATAAGAAACCTAAAATAGCACAGAATCTGGCACACAGCAGGTACTCAGTGAATGTTAGATTTCTCTTTTGCAAGCCAGGGATATAGGATCTGAGTGGTTTCTCTTTATTATCCTACAAGTACTATAGGTGACACTGTTGCTGCTTAACAGGCAAATGGCCATACACCCTTAATTTTGGTAGGAAACTCTGATTTTCTTTGGATTATGTTTGGGCTTTGATACTCCTGAAGGCAGAGCCTGACACAAGATTAGTGTGCAGGTGTTTATTTGGAAAGTGAGCCAAGGATTAGGAAAGAGGGTTTGGGGAGAGTGAGAGAAGAAAGAAAATCTAATTGAAGCATACATTATCAAGATCACTGCTGTGGGCAGTGGAGCTGGAGTCTCCCACCTTCTAAAAGGTGTGCAGAATGCCCCTTGAAGAATGGGATGCAAAAGCATTTCTCCATTGGTTCTGTCCTGCACTGGGTAAAGAGTGGGGTGTTAGCCTCCCCACCTTTCCAAGCCACCCTTGTCCACCAACTCATTGAACACACCAACTAGTGCCTGCAGTTTTGGAGAAGCCTAGGAGAGAAAGCAAGGTTGTATGTCTTAAGCAAGAGGCTGTCAAGGAGAATTGAGTCAAGGTCTATGTGGAACTGCCCATCCCAGCCAGGACTGGCTAGATAATTTGTAGGGCCCAGTGCAAAATGAAAAGGCAGGGTTTTTTGTTTAAAAAAAAAAGTGTGTGTGAGTGTGTGTGTGTGTGTATACACACACACACACACACACACACACACACATATATAAATTTCAAGAGAGCAACAGAAGAGCATTAAACCAAACATACAGCCCTTCTAAATGAGAAGCCCTATACAACTACACAGGTCTCATGCCCCACGAAGTCAGCCCTGACCCCAGCTAGAATTAGAGACAAGGTCAAAGCAATGTGAGTGGGGCACCATGGACATCAGATACAAGTGGCAATGTGCACAACCTGAAAGATTGAACTAAAATTGGTCTAAGCCCATTATGGTGATTGCATTCCTTCTACAGCGATTGGCTTAAGGATGGCCAATAAGATGTAAGGGCGTTGGGCAGAAGGAGACAAGCAAAACTGTTTTTGCTCTTTCCTCTTCCCTTTCTCCTAGAGATTCTGTATTGTGAGGGTATAATGCTGGGAGCTGCAGCAGCCATCTTGTAGCTATGAGGAGACACTGCTGCCATACTGAGGACTTTGGCGAGATTTTGGGCTTACCCTGGGACCACTACTTTGGGACTTCCTGCTCAGTAACAATAAATGTCCTATGGGTAAAGTCACCAGCAGCCAGAAGCATTCCTAACTTACAGAACTCCTATGGACGTATCTTCTCTTTGGCCCCACATTTCCCAAGTTCTTTGAAGCAGAGCAAAAGCCGCTATCTATAGGCTATGCTTTGATCAGGCCAGGGTAGAAAAAGAATTAAAGAAATGAGTGGTTATTTGCCATTAACTAAGTAGAGAAAAACTACCTCTGTTTTACCTTCCCTTTCTGCATAATTTGCATTCTTTGCCTCTGGTTACTTTCCGACTTTTACTCACTGGGAGGGGTGGTAAGAAGAGAAACAACAGTTGGTTCCCTCATGCCCACACCAGTGGAGACTTAAGCAATATCAGATCTTCCTTTTTAGGATGAAGTAGCTTAAAATTTGTAGAGGACATTGTTATAACTGTCTGCCCTGATTCTCCTCATCTGTTAGTATATTCCTTTTATTTGGAGAACTATCCGGCCTCTTTGATTGCAATCTTGGTGAGACTTTAGAGTCAAGGTGCCTGGCCCTACTTTGACAAAGGTCTGGGCACCTAACCCAGAGGCCAATTGGACTCTCTATCGAGAAAATTTGAATCCCTGAATGGATTAATTCTTGAAGTTTAGATTCTGGGTGGTTCACGGTTCCTGTCCTTGCTGAAGCTCATCCTTAGATTCTGTGAGCTATTCCATATTCCTCATATACATACATACATACATACATACATACATACATACATACATACATTATTAGCTACAATTTCTACTGCATGCCACTGAAGAATCAAAGAACCCAAACTTCAAACCTAAAATTTAAATGAAATGGAAGCCCCAAATACATCATCATTATTCGGCTGCTTATAAATGAACTCTTTTACTTTTGTGCATTCTCTCACATTAATTCAGGGCCTACGTAGTAACCCAGTTGCAAAACTGGTCCCAATTGTCCTCCCTTCTGGGTGTCCATGCACTTTGCAATGTGACTTTGTAGCTCCTCCCATCAAGAGATAGCCTATTTTCCAATTCCCTTGAATACGAGTTGGCCTTGTGATTTGGTCTAGACATCAGAAAGGGGTGAGAGTAATGATGCATCTGTTCTAAGCCTAGGCCTCAAGAGGTTTGCCTGCTTCTAGTCTGTCTCCTGGAACCCTGTGACTGCCATGTGAACCAGCCCAGGCTAACTTGCTGAACGAGAGACCCCATGGAGCAGAGCTGATTCATTCCAGCCAGGTCCATCCTAGACCAGCGTGCTGCTGAAAACCAAAGCTATGAATATACCCAGCCAAAAATCAGGACAGCTGCCTACAAATGTACCATAGCTGACTGCAAATATATGAGTGAGTCCAGACACAACTTGAAGAACCATTCAGATAATTAATAGACTCTTGAGCAATAATAAATGGTCATTGTTTTAAACCCACTGAATTTTGGATAGTTTGTTATACAACCATAGCTGATTGATATAGCCTATAAAATATAAGGCACTGGACTAGTAGTCAACCAATTATTATTATGTGCTTAATAACAGTCTAACACTATGCTCATACATGATTGCTTACTGAGATTCTCATGGTGATCCCATAGGTTCCTTATTTATTTTAAAAATAATGTTGCCCCTCTCTACCTGTATATTTTAGAGAGGAAA
Organism: Eidolon dupreanum; assembly: GCA_028627145.1. Taxonomy (NCBI): domain Eukaryota; kingdom Metazoa; phylum Chordata; class Mammalia; order Chiroptera; family Pteropodidae; genus Eidolon; species Eidolon dupreanum. Next base: position 26,354,697 of record CM053506.1, read on the forward strand.
AGCTTCATATAACTATACTGTATAAATGGTAATTGGGAAATTTATACTAGAATGTTTGTTTTTTTACTGGCATTAGCTTGGTCTATCATATTTCCAAAATCAGACGGAGACTGTTTTAAGCAATGTGTTGTGAGAAGTTACTGTGGACTTTGGGCAGAGAATGTTCCTACCATCTCTCTCCCTTTTTCCTCTAGTACGGTGTCTGGTGCATATTTGAAAAACTGAATCGAATGATTAAATCTGCCAAGGCAAAACTGGTGGTTGTAGTCAAGACTGGTATAACCTCAGGTTTGTAAGCCAAACCACAAAACGACCCTAACCCGACATACTCAGAAAGCCTGAGTCAGTTCTATGACCACTTTTGGAAAATTCTGAAACTGACTAACCATTTAGAGCTAATGTGTAACAAAGAGATCTGTGATGTTTCAATGAAGCAATTCATTTCACCAACTAGAAGGAGAGATTGGGGTACGATTTTCTCAGGCTTCAAATTTAACTTTTGAAAGATGCATTCTAACCCTGAATATAAGGACAGGGGATGGTTTGGCATAGTGGTTTCCTTAAGTAGATGAAAAACATAAATATACTTAACATATATCCATCATTTCTACTGCACAAAAATTTTTCTGACGAAATATCATTAGTAATTTAATTTTTTAAAATTGTATTAAATTTATTGGGGTTACATTGGTTAATAAAATTACATAGGTTTCAAGTGTACAATTCTATAATATGTCATCTGTATTTTGCATTGTTTGTTTACATTGCATTTTTGGTTCCAACAGAATCTAGAAGATGTTTTTTCTGACACATTGGCAAAAAGGTTTCTTTCAACCACAGTGAAAATCTACTCGTAAGACAGGTTTTCCAGTGAACAAATATATTTTGATAGTGGCTCTGGTTATAACGCAAAACAAGCTCTGGGCTTCCTAATAAATTTATTTTCTCTGCCACAATGTAGTGACAGAACAATTCTTCCTAAAGACCCACAAGAAAACAAAAACAAAAATTACTTAAGGATGTCATTAAACACCGCCAATTTATTGTTAGCAAAATGTATTCCTCTTTTAGATACAGAAATTAAGTTACTTGAATAGCACATAATCTAAGAAGTTCCTGGCAGAGTAAACAGTGGTTTTCCATCTTGTCCATGGTATTTCCAATTTGTCAGACAAAATTTTGATTTATCAATGACTATTTCAAAATGTCCTTTCTCTGAAAGAAGTAACAAACCAAACTATATCGAAAACAAACTTCATAGTGTAAAATACCCTTTGGGGGCATAAGGAGAAATGGGAAATATAATTAGCAATGATGAAATTATCAAAAAGCAACTGTTTATTTTATTTTTGTGAAATTGGCCTGTAATAGGATGCTTCCACATTAGCAGGCCTAAATATGCACTATGCCTAATTAGAACTTGTTGTTTCATATTTTGTTTTGTTTCATATTTAGCAACAATAAGACAAACTTGAGGTTTTGGAATGTAGCCCCAAGAAACTCAAATTACTTAACGCTCCCAGAACTCAGGTTTCAAACTAGAATAATTAAGCAGGGGTGCGGGGGAGGAGAAGCTAAATCTCTTCCTAATCCAAATTACAACATTAGTTGATTATTGATCTCAGATTTTAAACGTTAAAGACAGAGTTTATTCTCACCTTTTGTAACTAGTTTTGTGTTGCTGTTTAAACTTCAGATTGTAAACTTGTGGGTACTAAGAGTCCTGGCCATTGTGATTTTGTATGTTGTTGTCTTATTCTGGCTCGTCATAGTAGTTTTTCTACTTTTCATCCTAACAAGCAGTCCTTGTTTTATTTGTCCTTAGGCTTTTTCGCAAGCTTTGCTGAGGTGAAAAAATAAATAACTTCTTATTTCTTCTGGAGGAATAAAATTTCTTAAAACTATTTCTAAGTGGGTCAAATGCATTTTAGAAACCTCTTTATTTCATCTCCATGTGCTATCCTTTCAGAGGACAGGAAATAAGAAGAGAGAGAGATGAGGAGAGTGTTCTCAGTTCTCCCTTTCTGAGAAGCTTCTAGCTGTTGGGACATTTATCTCAATTTAATCCACTTATAAATAAACTTTTATTGTTCAGTACCTATAAATACTGGGGTAAATGGTGAGATTCCCAAACAAGGATTTTCTCAAAATCCTCAAAGAAATAAAATTAAGTGGGAATAAAAGCCACAAAACAAGAAAATTTTGAAACTAGAACTTGCAAGAACTAGTATCAACTAGAAATGTAAAAATAAAAAATACGGTTATTGAAATTAAAAAAAAGTAACAGATGAGCTTCACAGCAGCTTCTTTACTGCTAAAGAGTGAATGAGTAAACTGGAAGGTCAGACAAAATTTATCTACCAGAACACAGCTCACAGAGATAGAGAGAGTAAAAATATAGGAAACTTCAAAGAGGACACATCCAGACTGTTCAGTATATATATTTAATAGAGTGTCAGAAGCAGAGAATCAAAGGAATGTGAAGAAATAAGATTGAGGCAATACTAGCAAGAACATCCAAAACTGAAGGGGAAAAAAATGAGTCCTTGAATGGAAAATTTCCACTAAGTATATAGCAGAATAAATTGAGGATACACTTTTAGATATATCAGGTAAAATTCCACAGCATCAGAGATAAGGAGAACATTCTAAAAGCTATCAGAGGGATGGACTGCTAAAAACTATCAGAGGGAAAAGACATAATATGCACAAGGAATGAGAATGAGATTATTAGCAACACTAGAGGCCAGAAGTCAATGTCCCAAAGAGAAGTAATTTTGGACCCAGAATTCCATATCTTGACAAATTATCATCGAATTATAAATACAAAATAAACACATATTCAGATATACAAATACTTAGAAAGTTTATTATCCAAAGATTCTCTCTGAAAGAACTACACTTAGATATACGCCAGCAAGAAAAAGGGTGAATCTAAAGGAAGGATGCAAAAGTCACAGTTAGCAAATAAATTATTAAAAATATGGTGCTAAATTAAAATGAATAATGTTTTAAAAATTATGTGTTTAGAAACGAGCTGGAGCCAAATTTTCGGAGTAGTAATATGGGAATTGGGAGGAAGAGGGTGGAGAGAAGTAAATGTAAACTAAGCGTCTTACCTTTCATGTCTGGAGAATAGCAAGACTGATTACATTTAGACTTTATTGAAAGTCTAAATTTAATTACGTGTTTAAGTGTTTAAAAGTAACCATTTATACACATATATGCACACACATATATAAAACAGTAGACAGGGAAATGTGGGAAAAAGAAAATGCAGTCAATACAATAAAAGGTAGGACTAGAAAAGAAGTCCTCACTTCACTTCATTTTCATGCTGAATTAAATGCTCACGTATTTCTATAATATGTCAAAATTTATTTTTGAAAACTAGGATATAAATAATGAAAATGAAAAACAACAACAACAAAACAACCATTCACTGCCTTCCTAGATCCCTCATCCCCCCGACTTTTCAACATCCCAACTTTGCCATTTCTCTGCCCTGCGTAGAGATGCTGCCTATTTTCCGTGTCAGTGTCTGGGCCACAAGTTATTTAATGAGGGGGGAAAAAAATCGCAAAATAAATCAACTGCTTCCACTCCAAATTCATACAATTTGACCTTCTTGGTCTTGTTTCCTACTAGTTTCACAAGAGCATAAATGTGTGAAATCTGTGGGCTTTGGTTTCACAAGTTGCTTAACATCTGTGAACCTTAGATTTAGAGCAATAGAATGATGTAGTTCTTGGCCCTTCCCAAGAATGCAGAGCCCTCAGTATCCCACAATTAATTTGGCCTGTCAGGACTTTTACAGCTCCAGTCACTTGTCTGTTAGGTGTATTAGTTATCTATTGCTACATAACCCATGATCCCAAAACCTTAGCAACTTAAAATGAAAATCTTTTCTCATAACTTCTGTGTGTCAGGAATCTGCATGCTTTTGGCTCAGGGTCTCTCACAGGTTTTCTGGAAACTGCAGTTACCTTAATGCTCAACTAAGGAAGTTCTATTTCTATGCTCACTTGCTTAAAAACAAGCTTCAGGTTCTTGTTGGCTGTTGGCTGGAGATGATATTATTTCCTTGCCACCTGGGCCTTTCCACAGGCTGCACACAATATGGTAGCTGGCTTCTCCCAGAGTGAAAAATCCTAGAGGGGGAAAAGGAGGGGGGAGGCAGGGAGGGAGAGAGAGAAAAGAAGAGAGAGAGAGAGAGAGAGAGAGAGAGAGAGAGAGAGAGAGAGAGAGACTCAGAAATGACATCCCATTATTTTTTTAGAGGCAAGTCACTAGGTCTAGCACACACTCAAGGGGAAATGATCACACAAAGGCATGAAAACCAGGAGTATGCTGGGGTGTACCCCAACAAGGCTCTTCATTACTGAAACATCATTGAACAAACCGGTGCCATCTTTGGGGCTGCCTAACAAGCCAGGCAAACCTAAACTTGTCTGGGGAAAGGTAGCAGAAAAAAAAGCCAGCAAACAGACTCTTCCCTAAAACCTCATGTCCCCCTGAAAATAATGACCAGAACATACAGGGGTGCCAGGATATGGATATAAATGTGGATGCTTCCAAGTTAAAAACTGAAGTTCCAACCTAACAAGATGAGTGAGGTAAATAACCAGCAGGGAAGGGAATGTTCAAGGCAGTTGTCCTGAAGGCAGATCAACTGTAGACTTTCAGGTTAGATGAAACTAATGACGGAAGAGAGCTAAGGGGTGCCAGGAAGACTCACTGTGTTCATCCACACTTTTCCTGAGTTCGGTGAGCATATTTATGACTATTACTTTGAACTTTTTATCAGGTATATTACTTATCTCCATTTCATTAATGTCATTTTTTCTGGGGGTTTATCATGTTCTTTCCTTTAGAGTACATTCTTCTATTTCCTTTCTGTGTTTGGTCCTTTTTATTAGCTAAAACAGCCACCTCGCCCAATCTTAAAGGAGTGGCTTTGCTAATGCACTGAGCCTTATCGTTCAACCTAGCCCCAGATCTTTGCTGTTCCCGGCACCTTTGCAGCTGTCTGAGTAGCCTGATTCATTCTTGACAGGTCCTAGTTGCTGAGGTGTTACCAAGCCCTAGCAGTGTTCCAAAGGGTGGCATATCAGTTAGCATCTAGTGATTGCATGCCAAGCTGATTGGAAGCCAGACCCTTAGACAGCAGCTTTTAAAGTAGGCAAATATATACAGTCCTGTGGAACCACGGTGACTCCTGCTGGCCACCAGACCTGGCAATTTGGAAGTGTCCCTTTGGGGATGGTTGCAAAAAACGGGCTCCAGATGAGTGTATACGCTCGTTTCTGGAAGAAACCAGTGAGCTGTAGTGAGGCCCAGGGAGAATGCAAAGATGGCACTCCCCACCTACATTTCATGAGAGCTCCTCTGTAGCCTCTAGACAGGTGGTAAACCTGAAGTCTGCCTCTCAGGCTGAGGCTCCCTGACAAGTAAATGGGCCTTTTTCATAGACAGAGTTGTGGGTATATTTTACTTGGCTGTCTGAGCTGTGCCCTGGGTGTGGAAGCCTACCAAGAACTGTCTCTCTCATTGTTTCAGTCTTGTGGAGACCAGAAACACAGTCCCCTCAGCCACCAGAGCCAGATGCTCAAGGGTGTCCTTGTGCAGACTGCACATGACCATTGGCTTCAGCCAGGCCATAGGCAAGTCTGGGGACCAGGGAAAGCCTTCCAGTTTTAGTGGAGCCACTTGGCAGTTGGGACCAAGGTAAGCCTGCCCGCTTCAGCCTCTCCCATTTTCCATGAGATGAGGACTAGGTAATACTAGGGCCTCCAGAATTCTACAAACTAGTTGACAATGCCAATAGTCATTCTGACTAGTTCTCTTTTCTATTGTCATCCTAAGAAATGTACGACCTGTAGAGAATTTTCCTAAGAGTTTGTTTGAGTCAGATTGACTCAAACAAGATCTCAAATGCTCTGAGAGTGAGCTTCACAATTTTTGTACATTTGGAATTAAGAAGGGATCCTGAGGAAGACAGGGAAAGCTCTGAGATTGGATTAGAGGGTAGTTAACAAGACTGTGATCCCTCAAGGGTGGTTTCGCCTCAGAGAGGTCTGGAAAAGAGGGTGACTTCTGGCTTTTCAAAGGCGTGTTAACCTAGATGCACAAGAACAATGGACAGCCTTACTTAAGGCAAAGATAACCTTTTATAGGTCTGGGATGTGACTGCCCACCATAGCAGGACCTGCCCAGTTAGGAATTTATGATCAGTGCCCTGTGTGCTTACTTTCCATCACTAAACTTGTCAGATTTATGACAGAGCCCTTTTCTTGTTCACACTATCCTATGATATTATCACACTCATAATAATATGAAGCTGGTACTTCAAGTTGGATTTAAAGCTTTTTGGTCATCTGCAGAGAAGACTATGAGATGTAAGAAATTGATTAGATGAAACTGGTTTAGATTAAACTTTTGACCTTCTCAAATATACTTTATTTGTCTGATCATTTCTAACATGGGTAAGATTCATGATTTTGAACTGGATCCCATAAATATTCAGTTCATTTGAATCCTGAAGCCATTAATATTAACCAATTGTTACGAAGCAACTTTTCCAGAAAAAATTAGTATAGATCCAGATTGGTAATGCACTTGATGATTCAATTATATTGATCTCTGAATAGCTACCTCTCCACACATCTTCTCAGTTAAATTGTATGAAAGTTCCATTAATTTCTCCTTATCACTAAATAACTAATTAGTCTTCAAGAACCATTCTGAGCCCCATTCAGCTGCTCTGTACTAAGGAATTTTGAACTAAGCTGTCCTCTCTTGTCTTCTATGAAATAATGAGAAGAAATTCTCTGACATTCAACTTTGAGGATGTAAAATTAGAGCAAAAATGAAACATAGGATATACCACTTAGACAGTTTTTCATATCCAGTTTGATATGAGACAATAGCTCAGGGACAACTAAATAACCATAAAATAAGTCAGCCTCAGAGAACCTATCTTCTAGGTCTAACAGCCACAAGGTTCCCAAGCAGAGAATTCCCTAAACTGTTTTATTTATATAGGAAAACACTTCCAGTCACATTGCTTTCCTGCTGCACTCACCAGCAAGAATTATCTCTTGGCCATTTAGAGGATGAAAACTAATACCTGCATGATCACTTTTTCTCTGCTTATAGAGAACTTAGAGGCTTTTAAACATTCCGCCGTCAGCATTCATCTCAAGGTGGTGTGACTACTAGTGTCTTTCTCCTATTAGATTTTTTGGACCTTTTGGCCAGAGTCTTTGTGTTAGTGATGTTTTAGTTTCAGTGCTTAGTTTGGGGCTGGCCCCCAGTGATTGCCCAGTAAACACAGGATTTTCCCTAAGTACACCCCATGCATTCCAGGGTCCTTACCTCTCTCAATACCTCAAATGCCCCCCTCATTCCCCCTGTACCTACTTACATGTCCAATTTGGACCCTCTCTTCAAGGCCCAACTCCAGTCTCACTTTTTTTTCCAGGAAGACTTAACTGCTCCACCCCTTAGTGATAACCTTCTTTTTTGGTGTCTGTCACCACTTATCTCTTGCTTTATTATTTTCTTTATCAAGGGCTATAATTAGGCTATGTGGCAGCTTTGGGCAGATTGGAAAAAAGTGCTCTCTTTGGGGAGATGCACCCTGAGGTGCACTAGGGCACATGGCTTTGGGGGCAGAAAACAGATTAATCTCAGCCCTTATTCATTCTGGTAGCTTTGTGTCCTCGCGCAGTGAACCACGTGAAGAGCCACATGAGGCAGCCCTGATACAGACCCTCCTTCATGAACCAGACCATACCCAGGGCAGAGACTTTGTTTGACACCCTCCCCCAACCTTTTAAGTTTGCTTTGTTTTGTTTTAAGCTTCTTTTTACATTCTGAGCCATTTATCTACCACATTCTCCACTACGTGATAAATGTAGTTGTAGCTGCTGGTTATTATACTGATTTGCTGATTCTTGATAGTTACTGGGTTTCTATTAATTAGGATAGTTAAATGAAATATTGACATTATTTCCCAAACAGACACAAAATTATTGTGAAGCAAGTATGCCTAATTGCTTTTAATTATGTAATTCACATAACAGAATTCATACCTTTAAAGTGTACAATTCTATGGTTTTTAGAATATTCATAGAGTTATGGACCCATTATCACCATAAAACTTTAGACTATTTTCTACCCTAAAAGAAACCTCATACCCATTAATATTCACTCTCCTTTCTCTTCCCCTTCTAGCCTCTGGCAACCACGAATCTTTCTGAATTTTTCTCTATGGATGTGTCTTCTGGATATTTCATATAAGTACAATCATACAGTTAATGTGTAATCTTTTGTGACTGGCCCCTTTCACTTAGTATAGTGATTTCAAGATTAATAAACATTGTAGCATACTTAAGTACTTCATTTCTTTTGAGGCTAAATAGTAGTCCATTGTATGAATGTAGTACATTTTGTCTATTTACCAGCTGATAGATATTAGGGCTGTTTCTACCTTTTGGCCATAATGAAAATGCTGCTACGAACATTTATGTACAAGTTTTATGTAGACACGTTTCCAATTCTTTTAGGTATATACCTAGGAGTGGAATTGCTGGGTCACAGGTTAATTCTATGTTTATTTTTTTTTGAGGAATTTCCAAACTGTTTTCCAAAGTGACTGCACAATTTTACAATCTAATCAGCAATAAAGGTTCTGATTGCTGTACATCTTCACCTAAGCTTACTGTCGTCTTTTTAATTATAGCCACCTTAGTGTTTGTAAAGTGGCATTTATTTCATTGTGGTTTTCATTTGCATTTCCCAAATGACTAGTGCTGTTGAGCATCTTTTCATGAACAAACAGACTGAAGGTGGTACAAGGATGCAGCGAGGCCTCAGAAACAACTAGAGCCAGGATCACAAATGCACCCAAGACTCCCTCCCTCTCTCTCTTCCCATCACTTGCTCTCCTTCTCTCTGCAGGCAAGTGAGTTTTATAACTCCTGATTTGAATTATTTCGATCACTAGTCATTAATTGTCTCTGAGGAAGCATATATCAAGTAACTAAATCATAGTTTCCATTCATGTGGCCTTGCTGACCTACAAGGTGATAGGATATGAATGGGGATTTGTTTCACAGCTGAACAAAACAAAAATCTTGTCCATAGGCACTTACAGTTTATGGTCATTTTACTTTCAGCCTCTTGCATGACATCTAGGGAGACTATAAAGACAATGTAAATTCTCTTTGCAAATCCAGAAGTGTCTGTATTAATTCTCCTGGTCTCCTTCTCTCAAAGTAGGCAACTCTTAATTAGTTTTAACTACATACTCCTAAAGGATTACATTTATGCTATTCTGTAGTTTCTTAACCAATTGTCATCAAAAATGTTTTTAGCTTGAAGTACTCAAAACAATGCTGATTTCAATCTAAGACCATCTGGTTATTATCTTACTCTGGTTGCAAATTTATAATTTAACTCTTGTACATTAATCAACCCAAGTGAAGGGTAGCACTCTGTGATATTTCAGCTCAGCTCCTTAAGGCCCAAGAGGCCAATGTATTGGGCTGTTTTATCCAAAGACTGTCTGAGGTGGAAATTGTGTTATACCACCCAGATCCCCCTTCAGGAGTGAAGGGTTCATCCCCTTAGCTGCTGGGAGTGCTGTTGGAAGACGGTCTTCAGCTGTCAACACTATTTAAACTGCCTCACCCAGGTCATACCTCCTTCAAAGCATGACAACATTGAAAGAACGATCATTTGAGGATATAAAACTTTGGCCCCCTTGACCCAAAGTGGGATATCTAAAAGGGCCATCCCAGCCTTAGAGCTCCTTGTGGGGCTGCCTGAGGACTTCATTGGCATTATGTCTCAGTTCAACCTCTGCCTAATCCTGCTTCCTGCCTGTCCCTTCCACAGGTGTGGATCTCAAGCACTCCCTAGTCACCCCCTGTACCCTAATCTCCATCTCAGAGTCAGCTTTGCAGGAGCACAGACTGTAAACTACTATGAAGAGGATGATTATGGAATGAGGATGGTATTTCAGAGAGGAATGGAAGAAGCCAGGATAGCTGTAGTGAAGGGCTCCTACTAGGGAATAGAAGAAATTAGAAAGTGTGAAATGTTTAAACATTCAGCAGACAAGTTTCCATTGATTCTCAACCACAACTTCCAGAGGGCAGAAATACTACTTCCTGTTGAAATACTCATGAACACAAAGAGAAGAGATGGAAAAGTTATAGTGGCATTAGAAACTAGAAATGCTGCTCGGCCATCTCCCAGATGTCAGGAAAGTCTGTGTATCAAAGCCTGGAAAGAGAAGTCCAGACACAAAACAGATATGCTTTAAGTGGGGAAAGGTGGGGAGGGTAAATATGGGCAGAACTACAGACTGCTAGAGGTTATTCTCCTTGGGGTGCTCAATGTTGAAGACCAGAAACCATATCTCAGAAGAACTAGGGCTCTATCCCTTAGAATGCACAGATTCAGAATAAAAACAAATAGCAAGCTAACAAAGATGGGCTAAGTGGTTAGCATATCCAGTCTTCCAGTTTAAGAAGCAAATGGAAGATTCTAACACTGACCATTTCCCATGATTATAAACACTCATCAGAACTGAATAGAGCTCTCCCTTTTTAAGGATAATCAATATTTTAAAAAGTGTGTGTGTGTGGGGGGGAGGGTGGGGTAATCTAGCACTTGTTTTCAGAAGAACGTGAGTTTGGAAAATAGTTCTACTGGAAACCTGATTAATTTTAGAAAACATCAGATTTGCCCTCTCAATAAGATTTAAAAAGATATGGCTCTTATGCAATAAAAAAATGAAATATGGACCAGACAACAGATAAGAAAGGAGCTTGTTGAGGTGGAATTGGAAATCAAAAGCAATAGGAGAGAATAGGACTATTGAAAACAAGTTACAATCACAGAATTAGTCACACGTTGACAGGAAAGGAAATGAAGCAGTCATTTTGGAGAATAAGCTTAAGAGGAAGAAAGCATAGGAAAAAAAAAAAAAACAGAGAGAACCTATTTTCTTCTGAATTGCTTGTTTTTCTTCTGTTTGTTTGCTCATTGTTTTCACCTCTGCTTTCTACTTAAAAGATCTCTTACTGGCTAGAAATTCAGGATCCATTCTCAGTGTGCTCGGTCTCCTTATTGATTTTATAATGATTAATCGAGCTTTACCTTATGGTGTTTGTTTTCCTCACCAACCACAATGTAAATTTTGTGAATGACTCATCAGCAGTGTTACCCTCCTAAATATCTATAATTTTAACTTTGTGGCATTTGAGACCCTGGGGACAGCGTTTCTGAGAGGAGGGCATGTGTGTGTGTGAGGGGGTAATGGAACGAACAATTACTCAAGGGAAAAAAAAGAAAAACTGAGAGGTGAAAATGTAATAAATATGTAGGGCAGAGACTAAAGATTCAACAACAACAAAAAAATAAGTTTTATACTTAAGACACAAGGCAGAATAAACAAGCAATAAATTAACAATAGGAGAAAAATTTCCTGATGTGAAGATGTACAACAGTGCATGGAATTCATGAGCCTGTCATATACCCACTAATAAAAAATAATAATAATAAAATTAACACCTAGACATAGCCTATTAATTGTTTTATTTAATTTTTCTTTTTAGAAATGTTCTGCATGCAGGAGAAACAGCTGACTTACAAAGGAAAAAATGTGGGCATAAAATAAAACGTATTCTTTACCTCTCATGTAGAGATTTAAATCACAGAATAGGAAGGAGGGATGTAGGAAGAACAAGGGTGTCAGAGTTTGAGCTATCACAGTAATTCCCTGTCAAAGCAGATCCTGGATCTAGGACTCAGGCTATACCCAAACCCCTAATAACGTCTTAGACTCCTTTGACCTGATCGCCCCTTACTTTGTGCCCTGCAAAGAATAGCCTCCCACCAACACTGTTGTCAGCTGGTGCACCATTACATCTTCAAAACATTTTAGGTTCAGTAATAACCAGGCCTCCATGAGACTGACTGCTCTAAACTCTATTGTCATCACAACTTTGAGGCACCCAATCTGCAGAATCATCTAAGAGTGATTTTTTTTTTCAATTTGTGGCCATAAACAGGTGTATTACTATTGTTGTTATGACATATTAGCACAAACTTGGTGGCTTAAAACAATTCAAGCTTATTTTCGTACAGTTCTGGATGCCAGAAGTCTGAAATGGGTCATTTTGGGCTAAATCAAGGTGTCACCCAGTCTGCACTGGGGGAGGAGGCAGAAAAATCTGTTTTCCTGCTCTTTCCATCTTCTAGAGGCCACCCATGTCCCTCAGAACATGGTATCCTTCCATCTTCAAAGCTAGCAACAGCTGGCTGAGTTCTGACACACTGCATCACTCTGACCTTTTCCTCTCCCTTCTACATTTAAGGACTTGTGATTATATTGCGCCCATCTGGATAATACAGGATTCTGTGCCTCTCTTAAAGTCAGTTGACTAGCAACCTTAATTCTATCTTCTACTTTAATTTTCTTTTGCCATGTAACCTAACAGGTTTCAGTGATTAGAATATAGCCATCTTTGGACTTCCATTTTTCTGCTAAACACACTTCTCTAGTTTTGCTTCTGGCTACCTTAACTTTTCATTAGCATTTCCTGAGAAGAGTGGTGATAAAAAAAATAAATAAATGAATTTTAAAAAAGTGGTAAAATGTCGACATTCACTGATAACTGATAACAATTTGATAAAGGAAGGGAGAAAACATAGCTAAAATGAAAACCTGAGATTAAACCCCAAGGCTTAAGCCAGAGCACTCTTGATTAAATATTAGTGGAATCTGAAGTCGATAGCTCATATCTTTAAGAGCATGGCTACTAGCCTGTGGTCTTTCATCTATTTTTGCACAAAAAAATGTCATTATTTCACAAAATTCCCACTACCATCTTTCTCTTGTCCCCATCACCCTTAAAATATTTTTTATTTCTCCTCTGGACACCTTCAGCATGAAAAGGTTGCCGTGGACGTTATAGTCATTTTATTGTTGTGAACAAAGAGTCTGTCTAGTCCTTCTTCTGAGCTGAACTTGTGCATCTCTGATTTATAATTATTATTTCAGTGAAGGAATTGACAGAGGGAACTGTATAGTGAGCAAAGATTGAAGGAGTTCTAGCTATTTGGGAAGAAAGCAACCTCATTAATCAAGAAAATGTAGAGTTTTATTTATACATGTTAAATTGCTTAAAATTAAATTTGGTTGTACATAACAGAAACTCCAATAAAGGGAGTTATTAAAAGGTTTCTCTTGCATGTAAAAGAATTTTAAAAATAAGCAGTTCAAGGCCTGTGTGGCAACTCTGCAAATAAGACTACAGTTTGTACAAGGCAAAGTAAATGTTAATTTTTTCCTTTTAATGACCAGTTTTTAAAGTATGGTGTTAGTGTGCTAGCTACTTCAATGGTGAATAGTTTCATTTTTTGGATTTTTAAAAAAGTATTACAAACTCATATTTTCCTATATTTAATGTGTTTCAATCAATTGCAGTTATCCTTTTTGATGATCAAATTACCTCATCTCTGGCCACATAGAAGCCCATGCAGGTTGGTCTAGTCCTTCTGACATGACCCGATCAGTCTTTGAGCACTTCCTTCCCTTACACACAAAAGACATGCCAGGCTCATTTTGTAAATTCCTTCCCCAGACTAGGAATCAGCCATTTCTCAAGGTTCCCTGGTTCCTTCTGGTGGGAAATGGTTTTTGGAGAACACGATCTAGTCTTTGCTACTGGGTTGTCATTGCTCTTAGGTCTCAGGGGACAGAACTATTAAATATGTGTATTTTTAATGGAGAGAAAAGTAAATCATAAGTTGAACTAATAATTTCAATTCAAATTTAAGACTGCAAAGATTTTACTAACTATCTTTGATCTTCTGGTTTATATCTGCAGCTCTCTTAGGCTAACAATTTGATTCCTTATAACACAGTAAATCATATAAATACATAAATAATAGTATCAAAATTTAAAAACCAACATAACCACTAACAATGACTACTGAATATAATTTACGTTTCTTTAAAATTCTCTTTTTCCTTAGAATAGCTCCTAAAATAGTGTGTTTTAAATGAATGTGAAATAATTCTCAGTGTAAGCATGTCACCACCTTGATACTCAATAGGGTGTTTTTTTGGTTTGTGTTTATTTTTGAATATTAGTGATTGTGTATTTTTCTTTTTGACTTAATTTTATTTTTTAATCATAACATTTTCCTAGTCACAAGTAAAAATTTTAAATACAATACATTTAGAAAAGTCTAGTTTCCCCTTCTCATAAGTAATTATTATTAATTTTGGTTTATCCTGCCATTATTTTAAAAAATACAAAATGCTTACAGATATTCACATTTCCCTCCTCTTTTTAAACAAAAAGTATTATAGTATAAAAACTGTAGTGGACTGTAATTTTTTTAACTTAAAAAATGTCCTGGAGCCTTTTCCATACCAGTATGTAGACCAAAAATATTGGATAAATTCCCATTAAGTTGCCATAAGAGCTATGGAAGGACAAGGCACCAAGCTAGAGAGAACAGGAAGGAGTGCTTTTCCATAGGATGGTCATCTCGCTGACAAGATAATATTCAAGCTGATTTACAGAAGAAAAACGGGCTTTGGGGCCAAGTAGACCCAAGGGCTTTTGGACACTTTTGAGGGCTATTAGAAACATCTAAGTGGAATTTACATAAAGTATTTTGCTCAGCACCTGTTTTGCAGTAAATGATGATGATTAAAATGATTTTCTGCTCAGCCAGACCTTCTTTTAAGGCCCATTTCAGACAAAACTACTCTATTATCTTCCTTAGTGAAACCAGCCCGCACCGATAAATGTATTCACCAAGTGTTTATGGGGCCTCTACTGTTTGTCAGGTACTATTCTGGGGATACACTGATAAAGCTGACTTGGCCTTCAAAGAACATATGTTACAGGAGATGACTCGATTTAGCAATTATCTATATTTTCTTTTCCAGACTCAGTAGGGTGATAAACTCTTGGAGGGCAGGGAACTTATCCTTTTTTGAATCCCTCCCCACAGTTCCTGGCATAAACTAAGTGTTCTGTAAAGTGCTAGATTTAGTGACCTTTTAGCTGATCCAAATGCCCCCATCCACCCACTAGACAAGGATCTGAGACTTGGCAGTGCTATTAGGAGAGAGAAGAGAATAATGTAGAGTCTGACACATTAAGGGCCCCAAAGCTATTTTTATGCTTTGCAAAAAGGCCAACAACTATATCATTCCAGTTTGCTGAAATGTTTGAAGATGTAAATTTCCAAAAAGTCAGATCCTATTGGCATGGCCTTTAAACAAATGATTCTTACAAACTCGTTGATTTCTGTTTTTTTCGTTAACCAACTTGAAAAAGATTCTTCATAAGAGAATACATTCATCAATCCTGGAGAAGCTTTTAGATTCTTAACATTAATTAATACCCTTCACCTTTCCCGCTATTCCCCCCAGCCCCACACTCATATGTATGTCCACATCAAAATACTATGCAGAGTCTATATTTTGTTTCAAAACTCCTGTTTCCTCCAAGTCAGTGTTTTCCAGTATAAAAAAACACTTATTCTGCCATAAATTATTGAGTTCACTTATTATTAGAGTTCATCATTAGATAAAATAATATAGGATGCCAGGTTATGTTTGAATTCCAAATAAACAACAAATAATTATTTAGTGTAAGTATGTCCCATGCAATCTTTGGGACACACTTACACTAAAAAATTATTTGTTGTTTGATGAAATTCTAATTTAACTGGATGGCCTATACTTTTATTTGCCAAATTTGGCAATCCTACTTGTTATAGGTCTTTATGTATGCGATTTCTCATAACCCCTAATAAACATACGAAGTAAGTGTTATGCTAATTTTACAAATAAGGAAACAGGCTCAGAGAGAGATAGTAATATCCTCAAGATTACAGCTGGTACATGCTTCAAATAGGATTTGAAGTTAGATCTGTCCAAATACAAAGACCCTGTTTTCACACTCCTCATGAAAACCAGTAAGTACTACAATTGTTTTGTTCAGAGTTAAATCAAGAATATTAAAGTTTTTAATCAAAAATAGACTCACAAATATAGAGGACAATTTGGTGACGTCTAGAGGGGAGGGGGATTGGTGGACTGGGGGAACGAGGTGAAGGGTTAAAGAAGTACAAATTAGTAGTTGATAGATGGTCACGCAGATGGAGAGCATGGCATAGGGAATGCAGTCAGCTGTGATGTAATGGCTAGGTGTACAGCCAGAGGGAAGAGAGAGTAATCAGGAGGATCATTTCATAAACTATATAAATGTCTAACTAATGTACTATTTACTTGAAAGTAATAAGAAAAAGAATATTAAAGTTTTATAATTGTGAAATGAACAGACATGCTCTTGCAGTTCCCCAAACACAGCTCTACTCCATGCTGAGACCTGGGACCATCTACCTCTTCTCACCATGTGAGTGCTACTCAGCCTTCAGCTCAGAGGCTTATTGAGGAAGCTTCTCTGACCATCCCAGGAAGAGTTGATCATTCTATGCTATTACAGCACTTGCACCATGTATTGCAATGATCTTAAGGATGTCTCCCTCAGCTGACTACGAATTTCCTGATATGGGATCATGTCATTTTTCCAGTGTCTAACATGGGAGTGGAGCCTCAGTCAATGCTTAGTAAATGCTTGAAGGATGAAGCTCAAATTCTGGGCATCAGATTTCGATGAATTCTGCTAAAATATGTATGAGATTATCAACTAGGAGACAATGGATTTCCTGGCTCCCTTTGAAAAATGTCATCAGGTACTAGAAACTAACCTCTAACTAGAGATAGGCAGGAAAACCATAATCCTTTATTATTTAACTTGGGAATAACCCTACAAACTACCTTTGTTTATGATTCTGTTTTGCTGTGACCTTTGACATGATTGTAACTTACATTATTGCACAAATCTTTTGAATGAAGCATCTGAGAATGAATTAGCTTTAGTTAACATTAATAAATATCTGGAGGGGAAGAAGGAAGAAGTGAAGAAAATTTGAGCTTCACTTTCCTAGCACAGCAAAATTCAAACCAGTTAATTTAAAAAGCCAATTCTGTATGAAAAATGAAGTCATATTATATGCTAAAGATACATGTGCTTGGCATATAAGGTTATTATGCCTTAAAGTATTTCCTTGGATATATTCCAGACACTTTTTTTTATCATCTAAAAATAAATTATAATTCTGGTGATTACAGAGTTTCTCTATGTCTTTCCTCCTGCACTGGACAGACCTAGCGATTTCTAAGGGCACCCAATTAGATTATTAAAAAGAAATATGGTACTCTCGTCCCTTGGCTGACCTGCTTGTCATTTGAACTGAAACTCATATTTAGTGCCAACAAAGCACTGTTTCACTGAGAACAGAAATATACTTATTCCCTTTGGTTTTGAGTCGTCCTACCACATCCAGGTTTTTTAGCTCTTTTGCTGAAATATTCCAGATAAGAATAATTATAGGTCAATGCCCTTTCCAAAATAACATGTAAATACTACAAATGTAGCTATTTACATTTGTCAGTAAATCTTTTAAGAATTATTGACAAGCTCAGATTTAGATCATTTCTATTCAGACAAATAATGATTAGACCTAAATGGCAATTCTTCTTTTGGGGAAGTACAAAGATATAAACAATCCACTCAGGGAAACATCTAATTTATCTTTTCATGCTGAGGAAACGGCTGATGCAAACTGACGTGTCACTTAGAGTACTGGACAAAGCTTTAAGTCAAAAGGAAGTCTATCTATGGTGGAATCCCAAATAGCAACTGCACAGTATGAGTGGTGAACTTCCTTCTCCTTTACAAGCAAACTCTTCTTGTGCGTCAGCTAGGCTGGGCAGTGGTAAGCACATTGTTGGCTGTTCCCCATTGTTCAGGGGTGGAGGAGGGAGACATTTAACAGGTAAGAACATGAGCTCCAGAGTCTGGATTGCTAAGATTTGTCTCCTAGACCTAACACTTCCTGACCTTGGGCCAGGTACTTTTCTCTGAGCCTCATTTTCCTCATCAGTAAAATAGTAATAATAATAGTATCACCTCATGGGTTACTGTGAGGATTAGTGAGACTGTAGGTGAATGATTTAGTCAAGGGTGTACCACAGTAAGCCCACAATCTCTTAGTTCCTCTTGCTATTCTTTCTTGCCTATCAGCATGTCGGAAGTCAATGAAACAGTAAGTTGGCACACAGATGGGCAATGTTTCGGCTTCTGACCACAGCTTCTTCCAGATTTCCATGAATGATGTAAGTCATATTTAAAAGGAGCAGAGATTTACATAGAGAGGGAGGGATGGCAGGGGCTTAGGATTTCAAATGCCTCTCTTCCCCTTCTCTCTTCTTTCCCTTCCTTCCTGTTGGCCCCCTTCCCACCTTATGTTCTTGAGGGAAACAAAAACCAAAAGCACAAAAAGACAAGGCCAGGCAAATGCATGTTATAAGACTTTGCACCTCACCCTCCTGCAGAATGTAGTAAGCTGGGCTGACCCTTGTGAGAGATCCTTGTGGCTAATGGCAGGCCTAGGGCCTAAGAGTAAAGGAACTTCTGAAGCCCTTTCCTCCTAACACCTACACCCAGGTTTCTCTGGACCTGACCACTGTAACAGCACAGAAAGAGAGTGCAGGAAGAGCTAGCAGGTTAGCAAAGAAGCAACACATTCAAGAGAACATGTTGTTCCTCACCCAGTGCTCAATTCTAGGCTTTCTCAGGAGGTGAGTGTGAGCACCAGGACTCCTGGCCTAAAGAAGCCCATCAGAAGGAGAGAAAGAGGAGACAGAGTCAAAAGCAACCATCATACCTTGCTCAGCACTTTAACTCATTCAACATTTATTTCACTGAGCTCCTATTACGTGCTAGACACTTGTTCTAATACTGAAAACCCACCCACACCAGTTGAAAAGTCCATTAGTCATAACCATAAAGAGGATTCAGGCCCTTGACTCTGTGTACCTCAAACCTGCCCTTTACTCTCTTAGAGCTTAACTCCTTCCTTCCCTTCCTGTCAAGGGCTTTGCCCTTTACCCTGACCAATCCTGAGCAGTGTGACAGGGGAGGAAAGGGAGCAGTAGGGAGGTTTAAGCTTCCAGAGCTAGCACATAGCAAGAGAGTTGATGTTTTTGGTTGTTTTTCCCGGTTTCATTTTCTTCAGCACTTGGGTCAGAAAGCAAAGGTCCTGTGGCCTAGGTTCCGACTGCTCTCAAAGGCTCTTTAGATTTTAAAAGGCACAAAAGCCTCAGTCCCTCTCCTTCAGTTCCAAGTCACTATAAACCTCATATTTCTGTCACTGGGCTGTCATTTGGCCCAAAATAGAAAATTAGCATTTGATGTAGATTGGGGAAAAAGTGGCTTGCACAAGATGGAAGAGATGCAGGTAGATAGTCTGTACTTGTTTGGGGAAATAATTTGCCTGCCTTATATTAATATAAGCAAGAAGATTTTAGCATAGGATTAGCCTAAAGCAATAATAATCCACTCAAGTGTCATGAGCTGAGGTAAGGCCAATGCTAGAGAAAACAAAAAGATGCTCCACCAGACACTTCCTTTCCAGGCCAATCCAGATCATCCATTATGCCAACAAAGGTCTCAAAATGGAACTGGAGGCACAGTAAAGGGAGATCTTAGCATAGGCTCCTTTAAATCATGGTAGGCTTGATTTTTTGAGTTACTTAAAATTCCTATTCACCTAACCCCATGATCTTTAAAATGAAATCAACTTAGATTAACCTGCTTACATTGTTTTATTTCGGGGTTCTTAAATTGAACTAATTAAATCAATCAGGATCCTTAGTGTTTAAAAACAAAGGTTAGAATTTGAAGAGGAAAAAAGAACTCCAGACCACATGATACGAGTGTTTTCTTGCTTATTCTATCACTGATGTCTCTCTCTGGAACTCTCTTCATTTTCCAGATGAAAATAAAAAGATGAGATACTAAAAAGGTAGGTCACCTTCCTCAAGCCACATAGCTAATTAGTTGCAGAGGTCACAGTACACCCGGGTTTGTTTTGTTCTCGAACACAGTACAGCACTTCCTTTTGTCCATGGATTGATGTTGTATGCTCCTCTAAGATGTTAGATGTCAGAACAGGAGCCTGGATTTAATTGGCTGAAATAAATGTTATCAGTTTTCTGAAAGTTCCTGGTTTCGTGTAGCTTTTAAAAACTATCTCTTTAGTTGGTTTAGTGAGTAAATAAAAGGCGAAAGAATTATTATTATTATTACTTTTGGCTAGGACCTACTTCCTTGATGTGGTAATTATAATTGTTTTTATGACCCAAGAACCATTCCCTAATGTCACTCTTCCTGTTCTGCATCAGGTGTATTGCTTACACCGATTAAGCAGTACAGAATTGTAATAATCATGCTAAAAAGTTTCTTTCTCAATTGCTGTCCTTTGGTCTTTGCAAAAGAATCAACTTGTTCATCAGAGAGTTTCTACTTTTAAACCTTATTTAATCTGCTGTTTGGAAATCTCTAAAAGTGGTATAAGAGCCGGCTCTGCCTGGAGAAAAACTGGAGAAATCCCCCCACATTCTAGTAAGATGGGATTGGGTGGATGTGGCATGCTATGGATTTGATTTCTTGATTCCCTGCTATGTTTACAGTGATAGCAGTGAGGTATGGCAGAAACAGTTCTTGAGTCAGAAAGCAAAAAACATGGGTTCCAAGTCTCCTGCACTAAAAACTAGCTGAGTGAACACGGATACAAAAATAGGTTGTAGGTCATATAAGTTTAGGATTGGAATGGACTTTAAGGACCTTAGCTCAATAGCCTTTACAGATGAATAAACTGGGGTTTGAAGTTCAATAATTTTCCCTAAATTTGAAAGTAGCTACCAATATTAAAAATATATAGTTGGATTTCTGGTCAAGATGATTCAGTAAGTTCACACTTTGCCATACCGCTTCTGCTCAAATAAATAAAAAATAAAAATAAAAATAAAGAAAACCAGGAAGGGCCTCAAAAATAGGCTACATATTCCATGAAACAGACACCTTCACTGATGACTTGTGCCAAACATTCAAAGAAGATTTAATTTCTATCTTATTCAAACTCTTTCAAAAATATTGCAGAGGAAGGAATGTTTCCAAACTCATTTTACGAGGCCAGCCTTACTCTGATACCAAAACTGGACAAGGATACCACAAAAAAGAAATTTATGAGTCAATATCCCTAATGAACACAGATGCAAAAATCCTCAACAAAATATTAGCAAACCAAATTCAACAATACATTAAAAGGATCATACAGCATGACCAAGTGGCAGCTATTCCAGGGATGTAAGGATGGTTCAATATTCATAATTGTTCAAATATGAACAAAATGAAGGATAAAAATTCTCATCTCAGTAGATGCAGAAAAGCATTTGACAAAATTCAACAATCATTTATAATCAAAACTCTCAACAATGTGGGTGTAGAGGGAACATACCTCAGTATACTAAAGGCCATATATGACAAAGCCACAGCTAATACCACATTCAACGGTAAAAAGCTGAAAGTTTTTCCTCTAACATGGGGAACAAGACAGGAAAAAGACAGGAAGGAACCTCTCACCACTTCTATTAAACATAGTCACAGCAACCAAACAAGAAAAAGAAAAGGCATCCAAATCAAAAAGGAAGAAATAAAACTCTCACTATTTACAAATGACATGATACTATCTGTAGAAACCCCTAAAACTCCACTGAAGAACTGTTAGAACTAATAAATTCAGTATAATTACAGGATACAAAATCAGTATACAAAAACCTATTGTGCTTCCATATACTAATAACAAACTATCAGAAATAGATATCAAGAAAACAACAATTCCACTTATAAGTGCATCAATAAGGATATAATACCTAGGAATAAATTTAACCAAGGAAATAAAATACTGAAAACTGTAAGACATTGATGAAAGAAACTGAGGAAGATAAAAATAAATAAAGACGTTCTGTGCTCATGGACTGAAGTAATCATTATCGTTAAAATGTCCATATTACACAAAGCAATCTACAGATTCAGTACAATCTCTATCAAAATACCAATGGGATTTTTCACAGAACTAGAACAAACAGCTCTAAAATTTGTATAGAGCCACAAAATAGACAAGCTGTCTTAAGAAAGAAGAACAAAGTTTGAGGTCTCACATTCTCTGATTTGAAAATATACTACAAAGCTATTTAGTAATCAAAACAGTACTGTTTGGGCTATAATTATATATATTATATATATCTATTATGTATTACATATTATACATATTATATGTAATAACACATAATATATATATTGTTATATATTTTATGCTATATATTTTATATATTATGTTATATATTTTACACATTACATATTACTATATTATATATTATATGTTATATATAATAATATATATTACTATATTATATATTATACATATAATAGATATAGTAAATCTTCATACATACTGTCAATTAATTTATAATAGGCAAGCCCAGAATATACAATGGAAAAATGACAGTCTCTTCAAAAAATGCTGCTGGGAAAACTGGACAGCCACATGCAAAAGTATGAAGCTAGACTCTATCTTAGACCATACACAAAAAATTAACTCAAAAATAGATTGAAGATTCAAATGACGACCTGAAACCATAGAACTCCTAGAAGAAAACATAGTTGGTTAGCTCTTTGACTTGGTCTTGGCATTGAATTTTTACATTTGACTCTAAAAGCAAAAGCAGCAAAAGCAAAAATAATCAAAGGGGACTACATCAAACTGAGAAGATTTTGCATAGCAAAATAAATCATAAACCCAATGAAAAGGCAACCTACTGAATGGGAGAAAATATCTGCAAATCATATTTGCATATCTGATAAGGAGTTAATATGCCAAATACAAAAATAACTCAAATAACCTAATAGCAGAAAAACAATCTAATTTAAAAATGAGCTGAAGATCTAAATAGGCATTTTCCCAAAGACACACAGATGGCCAACAGGCACATGAAAAGATGTTCAACATCACTAATTATCATTGAAATGCAAATAAAAACCACGATATCACCTCATACCTACTAGAATGACTATTATCAAAAGGACAAGAAGTCACAAATGATGGTGAGGATGTGACAAAAGATAATCCTTATACGATGCTGGTGCGAATGTAAATTGGTGTGACGACTACGGAAAACAGTATGAAGGTTCCTCAAAAAATTAAAAATAGAACTACCAATGAACCAGCTATTCTACCTTTGGGTATTTATCTGAAGAAAATGGAAGTATTAATTCAAAAAGATACATTGCCTCATTATTTACAATAGCCAAGATATGGAAACACTCCAAGTGTCCATCAATAGATAATTGACTAGAATGTGGTATACACATAAAGGAATACTACTCAGCCACAAAAAAGAAGGAAATTTTGCCATTTGCAACGACATGGATAAAACTTGAGGGTATTATGCTGAGTGAAATAAGTCAGATGGAGAAGGACAAATACCTTATGTTTTCACTTTTATGTGGAATCTAGAAAAACAAAATAAAACTCATAGATACAGAGAAGAGATCAGTGGTTATCAGAGGGGAAAGGGGCTGGGGAGTGAGTAAAACGGGGTGAAGGGGTCAATTGTATGGTGACGGATTGTAACCAGACATTGTGGTGGTCATTTTGTAGTGTATACAAAGATTGAATTATTATATTGTATACCTTAAACTAATATAATGTTACATACCAATTTCCCCTCAAAAACACCCCCAAAAACCAAAAAACAAAAAAGCCGAATTTTTGGTGGTGTGGTCATGTAGTATTTGCTATATTGTTATTTCAATGATGGTTAAAGTGTCACACTCAATTTATATGATGGAGTGGGGCAGAGTTCACTGACATGGTGTAACATATGCAACTTGCAGTAAATCTTGCCTTTTTCATTCTGAATTCTCTTAGAATTCTGCATCATGAATATATGGTAGAGCATCTGCCTGCTGCCATTGCTGTGTGCTCAATGAACCTGGCTTTATGGACTTGACAGGTGAGTTATGGAAGTGAGGCTATGAGGACTGATATAAGTAACTTTTTCACTGAATGAAGCAATGGAAAGGAAAATAAGTACATAATATAACTAAAGTTTCCATTATTCTGGAATTCAAACAATCTAGAATCTCCAACAAAGTCTGAATTGTGCTTTGCTTTGAAATACTACAAATATAATTCTAAGGGATGCTCTGTAATATTACAATCAATTAACCTGCCCTATCCTCCTTGTTAACTCAGAAAGCCTGGCACAGTCGGTTTAGCCTGAGGAGATAGAAGTAATTAATGTATCTTGGAAAATATCATATACGAGGCTCTGATTACTTTTGTCTCTCTTCCATTTCCTGCTGAGCATGCAACTTCTTGGCCTCAGCAGTTATAGCCAACAGCAACAGTGAAGGACAAACATCTTCAAAAGCATTTTAATTGCAGTGATGAACAGAATCAAGGTATTTAAGTAGTTTACAGTCAGTGTGCATTATTCAGTCTACAAATTGAAGTCCCAAATGCATTAGGTCCAAATTCCACTTTTACCATTGATATAAAAATTTGGAGTGCTTAAAGTGTAAACAGAAAAAAAAATGCATTCTCAACCTCAATTTCCTTATCTGTAAAATGGGTTTCATATCAACTTCATAGTGTATATATACTAAAGAGTAAGTGGAATAACAGGTAAAGTACCTTCTACAGTGTTTGGTCAGTGTACATGTTTCCCTTACTGAATGACAACTATTATTTCACAGGCATGATTTTTTTTATAGATAACCTAGTTAACATCAGGTACATTGTTGAGTATTGAGAATTATAAAGTACCTGTTACATTATGAATGTAACACGAGATGATCTTTCTCTTAAAACTGGACTTCACACATCTGTTTGGGCAAATACTAACAAATACATTTACCCATATCTACAAAAGTACTCATAAAATACTTAGTAACCAGAGTTTTTAGACCTGTTAAAGAAAGCAGTTCTTTGAAGCTCATATAGGCCCATGGGTTGGAAGAAAGTCTTCCAGCCATGCTTGTATTTTTTTAAGAGCTGGGCCAACAGCTCTTAAAATCTGAAATAGAATGTGGAAAATTTCGGAAAGAAACAATTCTTAAGTTTTAAATTGCACACTGTTCTGAGTAGCCTGATGAAATCTCATGCCATCCTACTCTGTCCCAACCAGATGTGAATCATCCATTGCCAAGTGTATCTACATTGTATACGTCTGACCTGTCACATAGTACCCACCTTGGTTATCAGATCAACTGTTACACTACCACAGTGCTTGTGGTTAAAGTAACCTCATTTTACTTAACAATGACCCCGTAAGAGTAGTTAGTATTCTGGCAACTCAGATATCTCAAAAAGAAGCCATAAAGTGCTTCTTTTAAGTGAAAAGGTATATATGGGAAAAAATATAGTATATATAGAAAGAACTGGCACTTTGCAACCAGACTAAAGTAGAGATAGAATCCCAGATGCTTCTGATTCCATATCTACATCTGGGAGTTTGCTGTTTCGTTTACCTTCCAGCAAGAAAAGGCAGGGGATTGTTTCTGTCTTATTTCTTCAGTCTTTTGCCTCAAGGATCTCCTTACCTTTCCTCAGACTCTTCAGTCATCAAGCACTAAAATAGCAAGAAAAGCTATGAAACTCAATTGTTTTTTCTCACCATGGATAACACTTGCAGGCCTTAAAGAGACTACAAAACTATAATTGTCTAAAATAGTCAAATTAGAAAACCAGGATCTCATCCTAATCTCCATGTTGTAAAAAGTGACAGAGCAACACTGCAGACAGAAGGAAAAAAGCACTGTCTTATTTTACCAAGGCTAGTCTTCGCACCTTCTCTGCAAGGCAAGGCAAAGAAAAAAAGTTGTAAGGGAAAAAACCCCAAATAGTCTCCCCAAAGGAAGAGCAACTACGGCAAGAGCAAAATTAGTGTTCTACCTATCTCCAATTAAGAATGCTTCTTATTAAATAGAACTTTCTCATCTGTATGTATCCAAAGATATATTTCACCAGTATATTTTTATATAATTTACATCAAAACTGGACTTTTTATTGCAGAATGAAATATTTGTTGAAAAGTTTTCCAAAAGCACTTAAATTGTTAATGTTCAGTCAAAAGACAATCAGAACCGAGCCTGGTAGAATGAACTCTAATAAAAAAGCAGAGAAAAAAAAAGCAGAGAAAATCTACAGATTGTCATCCCAACTGAATTTTCCATATTAGATACCTCAGAAATAATATAAAATATTATAATGAAACTTTCTCATTTTATCAGGAGTATTATTCAATTTGGAAGGCATTTTTTTTTTGAAAGGCTATCATTTTAATGAACAAATATTTGTTTTCCCAGTACAACAAACAAAAGTAAGAACATGAACTGCTTGTTCTAAATAATGGTTTAAAATCTGGGAATAGAATATGGAGGATATTGAATTACAAATTAAGTTTTAAAAATAATAAAATTAAGAATCCTACTATCTTTAAATGTGTTACTTCAGTAATGATAAAATAGTAAAACAGTTTCAAAAGTTAATCTCCTCCTAAGTTGCCAGGTATAAAGCTCAAGCTATAAGTCTTTTAATTGGAAAAACATGACACCTTTTTTTCTTGCCGAGAAATTTTCTCAAAAACACTCTCTCTCTCTCTCTCTCTCTCTCTCTCTCTCTCTCTCTCTCTCACACACACACACACACACACACACACACCCCAATTTTAAAAAATAGCTTAATAGATTAAAGTGAAGGTGCTTAAAAGTGGATTGAGCTGCCAGGTGAGTGTTAGGAAATGCTTAAGAGAAAAAGAACAGTTAGGAGAAAATTGAGTGATCTGTTAAGTAAGTTCAAAGAGCTAGATAAAGGCAAATTAGATGATAATGCAAATATTTATTTTCAGCTTACATTTGGCAGAAGACAGTCCATATTCCAAGTATCATTAATGAATCAAACGA
This sequence comes from Eidolon dupreanum, assembly GCA_028627145.1. Taxonomy (NCBI): domain Eukaryota; kingdom Metazoa; phylum Chordata; class Mammalia; order Chiroptera; family Pteropodidae; genus Eidolon; species Eidolon dupreanum. The sequence continues at coordinate 26,381,678 of CM053506.1, forward strand.
AATACCATCTTAAGGAAATATATTCCAAAACTTATATATTCTGATTTGGTTGTATACAACTCCCAAATATTTAAGGAACTGCATCAGTTCTGCAGTCTACAAAAAGAAATCACTCAATATATCATAAAAGTTGATTACACCTGAAAAAAAGCAGCTCGTTTTTCTTTACAAGTTGAGTTTTGCTTTCAATGTTAAAACTAAGATCCAGATTATATACAAAAACAGTGTCAAGTAAATGATTACTATTGGAGAGCAGAAACTTCAAAATGATGAATATAAAAACAGTAAGTACAAATGCACTGCACGCATTAAGTTGTAGATTACACAGAAAAATGGCAAATCCACAAGCTAGTTATTAATCTACCAAAATGTCAGAACCAATAGTGATTAAATTTTGGCTTAACTGAGTAATTTGGTCATCTATTATTAATGAACTCGTTATCCAAAAATTATTTTTTGATGTTCAACTTCTTCTATATCCAATCCTAGATAAGACCTTTAATTTTTACCAAGGCATTCTTTGGTTTCAGGCATTTCCTAAATGAGAATAATAGCACCAGAAGACTATCACAACCTCTGTAACATTAGCAAAAATGAACCACACTTATCTCCATCCTGAAATATTGTACATACCAATGACGACAAAGACAACAACACGGTTCTATTTAACAACTGAAATTAAACAATTCCTATGAAACTTTCATAGTCTATAAAAAGTTTATGAATCAAAAATTAATGTGTCAGACACCAAGTAAATTTATTTAAGGTTTTTTAAGAGAACCCCCTTGACAGAACTAAGGGCATTCAACTTTATATGCCCGCAGACTGAGTCTAGTGTTTATACATAAAAAGTACTCAACACGTGTTAATGAATTGATGCTATTAATTTGTGACAAACAATCAGGATCAAAAAACAAATACAACAGCTAAAACAAATAACTCATTCAAGAATGATATGCACAGGATGTCCTTTTATAGAATATTTTAAAATTCCCACAACAATACTACACGTTTCCAGAATCAAGCATACAATGGAATGGTGAATACTCAATTTTATGCTGGTGGTTACCTCTAGTTAGGGAGTGAGGGCAATAGCATCAAAGAGACATACGAAAGTCCTCAATTATTCTCATTTGGATATAAACCAAATGCTATAATGTTAATTTTGATAAAAAGGGCAGTGGGCATGAATGTTCATCTTATCTGGCTATTTACAAATTTTTTTAAAAAGGAAACAACAGACTTTTTTAAAGAACAATCAGCAGTATATTAATGAATCAACAGTATTTATCAGATAATCATCTATGCATCTTTTTTTATAATTTCAATATATAGTCGTGATACTTCTTTTTTAGATTTTTAATAAAATGAATTTCCACTTTTCTTTAAGTTAAAATTTGAGGAAATTTCTATCAGAAAATTGCCTTATATTACCTGATTTAGTCAAAGCTGCTTGAAATTTCAACTTTTCACCATCAATTAATTACTAATTGTATATCAACATGAAGAGCAGAAAAGACCTGGTAGTAAAGTCACAAGAATTCTGTTTACTATTATAGCAAACACTTTCGTGGCATTTGACAGAGCTTAGAACTATTTTTTTGAAATGGGTTCACATATGTGAAACTAAGCCAGCCTGAATGAAGTCTTTATTTAAAAAAAAAAGAAAGAAAAAGAAAGAAAAAAAAGAATGAAAAAGAAATTAAGCAACCAAAAGATATTTTATATAATAACAAAATATACAAATAGAAGCAAAGTGACAGAATGTTAAAAATTGCTAAGCAATGGATTTAAGAAACTTTGATTCTATCCATCTGACTTGTTGTGAATGGTCCTCTTTATCCTTCCATTGTCATACATGTAAAACAGATATGAAAATAATTAAAGGCTGGCCTTGCAGGATTTACTAGGAGGTTAAAGGAATTATTGAAAAAGTGTTCAAATACGTTATAAATACTATTAACAAAAATATTTATTTTATTGTACTTTTTGTCTTCCTTCAGTGAAAGTGTCCTTTTAAATCAGACTTTGTTCTTAATATTGTTTCAAATTCTCAAATAGAGAGATGTTAGCTTTCTTCCAAAGTGATACTTCCAGTGTGTCACAATATTTCAGATTAAGAAATACTAGAACTGTGCTACCTGAGGTAAAAAGAGAATTTCAACACAACCGACAGAGATCTTAGACTTTGTTCGACAAGTTATAGTTCATCCAACTGATATATTTTGTTGCTCTAACACTTTCAAGGATCATTTTGAAAACATTCTCAATGTGAAATTTCTTATACAAATAGGAAGAATTTAATTTCTATAAACATCTGCAGTGCCAGCTATTTCTTTGAATAGATTTTTTCCCCTTAAAAGCGCTGCTCCAATGAAGAACTGTTTCTTACACATCCATGTCTAGACTCAGATGGAAACTCAATGCTTCTCTGTGAAACGACAGAAACACCCACGCAGTGTGAAAGCTTTCTGTTACTAGGAATTGCCTACCTAATTCTGCGTGTGTAACCACTCCCTATAGATTTCTGATGAATTAAAAATGTTCTCCAGTTACTCATAGCTCGTCAGATGTGTTGTTCGCCTTTGGTAATTCACATTCTTCACTGGTATTACAACTCTGAAGGATGTCCTTGTAGTGATTCTTCAGATCTTCATACAAAGAAACAGTTTCTTGTGAGTGAGCCAATGGTAACACTTTTTCATTCAATAATATCTGCACTCGGAATTCTTCTTTAGGAGTCTTAGCATTTTTACAATGGTAAAGCACAAATATTAGGTTTGAGGCATAGGGTACAATGTGACCACTTCGGAACTTCCGATGCATTTGTTCCTTGTAATTGTAAGCTGTTAGGGGCTCCTTGTCTTTGAAGTAGCCCATGAGAGAAAGCAGTGGAAGAAGGGTCTCTGCATGACCAAACTGAAGGATGACTGGAGAGGAAACTGGCTGAGACCTTAAATGAGAAATTGAGAAAAAATATGTATATATATATAGTCACATCATAGACCATAATATCTACACTTAGAAGTATTATACAACTTTCTCATCATATATATATATATATATATATATATATATACACATATATATATATATATATTTTATAAATAACTCAACAATATGGCTGAAATTCAGTGTGGTAGAGAACAGAACTTTTTAAACTAAAAGTTCCAAAATTCAGGATCACTGTAGTATTGCAAATTCATGTAAAACACTATACATACATATTATTCTCTAAGTTTAAAGAGAGAGTAAAGTCTTTACTTATAGATTAAGAAACTTGAAGCAGACATGTATTTCAAAACTGTATTGCCATTCTGTCAATGAAATTAAGCAAACTGGCCCTTGGTAAATATTGATTACTCCATGGAGCTCTTCTGAACTTCAAATGTTATTTTATCTAGACCTAGGGAATAAAGACAATATTCAGTAAATTTCTCAGTCAAAACCAAGTCTTAACAGTGAATGGTAATTCATGTAATCCTTCATTGTTTTACAAAGATCTAACTTTGGCACCAAATTCAGAAGAGCCACAAAAGGGGAGAGATGCAACCTATTCTAGCTATTTTACTGTCTCTGTGGTTGGTAGTGGAGTTTATATACATTGTCAGAAACATAACAGTTTTCAACACCCTGAGCTAAATCACCGTTTTTTTCAAGGTTTCTATGATTTTTTTTTCTGGAAAGGCTTTTTTAATAAATAGCAGCAAATGACTGCTTAGCTTTTTCTCAACTTTTATAGAAAAAATGTCTATTGTTCTTAAATATAATTTGTAAACCTATTCAAACACAAGCAACCATCTGACTTCTTGCCATGATCTCACACATTACAAATTTAGTGCATCTGGATTTTCTGAGAAGGAGAGCAGCATTTACAGCAGTTGTTGAACCTTCCTTATTCCCCACATAAAAACAGATGGACTTAGCAGCTGAAATTGGAAAGGGTTAGGCGCACTCTAGTATTTGGTGAGTGCAAGGGAGAACTACCTCTAGGACTCTTGTGGGGCTGGAGAAATCTAGCCCCTGTGAACCCTCTAAACAGCTCTCCAAGGCTCAATTCTAGGATAGAGGCCACACTAAGGAGAAACCACTAGGAGTGCAGTCAAGACTGAGCAGTAGAGAGGCAGCAGATACAGGAAGAGTAGGTCCAGATAAAAATGTGGGAAGGGGACCAGAAACCAAAAATCTCAGAGAGCAACCCACCACATTTCTGAACAACCATTACCAGCACCAGCACCAGCACCAGCACACCCACACACACCCCCCCGCCGACACACACACATGGGAGTTCTGTGAGGTTAGTAATCTGACCTGAGTCTTCTTCTAAATGTTCAGGACAATTAAATTCACAGTAAAATTAGCAAAAGAAAAGAGAGTAAGAGAAGAAGAAACAGAAAAACATCCCTACATAAAATAAAAGTATACTGGACATATATACTCAAAAAAATACATAGAAACATAATATTTCACAGTTATCCACTATTTTGTAGGTTATATATTTCTACAATAACTAAAAATTTTTTTTTAATTTATAAGGTAATGCCAAATACAAAAGATAAATGAGCATGATTTCATTCATGATTATTTTTTATTTGTCTAATTTACTCTTTGTGTCTTAAAGTGTCTTGTACACACAGTAGATGCTGTTGCAACTTCAGAAAAAGTAGCTGGCTGACGCTGCTTGTATTCATACAAAAAAGGTCCTGGATAAAAAGGCTGCACCCAATTTTCTAAAACATAGTAAAGAGACTTTTCAAAGATCCACTTTGTTATTTTGTTTAGATGTGACAGATCTTAGAATTCCCTGCCAAGTGTCAGGTACCATGCTAGTTTCTTTTCTTTTTTTGTTTTTTTTCTTTCTTTTCTTTTTCCTTCCTTCTTTCCTTCCTTCCTTCCTTCCTTCCTTCCTTCCTTCCTTCCTTCCTTCCTTCCTTCCTTCCTCCCTCCCTCCCTCCCTCCCTCCCTCCCTTCCTCCCTCCCTCCCTCCCTCCCTTCTTTCGTCCCTCCCTTTTTTTAGGAAGGTAGAAAAGATGAGAAAGGGAAAGAAGGTGATAAGGGGAAAGACAAAATACAAATAAAACATATTTCTGGCTTTTGCAGATTAGCCATTTGTCTAAGTGTTAGGGGAACCCAAGAGAGGTGAAGCAAATCCTTCCATCTGGGGAAGAATTGGATGGGATTTGCTGAGGAGGTTGTGTTTGAACTATGTTCTAAATACATTTCTAGTAAATCTTACAATAGAAATTCTACCCACTGTATCCTTAGTATAGTAGCTGGTTTACCCTATGATGTAGCTGTCATCCTTTTTTTTACAGGTGAAAAAATGAGATTAACTTACTTGCTTTCAAAGTTATCTTTGAAGCACCAATTAAACTCAATAGAAAATACCATCCATTAAATTCATCGGAATAGTTTAATGTAAAAGATTAACCTAAAACCTTTCAAAAAGTATTAGTCTCTGTCAGCCTAAATTATAAGTTAAATTTTTCAAAACTGTTTCATAAAGCAAGGCAACACCTGAAATTATTTAAAAACTAACTTTTTAGCTTGAACTTGAATACAAGCATACCATAAGTCACATTTCATGAATATAATTTACACACAAAAAATTCACTTGGAAAAATCTTAAGGCCCTCTTGCATGAAAAATATTTGTACATCTGGGCTAGAGCAAATGATTGAGGAATTTAGTCACCTTAGTTTACTTTAAACCATTGCTGATTTAAAATCATTTCAAGTCAAATTTGTTTTTATTTGGGTGAAGAAACATGGCATTTTACCATATTAACCAAAGAAAACCACATTGCTTGGTAACGAAGATCCTGGAATACTAATTTGAATTGCACAATTTCAAAAATACTTTTTTGCAACATGTTAAATCCTACAGAATAAGAAAATGGGTTATCTTTTAAACAAGATATCAATTCTTCTCCAAGAATGTATAAAAGGCAAAGACTACATTTCCCAGGTTTTTAATCTGAAATAAATATAGAATAGAGGATGAACGAAGACAGGGAGAAAAGAAATCTTGTTTCAGGAACATAGTATGTGACTAACTAATTCTGAAAATTAAGGAACCAAGTTTCTATGAGCTAATGGAGACTATCTTTTCTCACTCAATAACTCTAAGGCACTCAGTTGCATTATACTCTCCACCTTGAATTCAGTTTGCTGAGTAATAAAAGGTGTATGCATCTACATTGTTATTCTAGCATAAAAGAAGGGAATATGTTCACAAATGACCCTTTTTAATTTAACTGAACCAATACCTAAGCCAAATAGGTTCCAACTCCAATCAGTTTGTAATAACTATCTGGAATGCTGCATTAAGGAGGATTCTGAGGTTGTATCCAGACCTACTGTAATCTTCCTCATATTCCCTACATGCATTCTTTTCCATATATAAACATCCTCTCTTTGCCAACCAATCTCCCCATCATTATTTCCCATTACCCAGATATAACTAAAATCCCTCTGCCCATTTCAAAAACACCTGATTACAAGATACAGCAACAGAAGATGCTTCAAGTTTGTATCATGATAGTGCATGATTTTTTTACTTTTTGACAGTGATATCACTGCTGGTCAAGTGTGTTATAACAACATAAATATAACCACCTGAAGCAAATTATCACTTTAAGAAGTATATAAATCATTCCTAAATGTACGTGCACAAATCTCTATTGGACACAGAATAAGAAGACGCATGATTAGTTTTCTTTATATCTTTTTAAAACATCTCAAGAAAGCAGACCATTAAAAATCAGGTTTGAGGAAATTTATCTCACAGAAAAAGAGCTTATAAAATAGAAAAGAAAGCCTTATAGTATTTTATAAAATATGCTATCAACATGAACATAAAACTGAAACCCTGACGTGGCCTAAAAATTATCTCTAAGTACTTACATGTTTTATACAATTTAAAAATTCTTCTTTCTTGGTTTCTGCATTTCAAAAAAATTCAGAGCTCACTAAATGTCTAGGTTGGGTTTAAGGGTAAGAAGCAAAATTTAGCACACTCTTAAATATAAAGATGTTTTAATAAGATCTAAAAGAATAGTAAGTATTTTTTGCATTAACTGAAAAGTATTTCCATTAAACAACAGCTCAGACTATAAATCACTGATCTCAAACATAACTGCTTTTTCTTCAATATTTTATTTTTTCCTAGCCAAAATTCAACTTAGTAATCCTTAATGGTTCAAGTATTAAAACCAGAATAAATATAATAAAGCAATCTTCTTCAGTGTCCCTTAAGAAAGTAAAAGTAAAACATCCAACTCATAATTATGAGGTATAAAATTCAGAAGAACTTAGCCAATAATTTTTCAGCCACTTTAAACTATACAGTTCAAATCAGGGTTCTGCTTACAGCTAAGAATGTCAGAATGCTTTTAAACTTAAAAACAATGGTTGATCAATATGTAAAGTGATTTCTACAATATCTACTGTTTGAAACACAACTGCCAAAATATCAAACTCTGGGTATGAAAAAAAAACCAACTAGAACTTCCAGTTTCCAGTCTGTAAGGAGCTTAGAAGTCACTACTCCACCCTGACAACAGAGCCCCTCTTTATCCCTGATAACTCTCCTTGCTCTGAAGTTGGCTCTGTCTGAAACTTATATAGCTACTCTCACTTTCTTTTGATTAGTGTTAATTAGCATGTTATATTTTTCTCCTTTAGTTTTAATCTTCATGTGTTTTTCTTTTTAAAGTGGCTTTCTTATAGACAATGTATGAACAAAATTAAGGAACTAAGTAAGTGGAGAGATAGTCCATGTTCATGAATAGAAGACTCGATATTGTTGAAATGTGAGTTCTTCCCAACATGATCTTTGGATTAGACATGATCTCAATCAAAATCCCAGCAAGTTATTTTGTGGATCTTGACAAACTAATGCTGAAGTTTATATGGAAAGGCAAAGACCAGAATAGCTAACACGATATTGAAGGAGAACAAAGATGGAAAATTGATACTACTCAACAAGATTTACTATAAAGCTATAGTAATCAAAACAGTGTGGTATTGGTGAAAGAAGAGACCAATAACTCAGTGGAACAGAATAGAGAGCCCAGAAATAGACGCCCATAAATATAATCAACTGATTTTTGACAAAGGAGTAATGGCAATAAAATGGAGCAAAGATAGTCTTTTCTACAAATGGTGCTGGAACACTAGACATACACATGCAAAAAAATAAATCTACACAGACCTTACACTTTTCACAAAATTAACTCAACAAGAATCATAGACCTAAATGTCAAACTCAATACAATAAAACTCTTAGAAGCTAAGAAAGGAGAAAACCTAGATGACTTGGGTATGGCAATGAATTTTTAGATATAACACCAAAAGCATGATCCATGAAAGAAATAATTAATAAGCTGGACTTCATGAAAATTAAAAACTCTGCTCTACTAAAGTAAATGTGAAGAGAATGAGAAGACAAGAACAAGACATAGACTGTGAGAAAATATTTGCAAAAGACACATTTGATAAAGAACTATTATCTAAAACAGGCAAATAACTCCTAAGACTCAGCAATAAGAAAAAAAAAAAACAATTAAAAAATGGGCAAAAGATCTGAACTGTCAGCTCACCAAAGATATACAGATAGCAAGTATACATATGAAAAGGTGTTCAACATCATACGTTATTAGGGAATTGCAAATTAAAATGATGAGATACCACTACATACCTATTAGAATGGCCAAAATGCAGAACACTGACAACACCAAATGCTGATGACGGGATTTCATTCAGTCACTCTCGATGGGAATGCAAAATGATAGAGCCACTTTGGAAGTCAGTTTGGCAGTTTCTTATAAAACTAAACATACTCTTTTTTACACTATCCAACAGTTGTACTTCTTGGTATTTACACAAATTAAAAACTTATGTCTACACAAAAACCTGAACAGGGATGTTTATAGCAGCTTTTTTCATAATTGTCAAAACTTAGAAGCAACTAAGATGTCCTTTAGTAGGTAAATGGGTAAACAGATGGTGGTACATCCAGATTATATTATTCAGTGCTAAAAAGAAATGAACTTTCAAGCCATGAAAAGACATGGAGGTAACTTAAACAGCTGGCCATGCTTATACTTGTTTGCCCTTTTATATGACTTACTCATATTTCAATTTTCTTTGACAAGGTAGCATAAATGTTAAATGGAAAAGCATATTATGTTTCTATTGTAAATTATACCCAAACACCACAAATGGGGGCTTAGATAATTAGTGGAATCTAAAGAGTTATGAAATTTGTGTGTGTGTACAAATACAGCAGAGTTTTGTTTTTGTAACTCTAAAGATATCAAAGTAAATATACAAGAATATTTATTTATGGTCCAATTTTCATCAAAGGCCATTCCAGTCATGTGCCAGGCGTTTGTAAAGTAAATCAGTAATTTCTATGAAATGAGTTGTTCCCATTTCAGGAACACATTATTCTTCTGTATTCTGACTCCATATTCTGATCCATCAATAAACACAGACTTCTATTGGTCACATTCCTCAAATTAACTTGTATCTCTCACTTGTAATAATTTTTCTTTAGAACTCTTAACAGAATAATCTCCCAAAGAACGAGGAATACAAAGGCATGGAACAGGACATCTTTAACTCTGCTTTCTCCCTCTGATAAAAATGCATTAAACTTAGTATGTCACATTTTCTGAGAAGTGACAAAAGTACTTTAAAAGAGGTACATTTTAGCTTTTTTTTTTTTAATGAGAAACTGCAGTTTTAATGTAAATATAAGGAAGAAAATGAATATTTTATGTGAATGTATATATAAAAATACCCAGCTGGAATCAATGTTTTAGGATTGAGATCTGGTCAAACCATCTCATTTTAGAAATAAGGAAAATACAAGTGAATTACCTGTTATCTAGCAAGACACAAATGCAGTTCTCCAAATTACAGACTTCTTTTACTTATATAAGTTGCTAAGGAGATTTTATTAAATCATCAATTAAAAACTAAATTTAATTTGAAATCTAAAATTATGTTGTTAAATAAGAATTGACGACTGTGTGTTCAACGTAGGTAAAACACCCAAAAGTACAAGTCACTGAAAAAGCTCAACCAGAAAAACAACTAATAATTGCATGTTTTTCCCCTAAATGTATTCAGCTTAGATCTTTCTAAGCTCTTAATTCACGTTTCACACTCAACTAATGCTATGCAATTTGTGTCTTTAAACATGATCCATATAATCCCTGTGCTTATGTAAATGCACAAATAAGCAACATGAGCTGCAAAAGATACAAGATACTTTGGGAAGAAAATTACCAGGAAAAATTAATTTTTTAAAATTCTTCTTATATATCTGATTGAAACATCAGCTCCAATGAGGCATTTGGAGAAGCATCTGTTTGACAGTGTAGCATAAATGTGGGACTACAATGACTCAAGCGTAAAAGTTTTTTTCAAGCAAAAATACATAGAAATTACTTCTACTTCCATCTAAGATGGAATGACAGAAACTGGATTTACCTTTCTGCCTTAAACTACTATAAAGACAGACAAAATATACTAAATAGAAGTTTTCAGACATTCTACAATGGTCACAGCAAGATCAACAGAAGGGGAATGAGGTAAATCCCAACTGTCCAAGCTTACTGCCTAGAGTTTCCAGGCTGCAGCACTAGAGAATGGCACTGTTCCTGAGAAAATGAGGACTGAGGATTTAGGGAGGCTACACTGGCTGGAATTCATAGGATAAAGTACCAGAAAAAGGAGATCTATAGGGAGCCCCCACAAGGTTTTGGTTAGTACTGATCAGCACATGCATGTGAGAAAACTATCCATACCCATGGAAAAAAACATTAAAAAGGAACAGTGGAAAAATTCCCAAAGCTAAAACAGGACCAGGAATAGTGTGTGTTCCCATAAGCCAAACCAGGAAAAACTCAAAATACATAGGGTACCAAATAGATGCTCAGGAGAAACTGCCTCAATAGTAGGGTAAAATCAGCCCATAAAAGACATTATTACAAAAACAAAAAGAATATATCTGTAAAGCATAAACCTCAGAAAGGACTTGCACCGAGAATATATATATAGGAAGAATTCTTACAACAATAAAATGATAAACAACCCAATAAAAAAATTGGTAAAAGATGTGGACACCACCAAAGTAAACATATGGATGGTAAATTATCACATGAAAAGATATCACTAATTTTTTAGGGAAATGCAAACTAAAATCCCAAAGAGGTACTTCTAAACACCCATTATAATGGCTAAATTTAAAAAGACCTACCATACCAAGTGTTGGCTACAATGAAGAATAACTGGAACTCTCATATAATAGTGGAGAGAATTTGGCAGTTTCTTGAGAAGTTAAACATACACCTATATATGACTCACCTACTCTATCTCTAGGTATTATCCAAGAGAAATGAAAAATATAGGTCCATAAAAAGACCACAAATGTTCACAGTGGCTTTATGTGTAATAGCCTCAAACTAGAAACAACCCAAATGTCCATAATAAGGAAAATGGATAAAGAAACTGTGATGTATCCACATAAGGAATACTACTCAGCCTTAGAAAGGAATGGACTACTGATACCAAAAACAACATAGATAAATCTCATAACCCTTACACCGAGTGAAAGAAGCCAAACCAAAAGGTACAGATTATATGGCTCCAATATATAAAATTCTAGAAAATACAAATTAATCTATAGTGATAGAAAGCAAATAAGTGGTTGGCCTGGGTTGGAATGGGGGGTGGGAAGTAGATTAGAAAGACTCACAAAGAAATTTTTGCATGTGATATATATTTTATAATCTTAAATTTGGTGATGATTTCATGGGTATACATATATAAAAACTCACTAAGTTGTATACTTTAAATATGTGCTGTTTACTTTACATCAACTATACCTCAATAAAGCTATTTAAAAAATCAAAACATTGAGGGCTACTATGCTGAGGTTTGTGAAAGAAGTCTTCAGTAACCAATCTCAAAGACTTCTCCCTCTCAGAAAGCCTTTACCAAATCCCACAGTTCAAATTAATTCTCTTTCAGCATGTTTTTTAGTGTTGTTAATCAAATATCCTCCAAACTAGATCATGAGTTCTTTGAGACAATAATTTAAATATATTCATCTCTGTGCACCTTCTATTGCCTGCACAATAAGCTATAGTAGAGTTGAATGGGAATAACACTGAAATCAGGAAAGCACTTAGGAGGCAGTTGCTAAAATCCAGGAGAGAAAAGATACTAGTGTGAATTGAGGTAGTAGCAGTGGAGGTGAAGAAAAGTGGAAAGAACTGATATAAAACTGGAAGCAAAACAAAACAAAACAAAAAAACAAATAGAACAGAAAACCATACAACACAGTGAGCAGACGTAAAAGATGAGGGAGACAGTCAAGAATGATGCATAGATTTGTGGCTTAGATGCCTAGGAGGATGATGGTGACACTGACTAAAATAGGGACTAAAGAAGAAAAAGATTTGTGGATATTCCTTCAATACATATTGAGCACCAACTACATACCAGGCTTATTCTTAGGCACTGAGGGGACAACAGTGAAATAAAGTTCCAGATATGAGAGGACTAAAGTCTACTGAGTCAAAAGTTTCTTTCCAGACAGCTGGACATTTGAATATGAATATGAATCCAGAGCAAAGCCAGGCTAGTTCTATTAATTTTTACATTATTTAGCCAGTAGCTTTTAATAACTAGCCCCTAAAACAGACTCCTGGTACACTGAGTTAAACTCCATGGAACTCTGACTTAAAAACTTAGCAAAAAAACAAACAAACAAACAAAAAAACACCCAAGCAAAAACAGGTTTTAAAGACTTAGACTCTGAATACATTTCTAAGAAATTTAAAAAACAAAGCTCTTCCATTACACTGGGCTAACTGACCAAAAGAGCTATTTTATGCATTTGTTTCCATGCTGCCATCTTATGTTAAAATGTGGAACTACACAACATTAAAAAGATAACCATTATTCAGTGAAATCTGAAAATATCAGGGATTTGAGTCAATGAAGAGGTAGAAAATGAGATTTAATGACAATAACAAATACTTATAGTAATTAATTTTGGTGTCTGAGAGTATCCCTGACAAAATGGAAGATCTCATGAGGCAAACAATTACAGTCCAGAATATAACTTTATTTTGAAAAAGCAGGAATGATTTATTGAATTCCCCAATCTAAAAAGATAAAAACATATAACAGAGATGATGGGGAAGGAAAGAGTAGAATAAAATCCAGATATATCTCATTTCTTCAGTAAATTCAATCTGCTATTCTAATCACAGCTGCTTAAATAGCAATAGCTAGTTAAATAGCAAATTTACTGGTTTTAATTTTAATCTCATCACAATTTGTTTAAGAAGGAAAATGAAAGTCAAGATCCCAGTAAGAGTCAAGGACCCTGAATTTGGAGGGCTAGTTATAGTTAACGAAAATGTTATTTGTCAATTAACGTTATTTGCAATTTTCATTTTTTCCTGTCAAGTAAATTATGCTATTAAAATTATGCTGAAAAATATTCAGAAACACTGAAGAATATCTCCAATTTAAGGTTAATATAAAAAGATAGCTTGTGTATTTGTACAACCTCAATATGGGGTGGAGGGGGAAAGAGAAGAAGGCTAAAGGTAGCTTGGAAACTCTAGAATTAAATGAAAAACATTCCTCAGGAAATATTAATGACAAAATATTGTTGACATATATACATATATAAATGTACTTGCTTATAAACTCTAAATTCAAATACAAAAATATTTTAAGAGTGATGAAGAATGTTTTTAAAGTTTTGACAGACCTGAAAAAACACAAAAATAGAAAAGATTTGATAAAATACTCTATTAAAATATTATTTTACCGTGCTTATGTGTGATATTAATGGTAGGGAAGGCTGTGTATGTGAAGTGGTATACAGAACTCTGTAATTTCTACCCAATTTTGCTATGAACCTAAAACCACTCTAAAAAATAAAGTCTACTGATTTTTTTAAAAACCCTATTCTCTCTTTGCTGAGCGTATGCTGGTTTTCTTTAGAAGTATTCTTAATTTTGACACTGCTCATTAAATTGGTATCAATCTGTTTTTTGGAAAGAAATCTGATAGATCTCTAAATATACTTTCTTCCCTTTATCTATTTAAGATTTAATTTTGATTCAGCTAAATAATATGTTTAAAAAACCCTGATCAGTCTTTTAGTATAGAGATAACCAGTCCGTGAAAAGCACCTGTTAGTTATTTCACAATCACTGCTGACTCTCCTCCCTCAGAAAAGGAGGCCAAAATGATTTATTGTTTGACAAGGTCAAACTCTTTGTTCTTTAACTTTTTATTCTTTTTCACAATCTTACGTAAACATTTATACCATGACCCACAGCTTTTATATGCATTTCTATTTTCTCTACATTTTAAGAGTCACAAATACAATGACTTTGTCTTATCATTGTAACTGGCTCCAAAAATATTGCCTGACATGTATCATGAGTGTTTAAAATACTACTGAATGACTTCTTTTCAATATATAATAAAAGAGTAATCATCCAAAAGGAATAAAGATTTAAAGATTTTCTCCATCTTGCTGATAAAAAGGAAATTAAGTTTAATAAATGAGCTCAAGACCATGAAGATTTGAAGAGAGTAAGTCCTATGAAGTATTTGTTTCTAATATGTGAGTAATTACAAGGGGTGGGGGAAGGTGTGTGAAAGTCTGACATTAAGACCTTACGGACATGTTTTAACCAAAGAACCCTCATATACAATAACAGTACCGTATTTGTACATTGCATTATACTAAATGTTTTACTAGACTTATCTCACTTGATTATCAAAACAACCCACGAGACAGGAGAGATATTCCCCTTTTCAGAAGTAAGGAATCTGCAGCATCAATAAAGCAGACTCGGGACTCAAACCAAATCCAAATATCTGCCAACAACATCAGACTGCCTCTGATATTACTGCATCTGAGTCCACAAATCATGCATGAAAATTAGCCTATCATTAGCTTCTAAGTATATAACACAGTTACCACTTAACATAATGGTGTAATCATTTAGTTGTATTTTCCCCTCTGTACTTCACTTGTGGGTAAGGTAAGTAAATTCTAAGGAAATAAGCAAAAAATTGAAATTTAAAGATAAAAACTAAACAAATAAAACCTCCAGTAGGTGATCTAGATTACTATAAACAGGCCTATCTCAACTTGGAATGTTTTATCTTCAGAGGACATCTGGAAATCAATGCATATCTACAGTTTTAATAATCTTTAGCAATCTCTGATAGTCAAAATTAATGACTTCCTAGAAATTCTATTCCTAGGCACATACTGAGCCAAAATGAAAATATACCCATACAAAAATCTGTATACAGATATTCACAGTAGCATTACTTAAAACAGTCAAAAAGTGGACACAACCCAAACATCCATTAATTTACAAATGGATAAACAAAATACAGCATATTCATACAATGGAACACTACTCAGTTATAAAAAAATAAAATAAAATACTAATACATGCTACAGTATGTATGAACCTTGAAAATATTATGCTAAGTCAAAGAAGCCAGTCACAAAGAACATCTATCATATGATTCCATTTACTTTAATGTCCAAAAAAAGGCAAACTCATAGAAAAAGTAGATTAGTCATTGCCTAGGGCTGAGAGGGTAAATGCGGAGGGACTACTAATGGGCTTGAGGTTTCTTTTTGAGGTAATGAAAATGTTCCAAAATTAAATAGTGGTGATGGTTGCACAACTCTGTGAATATACTAAAAACTGTTAAACTGTACATTTGAAATGGGTGAACTATACAGTAAATGAACTATTTCTCAATAAAACTGAAGAAAAATAATTCTGCTGTGGGATTTTGATATTGGGAAGGCTGTGCATATGTGGGTGGGGGGGGGATGGAAATACTGGAAAGTTCTTTACCTTCCACTCGATTTTGCTATGAACCTAAAAGTACTCCAAAAATAATATTTTTTAAAAAAGCACTTACTCTATATGATTGTAAGAGCCCTAATTTTAAAAAATTGAATTATTTTCCAATATATTTAATTAAGGTAGGGAAGTGAATTAATAATTTAAAAACACATTGTTTACAACTACATGTCATAAACATTTTGGGACCATCTTATAAAAAAAACTCTCAGATTCCATTTTTTTTGAATTAGTAAATTCTTTAAAAATTATTTCCACTTATACCAAAAAATTATTTCTTTCTTTTATCTTCCCTTTTCCTTTCATTAAATACCTATATTATTTTTAAATGTTTTATTGGTATATAATTTAACTACCATAAAATTCAACTGTTTTAATTGTTAAGTTAGATGAACTGTGGTAAATATAACAATTGTATATTCGATCGTCACAATCCAGTTTGGAAACACTTCTATCACCTTAAAAAATTCCCTTGGACATGGTACCATAGTGTAGTGGTTAGCACGTCTGCAGAAGGTCCTGAGTTCACGCTCCAGTGGAGCCATGGTCCATGGTCTACGGCCATGCCACCTTGAACAAGCCTGATGTCTGATCTCAGAAGCTAAGCAGGGTCGGGCCTGGTTAGTATTTGGATGGGAGACCACCTAGGAAGACCAGGTACTGTAGGCGTAAATAATAATAATAAAATTTAAAAAAAAATTCCTTAAACCCACTTGCAGTCAATCTCTGCTCCCATGTACAGATCCAGGTAATCACCGATGCACTTTCATCTGTAAAGTTTTGCCTTTTCGAGAAATTTCAAATATACAGAATCATTCAATATATAATCTTATGTAATTGGCTTTTTATAATTAGCATATTTTTGAAGTCATTCATTTTGTTGCATCTATCATCAGTTCATTCTTTTTTATTGCTGAGTAGTATTCCATCATATGAAATAAATACCACATTGTGTATAAGTATTTATCAGCTGATGGACATTTGAACTGTTTACAGTTTTTAGCTATTATAATAATACTGCTATAAACATTTAGCGAATCCAGTCCTAAGTACCCAAAAGAAGTGTACAGCAGTGTACACTTCTCTGAAGTGTACTTAGGACTAGATTTGCTATATCATATAATAGATATGTTTAACTTTTTAAGAAGCTGCCAAACTTTACCAAGTGGCTGTACAGTTTAAATTCCCACCAGAAATGTATGAGGTTCCCAGTTTCTCCAAATCTTATCAACATTTAGGACAATGCTTTAAAAAAAAAAAATTTTAGCCAACGAACAGGAAAAACACTCAGTCTTTTCTTCCTGTGTTTTCTCCTTTCCTCGCACACCACTACCACACTCACAACACTTCTGACGCTTCTAGTCACCAAATGTTTGGGGTTTTTTTTCCCCCACACCAAGCAATTCTCTGTGACACCAATTAAAATGTATCTCAATCCTGACACTATTTACCTGGAAATAGAGTCAAATTCCACAGGTTAAGAGCTCAGTCCCACGAGACTGCCCCCTACTTCAGGTGTCATTTTTCAAGTAGCAGGTCCTCAGGTTACCCACAACTTCTGTCTAACTTGGCTACAAATCAGCAGTTCCCACAACCCCCTCCTCAGGTTTAGTCAGGCTCAATTAATTTGCTACATTGACTCACAGAACTGGGGAAAACACATTTTCCATATATCAAAGAATATGATAAAGGATATAGATGAACATCCAGATGGGACAGATACACAGGGGAAGGTATGTGAGAAGGGGCACAGAGCTTCCCTACCCTCTCTAGGCATACCACTCTCTCAGCAACCCCAAAGCTCCCTGAACCCCATAATTTTTGGATTTTTATGGCAGCTTCTTCATGTAGACATGATTATTAACTCCATTTCCAGCATTTCTCCCTTTTCAAGAGAAGAGGGGTTAGGGCTGTGAAGATTCCAAGCTTCTAATCATGGCTTGGTCTTTCTAGCAACCAACCCTCATCCCAGAGCCGTCCAGAAGCCCACCCAGAGTTGTTTCATTAGAACAAAAGACACAATTACAGAGCTTCAGGAGGTCTATGTTAGGAAACCGGGGCAAAGATCAATACATATTTTTTCTATTATTTCATTGCCAGTTTAGAGGATATATTAATGGTATTTCACTGTAGTTTTAATATCTAATGATGTTGAGCATCTTTCATGTGTTTGTCATCCATATATCTTTTTTAGTAAAGTGTCTGTTCAAATGTTTTGTGCGTTTTAAAAATTGAGTTGTCTCCTTATTAGTGAGACGTAACTTCTCTATATAGTCTGGATTCAAATCCTTAATCATATGTATATGTCTTACAAATATTTTCTCCAAGTGTATTGCTTGTCATCATTTTCCAAACAGTGCCTTCTGAAACATGGAGATTTTTAACTTTGATGAAGTCCATTTAATCAATTTTTTTTATCACCATGCTTTTGGCGTTGTTTCTAAGCAATCTTTGCCTAATCCAAGATCATGAAGATTTACTTCTATTCATAGTTTTAGTTCTTATATATAGGTTTTTGATCCTACAATTTCTTCTAGAAGTTTTCCAATTTTATATTTTACATTTAAATCTATGATCCATTTTTGTGTATAGCGTGAAGGAGGGATCTACGTGTCATTTTCTAACATATAGATATCCAAACTGTTCCAGCATCAGTTATTGAAAAGATCATCCTTTTCACTAGTGCATTACTTTGGCATCTTTGTCATAAATTGACCATATATATCTGAGTTTATTTATTAACTATTCCATTGACCAATTTGTCTATGGCTACAGTTTCATAATAAGTTTTGAAGTTGAGTATAAGTCTTTTTCTTCTTTTTCAAAATTGCTTTAGTTCTTCCAGGTCCTTTGCATTTCTGAATAAGCTTAATAAATAAATAAATAAATTTTAGAATAAGCTTCTCAATTTCTACAAAGAGACCTACTGGGATTGTCATTGCACTCAGTCATCAGATGATTAATCTGAGTCTTTACATCCATAAAGATAGCAGAGCTCTGCATATATTTGGGTCATCTTTAATTTCTCTCTGTAAAGTTTTGTAGTTTTCAGTGTACAGAAATACTTATTTTCAAACATCAATGATAAACTTCTTACTTACCTTTAAGTCTAGAATCAAATTGTAAAAGTAAACCTTCAAAAATTAAATTTAAGAACCTTTTTGACATGATTTTAAGTTTGATATACCTCACATTCGACAATAAGATGAACATCGAACAATAAACAAATAGTAAAGATCTGTTATCTCATAAAGTAAAAGGGTTTTAAATCATTCACAAAACTAAGCAGAAAAGAAATTAATGCCTATCTCTAAGATGGAACTTGCCTTGACTATTTTTCCCCCATGGAAGTGGTAACAGAAACTAAATAATGTGGTTTTCCTACCTAACTCCCATCACACTCAAGAAAACTGCATAAACTAGAATCAGATCAACACACAAAAATTTCCTCTTTCTCTTTCTGTATGTATATAACAACTTAATATTGCAAATACGATGAGCTACAACATCTTGTCTTTCTGTATCAATCCTTACACCATGGCTTTTGTCTCCAATTGTAAATGTATAAGCTTTCATAGAAGCATATTTGTCAAATAAAATGGGGTTTAGATTATATAAAAGGTTCGAATTATAAAAAGTTTTTTAAAAATCTTAAAAAATATCAATGTTAACAAAGGCTTTACGATGAGAAACTCTCATTTAAAATAAAAACATTTTGCAATTCATACTGGGAGCCATGTAAACTTAACACTATTTTTATAATAGCAAAATATAGAAATGCAAATGCCCACTGACAAGAGAAGATGGTATAAACTGTGGTATTTATTTACTGAATATTGTACATTATTGAATAGCATACTGTAGTAAAAATGAATAAACTATAGTATATGCAACAACATGATGAATATTATAAACGTAATGTTGAGGGGAAAAAAAATCCCAGAAGACAATAAACATATCCCTCTAGGTAAAACTAAACATATTGTTTGGGCAATAAAACTACTGTCAAAGAGGCAAAGGAATGATAGACACCAAACCAGAACAGTAGTTACAGGGGGTGTGGAGTCGAGGGGGCAAGGGGAGGTAGGAAATTGAAATCACTGACGAACACAAAAAGAAAAAATGTAAATTATTAGTAATCTTCTAGTTCTTGGGTTGAATGGAGGGTTTATATACTCTATATCATCCAATTCTTTTATAAGTATAATTGTTACATTAAAAATTTTTTTAAATACACAAGCAATTTAAAAATCTTATTTTTAAAATCACTCATTATAAAATATTTTTCAGAAGCTTAATTGGGCATTCTGAATAAACATCAAAAAAAATTTTTTTTAAGTTTTTACCTTTTTTTCTGTTCAACTGCTTTGTCCAAGTGCTGAAAGATATCCTGAAACAAGGTGCAACTGGATCGACTATTGATAGTATACCCATATCCTCTTTTCCAATATTGTTTTAGATCATTTAAATATTCTAATACCTGTAAATAAAATTTTCAAAAATTATTACTATTAATTTTTATTAATGTAACAGATTCCCTAATTTAATAATGATTCCAAAAAGGTTACCCTGTTTAAATACCATTCTGCAGATAGTAGAATCTTAGTATTCAGTTTATACTTACTGTTTTAAGCATTTAGTCATTAGCCTCAAAGTTCATGACACGTAGATTTATGTTGATACACAAATTTAAATTGTAGGAATGGAGAAACTGGCATGCAAAAGCGAGTTAGTAATCACAGTAAAAAATCCAGCATCCATAACAGTTCAGAATAGTGGGTTAAAGACATATGCTTACCTTTTCTTCTAAAATTATATTAAAATGATAGCAAAGAAACATTCAGGAAAAAACACAAAGATATACATAGAAGAATATTCATTATAGCACAGAAAGATGCCAACAGTGGATAAGGAATTTTTAAGAATTTTAGGAAGGCAGAAACCAACTAGAATATGAGTTACTTTGGTTCATATATCAGTTTGGCAAAAAACTAATAAAAGTAAACCAAGAATATGGAAAACTGGTGCTGCCGAAAAGAATTTATATTGGTATAGAAGTTCTAAAGGGAAAACTGGCAAAAATTCCTGAAAACATACATCTCTCTGACCCATTTAATTCCATTCCTTATAAAGTAATATTCACAGAAGAATGAAAGAATGTCAAAAATGTTTTAATAGCTGCACTGCTTACTGGAGTCAAAAAATAAATAAATTTACAGAAACACCTAAATATCATTTATAGATAGATGGTTAAGTAAACTAAATATACACATACTATGGAATAGTATGCAGTTACTAAAAAATTTTATATAGTAGATCTACAAATACTGACATGGAAATACCTGCAAGATACACTAGTGAAAGAGAAGAGCAATTTTAGAATAAATACACTAAAATACCATTTGTTACCAACACACACACACACACACACATACACACACACACACTCACACACACACTACATGGCTTACATTTCTAAGAAGGATACAAATTATAAATAGTAGCATAGAAAAGGGTCAACAAGCACATAGCAAACTGACAGCAGTGATTAATATCTTGGAGTGGTAATTAAGGTAGCCTTTTCCTGAATGTTAAACTTTTTTTTTTTTTTAACACAAGTACGATTTGCTCAGATAAACACTAAAACTATGGAACTAAAACCTGCAACCTAACAGGGGTACGGGAGAAGCCTATGCAGTAGTTAGGAGCTATTCTTTCCAAAAGAGCCCCTATAGAAACTAAGTGAAAGTCATAATAATTTTAAGAGAAAGAACAAGGGTGGGCAGTGCCATATACCAAAAACAAAACTAAACATATATTAGAGAGGCAATTAAACCAAGAAGTTAGCAAAAAGGACAAAGTAAACATTAAAACTAGTAAAAAAATAATGAATTAAAAGAATTAATAAAGTTCTGCCAAATCTATTCAAGAAATAAAACAAAAATAGTATCAGAAGTGAACAAGAAAAGAAGACATAACTGGAGATTTTTAAAAAATCATATGTGCCTATTATTAAAACTTTATATCAAAAAGTTTTATATCTCAGAAGACAAGCATGTAAATGAAATGAGTGGTTTTTCCAGAAAAATATAAGCTACCCATACTAACTATAAAAAATAACTACAGGGTCTACCTAAAAGATATCAAGCATCATTGGTTTTAATGATGAGTTCTACCAAACCTTCAAGGAAGAGTTCCTAATATTTAATAAGAGTTTCTAATATTTAAATTATTCCAGAGTACAGAAAAAGATGGAGAGCTTCTCAGCTCATTTTAGGAGGCTAATAGAAGTCTGTTGACAAAACTGGATAAAGAAAGTACACACACACACACACACACACACACACACAAATAAAAAAAAAGTGAGGGGAGAAAATTCAGACCACTGCATTGCAAGACAGCATCCTGTGCTCTCACCCACTAAATGCCAACTGTGACTCCTAATCATTTTTATAGAAATTCTCCTTTTCTAATTCCCCCAAAGAGAGAGGAATAGGGCTAGCCCAGTAGTATCTATCACTCACAAATGAGAGCCACTGCCATAACCAATGTCATTATAAACATTATTTAATAGATTTGAAATAAAATATTACCAAATAAAATTCAGCAGTATATTAAATAGCTGTATCTGCTACGATGGAATAACTGATACTAGTTATGCCCTCCTGACATTAATAACAACCAGAAAATGGGACAAAATAGCCACAAACTAAAAACAACCTAAATGTTCACCAACAAGATAATGGTTTAAAAAACTGTTCATATCATGAAACACTACACAGCAATGAAAATAAGTGAACCATAGTCATGCACTGCATAATTTTTCAGTCAACAATAGACTGCATATACATCAGTGGTCCCATAAGATTATAATGGAACTAAAAAATTGCTCTTGCTGAGTTGACATCGTAGCCATTGTAATGTCATAGCACAATGCATTACTCACGTTTGTGGTGATGCTGGTGTAAACAAGCCTATTGTGCTGCCAGTCGTATAAAAGCGTAACACATACAATTATGTATAGCACATATTACTTGATAATGATAATAAATGCCTATCCTACTGGTTCGTGTATTTATATGCTTTTTGATTATTTTAGAGGACAGTAAAAAAAAAAAGATTTTTGCAACATAGTATACCGCACTGTGCCAGCAGCATCCTCACATCTCCTGTTTATGCATCTCTTGATAGCATTGTTTTCTCTTGTGCTTTGATTTAATCTTGTATTATTTTGTATCGTAGCATGCTGTATAGGCCTGTGGCCTAGGAGCAACAGGATATACCATATAGCCTAGGTGTGCAGTTGGTTATGCCATCAGGCTTGTGTAAGTACACTATGTTTGAACAACACCTAACTATGCATTTCTTAGAACATATTCCCATTGTTAAGCAGCGCTTAACTGTATAGTTACATACAGCAGCATCATAGGTAAATCTTAAAAACATGATGCTGAAAAAAAACTCAATACAAAAAAAGTACATACTGGGTGTATTATATATTACATATTATATAAAGTTTGAAAATATATAACGTTACACTGTTTCTTAGAAAAACAAGTTAGTAAACACTATATTAATGTAATGAAGAAAATTGAAAACACAAATACACAAATAAATAATAGGGAAATAATCTCAGAAACAGGGGAAAGACTTCAAAAAACCAGAAGATATAAAATTTTTTAAGAAGAAAAAAATTAAAAATCATGAGATAAATTTGCAAACTCTACAAATAATTCTGAAAACCAGGATTACAACGATGACTTTTATAAGAAAATATTAAATACCAAAACTGACTCCAGAAAAGACAGATCTAGACATACTAATTTCAGAAGATATATACAAGGTTGTAAAAAGTTATCTCACAAAAAGTATTTAGCTCATGTGTCATCTGTAAAGATTTACTTGATAGCCATTAAATCAACTTCCTCCTTTGTATATCACTATATCTTATATATACTTCTCTTACAGCCATCCCATTGTCTTGCAATGGTTTGTGTCTTTCACTCCT
Organism: Eidolon dupreanum; assembly: GCA_028627145.1. Taxonomy (NCBI): domain Eukaryota; kingdom Metazoa; phylum Chordata; class Mammalia; order Chiroptera; family Pteropodidae; genus Eidolon; species Eidolon dupreanum. The sequence goes on from CM053506.1 coordinate 26,405,629, forward strand.
TATGGCATTCTTTGAGGACAATGCCTTCAGTTTCAACCAAGTACCTGGCACAGAGCAGGCACTCAAACAATATTTGCTGAATGAAGACACACATGGTCCAGCATTTCACAAGGTCTTGAATATCTAATAACCTCCATAATTCTCAGAGTTTCTTAAGTACCTATTCATTGTTAGTTTTTTAAACATTTAAAAAAATTTTTTTATAAGAGTTTATTTGAGCTAAACTGACAATGTATGGCAGACGGCAAGATCTCAAATGCTCCCTAAACATTTTCAATAAAGAATTTCAAACATATAAAATATAGAAAGCAGTAGTATAATGAACCCCGTGTACCCATTATCCAACTTCACCATAATCAGCATTTGGCCAATCCTGTTTCAGTTCTGCCCCTACAACTACCACTGCATTATTTTGAAGCAAATCCCAGACATTTTATTTTATCTGTAAATATTTTAGCATGTAAATCTATTTTACAGTGGAAAATCCCAAGCAGAGATAAATTATTTTCTATCAAATCACTGAAAAAGAAAATAATCCCAGGAAATATGTAATCAAAAAAGGACTTTATATTTTAAAATGAAGAATCTAACTTATTTGCATTTATATATAAAAGGAAACTCATATTCAATTAATTTAATTAACATATTTAAAATTTTAAAATCATGGTCAATTAAATGAGAAGTTCTATATTTACAAAGGAAAAAAGGTACCTCCACTGTGGAGAAATCTGGCAGGCATCACTTCAATCAAATGATCAAACATATCATAATCATCAATGAAATGACAAGCTGACATCCTTCTGATGTGATGCACTGAGAAAGACACATCACTTAAATACTATTCTTGTCAAAAAAAAAAAAAAAACCTACTCTAATCATAAGTAAAAAATCAGACACAAAGACATTTTGTCTCGATGTGTGCAAAATGCCAATGTATAAAAGACAAAAGAAAGGTTGGAGCACTTATCTTGATTAAAGAAAACTAAAAGGACATGACAAGCATATGCAATGAGTGGCCCTGAATTAAAAAAAAAAAAAAAAAAACATATAGCTACAAATATGACTTTAACACAAGCATGAAAACTTGAATACGCACTATATATTAGATAATACTGTATTATATATGTATATATAAAATTATATTTTATTATGGTTATGTAGGAGAATGTTCTTGTTTAGATGCATGCCCATGTATTTCACAGTGAAGTATCTTGATGTCTGCTAAGGAAAAAGATTAACTAAATGTGAGTAAATAGAATAAATGGCCCTCCAAAGATGTCTACATCCTAATCCCTGGAACTTATGAATGTTATTTTACACAATAAAAGGAAATTTGTGATTAGGTTAAGGGTCTTAAAATGGCAAGATTATTATGGACTATCCAGGTGCGCCCAATGTAATCACAAGGGTCCTTATAAGAAGTAGACAGGAAGTACAGTCAGAGGAGATATAACAATAGAAGCAGAGGTCTGAGTGATACAAGGAACACCGGTGGCCTCTGGAGACTGAAAAAGGCAAGGAATGGATTGTCCCCTAAAGCCTCCAGAAAAACACAGCCTTGATGATACCTTGAGTTTAGCCCTGTAAGGCTCATTCTGGACTTCTGACTTCCAGAGCTTTAAGATAATAAATTTGTGTTGTTTTAAACCACTACATTTGTGGTAATTCGTTATAGCAGCAATAGAAAACTAATATAATTTACATATAGAAAAAGTAAATGTGGCAAAAAGGTTAACAACTGGTGAATATAGGTTAAGGACATGAATGCTCATTGTATTATTCTTACAACGTGTTAGTCTGAAATTTTTCAAAATGAGTTACAGGAAAAAAGAAGTATTCACAAGCAATAAAGAGATAAAAGGGTAATCTTGAAATGAGAAGAAAATAAAAAGACAAGTAATATAGAATCTCACAGTTAGAGGGGTATTCCTGAGTTACCTAATAGTTCCATCTTTTAAAAGATAAAGAAATCAAGGCACAGAAAGTTTAAGTGCTTTTAACCCAGGGTTAAGTTACTTTAACCCAGATCTCGATTTCTAGGGTTTTTGCAGTATATCAAAGTATTTCCCAGGAGAGAAAGAGAAATTGCACAAAAAGTGAGAGTACAACGCTTGAAAGGAGAGGCATTCAAATAGGGAAAGGGAGAAGTACAAGTATGTGATGAGAAGACGAATAAAGAGGCTGGTTATGCTCTGAGATGTGTGTCTTTATTTCAGGGAAAGTAGCCTGCACTTAGAGCAGAGTCGTCAGTCTTCAGAAGTAAGGCACCACATGGGTATAGCTACTCAGAATAGGAAATGAGCAGATAACAGGTGGTCAGGCATGTACATGCTAAATACTCCATCAACTATAGTAACTTGGGCAAATAAATTGTTCTTCTCTTAAAAGAACAACACCCATAAGTCATTTACACAATACTGAAAATCACTTCAATTCTGTTTATTGGCCTTCTTCCTTAGTACAATCTGGGTATAGAGAAAAGGGAGGTATTTTGACACATGTGAATGGTGACCATAGCCTCAGTTTATACCTACATTAGCATAATTATTAACGGTGCCCATTTCATTTTAAAAGTATGTCAATTTAGAAGATAAATTTTAAGTTCATCCTAAGCACAGGACATTTCAAAGGAAGGTAAGGCCAGAAAGTATCTAAAGTTATAGACAGAGGAGATGAGAAGGGTATTGGGTACTTGGGACAGAGAGAAAGTAGATCAGAAAAAAACGGAGAGGAACTACAATATACTTATTATTACTGGTGCTCAGCATCCTAGAACAATCATCATTGAAAGCCCTTTCCCCTTCTTCCAACTTGCTGCCTAAGCCCTAGTCCCACATTAGCACAATATCACATAAAATCACTTTTAATCTGGTTGCTGGTCACTTAAGTCTTTGAGTAACAAAATAAAGTACTTGTTTACCTTTAAATGTACATTAACTCTCAGCTTAAAAGCCTGCTTCTATTTAGTGAATAGTACACTACTTTTCAAAGTTTGAAGTTAAATTCTAAAGTTCATAATTGATTTTCATATGGAATATTGAAGGTTTCATATATATGCCAGGGATGACTGAAGTTTCAGAAGTCCATATTTCTGAATGATCCATACATACAGACACATCCTATTTTATCCACCAAAAGTCTATTCAATGCTGCAGTCCTCAATGCTTAAGAAAACAATCAATACACTCCTACCACACCTCTCTGGCTCCCAACATTCCAGAATTGATCTCCCTCAAAGCCACCAGACGCCTGTCTGCCCTTCTCTTTCTAGAGTCTAAGAAGATGAAAAAACATGAAGTAGGCAAACGAATGGTCGATGACTTACTGCCATCACCAGGTGGAACACAGAACTCATTTATCGTGAAAACTGTTATAAAAGAAACAGACATTTGGAAAACTGTTCATCCTCTCTGAGCTTTGGTTTCCTATAAAAAGAATTTGGATTACATTAACTCTACAATCCTTTGCAGCAGTAAAATGTGATGTTGGGTTACATAGATTTTTAATAAAGTGGACCTAGAAATCAAATTACAATGGAAAAATGTTTTCCAGAGTTATGAACCCAAACTAGTTGCAGGTAGGTAGGCCCTACTTGAACAGTCAATTTTTCTAGGTATAAGGAAAATTATGAATGAGTAAAAGACTCAGAGTAAGTAATGATCCTTACTCTGCTTGTTTTTGAGAAGCTGCCTGAAGTAATAATGAATTTTTGCAAAATCATGCAAGAAAAGCAAAGAAACTGCTAAAGTAATACTTACTTTTGCATCATCTGTGTCAAAGACATCACACCAAGGAGATTTAACACCTTTAATTGCCAGGTCAAATGAACAGGTAAAGAAAGCTACCTGAATTAAATCTGGAGGGAAAAAAAGGTAAACTTTGTGGGTTACTATTTTCTACAATTTTCCAAAGGTTGAATATCCACAGAATGTTATGCGCAGCACAGTTAAAGAAACTGGATATATTTAGTTAGGAGAGGAGACTATTCAGTTTCTCCCTGGCTATCAAAGAATTAAGACTTACTCTGTATAATCCAAAGGGGAGGAAATGGAACTGTCAGAAGAAACCAGGAGGAGGTATAAATTTCAGTCCAACAAAACTGAAAAATTTTCTCTGTAAAACAGTAACTTGTTTTTAAAATTAATATGTTTGTTAAGAGTATGTTTGCCTACCAGAACCAACAAATGTTTAACACAAAGACTTACTATATAAAACATAACTTGATTTCTTGTTACTTTTAGAAGTTTGGCAGAGGGGAGAAAAAAACCTTATAGAAAGTTTTAGTCCCTGATTTGAAAATTAAGAATAACAAAGTACACTTATTGAAGTTCTTTTAGCTACACAACAATTCACATTATAACCATCAAGAAGCAAGTACAGAGAGAAGGATATAAAATAGGAGAAAACTGCAAAAGGTAGAGAAGGAAGAAAAGGCAGTATAAGTGAGGAGTCAGGAATAAGGTGAAACAAAGAGTCAAGGAGAAACAAAAATCACACACTGAAGAAAGAGGTATACAATTTTTTTTGATCTAGAACATATTATTTTCTTAATGTAAAATCAACTATGGGCCTTTAAAAAGAGTAACTTCATGTTTCCATATTTTTTCATTTTCAGAGATGAAAGCTAGCAGACATATTACCTGCATTTAAACTGTTGAATGGCACTTGCAAAGCAGCTGCAACTTTTTTCAAAATGTTCTGCATTTCTGGTCCAGTTTTGAAGGCTTCTACATGATAAAGAGCTGCATCATTTCCTTCCACTTCAGTTAAAAACTTCTCACAATGATCAAAGAACCGCATTAGTTTATCATTAATTCTTGGAGGGCCACACTCCATGTCTGAAAGAAAAAAATATATATATACATCTATACTTATATATATGACATAAAATGACAATTTCAAGTTATTAAAAATTTTGTTTCAAGTGTGAAAAAGAACACCAAAAACATTTATTCGTTGGCATGTTTGAAATAAGCATACATTAGTCAAGAAAGACATAAGGCAAAACTATTCCCCATTTGTAATTCATGAAAACAGACTATCAAAAATAAAATAAAATGTTAAAATAAAATACAATATTACACAATAAACTTAAGGTAACAATGGTTTATTAAAGAAAACAAAAATAAATATACATAAAAATCATAAAAAGTACAAAAAAGTATATGTAAGGACTGTTTCTGTCAGGCACAGAAAACTTGAAAAACTAAAAATTAGCAGTTTCTAATTACAAGGTGAGAGATTATTCAACAGATTAAATCTGTTTTTCTACTCTAAGCCAAAATCTAAATAGAGTATTTTATTTTCTCAATTAACTTCCGAACCTTGTGTTATGTTACAAAAGACTGCTTAGGACAAAAACTGCTGACAACAGCACAAAATACATTAATGCTTTTGTATTTCATTGTGCTAGATGCTTCTCATTTGGTTTACTTTCTAACTGAAGCTCCCTGATAACTTTCCATTTAGAATTTGTTAAGTTACATTATTTTCCGAATTTAGCAACAGTTATGTATTGGAAAACCATTCATAATCATGCCTCAATTACTGGGGTGTCTTTTAAGTTTTTTTCAGTCATATTCAAAACACACAGATCTCAGTTATTTCTCTAATAATTTACCATGAAAAGAACAGGAATTATAATATTTGTGTATACAGAAAATTAAATCTAGTTAAATCATTTTGCTTTGGATGGATGTGTGAAATGTGTGTGTGTGTGTGTGTGTGTGTGTGTGTGTACAAATATATATGTATACATATGTATACATATACATATATATGTGTATATATCTATGTGTATATGTATATGTATATATATCTGTGTATATGTATCCATTTCAGGAGATCTTGAAATGGATAATTCTGACCATTTTAATTGCCAACTGGATTACAGTTAAGGAAACATCTTAAGTGATCTTTGTCATCTGTTTCTGTGGCATCAAACTGTTTCCCAAGTGGATCTAGATATTAAAAAAAGGCATTGTTCTGCTTCTGTAAGAAAATCTTACAGAAGATTTTAATTCAGTGTCCTCCCTGAAAAACCCAGATGTACAAAACAGGCAAAACAATTGTCTGTAGATAATAATGAAGTAGCTAGGCAAAGGTTTTAATCTGAAACTGAAAATGGTGAGGGGTGGGTTTATCCTGAACTATTCTGATCCCTCCTTTGTACTTTCAGGCAAATGCCAATCCCGACAACACCATCTGTGGGCAAAAATTCATTCATCCCAGGAGGTCCAATAGCCCCTTTTTGGTATATACTATATATATTGTGCTATACTGAAGTATGTTCTACATTCAATTAATTTAACAAATATGTGGGGAATTTTCCCTCATATTAATGGAAAAAGCCTCACTATAATTAAAAAGCAGAATTCAACAAGTGACTAAATATGCCAGCCAACTGAATTACCCACAAAGCAATAACATGACACACAATCAATGGAAGAACCCTTGGAAATGGTTGAACTGTTTAAGAAAGGATGCCATTGGAGAAATGACAAACCAGTCTATTTAATTTTTCACTTGGGCATTGAAGCTAGCTGAATGATGTCTCACCTCAACTCTGATCTTAAAACTGATCAAGAAAAGTTTTACAAATTGATCGTCTCTCTGACACAAAAATGTTTTATGGTTTTATTGTTATCTTAGGTTACAGATTTCCTGGGTCCATACCTAGCTATATGAAATTAGACAAATTACTTAGTGTTTCTGTGTCTCAATTTCCTCATCTGTTAGGTGAGAAATACTATCAATCTCAAAGAGCTGTTATTAGGATTCAGTGAAATAAATAAGGAATGCCTGGCACACAGCAAAAATTAAGTGTTTGCTATTATTATTGTCTATTAAACATTTTTTGAGGGAAAAAAGCAACATTCGAGGGGAAAACAGAAAATCTGGATTCTGGGTCCGATTCTAGTCTTTGAACTAATGAAGGGCAATCAGCAAGGCATATTCGTGGGCTCAACTGCTCCACCAGTAAAATAAAACGGCCCCACCATATGCTCTCTCAAATTCTGCAAAAGTAATGGAATAAATCAGTAATGTGTGTAACCATGGACACAGATATGACGAGGGACACTCTATAGTAAACCTAAAAACAAAACAGAGGAAAAAGCTTCCTATAAGAGTTAGGTCTAGAACCAACATATGAAAAACTGATAAGTTAAAAAGAACCAAATAGATATCAGAAGCAAAGCCTGAGGAAAAAAGTCCTAGACTGTATTTAAAGTGTGCCCAACTGTATAACAGGTTGCCTGAAAGGGAGGAAAGGAAGTCTGCTGCTCAGAGGGGGCAATTCAATTTGGTAACGGATAAGCAAAAACTGCAGTCTGTCTCCTTTCCTATGGATCCCCCAACGTCCACCACAACATCCTGTACATAGAAGGTGTCAAATTCATACCTGATGAGTGAATAAATGAATGTGTGTATGAGAAAGAAGATTGCCAAGCCCTGAACATCCCATGGGATGAAGGTTCAAGGGACAGGGGACTGGGGACAGACAGAAGTGAGGGGAGGTTGGTATTGGTAAAGTCTGGGATCTATCTGGTGGGGGGATTTAGGGAGGAAATGGGGGTGTCCAATGCAGAGCATTGGCCTGGCGGTCCGGGGGGGTCACCTGCGACATCGGGAGGCGGCAACCCAGGGTGGTAGTGCTGCCACAGCCCCTTCAGGAAGGCAACGCTGCTCTCCACGCAGCGGTGCTTGGAGCTGGTGACGAGCTGCAGGCGGCTGTAGTTCTCGTGGCTGAAGAGGGCCGGGAAAAGGGAGGCCAGGCGCAGTGCCAGCTGTCGCATGTCCTCCCGCCCCTTCTCCACCAGTTGCCCGTCCATCCAGTCCGCGTACCACAGCGGCCAGTTGGCCAGCGCAGCGCTTAGGTCGCGGCCGCCGACAGCGTCGGCCCTGTCATCCCTGGGCCTGCGGGCCTGCAGCAGTCCGTGTAACTGCCGCAGCTTGCGGATCTGTTTGGCCGTAGGATAACGGGTGCCGTGGCGGATGAGGGCGACCAGCTGCAACGGGGTGCAGGTGTCCTCCAGCAGCTCCGGGTCCCGCCGCGGCACCTCGGGGTCCCGCAGCAGCCCAGAGTTGGCATCTTCGTAACGCGTCTTGGTGCCGAAGTATGGGCTGAGCGGCGAAATCACAGGGTCCGTCCGCTCCAGGAAGGAGCAGTGCGAGAGCGACGAGAGCAGAGCCACAGCCAGGGCCGCGGCGGGTGGCACGGGAACCCAGAGAACGCAGCCGGGTCCGCGCAACATGCTGCCCGCGGAGGGCGACTTACGGCCTAGAGTCGTCAACTTCCGGCCCCGACGAGCAGGGGGCGGGCCTGGGGGTCGCTTCCGGCCTGCGCCCCAGGGATTCGCGGTACGTGGCCTACGCTAGGTTGTGAGGGGGACCTTGGGAGTCGGCGGGAATTTTCGAATTGCAACGCAGACCTGTGGCTCTTCGGAGACGTGTAACTTAGGTTGAGCTGGTGTCGCCTGGCCTGGAGCGTTGGCGAGTTTCCTCGCAGCGGGTGCCTGCGGTCTGAGTCAGCAACTCCCCCGCTTTTTAAATTTCCCAGGGTGTGATAAGCCTGGACTAAGTCTTAGCCTCCAGAGTGGTCAAAACAGGACACCTTTTAACTGCTTACATCACCATTCTTACCCCTTTCTACTCTGATTTTCAAAATGCATGCTCTGAACTATCACATCAAATTCACTTGTAGCAGTTGCTGAAAATGCAGATCCCTGGGCCCTGCCCCAGCTTGCCTCCTGTAGCCCAAGGTTTTTTATCCATTAGGGTTTGAAAATAATATACAACAAGGCAGAGAAGAACCTGGAAAGAGGCTCAGTTCTCCAGGAAATTTAATTCCTGAGTCTTTGGTAGTCTCTTGACCTGGACTAGTGAAGCCGACATCAGTGAGACAGCACCCCGGGAGTATTGTGCTTGTTGATACCGAAGGCTTAGAGAGTAGAGACAGAAATCCTGATAACCTGGGCGTACTGAGTCATGGCCTAAACATATTCTCTACCACCACTTCAAATCCAAACTCTCCTCCCATGTAATTACATACTCAAATCAGCAGCTAGATTTCTCATGGGTTATTGCTCAGAATCTTTGACTTTACCTCCATCATAACTCTGAGTAATACCTTAGTTTCTCCACTTGAACTCCATTTTTTTAGGCCAGTTGGGAAAATAATAAGTATTAAAGAAGTCATAAGGTGATTCAAATTTAAGGAAGTTTTGATCACGTTTTGTACATGTAGCTTTTCCCTCAAGGACTATTAAATTGCTCTTGGTAAGTCATCTTCATCTTTACTCTTTTTGTCCTTAAGTGCCTCTCTGCTCCAGAGCGATGTATCTCTAAATGTTAACCAGTGAAGAAGCTATTAAGTCTTGGAGCTACCAAGTCTTCCTAAAGGTGTCACTCTATCATGATGAAGTAACTTTCAGAAACCTTAACTACTTACAAAACCTACGGCACACATTCTTATACACTAAATTTGCCTCTAGCTTTATCTCCCTTTAAATTACTCGTCTTTTCATTGTAAGCTGTTTATATCCTTATATAAACCAACATCAATCATTTTTATGTCAAGCCAAGGCGGCAATGATAAAGTTGAGCAATGTTTTTTAGCTGGGAAAAAGCCAGATATAGTACAAAGAGGACAAAGAGTGTATAAGCTTTGAATATAGATGCCAAGCTCAGCCATACATTAACTGAGTGACCTTGGAAAGTTATCCAAATTCTCAGAGCCTTGGTTTCCTTGTCTGAAAACTCTGCATTGCAGAATTATTGTAAAGTTCAGATGATGTATTTAAAACCCATTTAATAGGCTGCTATGAGTGGTACTTTTATCATTAATAATGTTCAACATTATTATCCTCTATTATCATGCTTAGCTCTCTAGCAACTATGCAATATAAACTTACTTTCACATTAAAGTAAATGATGTTCCTTAGCAAGACATGTATCAAAGATCATTTCAAAACTTTCCTAATAATAAAAATCCACTCATCTCACTTAAAAATGAGTCTTTTATTCTTAAAGCAGTGAGCACTTTGAAAAGTTTTATGAAGATGACAGGACCTGCTCATCTTCCAGGTCATGTCTTAATTCTCTGGCCAGCCTGAAGTTGGCTGCCCTTTGAGATAGGTGCTTACATGTTCCAATCAGTCAGTACAGGAATTTGCATGGTATAAAACATGGTTGTCCCTTTGCAAAGACCATGGATTGCCTTCCCTCATAAGAAGTTATGGGCATGGCAGCAATGTATTTGGTAAATCTCCCATGACACAAGAAATACAGTGGAAAATTAATTGTTCAAGTTCCTTAAAGAGATGGCAGGGGATGGAACCAAGAACACTGATAGAGAATTTGATTTGAACCAGAGAGAGAGGAGACATTATCTTCTGAGGGAATGTTGGAGGGATGGATGCACTTCTGGGTAAATTTTTTAGTCTAGCAGGAGAGAATTCACAGATTTCAAGTCTGGTGGTCTCAGTTTCCTCAGTGACATAGGAGCTAAAATTGTCTGAAGAGATAGAGGAATAGGAGGGCAGTCTTATGGAACATGGAAATGGCTTAGATTTGCAACTGAGAGAAATGAGAAAGTAATGGGAAATGATTTGCAACTGAGGAATAGGAAACAAAAGGTTGGATGATCAGCTCTGAGAATCAAACTGAAAATGAAAGACTTGAATCTTGTGTCTTTCGGAGTGGAAAAGAAAAGTTGAGTTCTGTTGTTCTACATTATTCTAGTTTGTCTTAAGTAGAATTTCTTTTCTAATCAATCCACTACATTAAAAAATAGGGTAGATTATTTTTGCTAGATTATTCATAGGTCTTCTAAAATAGGGGTTCCACTCTTAATATTGCAAAATGTCATATATAATATTTTAAGTTACAGATATATCTACTTATACTTGTAAAGATGTTATTAGAGAAGATAGTTTTCTGGTGAAGAAACAATAAAGGAAAAAGCTAAATGCTGCTTGGAAAGGGTAAGCTCTCTATGTAAGCACAGTAAATATTAAGAACTTGGTTTCTGAAGGTAAACTTTATGGTATTTGAATTCCAGCTTCATCACTTAATATCTGTGAGATCTTGAGTAAGTTAAACTCTTATGCTTCAATTTGTTTTATTCTGTAGAGTGAGGATAATACCTATGTTGTGGGATTGCTGAGAGGACTAAATGAGACAGTTGATATAAAGACTTTATATACTTCCTGGCCCTAAATAAATGTTACTTTTATTTAGCAGAATTAAAATGCTTTTTATTATGTTTCTCCTTTAATCAAGTAAACTGACAAATGGCCAGTTTTCCATAGATAGCTATTATCTCACAACTACATTGAGCAACTTAATTTGTGCCTATGCCAAGGCCGTTTTAACTCTGGTATCTTACTGCCCTAATGTTTCATCTTTCTTCTGCCAGTTATTAATTTAGTACTTATTTGTTTTTATTGCAGTAGAAGAAGCCAACAGAAGAATGGTCCTTTTTTATGGACTGAGCTGGAGTGATCCATGCTTCAGTGTCAGTCCCTTCAACCTTGTTTGAATCTGGAGGTTGCATAGATCACAAGATCTGCAGACTACAAGGTACCATTGCTCAAAAGGAAACACACCATCACTGAGAGCTAACCACTACATTTTTCCCCAGTATATCAAAGCTAGAATGAATTGTTTAAATTGTGTTTCAATTGATGAGTAGAACTTCACTGAACCACACAACAGCAATGGAGGTGACTTGCTGTTTTACCTTCTCTATTATATTCTGCTAAGGGACTTATTTTGCAGTGACAAAAATCCTCTTCTAGTGGCCTGACATATCCCAGGACTCTGATATTGTGAATTCTCCCTTCCTATCAAATATCGGTTCTAAATCCCCAGAACTGTTTGAGAAACCAGATACAAAATTATGGTAAGTTTAAGTTACCAATATTTTTTTTCTATGCTTTGCTACTACTGTTTAATAGGGGAAAACTGTAGCTATTCACTTTCTAGTCCTGTTCTATCATGATTTTCCTGCACAAGCCAGCCCTGTTGTTCAGAAACAATTTTCTCCAGAAGTCCCCTTCATCACAAACATAAATAGTGGGTTCCAAATCCTGGTAAAAATCTCTCTTCTCCCCTGTATTTTTCAAGAACAAGTATAGAAAATAGGAGTTGCATTTTAACATCTCATTTTTTTCTGAAATGTGAGATTCCCAAATTTAAAAAATCTCTTTGAGTTATTAGATCTTTATAAAAATTTGTTAGCTGAGTTTGAAGCCATCAATGTTTTCTTATTCTGAAGAATGGAGAACTTTCAGAACAAAAGTTCTTTCTTTATTAGTTCTTCATCAGGAAAACTGTTTTTTACTTAGTTCATGAATGCCAATTTCAAGTTGTCTCACTAGCCCATACATGAAGCAATTTTCTTTCAGTTTTTGTTTGCTATTTTGTTGTAGCATAAACCTATCTCGTTGCTTTGCCTATATTATAGGTCAGTAAATATTAAAACACAGCAATACCTAAGCCAGAAAAACATTGTAGGCACCTGTGGACTCACACACTTGGCTACAGCCACTTTAGTAAACAGGACAATTCACATTCCACTTGAAGCAACCATTATATTTTCACAAAGAACACCCCTCATTACCCCACTTTACTATTACTGTCTTATATCCTACACTGACTTTCCTGTTTCTGTACTCCAAGAGATAAAGCAGTTGCTGCTAAGTCATTCATTGGTTAAATACCTTAGATAGAGGGACCATGGTGAAAACTTTTTTGATTCTCAAATATTCATCCAATATCTTACATTAAGTAGACTCTCAGCAACTATTTGTTTAAAAAGTGAATGTATGAATGAATAAATAAAAATAGAACAAATAGGCAGTATAGGTAGCTAAAATAAGGAAATGGTATTGCTTTGTATTTATGCAGTATAATTATCTTTTCAGCTCTCCGATGACATATGAAGAGCAATATTTATATCATGTTATAGATGTAGAAATCGAGACAAAGGTTAGATGCCTTACCTAAAGCCATCCAACAAGGATTTAATAGAACAAGTTCTAGAATGTGATCGATAGAAACGTAGCGATCATTTGGTGTGTTTCTTTTCCTGATACCTATTCTATTCTTGACAAATGATCAGTGACTTAAAAAACTGTCACTTGTAGCTGGAGCTAAAAGATAAATTTTACACATAATATTATAGCAGTTACTATTAACCATTCAACATTTATTCTTCCTTTTTCCTTGGAATCTATGTATAGGTATTCACCTCTTAGGAAGATCTTCTATCCTCACCTCAGGAAAAAAAATCCTGCTTGGTTTAAACCAATACTAGTAATTATTTTTCTTACAAGTGTTGGTTTAGGAAAGATCATCTGACTCATTTCTGGCCACTGAGATATGAAAGTCAGTCTACTGGGCTGTTTTGGGGAGGTTTTTGGTTCTAAGAAAGAGGCAAATGATAAGGTTATGAACAATTAACATTTTATAGGGTCAATGAATTGGAGATCACGTTGAGTCAAAGGAATATTGAAGTTTACACAGTAAAATATTTTGGAAGGAAAGGAGATAGTATTCAATGAATGAAATGCTTAAAATAATAATTATGAAAGTGGTACAGTAATTTAGAATATGAGACAAAGAAAGTTTAGCTGAGGCAAGTTATAGAATACAAATCTTTAGCAGTAAAGAGATTAAAGAAAAGAAACTGATTGCTCAAGAAGTCCTCCCTCAAAACTTTTGCTCCTGTCTCTGAACTTCTATTCCTACTAGACTTATGCCCCACTAGCTTCTCATCTTCTACTAGTCTATGCACCGTCTCTTCACTCCACACCTAAAAATCCCCAGCTCACTCAGCAATGTTTCCATGTGTAATATTGGAATTATTTTACACATTTTGTTTTTAATAGATGCTATTGATGGTTTGGAAAGATGAAAGAGATTGACAGCACAGGGATGCCAATAACTTTAGATATAATCTTAAGAAACTTCATTCTTAAAAGGTGAAAGAAAGATACACACAAGGAAGAGGGAATTACCCAGGATATTAGCATGTCCAAATGTAATGAGTAGACCTGCTATAGCAATTTTGCTACCAAAGAGGAACCAGCTTGAAAACAAAGCCAACATGATGAGATGACATAGCAGAAAGTAGAAAGATCCTGAATCCTTGATGATGCTATTGAGCTGATGAATTAAACCTGGAGTATACCTACTGTGGGCTTTCTGTCATCTAAGGTCTTTACTTTTTAAACCAGTGTTTCATATTTTCCGTAGAAAGCCTCCTTATTGGGGTAAGTACCATAATAACCCTACTTACCCCTCTAAGATATTTTTTTCCCCCTTGCTTTTCTGATTTTGCGGAAGTCATCTATTGAGGATAACAGAAAATTCTGTCTCCTTAGATAGGACCTGGGGCCTCTCACTCAGGCTTAGTGTAGTCACTCTCAAACTACAAACTTCTTGCAGAAATGGAAAACCCACCCTAAAATTCATATGGAATTTCAAGAAATCCAGAATAGCCAAAACTATTTAAAAAAAAAAAGTTGTAGGACTCATACTTCTTGATATCAAAACTTACTACAGAGCTACAGTAAACCAAACAGTATGGTACTGGCATAAGAGTAGACATATAGACCAATGGAATAGACTTGAGAACCCAGAAATAACCCTCACACCTAGGATCAATTGATTTTTTACAAGAGTGTTAAGACCATTCAGTGAGGAAAGGACTGTCTTTTTTACAAATGGTGCTGGGATAGCCACATTCAAAACTGTGAAGTTGGAACCTTAACTTGCACCATATATAAATATTAACTCAAAATTTATCAAAGACCTAAATTTAAAAGCTATAAAACTCTTACAAGGAACCATAGGGAAAAATCTTCATGAACTTTAGTTTGGTAATGGTTTCTTAAATATGACACCAAAAGCACAAGTGACAAAAAAAAACAATAGATAAGTTGTGCTTCATCAAAATTAAATGTTGTACATCAAAGGACACTATCAGGAGAGTAAAAAGACAACCCATGAAATGGAAGAAAATATTTGTAGATCATATATCTGATAAGAGACTAGTATTCAAAATATATAAAGAATTCTAAAACTCAACAACAAAAAGACCAACAACTTAAATTTTTAAATGGGTAAAGGACTTGAATAGACATTTCTCCAAAATAAGATATACTTGTGGTCAATAAACATATGAAAAGATACAAACGAAATCACAATGAGATATCATTTCACACCTAGTAAGATAGGTAAAATTTTATATTTAATGAAAATAGCTAGTATTGGTGAAAATGTAGAGAAAGTAGAAGACTAGTACATTGCAGGTGGGAATGTAAAATGGCACAATTGCCGTGGAAACTAGTTCGGCAATTCCTGAAAAAGTCAAACATAAAATTACCTTATCTAGCAATTTCACTCCTTACCCAAAAGAATCGAAAATATAAGCTCAAACTGATACTTGTGCATCAATGTTCATAGCAGCATTATTCACAATAGCAAAAGGTAGAAACAACTCAAATGTCCATCAACAGATAAATGAGAGGGGAAAATGTTTGATTATACATATAATAGAATATTATTCAGCCACAAAAAAAGAATAAAGTACTTACACATTGAAACTTGAAAATATTATGGTAAGTGAAATAAGCCAGAGACAAAAGGACAAATATTTTAATGTACCACTTAAATGAAATATCTAAAATAAACAAATTCATAGAGACAGAAAGTAGATTACAGGTTTCCAAAGGCTCGAGGAGAGAGAAATGGAAGCTATTGCTTAATGGGTACAGTTTCTATTTCAGATGATGAGAGGGTTTTCTGTAAATGGTTAGTCATTACAGTTGCACAACATTGTGAATATAGTTAATGCCACTAAATTGTATACTTAAAATGGTCAAAATGGTAAATTTTTATGTTATATACATTTATCACAAGAAAAAAATAAAAATCTTGCATTGGAAATTGGTGAGTACATTGTTTAGGACTATGAAATAATTTATCCAGAGGATCAATGCTATATATAGTTGTTTGCTTCTCAATTTAGGCTTTTTAACACAGAACATACATTTAACCATGAAATGTTAGTAAATAAGTCTGTCAAAATATTGATAATTAGCCAGAACAGAAAAGCAACATATTGAATCAGCAATAGTGTTATTTTTATCAACTAGTGACATGTGAAGAAAAACAGATTTCATTAGTGGAAAATGAGAAAATAGAAAGTTTTCTCTCAATTCTGGGGAAATTTCAGAGCAGTTTCTAGAATGTTAAATGGACTCATTCTTTTTAATGACTGTGGTAGGCTAAATAAAGTCCCCTATTCTATTCATGTTCAAATCCCTGGAACCTGTACATGAGTAACTTTATATGTTACCTTACATAGCAAAAGGGACTTTGAAAAAATAATTAATAAGGGTCTTGAGATGGGAATATCATCCTGGATTATCTGATGAACCCAGTGTTATCACAAGCATCCTTATAAGGGAAAGCAAGAGGGTCGAAATTTAAAAAGGTGATGACTAAAGCAAAGGGAGAGATAGTCATGTGAGGAAAGAAGCAGAGGTTAGAATGATGCAGGGCCACAAGCCAAGGAATATGGGCAGCCTCTAGAAGTCGAAACTGGCAAAGAAATGAATTCTCTCTATAGAGCCTCCAGAAGGAAAGCAGCCCTAACCACCCATTTTAAACTTCTGATCTCCAGATCTGTAAGATAATAAATTTGTGTTATTTTAAGCCACTAAGTTTGTCATAATTTGTTATAGCAGCAGAACAAAACTAATATAATGATTAATTTTACTTCCCAACTCATTATTTCTTTTCCTTAAAACAAATTTGTCACAAGCACTATTTTTATATTACTAAATTAAGTTTATGGGTTTGGGAAGGATTGTTTACTTTGATGAAGATAATGTAGATAATAATACCTTTTACAATACATTTGCCAAATACAAAGGCTTGTGCTAAAAGCTTTACATACTTTACTTTAAAAATTCTTACAAACTTTCAAGTAGGTACCATATCTCCTTTTACAGATGAGAAGACAGACTCTTTGATGTTGGATAATACAGTTAAGGTCATACAGTAGTGGTGTAAATGTGCATGTGCTGGAAGAGAATAGGCAAGTCGAGAGTTATTTTTAAATTTCCTGTAATAGATTAAGGATAGTTGTTATCATCAAGAGAATGAAAATCAGAGAAAAGAAAGAAAGTAGAAAGAAATGTTGGGTTGGGCAATTCCCTATATTTAGGATTTCAGAATTGTTTATTCAGGATAGCTTGGCTGTAGTTCAGACAAGAATATAGGAAAATAAGAGGCAACTAGCCATTTCTATGTTTTTGAAAGTCAAACATTCATAAACCTTAGATGTTCTTAAAAGAAAACCCCATTTTTAAAAATTTCTGGAAAAAAGAATGTTCTCTATATTAAACCTTCATAAGAACATTGCTACATTGTACATTAGGCATAAATATTATTGAAGTTTTTTGTAACTGTTATTAATGCAACTATATGTATGTCTTGCAAACAATAACAAATCTAGAGGATATTCTTTGAAGCAAGAAGCAGTGGTGCTTAATACTGGACTATTTTTATTTATCCTTTCTGTTTTACATAGAAATACAATAAAACATTTTTTTTAAAATTCAAAATTTTTAAGGAGAATTGATAAAGATATTTGATGATATGACATATAGATGAGGGATGTCTGGTATTTTTTTTTCCAAAGATAAAGGTCTTTCTTGGTTTTAATGTTTAGATTAATGACTGCAGTAGAATTTCTGCCCTCAGATAAAATCCCAGTGACAAGGTATCTGTTCTTGACATGAGCAATAACTGGAATACTTAGGGTTAAACAAAATATTAAATGTCACAGGATAGAGGAGGTGAGGAAGCATAACATGATAAGGAGCTAGTCAACTCAGAGTGGTTGTTTTATTGTGATACAGCAGAGTAGAAACTTGTCAGAAAGGAAAGGTGCCAGGCAGGAGATAAATATGTGCCCACATCGAATATCAAGAGCTGGGAACACTATTTTGAATTTTTATCCTGAAAATGCAAATAACATCTTTAGGAGATACTGAACATTAAATAAACATGTATTAAACCAATTTTGCCTATTGACACATATGTCCATACATTTATTTGACAGATAGTTATTAGGCCTCAGAAGTAACCCAAAACAAAATTATAAAGTAGGAAGTTTCATTTCAGCCATTTTACCTCTTTCTATTATTGCTCTGTCTTGAGCCTTCAGATTTTCCTCTCCTCCATCAGGCTTTGGAGCTTAGAAACTAATAACATTCAGGCTCCAATGTGGTCAGAGGAAGAGACAGAGTGTGAGCTTAGAAAAGAAGTAGAACCAAGGTGTTACATTCTATTGCTTGTGGATAGGTAGGATTATGGTGTCTTTTATGTTATTTTTGCTTTTCTATTGTAATGATATGCCTTTTCATAATAAGAAAAAAATGAAGTACATATAGGAAAAGAAACAACAAAAAGAATGTGTTTAAAAATGTTTCTACCATTTTAGTTATTTTCTTTCTAATTCACTTTCAGTTTATCAGGCCTGCTTTGCTTGTTAGGCAATGTTGTTTAAATTGTTTGAAAACTGTTCCAAATTGGTCAAAACTTAATGTTTCCAATTACTACAGACTTGTATAACTCTTATAAATCATGCAAACATCATGAGGTATAGTATAAGGCAATGAAGATTTTAAGTTGTTTCAAACTTTAAGTATTAAAAACATAGGGTGCTCTCAACTTTATACAATTACCAATAGAGTAGAACAAATATAACTAGTTAATATTTTTAACCAAATATTTTGACAAATTATAGCATTGCTTTGGGGTCTTGAAGGATATATATATAATATGCCATGAAGGAAAGCAGAGGGTGCTTATCATAAGAACCTTCTTAAAATAGGAACACCTATTTTATCTTGGGAGCATTGGAGAAGTACCTTTGAAGAAGTGTCATTTATCCTTGCTCAATTAGCTTATGGGCACAAGGGACCAACCTACAGTCTGACAAAGTCAGATTATTGAAGCATTGTAATGAGGGAGATCATGCACAGAACTGTGAAACCTCTGACCAAACAATGAAAAAATAAAGTTATTATAAATGGATTTTTGGTAAGATGAGTTTGGGTGAAATTTAAGTGAAGATGTGCTTGGATAGACTCAAAGTAAATCAGAGGTCAACATCAGGTCTGAAGGTTCCAGGGTCCTGTTTCCTTGGAATCTACAAAGTTAAGATGGATGTGAAGTGTTTTGTCCAGAAGCAACTTACCTGAAGCTCTGTATCCTGTTGGAAATTGAGGCTGGTTCTCTGTATCAAAGTGTCTTAAAATCTCCAGACAAGTGTGGGATATTTTATTCTTAATGATTTAATTTCAAACAACAATTCTTCTAATAGTCTATTGTTTTAGAGAACAGAGTTCCTCAGCAAATAAGACAGTAATCACTGAAAAAAGGGGGTTGTTATAACACTTCATAGCATGTCCTTGGCAGAAATTGCTTCCTATGACTTTACAGATGGCTTTATTTATTTTTATTTCAGCCTGATGAGTGATGGAGCAGATTTTTACTTCTTAAGTCTCAGCTAATGCTTAACCTAAAAGAGATAACTCAAGAGAGTGGAAAACAAATTCCCAGGCAGAAAAAAAGCACGTGTGATGATTGTGAACTGGAAAAGATCTTGACACATTCAAGAACCTAAAAGCCAGTAGAACATTAACACAGCAAATGATTCAAAATGAGACAGGAAAGATAGGCAGGGATCAGATCTTGCAGAAAAGCTGTTAGCCTTATTAAGGATTTTGCATTTTATTAAAGAGCTAAGAGAAGTCACTGAAGGGTTGTAATACGAGAAATTCCCCAATCTTGATGTACTAAGATGGAGAAAGCATTGTTGGGGCCATAGTGGAAGCTGGACTGATGGAAGAGAAGAAGGTGATTTTTATTACGGCGAAACCAGTAAAGGATAGAAATGGAGAGATTCAAGATTTGGGGTAGAACCAAAAGGTCTTAGAGCTTGGATGTGTAGGGCGAGGAAGAGCAAAGAGTTAGGAATGATTTCCAGGTTCTGTCCTGAACATCCAAGTAGAGGGTGGTGACATTAAATGAGATATGGAAGACTGGAGGTGAGGCAGGATTGTTGGGATAAAAGAAGAGTACAGTTTTATACGTTTTAAATTTGTGAGACAGTCAAATCAGTATGGCATGAATGCACTTAAATATATGGGTCTGGGGTTCAGAAGAGAGGTTTGAGTTATTGATAAATAGAGTCTTAAGTATATATTTGATGCCATGGAAAAAGAAGATAATATAATTAAAAAAAAAAAAAAGAGAATTCAGAACAAAGCCCAGAGGAACTAATAAATCCAGAAGTAGACAGAAGAGTGAGCTAGGAAGATCAAAAACCATGAAAATGGCCAAATTCATTGGTCAAATCTTGATTTGATGCTTGATGTTACCTTAGTTTTACCTGTCATCAATTTCTCAGATGAATAAAGAGTTGAAACATCTGATGCAGGGGAGGAAAGACTTATCCTATACCCTCTTAGGTTCTGTGGCTGGGCCTGACAGTTAACAAAAGATAGATTAACAGGAGAAAAACATATACATTTTGTTTGACATTAATATTTTTATGTGGCACCAGAAACTTCGTAAAAAAGAAATGTTGACCCAAGTAAGCAGATAAACTTGAGAGCTTATATGCTATTTCAACAAAGAATAACAAATTGTGGCAATGTGATAAAACCAAAACACAAGGGGAGTTTGGGCAATAAATTGTGGGAAAGTAAGTAAGAGATATCTAAGAAAAACTAATGAAAGATAGGGTTATTTTACTAGGTTTGTTTATATAGATTCACCTTGACATTAACTCTCTCTCTCTGGTTATAAGAATGTTCTCCTCTTCCTGGTACAGTGAAGGCACCTTTCTTATGGGATATTTTGTGGCCTGCTTTTAGATAGAAAGGAGGACCTCAGGAAATGCTTTTGGCATCTGCTGTTTCTCAAGTGCCTTCAATTCAAAATAATCAATATGCCAAAGTAGCATATTTTGGGGTGGTATATTCTGATCCCCTTCACTGGTTTTGGAGTAGGTTTTTCAATGTGAGGTGTGAGGGTCTGTTTGGGATTGGGCAAACTTCAGGACTGGGTAGACTTTTGGATTGATTGTACATGGTGAGGCAAGGATTATAAAGCCAGTCTTGAAGAGTAAACTGTCATTCGAAAAGGCAAATTCGAGCTATTGTTCTGCAACAGGGGCTGTTTATACTGATGAGGGCTATATGAGTAATCTTTTTTTTTAGGTATATAGATTTTCAGGAAGTTCCTAAAACAAACAAAGAAAAATATTTGTATCTTTACCTTCTTGGGAAAGAATTTCCTGGTAAAGTCATATTAATGCAAACAATTCCTATTCTTATTAAGCTCCTTGGCTTTATGTTGTTTTAGTTTTCATCATATCCTGTATAAGATTTGTCTCATCTCTTTTGTTTACAAGTCATCTTTTTCTATTTTGATCTTTAATTTCTGGTTTTATATTTATTAATATTAATTTTCTTTAAAAGGGTATATGGAGGATATATTTATGAATGCTCAAATATTAAAAAATTTTTGTGTGCCCTTGCTTATAAATGATAATCTGAATTTCATTTTGCTTCTTGGATCATTATTCTTTTCTTTCAAAGGTCTATAAGCATTGTTTCACTACCTTTTAGCTTCCAAAGTTGCAGACTGGAAGTCTAGGCTAATGTGTTTCCTTTTTTTTTGCAGTGTGGCCACAAATTCCTTATACATGCTAATTATAAATTAACTGTAGGCTCCCTTCCATTCATTCTCTACACAAATTTAAATTTTCCCCTGTGTTCTTCTAGACAGTCCCTAATGGAATTTTTTGATCTTTAGCTGTTGCCACACAAAGTTGTTGGTAAAATTACTAAACAGAGGACACAATCTATTCACAGGCACTTTGAAACAATTCTATAGAAATTGATTCTTTTAAGATACTCTTTATGTCTTTGGAATTCAGATATCTTACTGGCAGTAGCTGTCTGGCTTATAGGGAGATCTTTAGTTTTAAAACTTCAAGACTTTCTTTAGCTCAGGGAAGTTTTATTTTATTATCCTTTTAATGGAAGTTCTACAGTTGTCCCTTTCTCATCTCATGAAATTCCATACACATGAGCTCCCTGAATCTTTTTTTTTTGTTAACTTTTTATTCATTATTTTTATTTCTTTTTATTTTGACTCTGTGTTGTGAGATATTTCCTTTATTGATCTTTCAGATAATTCATTTTTTCCTGTAGTGTTTTTTTAGGGTTTCTACTGAAGTTTGAAATTAAAAATCATGTATTGAGTTTCAGAAATTGTTTCATATTAATTCTATTTACCTGAAACTCTCATTGCATTTCAATTAAAGTGCTCTTCTATTTCTTGTATTATTTCTGTATCAGTGTGAGTCACCTGTTTTAGTTCTTTAGTCAACATTCCTTCTTCAAACTGTATGTTCTGTTTAACAGGCATAGGTTCCCTTTACACCAGAGCACTCAATGAAATATAATGTAGGGATATTTTTCTCTCTTAGACTAGCAGCAAATTGATTCATAAGCTGAGAGCTCTAATGTGAGGTGTGATAAAGATGGATGCTCTCTGTTCTAAATTTTCTCCAGGGTGAGCAAGGTGGAGCAGCATCAGTGGCATCAGTCCACCTCTCTAAGGACTACAGGCAGCAAGTTGACTTGGGAGTTTCTTCTCCATGAGTTTCCTGGATCAACTCAGTTCATCCAGTACCTTCCCACCTGATCTTATCCATATGATCTTATCCCAGCGTCACCAGAAAAACAAAGCTACCCTCAGGCTAGATAGATGCCTCAGCCTAGATTCCCCACACCTGCTATAAAACATGTAGATGGCTTAGAACAGTGCCCAACATAGAGTAAGTACTCAATAAATGTTGTCTAATAACTATCTCTCACTACTACAAAATGTATCAGCAAATTGTCCAAGTTGTTTCCTCAAGAGCAAGCAGCTTCCAAGATCCTGTAGGGAGAATATCTACAAGACATTCAGAATATTCTCACTGCCAAACTGACCCTCTTAACATACTTTCTATACACTGTGATGCTAAAAAAGTTTTTGTCTCTTTCTCCATTTTGAAGCATACATCAAATATTTCATCAGTTATACAGAACTTTTTATGTGCCATTTCCCATCAGTGTGTTCGAGGTCTCAGAAAAAAGAAGACAGATCCTGCCTAACTGCAGCATATGCTTTTGTTGCCTTATGCCATATTCCTCAGCCCATCAGATTTTAGCACACCATGGTGGACAATTCCATGCACATGGCCTGCGTCCCACCTCAGGTGCATGCCTTGCCTTCGCTTGCTTTTCTACCTTAAGGCTTTCTCTGAAACCTGGGGAAACTGCACATAGCCTGTAAGCTCTGTTTTGGGGTTTGAGGAGTTACATCCCTGAAGGCAGTTGGCGACCAATGTGGAATAAGAGTCAGTGGATAAATGCCCCAGCCTTTCTGCCCTTTGGTTGGTTGTGCTAGGCAATTCTACACAGTGGAATTGAGCTTCCAACAGTGGTAACTAGCTAATACATTATTCTTTTTTGGGCTGTTCTCCCTTCCCTGACTCACTCCCTCAACTCCCTCACTTCTTATTCCTAGGATCACCCTCAAATAAAATGTCTGCTTTCAAGTCCTTGTTGAATGCTCTACTTTAGGGGAAACCCAAACTAAGATACTCACCATGTATTAACTTTAGATCCTGAGTAAGAAGTAATGATGGAACATTTTTGGTTAAAAACTGTCTTTTCCTGTTTCCCTAAGACCACCCACAAAGTAGCTGCATATTTCATGCAGATATGAGTCTGTTCTTGAAGTCTAATGAGATTCTATAATGAAAAGACCTAGGAAGGAGATGACCCTGTTCCATGGTCCCTCTAATGTATGACCATAGGATGCAATGCTACATTAGGAAGTCTTAAAAAGTTCTCTTACAGTTTCTATTACCACCTTTAAAATAGTGTATAAAAGCTAGACAATATATCATATTTATTAAATCAACCTTAAGCTGCACATCTGCTAAAATGGCTGATTTCAATAGCAGATTTATATGGATGGAAAGATCAGGACCAGACACCACTTGGATAAATAAAAGTTTATCTGAAGGACACAGAAGAGACTCAACACAATTAAAATACATAGGCAAAATTTTTCAAAACAAAGATGTGCAGCTTCCTGGGCCCAAATACCCTCCAGAAGATGTATACTTGCAGATGATAATGCCTGTTTTGTAAGAATCCTATCATATGCTCTGGAAGCTGAAAAGTTTATGTCTGGTCATACGTACGTACATACAAACATACATACATACATACGTACTGGCATATACAATGCTGGTGTATTCCTGCATGTAGTCCGTCTAGGTATGTGTAAAAGAAACACTCTTAACCATCAATGTGGTGGTTACACATTGCAAAAAATATAATTGCAAGGTACAGGGTCTTAAGATATAAACAAAGCCCTTCTCTATCACTCTCAGGCTCTCCACTCTAGTACATCCTGAACTTACCCCTGAGGAAACACAGTGGGATCAGCTGCCCAGCCCTTTCCAGAAGATATCTGAAAAAGCGGTTAGACCAACTATAGGGCTTATGTTGAACAGGTTCCCACAGAAACCCGCACTTGTCTTTGTCGCACTTACCACATGTAGAAGTTAAGCTCCGTGAGGGCAGGGATTTTTTTATCAGTCCTGAACATTGTTGTATTCCCAGTGCCTAAAACAATGACTGACACATGATAGAAATTCAATAAATATCTGTCAGTAAATAAAAGACTGAATTAGAGATTATATACCTAACGTCTCTCTCCTCCCCTAGACCATAAACTCTGCAGAAGTATTTATTGAGCTGGTTACCACTCTGCGCAACTCAGTCCCGCTGGGGCCCCTCTTTTAAACTCCTATAACTAATACAGTACTTGCCTCATAAAAGGTGTTGTATAAATTTTTGGTAAGCTAGTGAATGTTTGCATGAATGAAATTTGGTAGCATCCATTTAGCTAAGATTAAAGTAAAAAATAATAACATTCTTATTTCAAGACCTCTTTGAAAATAAACATTTTGCACTACATAATCATTCAGTAAGATGTCCTCTCAGCTTCTGGGATCAAAAATTTTGCTTATCTTAACAATATGCATTCAAAATATTCAATTCAGTCTTGCCTTTGCTGAAAAAATTATTTTCTCTCTTGAATGATTCCAAAATTTGTGGGAATATACATGTTTTCCTCTTCCATTCTTTCTTTTGGAAATTGGTGTTGACTTTTTAATTTTTACTGATCATTTGGAATTTATAATGAAAATGCTGACAAGGTTTTTGGCTCTAGTAATATAGTATTACAGATAACTCAGAGAATAAAGCTTCCCTGTATTGCATCAAAATTCATTCTTGGAAAATGATATAATGTGGTTGACTGGAGGTGAAGGAAATTTATCATTTCATTTGGTTGATGCATCCTCCATGATCATAATGTTCTAAAATTAAATCTGAATATATAACAATTTGGAACACCTTTATTCTAAGCCTTATATATTGACTGAGCCCCCTCTGTCAAACTGAAACTCTAATTACTTAACATCATTTATCCCAATGATGTAACAAATCAATGGCATACTTTGTATCATTTATTTTCATAACTCATCCTTCATGAAAAATATTACCAACAGTGTATACAATAAAAGTGAGCGAAACTTAAAGACAAAGATAAATAATAAAGTTAAAATTAAAGAGAAATTATTCAGAGGATGGGAGCCATTGGTTCAAAAATAATGAATGAAAATGTTATAAAAGAATTGTATAATGTTCAATTATTAATCTTAGTGAAGCCAAAACTCATTTGCATGTGTAAAAAAAATTGTTTGCATCATTCTGGGAAATGAGCAAAGTTAGAAGTCACTATGGAGGAAGATGGGCATTCCACGACAAGAATATTAGAGTCTTCTAGAGTAGAACTGTTGGGATGGTCTCATAAGAGAAGAGATAGAGTATAAGATATTTTAATTATTGTTAATGCCTTCCTCTAAAATAGGCTGCTTTTATTATCCTAGGTTTTTAATCACAGATGATAGAATTAGGGAGAAAACTTTAAGTGATTATTTAATTCACTCCCTTTTCACTTCTGAAACATTCCATAGGTATATAGCACATATATTATGAGTATAAATTTCAAAAGAGAGAGATGCTATAAACCTTTTAGTAACCAACCCTCCACATGTTTCTTCATTCTCTTTCTAGATGATTACATTTCTAAATTTTTTTTTAATTTCCGTTTTCTTTATCCTTCCATTGCCTTTGCCCTTGTCATCCTTCAAGGAGATTGTTCAGGTAGCTTCCTAAATGGTATGTCTCTATCCATGTCTTCCCCTTTGCAATGTATCTTCCATCCTGCTGCTATTTACATTTCTAAGTAAATAGCTAGTTGTGTTGCCCCCCAACACACAGGCATTTGATGGCATACCACAGCTTACATATTTTTAAGTTTCAAACTCCTATGTATAGCATTTGATCTAACCCAATCAACTCTTCCAGTTTCAATCAATAACCAACTTCCACTCCTTACCACATTGAAATATATAGAGAAACATTAAAAGCCCAACAAAAAACTATTAGAACTGATAAATGAATTTAGTAAAGTAGCAGGATGCAAAATTAATATTCAGAAATCAGTTGCATTTTATAAACAAATATGAACTATCAGAAAGAGAAATTAAGAAAATAGTCCCAGTTATAATTGCATCCAAAAATACCTAAGAATAAATTTAACCAAGGAGATAGAAGACTAGTACTTGGAAAATTGTGACATTGAAGAGAGAAATTGAAGATATAAATAAATGGAAGCATATACCATGCTCTTGGATGGGAAGAATTAACATCATTAAAATGTCCATACTACCCAAAGCAATCTATAGATTCAGTGCAATCCCTATCAAAACATCAATGGCATTTTTTCACAGAACTAGAACAAATAATCCTAAAATGTATATAGAACCACAAAAGATCCCAAATAGCCAAAGCAATCTTGAGAAAGAAAAATAAATTTGAAAGTATACTATCTGATATCAAGCTATACTACAAGTCTATAGCAATCAAAACAACATGGTACTGTCATGAAAACAGACACATAGATCAATGAAACAGAATAGAGAGCCCAGCGATAAACCCATACTTATATGGTCAAATAACCTTTGACAAAGGTGTCAAGTATATACAATGGGGTAAAGTCAGTCTCTTCAATAAATAGTGTTGAGAAAACTGGATAGATACAGGCAAAAAAATGAAACAACTAAAGTTCTTATTCTTACATCATATACAAGAATAAATTAAAAACAGAGTAAAGACTTAAATGTATGACCCAAACCATAAAACTCCTACAAGAAAACATAGGTAGTAAACTCTCCAACATTGCTCTTAATAATATTTTTTTAGATATGTCTCCTGGGACAAGGGAAACAAAAGAAAAACTAAACAAATAGAACTTCATTAAACTAAAATGTTTTTGTACAACAAAGGAAACTATCAACAAAATGAAAAGACAATCTAGTGAATGGGAGAAGATTTTCACTAATGATACATCTAATAAAGGGTTGCTACTCAAAATATATAAGGAATTCATACAACTTAACACCAAAAAGAAACAATCCAATTAGAAAATGGTCAAGGGACTTAAACAGATGTTTCTCCAAGAGGACATACAGATGGCCAACAGACATATGAAAAGATACTCAACGTCACTAATTATCAGAGAAATGCAAGTTAAAACCGCAATGAGATATCACCTCACACCTGTCATAATGAGTATTATCAAAAACGTCAACCAACAAGTACTGGTAAGGATATAGAGAGAAGGGCATGCTCGTGCACTTAAGGTGGGATTGAAATTAGTGTAGCCGTCATAGAAAACAGTATGGAAGTTCCTCAAAAAAATTAAAAATAGAACTACCATATGACCTAGCAGCGCCAAGTCTCAGTATTTATTGGAAGAAATTCAAAACACTAATTTGAAAAGACATATGAACCTCTATCTTCTTTGCAACATTATTTACAATAGCAAGATATGGAAGCAACCTAAGTGTTCATCGATAGATGATTGGATAAAGAAGATGTGGTACATATACACAATAAAATGTTACTCAGCCATAAAAAAGAATGAAATCACCATTTGCAACAATGATTAACCTAGAGGGTAATATGCTAAGTGAAATAAGTCAGACAGAGGACAAGCACTATATAATTTCACTTATCTGTGGAATCTAAAAAACAAGTTAAATGAACAAACAAAACAGAAACAGACTCATAGATACAGAGAACAAACTGATGGTCGTCAGATAGGCAGAGGGTCGGGCAAAGTAAAGAGCAAAATAGATGTTTAACAAATGGAATATTAGGCATATAATATTTTTCTTCCACGTTGGAGCCTATTCCCCATGTAGTTAGAGGTCCTTAATATTGTCTAACCTTTTACATTCCATCCCTGGCATATAGAGGTTGCTTGAATGTTTGAATGTTTTGAGAGGTGTAATCAAATACATACTCATCTGTCAAATGTATAATCATTTTATATCCATTAGTGAAGTCTCCAATGCAAATATATGATTCGTAAAGAGCAGTTCAAAGACTAACCCAAAGTGAGTATATAGCACATTTCTTGGAATAAACTCAGCTTTGCTATGAACCTCAGGGAATAGAACTCAAGATACTTTATCCTAACCTTAGCTTTACTCTTAGCTGATCTGGCTTCATCATGTTTACAAAGCCTCTAGATTCAGGAGTATGTTAAAGACAAGATAACAGGCCTAAAATATAGTTGCTCATGCTAAGCTCCACATCATCAAACTGAGACTTACTGTTTCTGCTTTCCCATAAATGGAATCTTAAACCAGCCAACTGGGAATTACCTGATCAGCATTATGCAGGTAATTTGCTTGTTAAGCGCTTGTTATCCCTTATATAGAAAGTAACCTTGCAATAACCAATTTGTTTTTTTGCCTAGTATAACCTGTTCCTGATCCCTTCTGCCTATAAAAGTTTTTCATTTTGTACAGTTCCTCAGAGCACCTTTGTATCTGCTAGATTAGGTGCTGCCTTATTAATGAATTGCTAAATAAAGCCTATAAGATCTTTAAAATTTACTCAGTTGAATTTTTTAAAACAAATGTGAAGAAGCCAATACATATATTCAGATTTTTTTATTCCTTTCTTTAGTACCCACATATACCTACTGAGTTCAGAGGACTTGCTCGAGGCTAGAGCCTCCCAATTTAGTCTTACCAGTAAAAGGTAGCATCTCAAACTTCATATCCTTCTTTTCATTAGTATTACTGACTTTTCCAGTTCTCTCAGGGTTCTACCAGCTGACTGGCTAATAAAGTAAGTTGAGCTAATGTTGCTATTTATATGATATAACATTTGCACTTGTACTGAGGTCCATTAAATTATTAATGTGGGACATATCAGAACCAGTAGAGACATTTTATGGTGGCGGGAGCTGTCCTGGGATCCTTAAAATCTCAGTTTCCTAGTCTATTTTTAGTCTGGACTTGACTGAAATTTGTACCAACTAAAAGCCTCAAGAGGAACCTTCTTTCTGTTTCCTCAGAATTTATTTTTGTGGGCACTAGTATCAGTGATGGAGTCTCTTGTAGTTTGTTCTCATCAGCTATACATAGTAGTTTATACATAAACTTTCCAGTGTAAACACTCCAATGTAAGCCTGTGAGGGGCCTGATTACCACAGACACTTGACCTAGTCAGTGTTCAAACACTCAAACTGAAATAATTTACAGATGGCAACCAAGTCATGTTGGATGGCAGAGAAAGTGAATCTGTTTGGAACTTTCCTGTTTCCATTTTAATAACAACCTTGTAGAATAATAAAAGAGTATTATGCCCTTGAAAGTGAAAGGGAAGGATAGTTCAGTCTTAAACGTTGTTATCTCAGTCTGCCACACATGAATAGTCCAGAAGAAGCCATAGTTTTTTAACTGATGTTTGAATCATATCTTCCAAACCACACAAGGTCCACAGGGAATTAAGGAGCGGGGGAGTGGCTCACTCATTCTGTTCAACTGTATCTCGCAGCCCTTCAAGGGGTGGGGCTCCTTCGGTCTCTCTAGGCACTCATTCCTTTTTACCCTTTCTCTCCTCCCACCTAACAGCTCCTAAATTTCTTTAACTCAGTGATTCTGAATCCATACTATACATTAAAATTTTCTAAGGTGTTTTTGCAAACATACTAACCCCTAAGCACCACATCCAGAGGGTCTGATTAGTTTGGTCTGGGGTGAGGCCTCAGGCATCGTATGTATGTCCTCAGGCATCGTATATATGTATGTATGTATGTATGTATGTATGTATTTATCAAGGTCTAGGTTGAGAAACCCTTCTCTGCTTCTCTCACTCAGGGTCCCACTTCTTTGTGCAGTTACCCTTGCCAGTCACTTAGTTCCACCAGGTTCTAGTCTGGGTAGAGTGAGAGTCATTGGAATTTTAGAATGGAATAGCTTAAAAACCATTAGTTTTCTCATTTTGAAGAGAGAGAATAGACAGAACTGTTAGCATTTCTTCTCTTACATTATTATGCGGAAACGACTTCCACCATTTTAGTACCCTTTTATTACCCTTGTGTCATTACATATAGGTAATAGCCTTTGAATTTGATCCTATACTAACTTGACAAGCACATTCCTGGGCCAAGAAATGTGCTTTCATTTAGCCTTTGTAATGCCTCAGGGATTTTTAAGAAGATAAAATTAACTTTCTATTCTATATAAGAAATTGAACCAGCCACAATATGCAATTTGCTTGTTTGTGTTTATGTACATCTGAATTTTAATGACTGCATTTGTAACCTTCAGATTGGCCTTAAAATAAAAGTTTAAATTCTAAATTATTTTCTAGTGCTCTCCAGAACTCCCTAATAAGTTGCTGGCAGCATCCCTTTGGAATATTAAAAAACTGAGGCACTCCTTCAGATATAATCATTAAAAATTTAAATATTTAATTTGCTGTTTGTTACTTATTTTTGTTGTTATTATTTCTGTGCAATTTTTGCTCCTCCAATTTACTGAATTTAACTTTTAAACCAAGTTGGGTGTTTTTTGTTGTTATTGTTGTTGTTTGTTTGTTTTCAATCATAAAGTAATATGTTACATTTAAAAGAAAATTAAATTAAGCCCTTGGAGTTTTGCATTTGGAAATATACAACTAGGTCTGCTGGGTTAGGTTTTTGGGGGCAGGTGGTAGAAAATTCCTCTTGCTGGTGCTAAATGACCTTGGGGAAATTATTTAACCTCATTAAGCTTTGGCTTTCTCATCTGCAAAACTGGGTAATATTAGCTCTCTTGCAGGATCGTTGGGAGAATTAAATGAGATAAGGAATATTTGCATAGTACATAACATTTAGCAGCATAAACAAATGGGAAATAATGTTATTGTTTATCTCCAAAAATAGTGCATGAATTCATAGTAATAAATTTAAAATATTGTATCTATACTGTACATCAAAAGCAGTTTTGCCTATAAGCACAAATCTTCTAATATTGAGTTGTAAAACCTAAGCAACTAAACAAGAGCAACAGCAAATGTCAATTTAGCTCCGATCTTTTCTTTTATCAGTTTCTGGAAGATACCCAATCTCCTTCTCACCTCAAAGCCTTTGTATTTCTATCTTCTTTGGTGTGGAAAGCTCTTACTCAAGCTGTTCACACGACTGACTTCTTATCTTTTAGCTGTCAGCTTAATGTCACCTCCTGAGAGAGGGCCTTCCCTATAATCTTAGCTAAATTAGGCTATGCCTTCCACTAGTCATTATTACAGCACCCTGTTTATTTCCTTCTGAGAGACTGTTGCAACCCAAATTACTTTATTGTTATTTTTTTTGTTTACCTGTTTACTAGCAGTCTTTTCCACTAAGTTCCACAAAGCCAAGGGCCATGTTTATCTTGGGAAGTGTTGAAGAATAACTGCCTAGTATATGTTGAATGGCCAATAAATATTTGTTGAAACAATTGGTTAATAAACATGTTCAAGTCTTTCGTTTTATAGAAGAGGAAGCTGAGTTTAACATGTGAAAAATGTTACAGAAATAGTAGAAAAATCCAAGCTTCCAAGAGTCATCCCAGTATGTTAAGTCCTGAGTCACTGGACAGTGCCATCATCATGTCAATAAACTCTTTTTTTCCCAACTTCATATTCTACTCTCTTGATCCAGCATCCTTGGGATCAAAGATTAACCTCTGGGTACAGCTGGTATGTATCAGTCAGATTCTGCAGTTCCTTTGCCATATATTCCTTTCTTCCCTTAGCAGACTCTGCACTTCCCCAATTGGGTCATACTAAAATTTGATTCTAGAACAGGCTGGTGGCCAGGAGAGAAGTGAGGCAAATTCTGAGCAGGGCCAGCACTATTTTGTAAGACCCTTAGCTCGTTTAAAGCTTCTATATAGTTTTCAGGCAAAGAGGTCTTCTATCTTCTAATAAGGGAGTGGGCCAACCTGTTGGTCCAAAATATTCAGAGAAAACTGGATGATCAAAGTTCTCAAGTGTGTCTAATGGGTATCTTCATCTCAACTCACAGTCCCACTCCTTTTCTATGATGGCCCTGATTATGTCAAAGGGGCTTGCCTCGGCTAAGAAATCACATTCTCTGAAGTTCTGCTACTCTTAATTAAGGCCTATATGCCTGGTCTTCAGCTCAGTCTGCCCTCTTTTTGCTGGTGATGAGAGTCCTTTTAAAAGCTGCTAGTGAAGCTCTTTGATTCACATTTAGGTTTCAACTAGTACTTAATAGCTCTGTTCCTGTCATCTACACTGCTCAGTATAGAAGTCCTCTTTATTCAAGGTTTTGCTTTCTGTGGTTTTAGTTACCCAAAGTCAACAGCAGGCCAAAATATTAAGTGGAAAATTCCAGAAATAAACAATTCATAAGTTTTAAATTGTGCACAGTTCTGAGTAGTGTGATGAAATTTCACACCATTCTTCTCTGTTCTGCCAGGGTATGAATCATCCCCTTGTCCAGCATATTCATACTATATACACTACCTCATTAGTCACTTAGTAGCTGTCTTCATTATCAGATCAACTGTTGCAGTATCACAATGCTATGTTCAAGTAACCCTTATTTTACTTAATGATGGCCTCAAAGTACAAGTGTAGTGAGGCTGGCAATTCCATGCCAAAGAGAATCTCTAAAGTGCTTCATTTAAGTGAAAAGATGAGTAGAGTACAATAAGGTATTTTGAGAGAGAGAGGCCAGGTTCGTATAACTTTTCTTCTAGTATATTGTTATAATTGTTCTATTTCATTATTAGTTATTGTTAAGCTCTTACTGTGTCTAATTTATAAATTAAACTTTATCATAGATTTATATATATAGGAAAAAAGATTGCATAGAGTTTGGTACTATTCGCAGTTTCAGGCATCTGTTGGGGATCTTGGAATGTATCCAGGGGGGTACTACTGTGCATCAATGGTGCATAGCAGCAGCCTCCCAATTCCACAGTCTTTCAAGTTAATTCTCCCGTTTCTCCAATTCTAGATACATCACACAAGTTAATGCATTCCCTTCTACTTATATCCTCTTTCAGTTAACCACCTATAGAAATGTTAGCAATTGCACTGCAGCAATATGCCAGAGAATATCTCCAGGGAAGAGATACTCTTGGGAATGAGCAAACTCCAGAATCTCATTCTTACCCTCAGATTTATAGAACTACTGATATTAACTATCATAGGTTAGGTACTTGAAGCAGACTGGAGACCTAGATTCCTGTCCAAGAGATTTACTGAGGGAGCGCCTTTGGGAGAAATCTAAAGGAGAGGGAGAGAAGCAGAGTAGGACAGGAAAGGAAGCTGGCGAAGATATGAGTTCAGCTGAAGTCTATCCTCATTCTGATCCCACAGGGAGTTTTGCAGGATGAGTGGCACCACAATTCTGTAGGATTTGTGCCCACAGATCAGTCAGTCATTGGCTGTGAGCTAACCCTGGTGGAAGGGTGGTGTATCCTTCTAGGCATTTCCTGGAATTGTTGGCTTGAAAGCAATTCTCAGGAGAGGGATGTGAGCTTAGCCGCCAATGCTCAGAAGCTCGGGGATTCATTCGCTAGCCCAGGATTCTGAGCAGGGCACCAAGAGTGTCTTAGATAAAGATATACTTCAGTAGGAAGAACATTGAACCCAAAAGAAAGGAGTCAGATATAATAAGAAATGGTGAGACAAGAAATTTGTAAACATCTGTGTATATCTAAATAAACATTCTTATAAAGAACAATAATAGGAATAATGATGGTTAATTTGAGGGTGGGGATGTAACTAAAGAATTAAAACAATAAACATTAATAAGGATTATAGGGTGATCAGTATTAAAGGTTTCTAAAGCCTTCGTATTTTTGAGGTGAAGGGTAAACATATTGATTAAATTTGAAATTCATTATGTCAAGTTGTGTTTGTTAGAAATTTAATGAAACTCCCAGGTATAGAGAGTAATTAAACACATACATCAAATTTTTTTCCCCTCAAATCCAATTAAAGTGACAGCGAATTTTTTTAAGGCCTACAAAATAGGAGAAATGAGAGAAGAAACAACAAGAACAAAATTTTGGAAACTTGAAAGACGATGGATGAGTTGTAAAAGAATTTAGCGTACTTCCCACAATTAAATTACTTTGCCAGAAACAGGAAAACCAAGAAGCAATGTATTTTAAACTAAAAATCCTCAAAGTCTCAGGAATTGGCAGAATCAAATGCTTCTGGAAATGAGGTGAAAAGAAGAGACTAAAATAAGGATGATTTACTAAAAGTTTAAGAAAGGGCCAGATCTCCAGATCCCTTCCAACCATGAGAAGCTGTGGTAACATTCTTCTTTCATTGGAGGCATATTCTCAGGAAAGCAAAACAGATTTCTGGCTGGGAGATCCCAAGCAGAGTTGAAGTTGGGGGAACTTTATGAAAAACAGTGAGATTAAGAGAATGTACACACAGGTGCCCTCTACACCAACTATCTTGTTCTACTCAGCTCCATAATAGTAGAAGCTAGAGTTTCATTCTTTAAACAGAAGATTGGAAGTCTTACCTGATCAGACCAGGAGGAAAAAAACTAAAAGCATTGACATCAGAATTTCCCTAACGAAACTGCCGATCTAGATCTCTCTACAGTGATACTTACTAACTTCACTAAAACAAGAAATTAAAACAAGGAAGTAAAAGACCAGAAATACAGGACAGGAAATGTGTCCAGAAGAGTGAAGAAGTAAGCCTAGGATGATAGGGAAAGGAAAGTCCAATATGGCAGCTGTATATTGGACATAATGACTGAGTGAAAGCCTGTCAGAAGAATCTGTAAGATATTTCATCAGGAAGATGAAATCGGTGCATCTGAATACCTTAAGATTTAGAGAACTGATTTAAAAAAATGGGAATTAAACTAGTGATAAGTACATGGAAAAATAAACAAATGATAAAACAAGACAATTAGCTCCAGGGCAAGTAAAAAGCTTTCAGAAAAAAAAATAAATCATAGTTTCCTATATGGTTCAGCTGTGAATAGTTTTTGCACAGCCATATTGACATAAACATTATACTGATGGATATAATCAAAAGAAAAATTGCTATGATCATATAGTGAAGTTGTGAAAAAGGAAAGAAAGTTCATGTGTGGTGGGAACAGTCATACTTCATAGTGGGAAGTCAGGGAATAATAACAAAAACTGCAAATCAAGAAATATAGGTAAATTCATGTTTTTTAGAGATGTGGAAATAAATACCAACATGACCAGTAAAATAAATACAAAATTATTTCATCAGGGGAAAGGGAGAGAGGATATAAGACATGTTTTAACTAATAAACCATAAGAAAGTATATGTTATTTTAAATTACATGCTTTTTATGATTTTGGTACAAACAAAATCTAAACATTTCATACCAACTAGGATGGCTTTTATTTAAATAAATAGCTAGATAGATGGGTAGATAGATAGATAGATAGATAGATAGATAGATAGATAGATAGTGTGTTCTGAGGATGTGGAGAACTTGGAATCCTTGGGCATGGCTGATGAGAATGTAAAATGATGAGGTTACTGTGGAAAAATTTGGTCATTTCTCAAAAAGTTAAACATAGAAGTGCCATATGAACCAGCAATTACACTTTCAGGGATAAATCCAAAAGAACTGAAAGCAGGTACTCAAATAGAAACTCATACACCATTGTTCATAGCAGCAATATTTGCAATAGCCAAAACATAGAAACAACCTAAATGTTCATCAAGAGATGAATGGATAAACAAAATGTGGCACAAATACATTCAATGGAATTTTATTCAGGCTTAAAAAGGAATGAAATTCTGATACATGCTATGATGTGGTTGAACCTTGAAGACATTATAATAAGTGAAATAAACCAAACACAAAAGGTCAAATATTCCATTTATATGATGTACCTGGAATAGGCAAATTCATAGAGATAGGAAGCAGAAGAATAAAGGTTACTAGGGAGGGGAGAATGTGGAGTTATTATTTAATGGTTATAGAATTTTAATTTAGGATGATGAAAAAGTTCTAGAAATAGATAGTTGTGACAGTTGTACAACATTGTGATTGTACTTCATGCCTCTGAATTATATACTTTAAAATAGTTAAAATGGTAAGTTTTTTGTTATGTATATTTTACCATAACACAAAAAGGAAAAACTAAATATAAAGATAAAGATAGAATGGTAACAAAATAAAACATTCAATTGAAATCATTTTAGTGGCAACTACTGAAAGAATGGGGGAAAAAATAACTTCCGAAACAGCATTAGAGGAAAAAAGAAAAGAAGTTGATCAATCTTTTAAAAAACAGGAAGGGAGACCAGAAGAAGCAAAGCAGACACATGTTGATTAAAAAAAGTGAAAGAATTAAATCTCACTAGGCAAGCCTTGGAAGAGAGGTTTAAGAAAAGGGTTAAAAAGAATGTATGGTTATGTGTGGCAGTCCTCAGGCTAACAAACTGATCCCCAGCAGTGAAAGATAAGATAGACTCCAACAGTAAAGGGCCATAATGACCTTGAGAGAAAGGAAAGGTGGTAAGCAAATCCTCAGCATGGGTCCTTGGTACAAGTCCACAGGTGGTGCTATCTGCATGGATAGCAAGGTTGATCTCCAGAGCAGCAAAACAGAGTGAGAAGGAAATTAATGTGTAATGAGCCATTCACACATATGGCTGTTTTCCAGCTGAGTATTCATAACTTGGGAATTACATATATTTCAGTTTTCAATATATCATCCAACATTTCGATATTTAGTATATCAACCAATACTAGTGCTAACGATATGCCTCCACTGAGCAAAAGGAATTCTGAAGTGAAATAAGCCTGATAACCAATACCATCATTTCACAATATCTGTAAAAGCAGCAGATATCTACAAAATTTTCCAACTACCTCTTTTTTAAAATTTATTTATTTTAATTAGTTTCAACTATACAGTACATTGGTGAGACATTTACACAGTTTATGAGACGATTCCCCTAATTGCTCCTTCTCTCCTCTGGTTCCATCTACCTCTTCATAGGCATTCAACTGAACAGCAAATATGCTTTGTTTCAATTTCCAACGTTTAAGATATTTTTATTCTATATTATTACTTTTCTGTTTGTTTAATCACTAAAATTACAATATTATATTTTACCATTTTTGAAGATAGAGAGTATTTTAGTAACTTTATAGATTAAATAAACTTTTGCTGACCAGTCTAGAAAACCAAACGACTATTTAAAGATAAGGAAAAGACACATTAGAATAAACAACTAAAATTTTTAAATAATTCCTAATTGCTATTTTTTACTTATAAGCTTAGGAAAAATATTTGATTATTTTAATTCTCTATGTGTATTATTGATCATATTTTAATAAATAGGTTTAAAAGTATGTGTATAAAAAAGATTGAAAGGAAAAAGATAAATTCTCTCTGGGTGGTGAGATTAGCTAAATAATCTAGAATGACTATTACTCTTCTATTAATAATTGAGTTTTTTTTTTAATTAGACCAGTATGTTTTTTAAAATCAAACTAGCATTATCGGGAAGGATTATAAAAATCAATTGCCAAACAATGTCTTAATCTATTTGTTATGTGTACTTACTAGGAACACTATGAACAATTCTAGGTGCCTATGACTATTTAAGAATGCCTTCTCTTGAAAGAATAAAAGACTATAATGTGAAAAATTAATATGCTGTCATTCTAAATTTGGTAATGAGAAGTGATGAAGGAAGATATGTTTTTGACATCTAACACCTCCTAGAGGAATTTAAAGGCATCAGGAGGAAGATTATAGGCTGCAGACAATAACTCTGGAAAAAAAGAGTTTAATGATGAAAGGAAATATGATTGTTTTAGAGATATCAATCCCTGAAAACATAGGAAACATCTCAAACACAAGATGAGGACAGACATGAATTAAGTACCTAGCTTTCAGTATGACAAATCTCCAAGACAGAAAATATCTCTATCCAGGACAAGAAAGCTACTCAATCGGAATAAGAAAGCAAGCTCTAGAGAAAATCATTTAGTTATGAAACCAAGTGGAAGACTTGGGATCTAGTGTCTTTTATTTCAAAGGGTCTGGGAGAAATAGCTCTAGAATTAGATTAAATGTAGAAGGAAGGATGAATTAGACAAACTAAAACTGAAAGTCATAGCTATATAATACTTGAAAACGTATTAATTTTCACCAAGCTAAAATGAAAAATAATGTTTGTATGTATGGAATTTGGTATGTTGTGGCTTCTGGAATGGACCCTTAAGGATATGAGGCCAATAACATTAGAAAGAAAGGAAGTTTGGAGGAAAAAGGATATGGGAAGTCTTAAAGTTTGGAGATCTTTGGTTATTTGCTGGAATTTGCATTAAGTAATGAGCACTGGGGTTAAGGGCATGGAGCTCCAGGGAGTTATTAGCACCGTGAGCCAGAGATGCCCACAGTAAGAGCTCACTGACAGTTTCCACCAAGACAACTGTGGTACAATAATTTTCACACTCAAAATACCTTTCTTTCTGTACTCAAAGGAATCTTTTATGGAAGCAGATTTTGAAGGAGAGGTGAAAGGGAAAAGATTATGTTACAGAGGTTTGAAGGAGGAACTCTAAGCCAACATCCCACCAAGCCCTGTGCTATCTCAATACCACCATCCTCTGTTCCAGTGGGTAGGAAGTTACTTAACGGGTGGGAGCAGCATGAGTGATTACAATTAGGGATTATTATCACTATCTTTATTTAAACATATCCCCAGAACATAGTGGCCACAATTCTTAAACCAAACAAACTGATGAGGCAGTAGGAACTTGCTATGAGGGCAGCCTGTACATTGGGACTCACCGATGTGGAAGGTAGAGACCTGAAGGTATTATTGAAATCTAGATAGTTTTGAAAAGTGGTACGTAAGAAGGCATACATTCTGCTCACCAAATGCTGGAATAGTAGGATGAAGGGCTGTCCTTAAAAGTTAAAAAAAATTTTTTTGAGTAAATAAAATGAAAGCAGTAGATTTAAGAAACTCTTTACTCCAAATAGTAGTGCAGGCTGGGAATATATATTTAGTGCAGACTATGTGATAACCACTGAGAAGAAAATCAGTCCCTGCTCTCATGAGGCTCATGATCTGAACAGGAAGATTGATGTGAAGTAATTAGCTCAATTGTGGGAAATCAGAAAAATGAAATAAAAAGGGTATGGTAATATGAAAGAAAATCTTTAGAAAATATAATGACATCCTAAATACATTGCCATTGATTTCCTTATTAAAAGATTTTAATGCCTCCAGTTTTCTCTAGTTTCCAAATTTACTAGAAGTAGATGAGGTGTGAACTTTTCAGATTAAAAGAAATGTTTCAGAATAGATTTATCACTTATTATGTTCTTTTGTTCCTTGATAAGTGTGATTATAAGGCAGGGAATTTAGAATAAAGGAGCTGGAAAATATTTATGAGATTCAGGAATAAAGCTATTGCAAGATTTCATTATAAGCAGTGAAATACAGTTAATGACAAGTTAATGACATCTGTAAAACCAAAGATGCTGTTTTACTTGTCTGGACTCAATCAATATTTGTTTACTATTATTTTAGTTTTTTTTCTTCATATAGAAAAGCACTTTATTTCTTAAAAGAAATCAATGCCCATGACCAAAAATAACTTAATTGTGAAATGGGTTTATTTAAATCAGGTTTTTCTGGTTATTAAACATTTCATAAATTAATCTTTAAGAACATGATGGCTTATTTGAAATAGCCTCTCAATCTTTTAAAATGTCAAAGGTATCTGTCAGTATTTTCCTAGCATGAAAATACTGAAGGCATTTTGCTATCACATGGTTTATTAGCACAATAGGAAAATTAATCTTATCCTAAGCTAAAGCAGAAATATAACTGTCTGAATCAAGAAAATTGTGACATTTGCCCATGAACTCTTCCTTTCAATAATATATCTATTTTGGGAAATCATTAGACCAAAGTAAGAACAAAATATATGAGAAAACATTAGGCTTCTCTGAGTAGTTATTGTTAAGCATTAGGAAATGAATGTGGCTTTTTATCTGTGACCTTTTCAAGATCTATATGAAAACAAAGTAATGTATGAAATTAAAACAAAGTAATCTATGTCAGTTATTAATAGCAATTATAGGTTTTACAGAAAGCAACAGGGAGTGTCACTTATTGTAGTGTTAGGTGAAAGACTGAATTTACCTGGTTTTCCCTCAAGCCCTTACACTCCCTTTTTAAGTCTAAGCTGCACATAGTATGGAATTTATCATACTGCACATGCTCCTAGAGATTCTATTTCACTTCACTTGGAGCCTAGAAATCATTTGCTTTAAAATTAAAAAAATGTAAGACCTGTTGTCCCCAAGCTGTTCCTCAACCTTGAACTTGTTGAGCTTCTAGCTCTAGGATAAATGTGTTAAAAATTACTGTGCAAAAATTTCCATTTGGGTCTGAATTTGTATTTTCTCATAGTGTGAATATTTACCAAGGTTATTACATTGGAGAGCTTGACTATTGCATGTTACCATTAAAAAAAAATAAAGACATTTTCACTGTAGAGGGAGCTATTGTGCAATATTTCATAATGTGTTGTGGGAGAAATTTGTGTCTGAAATTTGTTGTGCATATGTGTACAGCTTTGTGTCTGTGTGCCTATAGAAGATAGGCAATTATCTAGATTCAATGAAAATGCAGCAGCAATGTTTAAAGTGCTTATTTCTGAGGACTGGGATTATAGGTGAATATTCTTTCCTTCAGTACATTCCTCTTTATTTTCTGTTTTTTTTTTTTTTTTTTTTTTTTTTTTTTTTTTTTTTTTTGCAGTGAACATACCTTATTTCATAGTGGGGAAAAAAAAAAAACAGTTCCCTCCAAAATCACTGAGCGCTTTGTATAAGCACAGTACTGCACTCAATAATTTGGGGAATAACAAGAACAGAATGCCTTCCCCTTTGACACTATGTGATAATCTTTTTATTCCTGTTATGTGTCAGATAACTCATTTCACTTCACATACTCTATCTCTTTTAATTCAAATATACAGAAAACTTTACAGTTCACTTGATGGTATATTATGCAGTAATTTCAAAGG
Organism: Eidolon dupreanum; assembly: GCA_028627145.1. Taxonomy (NCBI): domain Eukaryota; kingdom Metazoa; phylum Chordata; class Mammalia; order Chiroptera; family Pteropodidae; genus Eidolon; species Eidolon dupreanum. The sequence goes on from CM053506.1 coordinate 26,447,311, forward strand.
ATGTTGATGATGAACATGGAGATGCATATTTTATAACCGTAAGTTATAAACACAAGATAAAAACAGACAAAAAGCTATGTATAAAGACTAAATGGAAAGCAGTCTAGATAGTAATAATTTTTTTCTACCTTTTAAATGTACTATTATGAGCATCTCTCTTTCCCATAATGGGAGAAAAATAAACTTTTAAATATTGTAATATATATGATGGCCAAAGAACAATTCTTTCCTAATTTGGGGGCACTGATACACAGTGTAATAGACGTTTAGTGAAAAGATGGCAATGTTTGGAGGAGGCTTCAAGAAGCAAATACTCCCTGAGTATTTGGAAGGAAAGGTCAGATTCCATGAGAACATGGAGGGATGACATTCTAGGAGAAAGAACTGTAAATAGCAATTTAGAACTGAACCATTTATGAAACAGGATAATACCAACTTGCTCATTCGGTGGCTATAAGGATTAAGTGAGGTTGTGCACATGGCATCATGTCTGAATGAGAGTTGCCCAGAAGTTATTAGCCATGATGATGATGGTGACAGTGAGAATAGAGAAGGGAAATGGGCTCCAAACAGAGTCCAAAAGAGTGAACAGTAAACCTGTTTACAGTCTGGGTCCTTGAATGGAAATAAGAGTGCCAAATAGGACTTCATCTTTCCTTATCTCAGAAATCAGAAGGGTGCCCAAGTCAAAACAACAGGCTGGGGAGCTGGTGTGTAGGGGAAGGCGATGAGATAAGTTTGGAACATTTTGAATTAAAATTTTTTAGTGAGATAATCATGTAGTTGTGAATGGCCGTGAAATCTTGTCGGGGCCTAGAATACAGGGAAAGTTCAGGGTTAGATTTGGGAATTATCTGCACAAAAGCAAGTGTTGGTTTTGGTTGACTTGAGCCTTGGAGATTACCTGTGGTTTAAGATAGGAGAGGGGAAAAGGAGCCAGCTAAGGAAGCAAAAGAAGAGTGGTCAGCAAGACGGAGAATAATACACTGACATGAAGTTGGCATCATAGAAACAAGAGAGGTGAGGTTTTTCTCAAATGTTATCAATTATTTATTCAGAAGAGTCTGAGGGAGTTGAATAAGTACAAAGACAAGCCACCCAATGTTATAGTAATTGTGTCACCACTTGCAGTGTTCTGTTTTCTCTATTCTTGCATCTGATTGCGATACACTGTGATGAGATCAGTTCTTTCTCGTTCAACTTGCTGTTCTGCTTAAGGGGATGCCTAGACTTTAAACTTGATACCTGAAGGCTAATTGCTAGGGGCTGTTAAATTAATTACCCCTAAAACACTGTATGTAGATCAGCAATTAGATTAAAGATCAGAGTCATTTATCAGGGAGTGGGAAAATAAAAATTTTTTAAAAAGCATTGAAAGAATTTTTGCAAATCAATCTAATTAGAATAAAGGAAACAGGATTTAATTCTCAATGAAACAAATGGAAGCCTCAGTAAAAGTCTTTTTTTCCTTTCCAAAGGTTTGGCATTTAGGGATTGAGGAGCTGAATTGAGTAAAAGATTGGAAAGAAAATGAACAGGAAAGCTGGAGACACGTTGGAGAGGCAGGTTCTTTCATAGTTCCAAAAGACTAGCAAGATATCACTTATTGGACATTTTCTCTGTGCTAATATTTCACGTCATTAACAGATGTGGTCCTCACAGCAACCTTAAGGTAGATGGTCTCGTCATCCTAATTACAGCTGAGGGGACAAGTGATGGATTACAGTTACAGGTGAGGAAGATCCAGCAACTTGCCCAAGGTCACTTAGCAGGTTAGCAGTACGAACAGCATGTGTGTTAGGCTCTTCTGACACCTATGGTGGCTCTCTCATCTTACCATGCCTTGCCACCTTTGGTGTTATCCATTTGCCTCAAAAGGAAACCATCTGCCTTCTGAAAAGCTCAGGATGGTCCACGAGATGCCCGCCATCAAAAAGCATGAAAGTTAAAAATTAGTCAGAAATAAAAGGAATAAACTACTGATACACAAAGTGGATTAATCTCAAAAGTATTAAGCTAACTAAAAGTCAGACACAAAAGATTACACGTAATATTCCATTTATGTGAAATTCTCAAAAGGCGAATTCTAGAAAAAGCAAAACTACAATGATAGAAAACATCACTGGTTGCCTGGGGCTGAGAAGGGACAAGGGGACTGACTACAAAGTGGTAAGAAAAAATTTTTTATCATGATGAAAATATTCTGTGTCAAGTGTGGCAGTGGTAAGCTGACTGTTTACGTTTGTCAAAACTCATTAAATTATGCATCTAAAATGGGTGAATATTATTATGTGTAAATAAACTAACCCCCAAAAGTTCATTTTTTAAAGTAAATTTTTTAAAGTAAATTTCCTTGAAGAGATGTTATCTTTAAGTTTTGCATTGTTATTAGTATTATCTGTTTTAGTAAAGAATACCTTCATAATAGCAAATTAGTATTTAGAAAACTACAGTGGTTCTTCTATAGACAATTTAGGATAAAAAGTGACCAAGTGAATTCAGGAAGAGCAATCTCTGCACACAAATGTGATTGTCTGTGGTCTACTGGTGGCAGCAATTTAAAATTTTAGTTTATTCATTTATTCAGCAAATATTCATTATGTTGAACCACTGAAATTGCCATTTTTATTGGTCAAACATTGCCATATATTAGCAATTCTAAATGGTTCAGCCCAATATCTTTATGAATAAATGTTTTCAAATGTTTTTGGGAAGAAGGATTGCTGGGTCATATGGTAATTCTAAATTTTTTGAGAAACCTCCATACTGTTTTCCACAGTGGCTGTACTAATTGACATTCCTACCAGAAGTGTATGAGGGTCCCTTTTCCCCCAGAACCTCTCCAACACTTGTTATTACTTGCTCTGTTGATAATAGCCATTGTAAAAATTATGAGATGGTATCTCATTGTGGTTTTAATTTGCATTTCCCTAATAGCTAGGGCTGTTGAGCATCTTTTCATATGTCTGTTGGCTGTTTGTAGATCTTCCTGAAAGAAATGTTTGTTGAGATCCTCTGCCTATTTTTAAATTAAATTATTTGTTTTTTTTTGTTGTTGAGTCATATGAGTTCTTTATATATTTTGGATGTTAGCCCCTTATTGGAGGCCTTATTTGCAAATATCTTCTCTTATTCAGTTGGTTGCCTCTTTGTCTTGCTGATTGTTTCTTTTGCTGAGCATAAGCTTTTTAGTTTGGTACAGTCCTATTCATTTAATTTTGCTTTTACTTTCCTTGCCTTTGAGGTCAAATTCATAAAATCCTCTCTAAAATCAAGGTCCATGAATTTAGTACCCATGTTTTCTTTTATGTAATTTATTGTTTTAGGTCTTAAATTTGGGTCTTTGATCCATTTTAGTTCATCTCAGCGTGTGATGACAGATGGAAGTCTAGTTTCATTCTTCTGCATGTGGCTTTCCAATTTTCCCAGCACTATTTATTGAAGAGGCTTTCTTTTCTCCATCATGTTTTTGGCTCCTTTGTTGAAAATTATTTGCCCATATGTTTGTGAATTTATTTCTGGGCTCTCAATTCTGTTTTATTGGTATGTGTGTCTGCTTTTCTGCCAGTACTATATTATTTTGATTATTGTTCCTTTTGTAGTATAATATGAAGTCAGGCAGTGTGATACCTCTGGCCTTGTTCTTTTTTCTTAGGATTGCTCTGGCTATTTGGAGTCTTTTGTGATTCCATATAAATCTGATGATATTTTGTTCTATTTCTTTAAAAACTGACATTGGGGTTTTCATAGGGATTGCATTAAATCTTTGGGCAATATGTCCATTTTAACTCTGTCAATTCTTCAAATCCATGAACACAAAATATCTTTCCATTCTTTATATCTTCTTCAATTTCTTTTAGTAATGTCTTGTAATTTTCAGTGTATGGGTTTCATATCCTTTGTTAAGTTTATTTTTAGGTGTTTTATTCTTTCGGTTGCAATTGCAAAAAGAATTGTTTTTTGCATTTCTTTTTCTGAAATTTTATTGTCAGTATATAGGAATGCAATGGATTTTTGTACATTGATTGCAGCATTAGTCACGATGGCCAAGACATGGAAACAACCAGAATGTCCATTGATACATATTGAATAAAGGAGATATGCTACATATATGCAATGGAATATTACTCAGCCATAAGAAAAGATGAAATACTGCCATTTGTGGCAACATGGATAGAACCTGTGATAATCATGCTAAGTGAAATAAGTCAGACAAAGAAAATGGAGAGCTATGTGATTTCAATCATATGTGAGATGTAAAACTAAAAGCAACAGATGGACAAGACAAATAAGCAAAAACTCATAGACACAGACAATGGTTTAGTAGTTACCAGAGGGAAAGAGGGAGAGAGAAAGGTAGATAAAAAAAGTAAAGAGAGGTCAAATACATGGTGATGGACGGAGATTTGACTGGGTGGTGACATACAGATGATGTATTATTGAATTGTACACTTGAAACCTATATAATTGTATTAACCAATGTCACTAATAAATTTAATATTTTTTTTTTTAAAAAAAGCACCTTCTGTGTGCTTAAGTAATATTCTGGGAACTGAGAATATAGTGTTGTGTAAGAGGAACCAAGGTTCCTGCCTTCATCTTGCTTATATTCTCGTGGTCCAAGACATGAATAAGCAAAGAATTAAATTAACAAAATTATTCCAAACTGTAATAAGAAATAAATAGGACAAAATTATTGGCATTTTGGAGAAGATTGGAAAAGATTAGATGAGATGGAACATCAGGAGAAGATCATTTCAGATAAAGGGAACAGCACATTGAGCATCCATAAAGTAGGATGAAAATCCAGATAGGGGCCATGCTGAGTGGAGGGACTTATTATTAAGGCAGTTCTGAGAAGTAAACAGAGATGATCTTTGTAGGGCCTTGAGGGCTTTAAGAAGGAATGTGGATTTTATTCAAATTTAGAGGAAAGTCAGTGAAGATCTTTTACCAAAAAGATTAACATGATTCAGTTTATGTTTTAAAATACTATATAACTTAATGGGTAAAAGAAATATTCTATATCTTGATCGTAGTTGTTACCTGACTACAAACATTTGTCAAAAGTCATTGAATGTATACCTAAAAAAAGGTGAATTGGTGAGTTTCATTTTATGTAAATTATATCTTAATAAATCTAACCCAGAAAACAAGACAACTCAGAGCTGAAGCACTAAAAATAGTTTGTCTGAAAATGTTAATAGGGAGAGTTTAGGGTTTTGATTGATTTGTCATTTTCGGTGATATTTTTTGTTGAATATTTTGCCTACTCAAACTCTGTGCATGTATATTTTTTAGTAAAATAAAATTAAACTTAAAGACGGTAACTGGGGCTACTGCATGAAGAAAAGATTATAAGATAGCAAGATTAGAGACAGAGAGACCATTTAGGAGACTGTGACAGGAGATGATAGTGGGTTAGACTAGGGTGATGACAGTGGAACTAAACATACAATTTAATTTCGAAGTAGAGCTGACAAGACTTGATGAATTGGATGTAGGTAGAAGGGATATGTAGGTGGAGCGGATAAGGAAAAAGAAATCAAGGATGACTTTTGGGGTGGGGTTGTCAACATGGATGAGGCATTGCTGGCAAGAAGAAACAGTTTAATCATGGGTTTGTTTGAGACTTTTAAATATTTGAGATGCCTAATGTTTATCCAGCGGAGGCATCAGGAAGGCAGTTGGACACATAAGCCTAGCAGAGGTAAGAGACAAAGACTAGATTTGAATGCCATCAGTGTATATATACATGATGTTTAAAGCTCTAGGCCAATTGAAATAGAAGATGTAGGGAGAGGATGTAGACAGAGCTAAGAAGAGGGCTTATAGCATGTTAAATTTGGAGTTTTGGTAGGCAGGGAGGGAACAGCCAAGCAAGAAGAGCCACACAGCCAGTTATCAAGAAATTTATATATATATATATATGTATATATATATATATATTTATACATATATGTATATATATATTTATACATATATAACTATATATATACACATATAACTATGTGTGTGTGTGTGTGTGTGTGTGTGTGTGTGTGTGTGTGTGTGTGTAGTTATATATAACTTTTTGCATGTTGAACCTGCCGGAATGTAAAACCACACGTACAGAGCAATCTGAATGTCCTCTACCTTCTTGCTACTTTGGGTAATCTATGGACTGTCACCATAGACATCACCTAGAGCTTATTAGAAAATCAGACTCTTAGGCTCCACTCCAAACCCACTGAATCAGAAGCCTCAGGTGATGCTTAGATGAATCAAAATCTAAGAAGAATTGTCCAGGTCTTATCAACTCGGAGAGCAGCATCTGGTCACCTTAACAATTTGAACCAAAGATCGCTAGTTCATTAGCACCTATATACCTAACGTGAGACCACAGGCCCCTCCAAACACATATCCAATGTTTCTGAAGGGGTATGCATAAGTGTATACTTAGGCATTGGGGTGGTGGCTTTACTTCTCCCTCGAAATCCCTGAGGGGAAATATGGTCTTTAATAATGGTGATTATTTTACAATATGTCAAAGAAAGTGGGGAAGATTGTATTTTTTTTCAGCCTTACAGTCTCTCATTGAATACGCCTTTTGTGTAATCTTGGCCATTTGTTTCCCTTTCTGTACCCTGTTGTCCCTCATGTGCCTCCTCTCTTATCTAAGACTTTTGAGAAAAGTCAAGAAGGAGACCCAGCACCCCAGGGTTAGGATTGTGCCCTCATGGGCAATGAAGGGTACCACCCGAGAAGCAACATGCATGCTCTCCCATTCCTTCTCGCTGGTACATGGGCGTTACTTTTCCTTTTGGCCTTTTCCCTACAGCTGCTTTGCTGTGGTGCTGACCTTGCTGATGTGGCCTACCCTGGTATAGTGCTGGTCAAAACTCCCCTCTGACCACTACCCTCATGGTTAGACTGGTCCACCTTGGACCTTGGCTGTGACTCTCACTGCTTTAGATTATCATGTAGAGTTCTACAAAGTCACTACCCATATCATGGTTCCTAAGTCATGTGCTTCTGCCCACCTAGCTGCTGGTATCCTCAGATAATCCAGTGCAATATTTTTGGCCACCACTAGTGGCCTTTGGACTTTCTCTTCTCAGGGCTGGCATCACCATCTTCACACTGCAGAAACCGAATATCCGCCAAGAAAAAGAAATGGGAGAGGATATGGGGTTTAGCAGAAATTAGACAAGAGCTAAGGGGTTTGGAACTAGGAAACATTTTTCATGAGAGTTGCCCAGGAAAAAGACTATCCTGGTTATATTCAAGCCCGGCATATATAATACAATAGTAAAGCAGAGTAATACAAGTTAGGAGACAGTGTTTTGTCCTACTTCCCTCTATGATTTTGAGAAAGTCACTCTCAGACCCTCAATTTTCCTTTTTATAGGATAATAGGTAAAAATATTTACATGACATGTCTCCAAGATCTGGTCAAGTTCAATTAGATAATATTTGGGAAGGGGTTTAGAAATTTATAAGATGCAGTATTAGTAGCAATAATTTGCAGCATCAGTAAGAAAAAGATTATCTGTGTCCAAAATTGGCCTCAAAAAAAATATCACATCCAGCTACCTGGTAGAACCCATGAGTTGATATTGTATATTACAAGGTCAAAGGTAAATCTGGAGACTGGTCTAGGTTGAAAACCAACAGTATGTTAGAAAGTGATGCACAGCTGCTACCTGGTAGGGGAAATTGAAGGCATCCAGAAAGAATAAAATGTTTATTACAGAAAAGAAACCGTTCTGTTCTAGAAACACAGTTAAAGAATATCTACATTTTATTTTCTCAAACATCTATGCAATTGTTCAGATCCTAAATTTAGAAAGTTTTTGCATTTCATAATCTGCATAGAAGTGTAGCAAAATAAACACCATGTGTATAACATAATGGCTTTGCTGACTCGGTTAAATTAGCTGAAGGCATTGTGATTTCATTAACATTCATTTCTCAACGTTTCTTAGCTTTACTGATCTTTCATCAATTCTTCTTTAGTTCTATTGTCATTCCTTTTCTCCTGTTTCTTTCAATTTTCTATCTAAAATGTTCCAAAATAATTATTATGAGTTGGAAAGAGAAGATGAAAAAAATATCTTTTTTAAAAGAAATGAATCTTCCATACTCATTTCCAGCTCATTATCACAGCACCTAGAATATGGAGTGGAAATTCATATCTTGAGAGTGTCTTGGTGCTTAAGCACGCAAAACAGATGTTTCATTTAGGAAGTTTTCCCAATCTATTATACATGATATCTTTATCTGTGTGAGAGGAACACTGCCTTAGAGAATAGGACTTTCCATTTTCTCCAGCAAGCCAATGCATGGAAATGGGCTCTTGAGTCACCTTATATTCATCTCAGGAGAAGAGGTTTTCAAATGGTGTTTATTTTTGTACAAGGACATCAAGGAGAAAGAGTCACAGTTTTGTATTCTCACCTCTGCACATGTCATTTCTTCACCTGGAATGCATTTAATTGGAGCCACCCACCTTGCAAAGCATGACTTAATTTTACATCTTTTCTGAAACTGATGAACCCAACTCAGAGTGACAGCTTTTTTCAAATGGCTAAACACTATCTGTTGGTGTTATCATTTTCATTGTCATCATTAGCAATGTAGGAAGGAGGAAGGTGGTACTGGGCAGGGAAGTAATATTATCTTGAACTCTCCTTGTTGTACTGTGAGTTATGTGATGGCAGAGACTATCCCTACCCATCTTTGACACCCCTTCCAAAGGCTAGCACAATTCTTTTCCCATAGTTAGGGTTTTAAAAAGATCACTTAGTAGATTATGTAAAATAACTTTAATATTTTGGTAACTTAACTTTGCTCTTGCATTTGGGCCACAAGAGAGGGGGAAGAACAAATAAGAAAATAAAAATTGATCCTGAAAGCAATGGGGCAAGGAAAAGTAAGGGGCAAAGTGAGCATTATCAGAAAAGCACAAAAATAGGAAGCAGATAATCCTCAGGTCTGAAGCTATAGTTTCCCTCCTGGTCTAGCTACTCACCCATCTCTGCTTTTCTTCTCTTTATTCCCTACAATTATTCTGCAAACAACCCTGATTAAGCCTTCTAATTTCACATACTTAAGAATGTCCAAACCACTTAATCTCAAACACTGCCAGTGGGAGGGTCAATTGACATAACCTTGAATAGAAAGCAATTTGGCAGCAGATACCAAGAGTTCTAAAAATAGCTATACCCATGTCTCAGTAATTCCACTACTGGAACTATAATGAAAAAATTCTAAATCTGAACAAAGAAATATGCCTCTAAAGTTTTCAATACAGCGTTATACAGAGGTAGAAACAATCCCGTAGAAAGGGAAAAGGTAAATAAATTACAACACAAGCCTCTTGCCCTATGACCTGGCTCCTAGTGATGAAAGGGGCATGCAGATCTATCAGATGTGTGGCCAGGAAAAACCAGTCTGGCCAGAGTTATGGGTTGGATATAAAGATAACCAACCCATGCCAGATCCTTAGAAAGAAACCTTTCCAGAAGAAAAATTTATTCATTCTCCAAATGTTTATAGAGTGTCCTCTAGTTGTCAAGTACTGTTCTAGGGCTATAGCAGAAAATTGCACAAACAAAATTCCAGTTCTCATGGAGTTAACATTTTGGGCCCGAGTGGGAGATAACTACAAAAGAAAAAAAATAAGAAGAATATCCTCTTGAGAATTAAAATAGTATAGAGACTGACTCATGGGGGCTACTTTATATTAGGGAGTCAGTGAAGGCCTCTTTGAGGAGGTGGTATTTAAATTGAGATCTGAGTGATAAGGAGCTAGCCTTGAGAAAATGAGGGAATGGAGGGAGAGTTCCGGGGAAAAGAAACACAAAGGCTGGAACAAATTCAGTGGGTTTATGAAACAAAAGTAGGCAAAAGTGGCTGGAGTACAGCAGCAAGAGATGAAGATGAAGTCAGAAAAGCAGGTAGAATCTGGTCAAGGAACAGTCTTGTAGGCAAAAGTAAGGCATTTAAATTTTATCTTAGTGCAGTGAGAAATGTAGCAATATTACAGAGAAGTGAAGTGATCTGATATAGGTTTTTAAAAACCACTCTGACTGCCATTTGGAGGATACACTTAGGAGCATGGAGAGCATGTAGGCAGCTATCACAACAACTGAGGCCAGAGGCAATGAAAGTATGGACCAGGATTGTAGCTGTAGAGATAGAAGGAAGGGGACAGAGTCATGGTATTTTTGAGAGATGGAGCTGTTGGGATTAGTTGATTTATTGATGTACATAGTGGCAGGGGGGTTGAGAATCAGAGGACTACTCTTAGTTTTTTAGTTTGAACAACTGATAGGTGGTAATTCCACTTTTTGAGATGAGAAGATCGAGGAGAGCATGTTTCAGGGGGAAAAACTGGTGTTGAACATGGGGACCTTCTAGCCAAGCCTTTGAGTGACCTCAGACTTATCCCTCTGCAGCTACTGGCTGGAAGGGTGTGGCCAGGCTGGCAACCATTGTATCTGAGTAAGCTGGGTTTAAGATCTAAGGTCAGCAACCTGTCACACCAACAAAGAAATGATTGTTAAGATGATTGATACATAAGCATCCAGAAAGAGTCGCTCCTCAAAGTGGTTAAACAGCTCTTCAAAACATAGTATTTTCAGTCCCCCCCCAATCTTAATATGTAAATAAATGCTGTAGCTTTTGACTCCAAAGCTGGAGAATTTGAGGTATTTTGAAGAATTTTGAGGTGATACATTTACTCTAAGAGATCTTGAGTAATCATAGTCTTTAACTATAACTGCTACCTCTTCATTATTGCCATTGTTTTTATTAATAATTAAAAAGATTCTTTTAGTGGAAAAGCTGTCACAGCTTCAGTTTCCTTTTGGGAAATGAGACCTGCCCACTTCAGCAAGCTCTTCCTGAATTGGGGTCTGCTGTGAGAGTCTTATTTTCCAGAGAACTGAGGGATTCTCCATTTATACCCTTGAAGGGGTGGGAGGTTCAGGAGCATGACGACAGGACCAGCAACCAGAATCTTACATCATGCTTGAAATTCTCCAAAGCAAACACCTAAGGAGGACCTATTCAGGCATCACCACCTTCATCTCCTACTTATTTCCCCAGGGTTGCTTTTATGTTCCTCTACCTGTCAAAAGGAGAACTTTGGAGAATTATTGAATGGCAAAATTTAGGAATGTATTCTTTGTACCTACATTCTATTTGAGCACCCTGGGCATGGGCCCAAGAGACTCTCTTGCAGGGTGTGCATTATTAATAGAACATAGCTGAGAAAATCTGACCCAGGACTTTGCAACATTGGAGTGGCCTCCTGGGCTCTACACTGACCCGTTCCTTATTAATCTCCCTGTCCTTGTTTCCTACTGTTGTCTCCCTGGTTCATTCTGCTCCATCCACTCTGGTCTTTCTGTTTTTCTTCAAAAACAGATATACTTTACATCAGGGACTTCGCCTTTGCTGGTCCTCTACTTAGAATACTCTCTTCCTGTGTCTATACAGCTTGCTCCTTTAGGTCTTGGCTTCAACGTCACTTTTTGAACAATGCCTACACATATTTACTTCATTTAATATTGCTAACTTCTTGCCATCCCTATTATCCAGCTTTTTTTCAAAGCATTTATATTGCCTTATTATGTAATATCATGTCCATACATATAATATTTATTGCTTATTGTCTATATGTTATAGTTCTACAAAAGGAAGGATGTTTGGCTTTTTGTTTATTCACTACTGATTCCCTTAGGCCTACAACAGTACCTGGCACATAATACACTTGCAATAATAGTTGTAAATTAAATGACTGAATGTAGCACGTCTAAGACAGCTGGAGCTTGGTATGGTCCCTGCTCTCAACACTAGCACAACAATCCAAGGTTAGTCCTCTCCCAGCACTGTTGACTTGCTTCCGGTTTGTCCTCAATGTGCCAGTGCCTGGCCTTGACCCCAGTACCTGCTTAGTCCTCCCCCAGCATTCATATACCACCACCACTGCTGCCCACCACCCAACCCAGCTACACAATGCCAGCAGCTTGTCTAGGTCTGAAACTCTTCAGGTGTCAAAGTCCTTCCTCAGTCTGTGCCTGCTCCCTGCATTTTTGCTCCTGTCTGCATCATTGAAGATGTCCTCCCCTCTTTCAGGTGGCAACACGTCTCTGGGAAGACGGACTGTAGGGCAGGATGTCAGTCTCCCCAGCTTCCCCTTCCATTCTCCCCAGCTTCCCCTTCCATTCTCCCCAGCTTCCCCTTCCATTCTCCCCTGCAAGAAGAGCTCTTTTTCTTGTGAAGATTTTTCTGCCAACCATTAGAGAGAAATAGACCTGAGATAATAAAAACAACCAACAAGGAATTTAAAAGGTTATAAAATCTTACAAAATTTTTACAGTCCTGCTTTTTTATATGTATTGCTTGACTCATTTTTGAGATGTTTACATAGAATCATCACTTTTTCTTATGTATCTCCTTTTGGGGAAAAAAGTACTTTCAGAATTTCTAAGTTATGTAAATAGTAACGGAAAACATTTATTTAGCAATTACTGTGTGCTTGGCACCATAATGCATTTCTTTACAAATTATTTCATTTAATCTTTGGAATATCTTAGTGAAGTCAATACTGTCAATCTCCCCATTTTATGGAGGAGAAAACTGAGGCCCAGATAAGTTATTAACTCCTACCTAAGTTGACACAGCTGGTAAGTGGAGAACTCTAAGTTTAAACTACAATTTATCTAATTTGATTTTCAACCACAATAAAATATCTCTGATACATGAGAGAAGCTGAGAAGTAAGTGCTATTTTCTGAAACTTCCTTTATTTTCATTGGCTGGCGCCATATGTTAATCCATTGAACAAATGTTTTATTGAATCTCTTCAATGTAACACTAGCCAGTGGGGAAACAGAGGTGAGCAAATGAACATGGCCTCATAGAATATATGTTTCTTCTTAAAATAAAATTCCTGACAGTATGTATTAACAGACTTTAAAATATTTATAACCTGTAATCAAGAACCCCATTTGTGAAAATGAAAATAATGTGAAACAGTTACAAATAATTGTACATAGAGATGTTTGTGAGAGCACTGTTTGTAATGGTGGCAAATGGAAACAACTGATATGTCCAATAGTAGGGAAATCATCAGGTAATTGTAAAACATTTGTACATTGAAATATAATATTCATGATAACATTTTCAAAAAGTTTTTATATTATGAACAAATACTTAAATTATAATATTAAATGAGAAAAGCAAGCTACAAAACAATCTGTTTAGTATGCTTTTAAGTATGTAAAGTAATATGTATATGCCATTAGATAAATTAGGGTAAACCATATGAAATTAACATTTTTGTAAGTCAAAAAGATCAAAATCAGTGATTTCATAACGGAAAAAAAATCTGAAAGCAAATAAGCCAAAATGTTAATGGTGATTATTTCTTGATGGTGGGACCATGAGCAATTTTTGTTTTCTTTTTGTATTTTTCAGCATTTTCTAATTTTCAACCATGTACATATATTACTTTTATAATAAAAACATTATTGTAAAACAAAAAGAGAACAAATATTCTCCTTTCAGCAGATTTGTAGTAACAGGAAATGACGATTTGATACTGACTGCCTTAGAGACATGTTTCTAAGACGTGACTCATAACATTTCCAAGAAAACCATCTGAATTTCTTATTGATGATCTCAAGTACTTCCAAAGCATTTGGGGGAAAAAATTATATATTAAAGCCAAAACAAAAGTATATTATAAAGTTCTAGCTCTTGAGGACAATGGAGAGAATTTTTATATGCTGGAAAGTAGGTGCCTTTTTTTTTTTTTTTAATGGATGACCTGAAACAACTTGTCAATCTTTTATCAGTCAGTGTTGATGAACAGTCACACCTGTTAATACAGTTAAGAACAATACAAAATTAAATATTTAAGTAAAATAGGTCATCCTTTTCAAAATTTAATATAACTGCTCCTATTTATTTACATCTTTTAACTCTATAAATTAAACATTGTATATATGTTTTATGAATGCTTACTATGTTCCAGGCACTTTGTTGAAATTAAGTATATATTAGTGGACAAGACTGACAAATCCCTTCCAACCCAGTGGCAGAGACAGGTAAACTTGCAAATAAATGCAAAATTATCCATTATGAGAAGTGAATGAAAGCAAAGAACAGGGTGCTGTAAGAAAGAGTTAGGCTGAGGAAAAATTAGATAGAAAAAACTTGGAATCTAAATTAGCTCAGGATGATCTCTCTGAGCAAGGGACATTTAAACAAGAGGATGGGCAGAAGGAAAATCACCCCAGGGTTAAGAAAAGATGTAGTAAGGCCATGATCCAATGAAAAAGAGCCAGAGGTACTGAAAGAAGGGGAGTTTGCCTGAATTTTCTTGAACAAAGTATAGACACTCATAAAATGATGTTAGTGTGGTAAGCCTGGGCCACATGACTCAGGAGCATATAGGTTATGTTAAGGATTTATCTAAAGTAGAATAGGAATCAGCTAGAGTATTTTAAACAGATGTGACTAGATTATCATTTAAAAAACATTGTTCTACTAAAGTGTCCTACTGGGTTCTACTGGTTCTACCATTCTACTAGGTAAATATCTGGGGTTTGCTTTAAAATACTTTAAATGTAAAGGAAAAAAGGTGGTGGTAAATGAAATTGTATTGTTAAAAACATTGAAAATTGTTGAATCTGGAAAATTATATGTTTCTCTGTATTTTGGGGTATGTTTAAAATTTTTCATAATAAAAAGTTATTTTAAAAAATATAAAGAGGAAGCTTTGGCTCTGAAGTCATAATCTCAGTTCTGCCACTTAATATTAGCTGTGTGATTTTGGAAAAGTTACTTTTCTTCTATAATCCTTCTATAATTCCACATGTGCAGAATAGTGATAATTATAGTACTACTTCGATATTTGTTAAAAAGATTAAATAAAATAATAGGGAGTCTGGTTCATAGTCAACACTTGGGAAATGATGTTAACTATGATTTTAGTATTTACTCTGGGAATATTGAGATATTGTTTTAAAATTTTTATCTTGGTGTTTGTGTGGAGAATGGATAGAAGAGAAGAATGTAATGTGAAAAAGATCACTTAAGGGTTATTGCTGGGTTTGAGCTTAGTGGCAGTGGAGCAATGGAGGAGTGACGTCTGGGCTACAGATTACAATCAAGGAGCCATGGCATGTGAGTGGTGTTTAAATCCTTGTGAAAGAACAGAACTTCTTGAAAGAGAGTTCTCAGGGGTTTTTGATCCCCCTTTTTTTTTTTGCCATGGACCCCTTTGGCAGTCCCGTGCAGCCTGAGACTACTTCTCAAAATCCCATCCAGGTACAGAGGAGGCAAAGCTTTATCTCTACTCGCTTAGAGTTTTCTGTGGGACCTGAAAATTAAACTGACATAAGATAGATTAATGGGAGAAAAGTATACAAATTTATTTAATATAAATTTATGTGACACAGGAGCCTGCCTAAGGAAATGAAGACCCATAGAAGCATTTAAAGTTGTACACTTATATATTGAATTGGATAAAGAATAGTAAATTGTGAAAACATGACAAGGTAAGGGGGCTTGGGCTAGAGTGCTTAATTGTAGAGAAGGGACTAGAAAGATAAGGTTAGTTTTCAAGGTTTGTTTGTACAGACTTCTCTCAACCTCCACTGTCTCATCCAAATTCACCCATCGGTGATGACAAAAATGTTACATTTCTCCTGGCCTAGGGAAGACATATTCCACAAGAGGGTTTTATCTCCTGCTTTCAGGAAGAAAAAGGAGGAAGTCAGGGAACCTTTCTTGTACCTGTGGTTTTTCAAGTGACTTTAGCTCAAAACAATCCTTATACCAAAGTGATATATTTGAGGGTGGCATATTCTACCATTCTTTGCATACATAAAATAAAATTTATGGGATGACAAGACTAATTTGCCAAAATACAATTATCAAAATATTAAAAATAACTTCTAATATAGTAAATTATATTTTATTAACATATTAAGCAACAAGATTCAGCAGCCTGATAACTACTCTAAGGTTAAAATCATGATAAGCATACATAATATTTCAAGATATGAAACTACTGGTGTTTTCTCTTGGTGAATGCCACAGATCAGATTTCCTAGAAAGCAGAATCTGAGCAGGAGATTGCCATTCAGAAGGTTTACTAGGGAGTGCACCTTGGGAGGAGGGACGAGAAAGAAAGAGAAGGGAAGGTAAGAAAAGGAAAAGGAAGTTCAGAGCTGTCCTGAATCAGAGGACAGAGCCAGGCCTGCATATCCCAGCATTGATTAATCGGAGGTAGGCAGCTCCAGGAAAGTAATGACCCAGGGTGAGGCAACATGCTGCAGTTGAGGCCATCCTTGAAGGAACTGACAGCTGAGGGCACTCTGCCAACAGCTTTCTCAGAAGCTGGAGCAGAAGTCCTCATTGCTGAAAGAAAATTTCAGTGGCATGTCTTAACATCCATTGGAATGACAAAGTTCTACTGTGCTTTGTTGCCTCTATCCATAATTGAAGAAAATAATGAATTTCAGTTAAAGGTTAATGGAAATGAATATGTAATTTTTTATATCCCATCCAAATTCACAGACCCGCATATGGAAATTCAGGTTAAGAACAATTTTCAATGAGAAGAAGGCCCCATATAGAGACATGCTGGTTTGGCTCTGTTGCTTGCTGGAACAGAGTGAAGCTATCTTCGGCTCTAGGTAAAAATGAGCCTGTTTTCCAGAGTGAGAATGATGCCCATTCACAAAGAAAGTCAGACACAAGAGAGTCTGCTGTCTCTAAAAGAAAGACATAGAAACTAAGATGCAGCTGAATTTGCTTTATTGCTTGATTTTAATCTCCCATGAGATCAAACCACACCTCAAACTCTTGGTGTCCAAGAAACACCCTGTAGTTTTTCAAAGACTTAATTTTTTAGAGCAGTTTTAGGTTCATAGCAAAATTTAGAGGAAGGTACAGAGATTTCCCATACACCCCCTTCCCCCACACATACATAGCCTTTATACCAACATCACCAGAGTGGTCCATTTCTTACAACTGATGAACCTACACTGATGAATCATAATTGCCTAAAACCCATAGTTTACATTATGGTTCACTGTTGGTGTTGTATATTCTGTGGTTTTAGGTAAATGTGTAATGACATGTGTCCATTATTATGATATTATACAGAGTATTTTCATTTCCCTAGAAATCCTCTGTGCTCCACATATTCATCCCTCCCCACCAACCATTGACCTTTTGTGGTTTCCATAGTTTTGCCTTTTCCACAATGTCATATAGTTGAAATCATACAGGATGTAGCCTTTTCAGATTGACTTCTTTCACTCAGTACATATTTAAGATTCCTCTGTTTCTTTTTATGGCTTGAAAGCTTTCTTATTAGCACCCCTGTATCTTTATAATTTTTTGTAAGCCATTTTAAGAAGATTTTGGCTGTTTCCAAGCTAAAGTACCTTGTTGAAGGCAAAGAGATACTTTTAACACTCCTTCCCCAAATTCTTGCAATCTGCAGAAGTTTGGGGTGAGGAGCATCTGTCAACAAATATGGAGTTGGGAATGGTGGAAGCACATCAGGTCTAAGTTGTGTCAAATAAGGCCCTGAGATCTCCATGAAAGTATTGACTTTCTCATTGAAGGCCCTTGTTATAGTCTGTAACCCACCTACAAAAACGACTTCTTAACTTCAACATTTTGATGACTGTCAGGCTTTAAAATAAAAATAAAGATAGCTATTATATTTTTTAATTTGACAGAGAGAGGCAGGCGATAATGAAATTGTTTTCATCTGTATAGCAATCTTTATTTTTAAATCCAAAGGCAGTAAATAATGTGATTTATAGACTTTGCTATTGTGATGACATATAGCATATAAAATATTAAGCACATCTAATATTTAATTTATTTCAATCATATCAGTCTATCAAGTTATAATAAATCAACAAGAAAGTCTGCCATCAACTCCCCCACAAACATTCCCTATTGAACTACTCTTAGCTTTTATACTTAGTCATGAAACTTGAAAATTGCCTCTAAATTAGCATAGTTATTCACACATTACTTTCACCACCAACAAAGAAATGTCACTGTAACAGTTGCTAAGTACTTTTTTATGCAAAATGATGCTAGTGACAGATTTTTAAGCATGTAATTTGTCTCAACACATGTGTCATTTTATTTGTAAAAACTCCCAGGAATAAAAAACAGTTTCAAAAAGTTATTTATTTTGTTTCCTGCAGGGTAGAATGAATATGAATAATCACCCAATAGAATTGTGTGATGGCCTATTAGATTCAGAATTATACCATTGCTGTAGAGGGGAAATAAAAGATATTTCCTTTATACTGCCCACCCTCCCTTCCCAGTAAGAAGTGAAGAACAAATATACCAAATAAACATATTTGGATTTCATTTTATTATTTGATTGGATAATGCAGCATCTTATAAATAGTAAAAATATCCTAAAAGAAAAATTACACTGCCAGCCCAACTCTCCCTTTACCACCGTAACTTTTAAGAGTTTGTTGTAAAGAGAAAGTGGTGTGTCCTGAATGCAGCGTCTGGGGAGAGTATCATTCATGGTGTATCTTTAGCCTGCCCCAGCAGACACACATCCAATTCCTTTCAAATATTTTAACCTCTGCCTCTGTATTAGGCACAGAAGGCCGAATAAGTAATAAGTTATGTCACTTAAGGGACTCACAGTCAATAGGAAGAAAAATTATTAGGGAAACAAAAGTTTAAATCTTCTAGTGGATGTGGCAACAGAAGGGTGTGGTGCGACCAATCTCTGGTCAAAGTAGACAGGGCAAGCAACTTCCACCAGACAAATGAGGGAGCTGGCGTGCAGAACCCAAAGGCTATATAGTTGGTGGAAAAAGCGGGAAGTAGGGCAAAGATGTGAAATGGGGATAATAACAGTGTCTGCCTCCTAGAGTTGTTTTAAGGTTAAAGGTATATATATTTTATGTAATACTTTATTAATATATTTCATATTAAAATATAATACTATGTTAAAATAATAATATAATATGCATTATATAATATATATCATGCCTGTACATAGTAAACACTATTATGTGTTAACTATTATCTATTATATTTGACATATACTTAATTTTAACCTTTACTAACCCAAATTATTGTGTGCTGGACTGTTCAATTAGTCTATGCCTATAGTGGGAATATTTACATTAGTGAAGATTATGGGAAACTGCATTTCTGGACCACATACCTGATAGTCCACATAGTGACTTTTATCATCTTTACCAAGGCACTGGTCATGTTCATGTCAAAATTCTTTACAGTTGTTCAATAGAAGATATCAATTTCTAAAGCATCTTCTACTGTAGTGTTTTTCAAATTACTTATTAATTAAATTAATGTGAAGAATCTAAATCAGCATTAAAGATAGGAAATAGAAAAGAGGAGCCGATTTTCATCACATATAATAATGTAAGTTGTTTTATGAAACTTCAGTTTGGCTGTATGAGTCACTTTTTCCAGGGTCACATTCTTTATAGTGGGTTGCAGTCAAAAGGTTTGAAAGCTACAATGCTATGACCTGCTAGAATCTTTTGTTGGGGCCCAGGTCGGCTTCTTACAGTAGAACTTTTATTAAGTCCTTTCTCTCACTGGGCCTCATTATCTTCATTTAAGGTATTCATCTGTAACAAGGCAGTTTACTAGGTAGATCCTCTCTAGACATTGGAGATAATTAGTGAGCGATACAGACCAGAACTATGTAAAATACTGGAAGAGGACTTGAACTCAGGACTTTACAAGATGACTATCTTAGTCTGTTCAGGCTACTATAACAAAAATACATTTATTTCTCACAGTTCTGGAAGTCGGGAAGTCCAAGTTCAAGGCACCAATAGATTTGGCGTCTGATGGGGACCTGCCTTCTGATTCATAGACGACTATCTTTTCCCTGTGTTCTTCATAGCAGAAGCTGGCAAGAGAGCTCTCTGGGGTCTCTTATTTATAAAGGCACTAATTCCATTAAGAGCCCCACCCTCATGACCCAATCACTTCCCAAAGGCCCCACCTCCTAACACCATCACATCGTGGGGTAGGATTTCAACATATGAATTTGGGGGCGGGGACACATACATTCAGTTCATTGCAATAACTAAAGGATTCATTAATAATTACCTTATCTTTGTCTATGATATAGGAAGAGAATTATGTCTAATTTACCAGAAATTATATAAAACAAGTAGGAGATTCCGGTACATGTTTTTTCTTCCTACTTGCTAGGGATCTGCCACAACAAATAATTTGAGGAGCATGAAAAGTTATGAAATTACCTTTCTCTCTTTCTTTTTTAGGGGAACTGAGAAAAACCCTTAGCCCGGTGTGGTTAGAAGGATGGGTTTCTGTTCACATATTTTGAGGTCTGGCATTCTCCTCTGTCATTCTTATGTTTTGATTACAGCCATGTTTCAGGCTGTCGTCTGCTGGGACTATCACTTCTCTACTGCAGGAAGTTCTCCATTCCTACCCATTCAAAGCGCATTCTCTCCGTGGTATTGTCCCTTTCACGGTATATGCTTTGTGAAAGGCCTGCTGCCAATTTTTCATTACCTTGGAATAGGCTTTGTTTTCCTTTTGTTTTGTTCTCTTCAAGTACTTCCTGCAGTTGCTCAGTGCTGTCAATCCAGCTTCTTCCAGGCTACTTGTCATGAAATGGGTTAATCCTCCTTGTGTTTGGGATTGAGGTTCAGCGTGACCTCCAGACTGGGAACAAGATGAAAAAATATTCTCTGCTAGGCTAAGGAGATCACGGTCTTTCCTGAGGGGTGGTGTAGGGGTTGTGGAATGCTGGGATTTGCAGCATTTCCAGATCTCTCTCTGTGAAAGATGTATTCTCCTTTAGGGAAGACTAAGGCTTTTTAGAATTTACTCTCCTAGCTCCTAGGAGTGCTGCTGGAAGATGGCCCTCAGAATCAGACCCCTCGGTCCTCAGCTGAACAGAACCCCCTGCCTGAGGTCAAGCCTTCTGCTGGAGACCTGCGTCCAGCGGCTGATGGACTAAAGGTATGACTTCAGCCCTCTTCCTCCCCAGTCAGGTCATCTCTGAAGGCTCATCCCATTTTCATAACTCCCCACAGGATCAGCTGAGGCTTGCTTTGAGACTGCATCACAATTGAACTTCTCTCTGCCCCACGGGCTTCCTCCTCCTCCCTTCTCTTCCCACATGCTAATTTTTATCTCAGAGTTGGCTCCCCAGGGAACTCAGTACTGTGTTATGCTGTTTTATATCCTTCTAGATTTTACTTTTTAACATCTCTCAGCAAGCCTGTCACACCCTTCATTCTAATCTTTCTTCCAACAATTTCCAGGAAATGGAGGATCCAGGCAGATAATCAAGAAAAAGATATAGGTGTACAGGGGGGAAAAAGCAAAGTTCAGTATGGGAAATGAAAATGAGCTCAGGGAAGTGGTCTCAGCCATAAGGCAGAAATCCATCTACTAGAACTGGAGTAAAGGTAAGCCTTGGGATAGCAATAGACTTAGTATTAGGTGTGGAGGTTGCTAAACATTCTCTGGCTGTGATCAGAATTAATCTGAAAATTTGGGGAGATAGAAAGGGATAAAAGGGTGAGGTAGCAAGAAGAAAAATATTTGGAGACTAGAGGTCTAGTCAGTGGGTTGGACATAGAAACAGGAAAATAAGCAAGTTATACACATTTACACACACACACACACACACACACACACACACACACACACACACACACCTCTCCCTGCTCTTGGGAAAATAACTGAGCTTAAGGAGCACTATACATTTGAATTGACTTCCTTTTTCAAACCATTAATCTGCAAAATTAAAGACTAACTTTCATATTAAAAAATCTCCAATAGATTCTTTTCATTTGTTCTCCATAGCATACATTATGTATGGATAAAAAATCTCCAGGAAACCCGATGGAAACACAAAATATAAATAGGACATCTATATTTATGAGCATAGGAAGGAAATGTCACCCAATGACAGGAAACAAGAAAAGGAACTTTAGGGTCCGGAAAGGAGCAACTAAGTGAGCTGTGACTTTGCTCAGTTCCTTCAGGGTTGGAGAATTTGCATTTTGAGAGAGTCCAGCAGACGGTGCTGCTCTGGTAGACAGCAGAAAATTCATTTAGTTTTCTCAGATGTAATCTATCCTGTTTACGACTTTGAACTGATATGATTTCTGCCACAGTAGAATTTCAACTCTATGTCCTCAGATGTTAATATTTATACTGAAGCTAGTATTTATAGCAAATCCTAATCTTGGTTCCATCAGTTGTTACCTATTTTGGTCTATCTCTAGAAATGCCACTCTTAATGCTTTGTCTGCCTCTATAAATATACTAAGGTGTGTGTGTGTGTGTGTGTGTGTGTGTGTGTGTGTAATTGTATATAAAAGCTATAGTAGTATGAATAATAATATTACATAAGCAGGAAATAAGTCAAGAAATCACTAAAAGATCACCATCATAAACTACTGGGGCTGCCATGACAAAATACTGTAGACTGGTGGTTTAACAATAGGCATTTTCTTATAGTCCTGGGGGCTGGAGAGCCCCAGATCAAGGTTCAGCAGGGTTCTGGTCCCAGTGAGAGCTCTCTGCCTGGCTCATATACAGCTGCCTTCTTACCGTGTCCTCATGTGGAGGAGAGAGAAATCTTTCTCTTCCTCTTCTTGTAAGGCCTCCAATGCTATTGAATTAGGGTCCCACCTCATGACCTAATTTAACCTTTATTGCCTCCTAAAGGCCTTATCTCCAGATATAGTCAGTCACCTCAGGGGTTAGGGCTCTGACTTATAAGTTTCCGGGAGCCACAGCTCAGTCCATACCAATCACTAAATATAAAAGGAGTAAATACCTAGATGTGCTAGAATGGCAAAATACAAATGCTATCACATATTTTCATCAGATGAAATATACATTATTCTTGAGTCTAATCCTAAAATGTTAAAAAATGCTGTTTTTTTTTTTTAGAATGACTTCATAAGTCATTCTAAGATGTTTAGCCACCAAGTAGTTTCTTAAAAAATGTTTTTAAAAATTTTTTATTTGTTTTTCAACTTAAAAAAATTTAAGCATTCAGAAAAGTTGAAAGAATAATATACCCAGATATAGGCTTATCATTTTGTCACATTCTCTTACATCCCAATCATAACGTCTCGATTCGAAGTGTTACCTAAATGACATTTGAGTCAACTCTCACCTCACGGACAAACTCAGTCCGAGGGGTCATTCGGCCTGAATTTCCAGATCTTTAGCAGTGGGGAACCCAATTATTTTTGACACAGCCCCTTCTGTTTTTACAGGTCTCTGGGCATCACTAAGTTTGTGCTTAGAATAAACTGAAATCTGGCCCTCTGTAATTTCTCTCAGATAAACTGATTCTAGTTCCTTTTCATATGGCAGCTTTAAAATGTTTGAAGTACTCAAGACCTGAGGGAAGAAAGTCTTACCAACCCTGATTCCTTCATACAAGCCTTATTTGAAGTGGTAAGGAGTCCTTACTTGCTTGGATAGTAGGTTCACAAAGTGTCAGTCACAGTGGGTAAGTGAGGCTTCATTATCTTCTCTAAATGAATATAATTTTCCCCATTGGCCATGCCAGGTGACTCAGTCTCTTTGGGGTATGCAGAGATTGGGAATCCCCAAGGCCACACTCAGTTTCAATAATTCATTAGAAAATTTACAGAACTCACTGAATGCTGTTATACTCACAATTATAGTTTATTTCAGCAAAATGGTATAGATTAAAATTAGCCAATGAAAGTGATGCTTGGGGTAGAGTCCAGGAGAGTTCTAAGCACAAAGCTTTCAGTTGTCCTCTAGGTAGAGGCTCTGACAGTGCTAACTCCTCTCAGCAATGATGTGTGACAATACGCTCTGAGTATTGCTAGCTAGGAAGCTCACCTGAGCCATGAAGTCTAGAGTTTTTATTGGGGCTTGGTCATGTAAATATGTCGACCACCTGCATGACCTTAGCTTTTAGCTCTTCCAGAGGCTAAGTTGATAAAAGTGGCCCAAAACCCTCACCATCAATCACACCATTAGCATAGACTATCTGGTGTGCCTTAAGGCTCCCAGGTAAAAAGGCAGGACATTTCAATTGTTTAAAGATTACCTCTCAAGGAAAAGGCCAAATTTATCTTTGTGCAAAACTAATTTTATCCCACACAGGGTAGATGAGCCATCTTTCAAATTTTCTCCTTGTCTATTTCCCACTTCTCTGTCTGCACTTCTCTGCCAACATGGTGTTTGGGCATGTGAACCCCATTGCAACAGTAGAGATGTGCCTTGATCTGAGTGCAGATGTTGTCATGTCCCATGCCTCTGCTGTAAGGTGGCTGATCCAGCTGTGGTCCTTCCCCACACACAGTGTTGTTGTTTCTTGGCTAAGTTAGGCCCACCCACCTCACATCTTCTGGGAGGTGCAGACCTCACCGAGTCTCAGCCAGGTCCTCTCCTTGGCCCTTGGCAGAGGCATCTCTAGCTTTGATATTAGGGTTACCTCATACTTAACCACAGAGGCCCTACCTTAGTAGATCTTGAGGAGGCTAATTCTTGTCTCTCACAGGAGACTGTGAGAACTTCTAGAGCACTTCTATACCCTTGAAGAGCCAAAGCAGGCTTGGGAGGGGACACTGAAGTCCTCCCTCTGCTGAACCATACCTCCCCACCGTCTTCATTGTGCTATGGTAGTCCTAGGATGGTGTAGGCCATTCTACATGGCATTCTCCTCTCAGGGCTCTGACCAAGGACTGGGGTACAAGTCACTTCTGCTTCTGTGTCTGCCTCTTCCTGTTTGTATACCATCTCTTCCAGGTTGTGACCTGGAAGGGAAGGCCACTTGCTTTTTCTTTTGCCTTCCATTATTTTCCCCACAACCCACCAGGCCAGAGAAAAGACTTCATTTATATCGAATTTATCCTAAGGATTTCCTCACTCTACACTAGCAAAATGGCATCAAGGAGCCAGATTATAAGGGAAGGGAAAGAAAAATACTTTCAAAATATTATCTCTATCATATTGTATAAAGTTTGGCAACAATGAGAGCCTGGAGCCCACTCAGAATAGGAAAAACTCTTCCTGTCACATCTTCCTTTTCTTTCTTTTAATCTTCCATACAGCCTAAAATGCTCACAAATAGCTTAGCAACTGCAAGCTCATGGTTTTGGAAATGGTTTGGGAATGTCAGTTTCCATGATAATGATAATAGCTGCCATTTATTTGAACACTGTAAGCCAAGTATTATGCTGACTTTATTTAATTCTTCCCAAAGCCCTAGCATTACTCTCATTTTATAGATGAGAGAACTGAGGTTCAGGGAAGTAATTTGCTCCAAGTCCTACAGCTGGTGAATAATGTCACTGGAGTTTAAATCCAACACCATCTGACTACAGAAACCATACACTAATTAACCACCACCCTGAACTACCTTTCATGAGGCTTTCATATTTCTGGTTTTCTCATTATTGCTATATGAAGGCATTTAGTAAAGCACAACTTTATACCTAGTTGTACCCACAGCTTTGCAAGCTTCCAAGGATCCCTTGGTGATTGAGTAGTAAGTGTGGCATTTAAAACCTGGCCTGGTGTTGGCAAGCACCCAAAAAATGCTGCTAGGATTACTGAGGGAATCAGCCGCTTAGGATTCTACCTTCCTAATCACTCCTTAAGGGAACTTATAATGAATCTAATTGGAAACATCTACTTGATTCCCTGCAGGATTATGTCACATAAACCAGTAGCAGGAAAGGTAATAAAATCAATGAAAGAGAGAGAGAGGAGAGTTGAAAAAATAAAGCCAAGGGCAGGAGGGTAGGCAAGACAGTGATTTTGTAGTTCAGGAGGAAAGTCTTGAACACTTCTTGATAACTGCCATATGTACAAAAGAAATGTATGATTTGGGTATGGGAACTTTGGGCATATATTTTCCTTTTAACTTGGTAAGCTAGCATAAGGGAATTTTCTATGAGTGTTGATTAAAAATGTATAGTACTGATCTATTCAAAGGGTAGCACTGCTGGCAGACTTCAGGCCATAATGAGAATCTAGACTATATGACTGTGATCGATATCATCTTAGGGGCTTCATTCAGTTATTCATTTACCCATTAAAGAGTTGAGCTCGACTTGAAGGATGGGTAGGATTCGCGTAGGTGGAGATGGTGGGGCTGGACATGATAGGCGGAGTTGATAGTGAGCAGAGACTTAAATACGGCACATATTTGGGGCACAGAGAATTGTTTTCTTCAGCCAGAATTTCAGAAGGAGGACATAGACAAAGTCAGAAGAGTAGAAAAGGATCGAAGTGTAAAATGACAACTGCTGGGACCCCAGGAATGGTGCTCAGTGTGAACCTACTGTGTCACTGGGAAATTCTGAGGGTAGGAAAAGCAGTGAGGTTCTGAGCTTGAGTGGAACAGAAAGGAGAACTTCTTTACATTTGCTCCTTCAGTAGCTGCTTTAACAGGATAGTCCTTCAGTCAGCTGCTGCTTCATGATTGTCTGCCCACGTGTGTTTTGCCAGTTCTTCCTCTTGGTGAGCCTCCATCATCCATCATAGTTGTGTCTTTTGTCTTCTTCTACACCGCCCCCCCCACCTTCATTATGTATGTTGGCAAAGTCTTTTAATCCTTTGGTTTTAGATCACATTTCCAGGGAGATGGCCCTCAACAGTCTTTTACAAAGAGCAATAATCAGGATGGTGGCAGCAACCGGCCAAATTACAGAGTATAAGAGTGTGACTCAGAAGTACAGACAGTGACTGTCAGTGAAGGGAAAAGAGGAAAAAGTAGGCCTTTGAAAAGTTTTGGGGTCAGTACTCTAGAAGGAAGCAAAGTATATAGGAAGGAGTGAAGCTATGGATGCTACAAGGAAATAATTAACATACAAAGGGAGAAGGCAGCAAGAGTTGAAATTTATTAAATACTCATGTTAAAAAGATAGTCTCATCTAAATAGATTGAAGCTACTCAAAACTAACTTCTTTAGTATCTCCTTATATCAGAAGGTCTCTACCTCTAGGGAAATAGTTCCTCAATTTTTTTTCCAAGATGGCATTTTCTCAAAGCAAAACCAGCAGAAGCCTAAAATCCATTTTGTCATAGGTTTAATAAGTCAATCGTCTAGTTGCTCAATCTGTGTGAAATCAAATGTGCAGATAGACTGAATTGTTAAATAAAACTTTCCATTCCATCGATGTCTAATTTGTGTCCTATCATCTCCATAACATCATCATCACCCCTGTGAATTCGTAATAATTTCTGCCTCTCAGAGCTCCAGATCTTTTATTTTGGAGTTGTTTATTCCAGATGGTAGCCTTAGTATTATCTTTCTCTTTTTTTAAAAAAATATATAGTCCTTTTTAAAAGTATTCTAAATTTATTTTTCTTCATTTTGGGACAATTAGGTATTTGTATAATAGGTCTTTATTTCTCTATAAGATGTAAGTATATGGATAGTTTTCTTCCAGGCTGGGAAGAAAATTCTGGCTGGGAGTTCAAACAAATCCACTTTGTGTGTGAGTATATTCACCATTATGCTAACTCACTTCCTTCAAGGTATGACTTTATAACAACAACCATCATCATTATGATGCTGCTGCTGCTGCTGATGATGATATAAGTCTTAAAATGCAAATATCCTTGGGAAGGGGTTCATTAAAAAATGAACCTTCCTATTAAGGAACAAAATAAAAAATACATAATTGATCTATTTTTAAAGGTTAGATCTGAGAGAGGAGAGGGCTCAGCTCTGGAAAAAAGAGATGTGGAAAGGGAGGCTTAAAGCACCTGAGTAGCCTCCCAGAAGGGTGGTAACACTACAAACCAAACTAGATTTACTTCCCAGTTTTGCTTAGGGCCATTTATGTTAAAGATAAACGGTTAGAATTGAGTGCATTTCTATCTTTGTTTTTCTTCTATAAATTTGAAATCTAAGTTATGAAATAACTTCACTAAATGGGATGCTCTTTTGTTTTCAATGTTGTACAAAGCTATATTTATGATCTGCCAGTGAACTAGAATAAATTGAGTTTAAAATGATTTTTAGGGATATTACAAAATGTGTTGAGTGCTTTGAAAAGAACAAAAGCAACTCTGAACAATGCCCATGGAAAATTGTGTTATACTATTAAAAAAATTACTCATTTACAGAGAAATTCTTCTTTTAAAAAATTAAAACTATCATAGATTTAGTGCTATGCACAGCTAGTTGTTTCTAAAAATAAGGAACTGTTAGCAAATTCATTAACCAGAGTCATGCGCATAGTAATATCTGTTTGTTTAAAATGAAACTTCTTCCATTCAGTACTGCCTACTTCACAAGACAGACAGTTCTGTTTTTTAATTGCACAAGCATCAGTAAATTATAGACTTGAAATTCTCTCCCAGAGATCTAATTTAGGTCAACGCTGAGAAAACAGTACTTTACAACTTGCCACAACAGAATCTCGATGAATTTGTAACAGAGATTCCTTACATATGGGATACCTTCTCAGATAATGAGTGTTGAAATGACCAGTACCTTTAGACAAGTGGTGTCTTTTCGCAAACTCTAGGTGAAGAGTAACAATTAACAGAACTGAAGCAATGATGCTCAGCAGTTTAGAGAAATGTTCTGATTGATCAGTTTCCATAAGAACCAAAGATCTAAACACCTGCTATTCTAATTCTTGTAAAGCCATTTAAAGCCTGCTTCTGGACCTTAGCTGCAGATATTTTAAAGCTGATGCCAAAATTCTTCCCTCGAAGGTTTTGATTTAATTGGTCTGGGATACAGCCTGGACCTCAGGAATTTTACAATCTCCCAAATAGTTGAAAGAAACAGCCAAGGCTGTAAACTTTAAAGGTTTACAGCTTTACAGGTTTGGCGGCAAGTCCACAGCAGCTGATAATTTCCTCTTTGGCCTATTTCCATTTCAGGTAACCAATGAGTAGTGATGTCTCACTAGAAAATAAATATCCAAATTTGAACCTTCCTTGGACCCATTGAATAAGAATTTCTGAGAGTGGGACCCTGGCATGAGTACTTTTTATACCTCCCCAGATGAATCTAATGTACAGCCAGGGTTGCAGATTCCTGCTTTGTAATTGTCTAGACCCAACCATGTGACACTCTTTCACATGATTATTCATTAGAGCATTTTATTTAAAAGTGGAATTTTGTTTAATAACAATTTTTTTATTTTTAATTTTATTTTATTAGCTTCAAGTATATAGTACATTGGTTAGACATTTGTATATTTTATGAAATGATCCCCCTAATTGCTCTTTCTCTCCCCTGGCTCTCTATCTAGCCATTACATTAATGCTGACTGCATTCTTTATGTCATGCTCCCCAACCCTGTGACCATCTATCAACTACTAATTTGTACTTCTTTAACCCTTCACTCCATTTTTCCAGACTCTCAAACCCTCTCCCCTTTGTCTATCACCAGATTGTCCTTTAAATTTGTGAGTTTGTTTTTGATTAGTTTGCTCTTTTTTGTTCCTTAAATTCTGCATATAAGTGAAATTATATGGTATTTATCTTTCTTTGTCTAATTTATTTCACTCAGCATAATAACCTCTAGGTCCATCCATATCATTGCAAATGGTAAGATTTCATTTTTTTAATGGCTGAGTAATAGTCCATTGTATATATAAACCATAACTTTTATCCAGTTGTCTGTTGATGAACATTTAGATTGCTTCTATATCTTGGTTACTGTAAATTGTGCTGCCATTAATATTGCATAGATCTTTTGCATAGATCAATTGCATAGATCTTTACGAATTAATTATTTTTGTTTTCTTTGGATAAATACCTGGAAGTGCAATTGCTAGGTCAAAAGGTATATCCATTTTTAATTTTTTGAGAAACCTCCAGACTGTTTTCCACAGTGGCTATATCAATTTGCAATCCCATCAACAATGTTTGAGGGTTTCCTTTTCTCTGCATCCTCACCAACATTTGTTGTTCTTTGATTTATTGACAATAGCCATTCTGACAGGGGTGAGGTGATATCTTATTGTGGTTTTAATTTGCATTTCTCTGAGGATTAGTAACCTTGAGTATCTTTTTATATATCTATCGGCCATCTGTATTTCCTCTTTGGAGAAGTATCTGTTAAGGTCTTCTGCCCATTTTTAAATTGGATTGTTTGTTTTTTGTTGTTGTTGAGTTGTATGAGTTCTTTATATATTTTGGATATTAACCTCTTATCAGATGTATCATTAGCAAATATCTTCTCCCAGTCAGTTGTCTTGTTGTTTTTTGATGGTTTCCTTTGCTATACAAAACCTTTTTAGTTTCATGTAGTACTATTTGTTAATTTTTTTCTTTTGTTTCCCTTTCCTGAGGAGATACACCGGAAAAGAAATTACTGTTAGCAATATCAGAGAGTTTACTGCCTATGTTTTCTTCTAAAAGTTTTATGGTTTCAGGTCTTACAATTAAGTGTTTAATCCATTTTGAGTCTATTCTGGTATATGGTATAAGAAGATGGTCCAGTTTTATCATTTTGCATGTATCTGTTTAATAACAATTTGATTATTGTTTATATTACCCATATAATAGGTTTTGGTTAGAATAGGCTTCTTGATCTAACTTACAGTACCTGGGAGGTAAAATTGTATCTAGGTGAAAGGAAAGTGACATTATGAATACATTTTCATTACACAATTGTGTTACCTAAACATTGAAAGTCAATTGCCAATATCAGCAATTTTTTTTTTGATGGCTGTAGGGTATCTACTATTTATTGTGGATTACTTCAAACTGCTCATCTGAGAGAAAGTATTATTTCCATTAAAATCCACCCCTTGTTAATATTAAGAAGTTCCTGCTTGGTGTCTCCCCTACTGGAAAAGTTTTTATTTTCTCTTAGTGAGATCATGCCTGCTTTTTTGTGCCTTTGGTCTCAGATATTCTTTCTTTGGTGGGGCATGGGCCTCTGATAGTCTTCATCGTCCAGTGGCATCAGCACTTCTCTTTCAGTTAACACCCTTTTGATTTCTTGGTCAATTTTGTTTATAGCCCGCACTTGTTAAAACAATTATTCTTCACTTAAGGATTTAAGACTAAATATCCTAATCTCTAAATAAGTTCCTAGATGCTTCTCATGCAGATGATTGGCGAATCACACTTCGAAAAACATCGGTGCTCAAAGGGGCTCTCATGCTAAGGTTAAGGACGTTTTTTGGCATTGGGAACAGTTTGGAACAAAGAAACTTGTATGTAAAATGTACTGTTGGATGAATAAATAGCAAATATTTAAGGCCAATATTTTTTTCCCAAAATCATGAAACTTCTACATACATTATTCTACACTTATATTACCTAGTCGTTCTATATTCTTTCTTTTAATCTTTCATCAGACATTTTATAAGAGCTTGTTACATTGTGCCACAGATCTTGATGTTGGGGATCACAAGTAAATAAGATACAATCCAACTTAACTATAAGGATCAAGTCTTGAATTACGTCTAGTGAATGGAGGATCAATGGGTTTTTGAATGATGAATGATAAACTGTACTACAAGGAGATGAAATAGTGAAAAAAGGCCCCCTCCTGGTTGAATGATATCAAGGCTCAGAAAGATCTCCTGGTCTCTTGTAGGTACCTAGAAACACCTTCACAATGTCATATGACAGAGGGAGTGACATTAGAGCATTAGGAACAGCTGTTTTCATAGATGTTTTCAGAGACACAAGCAGGGGCACCTTCTGGGTCCCACTATTTATTCTAAAGCCCAGTACAATTTTTAAAAACAAGTAAAATTCAATGATGTGAATCACAGCTATTTTCTGAAAAGTGGCAGTCTCAAAGTTAAAGCATTATAAGGATTGTTATTTTATGTTCAAGAAAAGGTTGCTGGATAATTTTGTGAAGTTCCTTTTGCAAACATAACAGACAAATAAGGTCTATACTGTGAATCCTTCTTGCTGCAGATAACATCATGTAAAGTGGGTCCGGTGCCCTTGCATTTGAGCAGAATAAGGAGAGATTACTTGTTAAAATATAAGTCTCTCAAAAAATAAAATCATTAGTGCACAACGATTATGGTCTTTATTAATTTTTGTCTCTTATACTATTGTAAATATTGTTTTAGGAACATGGAGTTATCTGTATATAACGAAACTATTTCTGTCCAGAATTACTGTTGTCATTGTTCAGTCTGTCAGTGTTTTCCATTAACTAATGTTATTAGTCAAAAGGGAATTATAAATAGGAAATACGATATTAGACAAGAGTGAATTAGCAAGTTGAGACTTCATTCAAGTTTCACTCAAGTTGTAATATAAGATATAACTTGTTGTTTATACCCAAAGTCATGTTAAATGTGAAATGTTAAGGGAATTTGGGGTAAACGCATATCGGTGGAATGATTTTAGAAGTGACATTTTTTTCTGATGAAGGAGAGCATTTAAAAGCTCTAGGAAGGAACAGCTGTTATCTGCAGAGCATTGATATACCTTTATCACAATGTCATGCTTAGGGAGAGTGCCTTCCTTCTCTCTTTTGCTGCTGTGCTGTGATGGTGGACACCAGCACCATGCAAATGGCACAGAAGAATGTTAGCAGAATACGGGGAATGAGACAGCCTCCTGCCAGACTATCTCCCCTCATTTGGGTCATGGCAATAGCCTTTTGCCTGGTCTCGTTTCCTCTGCCTGCCTCCAACAGCTTAAAAATTAAAAAAAAAATTTTTTTGTTAAACTATAGTTGACACACAATATTATGTTAGTTTCAGGTGTACAACTTAGTGATTTAACATTTATATTTCTTATGATGTGATCACTGCAATAAGTCTAGTAACCATTTGTCACCATACAGTTATTACAATAATATTGACTCTTTCCCTATGCTGTACATTACGTTCATGTGACTTATTATTTTGTGTTTGTACCTTTCATTCCCCTTCACTTTTTTTACCCATTCCTCTACTTCCCTGCCTGCTAGAAACCATCAGTTCACTCTCTTTGAGTCTGTTTCTATTTTGTTTTATTTATCTGTCCATTTGTTTGTTTGTTTAGATTCCACATGTAAGTGAAACCATAGTCAACAAGGTAAATGTAGCCAACTGCAAAGAAGAAAGCAAAGTGCAAGTGGTATATATAAGCAATGGCTAAGCCTCTCTTCTGGGAGACAGGGCTTTGGATGTGAATCCCTTGTTTCCTTCTCTTGCTGCAAGTAAAATGACCTAATGCAAAAAAAAAAAAAAAAAAATTTAGGAGAGAAAGAAGGAAGAAAAAGAAGAATAAAGTGAAAAGGACCAGTCTTCCTGATTTCAAGACATTATATAGCTACTATAGTCAAGACTGTATGGTATTGGCAGAGCAAAACACATGTAGTTTAATGGAGCAGAATAGAAAACTCAGAGTATGGCTGACATTAATATAACTATTATGACATAGGTGCAAAAGATATTCAATGGAAAAAAGATAGCCTTTTCGACAAATGATGTTGAACAATCCTTAGGCAAAAAAAGTGAACCTTGACCTAAGACTCACACTTTATACAAAAATTAACTCAAAATAATTCATGGATTTAAGCGCAAACATAAAACTACAAAAATGTTTAGTAACACAAGTAGGTGAAAATCTTCATAGTCTAGGAATAGGCAAAGAGTTCTTAGACTTGACACCAAAAGCATGATTTGTGAAAGGAAAAATTGGTAAATTATACTTCATCACAATTAAAAATTTTTGCTCTACATAAAGACTGTTAAGAGTATGAAAAAAAAAACAAATTAGAAAGTGGAAAAGATAATTGCAAACCACACATCCAACAAAGAAGACTAGTATCTGGAATATAAAAATGAACTCTCAAAACTCAACATTAAAATCTAACAATCTAATTAGAAAATAGGCAAATGACATGAAGAAATACTTCACCAAAGAGGATATACAAATGGCAAATAAGCACACAAAAAGATGTTCGGTATCATTAGCCGACAGGGAAAAACAAATTAAAACTACACCAAGATATTACTATACATCTATCAGAAGGGCTTAAATAAAAAAATAGTGAATTAGTGCTGATAAAAATGAGGAGAAACTGATTATTCATATGTTACTGTTGGGTATGTAAAAGGGTACAACTATTCTGGAAACACTTTGACAGTTTCATTATGTATGACAGTTTCTACATGTTGCTACTCTATAACCCAGCAATTATGCTGTTGGGCATTTATCCCAATGATAAATGAAGACTTATGTTCACATAAAAGCCTGTACACAGATGTTTCTAGCAGCTCTATTCGTAATCTCCAAACACTAGAAACAGCCCAGATGTCCTTCAGCATATGAATGGTTAAAACAAACTATGGTAAATCCATATAATAGAATTCTACACCTCAGCAAAAAAGAGAACACACTATTGATACATGCACCAACCTATATGAATCTTCAAACAATTATACTGAAAGAAAAAAGGCAATCCCAAAAGTTAAATACTATATGATTCCATTTATGTAACATTGTTGAAATGACAAGGTTATAGAAATGGAGAATATATTAGTGGTCGCCAGGAGTTAGGAACCTAGTAGGTTCTCAGTAAGTTTATGTGAAGTGAATGAATGAATTAGTGAATGAATGAATGAATGGATGGATGGAAGGGAAATAGAAATATCCTTCTCCCCTCTTTTGCTGCCTCCCTGAACCCAAGGAGAGAAGGAAGGAATAAGGTACCTTCCTTGGTCTCATCTCTATTTCTCCAGAGCATGATTACAAAATTGCAGTAGGGATCACAGCTTTGCTCCAACAGATATCTAACCCATAAGCATAAGATCTGGAAATGATGACAGTGCTTCCTTCTTTACACTCAATCAACAAATTTAATGTAAGTGAAACAGAAGCTGACAAGGAGGCTGAAATGACACATAATCTTACTCATGCAGAATAATAGGAAACATTTAAATGCAGCTAAAAAAATTAAAGGCACTGAAAGAAATGAAAAAAGATTTTAGGGAAGGCGAAAAGCCAGGGGAAAGGAGGCTCCCAGACTTTGACCATTTAACCATTTGACTAGTATCACATTTACAGAAAGTCTTCCATGTGTGCAGCTCATTAAGTCAGAATGGTTTAGTTATTACTAATGAGTTGTAAAATAATGCTAATGCCACTATCCACTGAATTGAGCAAATTCCAAAGCAGTCTTGGGGCTCTACTAATTCTATCTTATTGCCCACCCCCAGCATTTATATCAACATTTATAGTGTGAGCACAATAATTAACGTTTTAAACAATTACCTTGAGACATTGCAAGTTCTGGAATTTTATATGAATCTTAGTCCACAAAATAAAATGAAGTGCAACTTTATTTTCAATAACTCCATTTAATTTCCATATCTATACCATCGCCACCACCACCACTGCCACTCATGGTACCTAGCTGGTGGGAAAATTACCTTTATTTTTATTTTTGGTGGGGCAATGCTTTTCAAATGCTCCCTGAAACTGTCAAGGTTTAGGATGGTAGAGCATTGTGAGGATTGGGAGTGCATTTTATGCAAGGCCTTTTATGTCAGACAGCTCCACTGTTTGGACCCATGCTTTAGACTTGGGAATCTTTTTTAGGCTGCTTATCTTCACATCTGCCCAGATGCCTCAGCAGCCCTTCCCTCTCCAGTTTTGCTTTCCCCCTGACAGCTGTGGTGGAAAGCACCCTTTTCTTTCCTTTTCTCCTGTCTCCTTCCAAACAAAAATCTCTTTCTAGTTTGGGGTGAAAATTAGTCCCACCCATTCCCCTCATACCCACCTCCACCCTTGTTTCTGGCTAAGATACTTGTCTTAGTCTACCAGGTCTAAAATTTTTGGAAACAAAAGTCAGGAAGGCTAACAGGCTCCTTCCTCACCAGAGGCTGTGAACACAGAACAAACCATGTGCCTAAATGGGGTTGGGTCGAGGCAGATAAAAAAGAAGGAAAAGGGGATATACAGTGATGGAAAATAATACATTATCCCAAAATGTTATCTTGGAATAATAGCTAACATTTATTATGTGCTCGTACAGTGTAACAGGTGCTACATTAAGTGCTTTATGTGGATTATCAAGTAATTCTCACAAACCAGAAATAAGTTATCATTATTACCCACATGAGATTTAGTCACTTAACTATTGTCACACTGCTAGTAAGTGGCAGGGCTGAATCTGAACCCAGCTTCTGATTCCAAAGCCCATTACCTCTAGCCTTGCTTCAGTTTCTGGCTTCTGGTTCATAATGTACTTCACGGAATGAATTTCTGCTTTAACCTTGCAGTTGCCCCTGAGGGCTAGCCTGTAGACGTTAGAATTCATACCAATGGTCCATCTGGGGCGCTTTATTTTTGCCAGCCAGTTTTCCCTGGAAAGTTCTCTGATATCTTTTCCCAGCTCCCAGGTGTCCTCCATGCCCAGCCCACCAAAGTGGCTCGGTGAGAGTTTCAACCCTTAGATCTCAGCAGTTCCCTGGGAGCGGCCCACCATCTCATGTTGCAACAGGTAATTCAAGAGTGTCTGTATATCACAAGCCTCTGTATTAAGAACCCATGTGAGGAGCTGCCCAACTTAGTGGTAGAATGGGTACCACGCACGGAGTCAGTCAGGGCAGCCCCATCCTACTGAGGGTTTTTAGCACAGGGAAGCCCATTACACCCATCTCGAACAAGGGACTTAAAACAGTTGGCTTGCCAGACAGGCAAACATGTTTTTAAAAGACTATCTCGTTAACCTTGTGATAGCCCAAGGAATAATTGAGCAGTGTAGAACTATTATGGCCCATGGTCTTTAAAACTATCATTTTCAGTGTCACTGAGGTAGCTTAGCCAAAACCATAGATTAGTCACCAAAGTTTCTGCACTAAAAACAGGAATAATGATGTGATGGGGGCACACACACACACACACACACACACAAACACACACACGGGAATATAAAAAGAGAAAATAATTAAAATAGTTACAATTGAAAGACGTTGAACTTGTGAATTTACTGAGTTTTGTCATTTAAATTTCCCCTCCCACAAAGCCTACTCAAGTCCGGATGTGATTACTGATTATTGATCTCCTGCCTTTGTTACCTGCATGTTCTCTTTCAATCATTCCCCAAACCCTGTGGAGAGTTCATATCATCCCTAGTGTAGACATGAGAAAACATGGCCCCAGGGGATTAATGAACATTTGAGAAGTCCTGGGGGCCAGAAAATTATTTTTCTCTTTACTATACCATATTGACTCTAGCAAGCCCTTAAAGAGTAGATTTAAAGATTTGAGGAAAAGCCCACACACCTGGGTTGCCTGGTCTTTAGGTATTGTTCATATTGAAACATGTATTGCCTGTCTCTTCTACCTTTTTGTAAGGTTGAACTGGGGCAGGACTAGAAAACATTATATTGACAATATTGGGAGTTTCTCTTCCTTTTGACAATTGAGAATAAATTCCGCATAGCAATGGTATGTGCACACTGGGGAGATTTTTAAAATCGTCATGCCGGAGCGGCACCCCATACCGCGCTTAAATCTGATATCAGTATTTTTAAAAACTTCCTAGACGATTCTTCTCTGCATCCACAATCAAGAACCAGGGCTCGAAAACAGCGGTTCTCTAACTTAAACATGCATCACAATCACATGGAAGGCTTGCTAAAATGCTGATTGCTGGATCCCACCCCTACAGTTTCTGATTTACTAGGTCTGGGTGGGGCTCAGTGATATGCATTTCTAATAAGTTCCCAGATTATTGGAAAGGTGAGCTCAGCCAAGGTAAAACTGGTCTGAATTTCAGTTCTTTTCCCTGCCCATGAGGTTATTGAGGGGTTTGTATCTCAGTCAATTCTATGACTTCCTATATACCGATGACTTACCCAACAAGAATACTAGCAGGACATCATTTGCTGTGTAAGTGCTAAATAGCCTGTGAACATGAGAAGTGTTTTGAAATAAATCAGGCAATAAATCCCATTAGGCTTTGAATGGATTCTAAAGAGCTTACCATAATTTTTAGTAGGAAAATAAACATTTTTTGAAGGAAATTTACCATTTTCAAATTTAGTTGTGCTACTCCTTGTATTAGCATTTCTTTTTTTAAGTCTTTGCAATAACTCCTCTTTATTATGTATTTTTATTTATTTACATTTTAAAATGTTATTTTATTTTTCAGTTAAAGTTGGCATTCCTCTCTATTATTTTTAATGAAGTCAAGTTATAAAGTTTATGGAGCCAGAACTCAAGAGACAAAGATAAATCTTTCGGTCCATTATGGTAGGGTTGTCAGAATTAGCAAAACAATAAAACCAGAAAACCAGTTAAATTTGAATTTCAGATAAATGATAATTCTTAATATAAAAATGAGAAATAATTTTCTAATATAAAAAAGTACCATGCAATAAAGAAGCTGTGGTACATATATACAATAGAATATTACTCAGCCATAAGAAAAGATGAAATATTGCCATTTGCGACAACTTGGATGGACCTCGAGATAACCATGCTAAGCAAAATAAGCCAGACAGAAAAAGTTGAAAATCACACAATATCACTTATATGTGGGATATAAACCTAAAAGCAACAAATGAACAGGATAAACAGAGACTCAGGGACATGGACGATAGACTAGTGGTTACCAGAGGGTAGGGGAGGAGGTAAGGGGGTGGTAGATAGGATAAAAGGGGGTCAAATATGTGGTGACAGAAAGAAATCTAACCATTGGAGGTGAACACACAGTGTAAATATATATGCCTTACTGTTAAAGTATACAGCTGAAACTTATTTGATTTCATTAACCAATGTCACCATAAAAAAATATAATAATAATAAAAATAAATTTTAAAAAAAGTACCATGCAACATTTAAAAATCCTGATGAGGGGGAAAATGTTAGGATAGGAATGACATGATGTACCTGCTGTAGAGAAATAGAACATACTCCATCCATTTCTGTTTGTGGATATACATAACTACTTGATCTTGCGACTTGTCCATATAGAACTCAATAATTATTGGAGAAATTAATGAAATATGGATACCTTATATATAAATTCAGTACATAAAATTGCTGAATGACTTCAAAAGGAGTGCTTGATGATAACTCAAGATCCCAGTTTCTTTTGATTCACTTATCCCACTTTGGTCATTATCTAAATTGATGGTTCTCAATTGAGGGCAATTCCCCGCCCCCCATCCCCCAAGGGGACATTTGGGAATGTCTGTCACAACTGGGAGGGGCAGTGCTACTGGCATCTAGTTGGTTGAGGCCAGGGTTGCAGCTGAACATCCTACAATGCACTTTGCAATAAAAAATTATCTGGCCTAAAATATTCACAGAGCTGAAGTTGAGAAAGCATGATCTGGATCGTAATGCATAGGATTTAAGGTCTTTTGTCAAATCATTCCAGCCATCTACCGGAGTGTGTTGGTATTTTATTCTTCTAGGCATCAATTTGGGGGAGAGAATGTGTGGGAGACATAATTTTTGTTTCAACTCTCTTATTATTAGTTCTGGTCATCCAGGATATGTTTGCAAGTAGTAGTTAGAGGATACTGACCCAAAATGTATTCGGTATTTTTTGTGTACTACAGCTGTTGCTATAATCTTTGCATTTAGAAGAAAGCTGATTGCTAAATACAATAAGCATTCAAAATACTTTGAAAATACCTCATGTTTTCATTATATTTACCTCTAGTTAACTTAAAACATTTTATATATTCTTATTAAAAACTTAATTAATTCCCATGATACTCATGGGAAGCACAGAGAGGGTGGATTATCTTATTCTCATTTTAAGAAGCTTTGCCTAGAGTTGCACATTGACTATTTGAAGAGCGAAGAGTACATTGCAAGTCTTGACAATGATGCTGTGTCTGTCAACCAGTACAGCATTCCCCTGGTGACATTGATTCATTAGACGCCAGTTAGAACCCAGTTATAAATGTCTAATTTCAAAATCCTTTTTAAGTCTACACAGCAGGTTGTGAAGGGTAGTTGCTAATTAGAGAGGGACAATAAAACAAGGACATTTCCATTCCTAGTGGTTTACCCTTTTAAAACAAAAACATAGCAAGAGAAGAGTGAAAAAGGGAAAAGAAAAGTATAAATTACAGTTAAATAAATATTTACTAAGGGTTAGAGATACTTGGGGCAAGTCCTATGCTAAGTACTATGGAAGATGATGGTAAATATATGTCTTCAATATGTCATTTAATATGTAAGTTGGAGACTCAAGGCTTACCTGCAAGAAACATAAAGAGAACTATAAAAGACAGAACATAACAAATACATGCCAAAATGTGTATAGGTGAGGCGGTCCTTGAAGACAGAAGTCATCAGGAAAAAGGTGGAATTGGAGGTGGGCCTCGAAATATTATTAGGTCTGTTTCAAGTGATCAGGAGCAATCTGTGGAAATAGGATTTAACTAGACAAAGAGGTTAATGAATATGGGTGAGGTCATTCTTGCTACTGTCTGAAAGAGAAACTTGGGAGCTCTCTAGTGGTCATTTCCTGCTATGTGGACTGAAGGCAGAAAAAAACCAGACCCTAAAGGAAGAGAGAAAACAGAAGTGCAGAGAAGACAGATGGAGATTGCCTAGATTCCTATTAATACTCTCATTTCTAGTTCTAATCTCTGCTTGAGCCTAAGCTGTATCCCTGATCTACTGCAGTGTCTTCAAAGAGATTACAGGTTTTTGTTTTTTTTTTTAAATTTGGTGACTAACAGGAGAATCTAAGCAATTTTCGAAGCCAGGAATCCTAGCCTCATGCATAGGAATAGACATAGCAGTTGAGTGTTACCAGATCTAAACACTGGGGCAAGTACTTGGAACCAGCCTTGTTGTCTGCAGTTGGCTTTTCTGGTTAGCATTGGTTTGAAAATCTGGTTGAGGGTTGGCCAGGTGAGTTTAAAGGGCTCATGAGCTTATTCCTGCTACTCAGGCTATGTGGCTCCTGATTCTTGCACTGAGACAAATTGCCATGGATACACAGAAATCTCTTTGCTTCTTGAACACTATTTCACTTTGGCTATAGATTGGTGAATGATAGCTGCTGTTTACAGGTCAACTGGATAAAAGACATTTTTAATCAGGTAGATTACATTCTAAAGGTGGAAGAGTCATTCATCTGGAATTAAACCCTCTACTTCAGAATAGCTGTTTTGGCAAGAGAACTGTTTGACCCAGTATTTGTGTTTAGTATTATTTTTAACGTATTTTAATGACAGATTGTGACTAGGAGGTGATTCATTTTTATTTCATAGTTGTCTTGACAACAATGTAATTTATGATATTCTATGTACTTGAGAATCATGAAATTTTATAATCAAGTGATATGATGTTTATTAAAATTTTGACCAAAAAATGTCCTGGTAAAATTCCACAGGATTGAGTGAACTGGAGAGGGACAATTATTTGTATTAAAATATTTTCTGGGGTCATAAACAGTAGTGACTTAAGGATCATTACTAAATTTAATTTCAGAGATAACTAACTCAAGTGTCTCTTTATAATGTTTCCTCCAGAATTTATTTTTACTGCCTTCACAGTTCATTTTTAGATTTTTTTTGTTTATGTTGTTAAAAAAATTCAACTGAATAAATTTAAAGATCAAACTGGTTTTATTCGATAACTCACGATTTGGGCAGCATCCCACATAGCAAACAGAAAGGAGTTTTGAGGAGCTATACAAAATGGAAGGCTTTTATAGGCAGAAGGGGGTGGGAAAAGAACATTTCCAACAAAAAGTGGTTTCAAGCAAAGTCACCTTTACTTGGGGGATGGCAAGGGGGTCTATCATGGAGATTACCTCACGAGAGCTGATCAGGTAATTCCAAATGAACTGTTTAAAGGCCACATTACTGGGAGAGGCTGAAATTGCAATTAGGTTAGATAGTAAGTCTTGGCTTGCTGGTGTAGGACTTAGTATAAGTGACTCCATTTTGGGGCTTGTTGTATCTCTCTTTTTAAAAAACAATCCTCCCTCCTTTTGATCAGACTCTCAACTTAACTGAGAGATGTGATCAAATTTTAAGGCATTAGTGCCACCCTCAGCCACAAAGAACTTATTGGTCTTTATCTCGGTGATATTCACAGGCCACGACTTCAGATTCCCAATTTTAAGTCAGTCATTCTCTTCGTTCTTTTCCCAACATTCCAGTCTTAGGGAGACCATTTGCTTTGTGGTTAGTGGCTTTGAACATGCATTTTGAGAGAACAAAATGTATCTGAGAGATTACCATGATTATTTTAAGCAGGATAATTCCCAATGTCTGGAGTGTACTTTGGAGCCACAGTCCCCAAGACCCAAAGCAATCAAAATCAAGTAAGCCAAAGAAAGACCCTTTTGAAGGAGTCACCTTTTTAAGTGGGTGGCTTGCCTCGTGGTTTTATGTAACCGAGTTTCAAATTTTCCATATGTGTTATTTCAGGTGTAGCAGGTGGTATTGCCTATAGCACACATCTCCTTGCTCGGCTAAAAGATAATCAAGGGCTATCCTGTAATCAAGATCAACTTTGGCCAGAGAGTCTAAGGATTTTTCTTGGGCAGCTATTGCCTTAGCAGTGAATTCTACAATATTTTCAAGTTAAGAAGAAGTTCCCAATCATAGTCTCGCTTACCTTTTCTCCTAACCAGGGAGGTAGGGCCCTGCCAAAAAGAAGCAAATCCTGAATCATGGATGTAGTTTCTTTCTAACTCAACAATACGAATTCAAGGGTGTTGACCAATGAGGTGTCTGTCTACGGACAGTTAAGTACA
This sequence comes from Eidolon dupreanum, assembly GCA_028627145.1. Lineage (NCBI taxonomy): Eukaryota > Metazoa > Chordata > Mammalia > Chiroptera > Pteropodidae > Eidolon > Eidolon dupreanum. Next base: position 26,490,035 of record CM053506.1, read on the forward strand.
CAGTTAGATAACTTGAGGCATTCCCTAATTATGTGCCAGCTATCTAGGCATTCATAAGCCCAGAGAAAGTGCTAACCACCACAAAGATAAATCTTGTGGGGCACAAACCAATCCTGCTAAGGTGGCACTATTAATAGACAGTTTTTGATAACAAATCTAGCAGTCTGAAATGTTACCCCCTTAGCAATGGCCTGGGAGATGTGAATGATGACATTATCTTTCCAGGACCATGTCAGAGTAACAGAAAGGGAAGAAAAAAAGTTTTCATGTTTAGTTAAAGTGTGAAGTCTTGATCTGGTGTCTTGGGAGATAGCAGTCTATGTGGATGTCAGCTACCTCTCTTCCTAGTCAATTAGATTTGGAGGTCTCCAGTGTTTGTAAGGGACCAGATGTCAGGTGGAGCCTTCTTTAGCTATGAGATGTATATCCAAGGTTGAATTCTCTAAGTTTGGCTGCCATCTGTATAGTGAGGAGGACCTGATGTTGTCCCTTCTAAGGAGATCCAAGGGCAGTCTTTGTTCTTAGTAATTCCAAATCAGAAAGGTGGAATTGTTAGTTTGGAGATTCGTAGCCAGATATTTCAGGAAACTAGAAGAATTCAAGATCCAGTCCAGTTTACAGATATATAATAAAACCTCAAAGACAATTAATAGAACTAGAATCTAATATCTACAAAGGTGTAAACATAATTTTTCTATGATAACCTCGATTTTTTCCCCAAAGATGATCACAGTAAAACTAATTTGTTTCCAGTGAACTTGGCCTGATTATTTACCTAAGTGCAGCACAAATAGTGATTGACCATATAAGCTTTTTAAAAGATTGTTTTGCTAGAACTTTTTAAGCAAAGTATAGGCTGATTTTTCCAAGGGGTTTTGTTTTATTGGCTCCATTAAGTAGACCTTAGTTTCTTCAAACTGTCTAGTCATATCTGAGTCTACACAGATCTCTCACAAATATAACAGTCTAGTCAAGGCATTGATAATAAAGCCAATATTTTGAATTGTGTCTTGTTACAAAAAGAACAGATTATCATTGAACTTATGCAAATAATTATATTGCTATATAAAAAAATACTTAAGAGTTTCTAAATTCTGGCAGGATCTGGTAGGGAGAAAAAATATTTCATTTTTGTTTACAAAGGTAAACTACCAAGTTCTTGTCATATATAACTTAAGAGAAAAAGTTTCCTCAAAAAAAAAAAAAATTAAAGAACCAGCAATGTTTCAGAGAAGACGTCATAAAAATTATAATCCTCCTCCTTAGTTCATTCAGTCCCATGTAATTAATTCTTGTTATGCTTGAATGCAGTTTTTCACTAATTCCAGAAATTCTTACCCAGTTCAGTTTCATGATCTTAAAGTTATCAGAAACTTGTACTTGTCAAAATTATTTCCATGAATCTCCTTGAATCTGCCTGAACGCTTTTGTAAAAGCATTAGAGTAGTAACTGCCTCTGAAAACACTTAAAGATGCTCATTGTTAAAGATATGGGAGTTCATTATAATGGAATTGACAAGCAAATTAGGTTATTTCTGTGACACACAACATTTAAAAATAATTACTGGAATTATGATGATAACACTATATCAGGACATATCAAATTTTAAGGATTTCATACAATTTCTGGAACACTTATATACCTATACAAATACAACCTAAGAAAGGCTTAGTATTACTTCTTGTATAACAATGCTTTCCATGTAACTTAACATATCAAATAAACTTAATGAGCTTAACACCCCCCCCACCTCTTTTTAATAAGGAGAGAGAACAAATCTTTTGAGATGTTCCAGGAGCACTCCAGAAAATCCCAAAGTTAGTTTGATGTCAAAAAGACTTTATTTAAAATTTGATTTGAGAAAGTTTATCAAAAACATCAAAAGGTTTAAAAACACTTGGTCAGATAGGATCATAGGTCACTGTGAAACAGTACTTAGTCATTTATTTAACCATAGTGACAAAGAGTTTGCAGGCAAATGCAGAAAGTTTATAGCTGTAAGAAAAATCCTTAGCTTTTTTAATAGAGAAAATTCAGCTTTCTTAAGCAGTCAAAGATCTGATAAAGATAACATGGAAAATTTTGACAAAATATAGAATCTTCATTTTCTAGGCAGATTATTTTCAAAGGCAAAAAAAAAGTTTTACAGTCTCTTATCAAGAGCAGACCAGCAGTCCAAAAAACTTTGTCCTTTTAACAGAGAGAAAACCAAATTCTAATTTTGTACCAGCTTACTTTTGATATTCGCTTGATCAACACATTTTAAAATACATTATATGTATATATTTTAGAAACATGTTTTTCATATGAAACTTTTCATTGTGGTGCAAGATATTTTTACTAACAAAACTAAATCTCTTAAACCTCTTGGCAACAAGGAGTCAAAAGTAGATAAATCTATATTCAATAATGAATGTTTCAGTATTTTATTTCATTTAGACCTCTAGATATTTGGTGAATTTCTATCATTTAACTTAACTCAGCAAAACTTTAATGCTTCAGGTTACCAAAAATATTTGAGGAAACTATTTGAAAACTTGACCTACAAACCTTTTATTCTACTTACGTCTGTTTTACTTTTTTTTTAACAATTATGTTTATATTAGTCACAAAAACTGCATATGATATTAAACAAAGTCAACCATCACTGCAAGATATTTTTCTTGTTGGCAAATTTTATAACAGAGATAAGATAAACTTATTGGACTTTTAGTAAACCTAGATAGAATAAAAATTTTGTATATATGCATTTTAATGCTGATAACTCTGAAGATGTTATCTATTTTGATTAAACAAACTTCAACTAGCTTTTATTTACTAAAGATTATTTTAGATCATGTAAACTTGAAAAACATATGGCTTAGTTTCTATTATATTTCTGAGAGTTTAATTTATATAAGCACTTAGTTTTCTTTACACCAATTAAACAGAGCTCTTTTACAAATTAATTTTGGCAATACCATCCAGAGGTAGAAAAGTAACATACATTTACATTATATATATACAAAATAAGACAGTCAGATGCAGACAGAAACCTTATAGTTTTCATTCTAAAATTTTAGTCATTTATACAATAATACGAAACTCACTAGTTTATAAAAGTACAGTTGGATCCAAATTTTCTTTTGGCATTGGAATAAGTTAAGTTTACTTGCTCCACTGGCTAAAGTGTTTTACCAATATTTGTGTAGAAGACACATGATTTTACCATTCACCTAAATTTCAAATGTTCTCTCTCCTTTTCATTCTCCTTCTGATAAGAATTACCTCCTTGAAGTTTGTACAATACTTAAATTTCAAAGGCACGGGGAAAGAATGCAAGTTCCTCCAATAAGGACTTTGGTTTCCTAAGGCTGAAATTTTCACAATATTTACAAGCTTTGAGAAAAATAAGGGAGGTTTGGGGATTGGTAAAAGGAATAGGTGGACTTTAAGCTGTGTCTGGAGCTGCATTTCTGGTTTTGCAAAGATTGTTAGATAAGGACAGTTGCTTTTAATTCCTCAAATAATTGGTTTGTAACCTAAGTGATATCATAGGTAATTTACTCATAAATTTTTTTACGTGGGCTTTATAAGGTTTTCTTTGCCTCTGAGTGCATTTAGCTTATGGGAGGAGGCCTAAAAAAAATTTCTATTAGTCTCGATATATAAGCTTCCAAATTTGGGCAACTTTCTGGTTATCAAGTTGTTAAAGCCTTTCAGATATCTTGCCAGGTTTCAGCCAGGCAAGCTGTAAATATTTTGGGCAGTATTGAACAACCTCTTGTACTCAAGAGGTGTCCCCAAAGAGGGCACAAAAAATATTTTAATTTCCCCTATCTTTGTTGGATACTATAGACATTTGGGAGAGATGACTCTGGTAAGAAGTCTCAAATTTAGCTGGCTTCTTCCAGTTTTCCCAGGATCTTATCTGCAGGCTCCAAGTGGGGTTTAAAATAGAGGATGTAGCTCTGGAAACTAAGAGAATTTGGCTAGGTTTTTCATTAATTTTAATTTTAGTTTCCCCTTGGCTGTTTAAGGGAATAACGTGGAAGTTAACCAGAAAATCCATGAGGGTCTCCTCAACTCTGTGAGCGGCCCATGTGGGGGTCCTCCTTTGAGGGTTGATATGGGGGTCTCTGTAAGGCCCTAACTTGGTGGACTTTGTTTACAGTCTTGTTCTAAAGTCCTTTCAAAGTGCTCAGCTATGATCATGAGTTTAGTCAGAATGGTGACGTCCCAACCTTTTTTCTGCCTTTTTAGCAATCCATTAATCTGAGGAAGTAATCCATTTATAGAAATGTTTGAGAATACTCCCAGAGTTTAGGAAAAAAAAATTTTTTAACTATAGCCCCTAGTTTGTCCTTTGACCAAGGAATGAAAGATACTTGAAGAAGCATCTTGGATGGTCTTATTATAAAAAGTAACTACTTGATAGTTTTTTTTTTCAGAGTGAAAAGGCAATTCAGACAGAGGATTACTAGAATGAGGACTCATATAACTAAGGACAGTGGGGAACAGTAGTTGTCAGTTTTATAGTCATTGTTTTAGGTATCCTTTTAATTTTTCATTAGCCTTTTACAATAAATCTTTCAATGAACTATTTTGGAATTTGGAAGCCTTTTGGAGCTTTCTGCAATACCCATTAAAAGAAGTATGCCATTCTGTTTGATCTGAAAGCCTTTACTTTAAGTGTACTTCTTAAATGATCTTATCTAACTGGAATGTTCTCCATAATGGCCACTGTAATCATAGGTTGTTTTTAATAAGATTTTTCCCTTTTGCTAGATATTTATAACTTCCGGGAATGCAGTTATTAGACATAAATAAGCGGGTGTGCTGGAAGGTGGTGTGCTTAACTCCTTAGATTTTAAGGATTCCATTTAATTAGTTTATTTATTTTAGCTAACCTTTTGGGTCTCTTGGAGCCCGAATAACACCTATCTGGATATATGCCTCTGGTTTGGAGATTGTGTAGTGTTTCACAGTGTACCTCATTGCACAAAAATTTTCCTGAGGTTTGTGGGTGACCTAGTGTCATTCTAATATGTTCCATGACTAATTTATCCTAACATGAGAGCCTTTGAGGTAGGCGGCAGTCTAACAGCTCTTAAATGCTTGACCTGTGCCCACCAATTTTGTGGTTGCTCCTGAGATTCCCATTAGCAATAGCCTTTATCTACACAAAATAAGACAATACATGTTCACCTTAATGTCAGCAATGTCCTGGTCAAGAGAAGGTCCTGTGCACACCACCACCAATTCCCACTGTGGGTTAGTGGACTGGAGAAAGGACTGAACCAGCAGATCCTAACAAATGGGGAATATGGACAGGGGGCTCCACATAAATGGGGAACTGGAAAGGGCTATTAACAGTTCCCATGGGGATCTTGGAATAGAATCAAGGGTTTGGGGTTTCCACCAATTAAATGAGAATTGTGGACTAAAATAAAGGCTAGAGGTTTGGACTCTGGGCAGAACCGTCTGCCAGCTCAAGCCGACTTGCCCTGTATAGGAAAGTCAATTAGATTGGGAACTTGACGCAAGAGAGCAGAGCTTGGAACTGAGAACTAATAATCCATGGCTCTTGGAAATGGTGAAAAAGAGAACTCAAAAAGGGGTTTGTGAGTGCTAGACCTGTGTTTCTCATTATCCCCAAATGCTGTCAGAAGTTCGCTTTGGATCCCACCACTGCCACCAAATCTGTTAAAAAACAAAATTCAATGGAGTAAATTTAAAGATCAAATTGGCTTTATTCAACAATTCATAATCAGGTAGCATCCCATGTAGCAAATGCTCTAAGGAACTCTACAAAATGGAAGGCTTTTATAGGCAGAAGAGGGTGGGAAAAGAAAGTTTCTGATAAAGAGTGGATTGTTTCAGGAGCTCTGTAAGTAATCATTATTAATATCACCATCCAAGCTGTCCACCGGAAGGGGCTGTAGTATATTGCCGGGAAGAGCGACGGACTCTGTCCAGATGCTTCTGCCAACACATCACGCCTCTTCTGCGGGAAATAGAACAAGGAGGCGGGTGGAGCAGCGGTGTTATAGCTTTAGGAAAGGACACCCCTCTGGGTGAGAGAAGACGCCATCCGCCCCCAGAGCTGTCCTCTGCTTCTCGCAGCTCTTGCTTTTTGCCCCGTAAGAGCCTGTCCTCCCGGCAATCCTAACCCCAGTGCAACGATTGCGGCGCCCCAAGCAGGTGTGAAGCGGAGGGCAGAGCCTTATGGGAAGGCGTGGCAGGGAAAAGCGCGCTCCGATCGCCCGCGGCCGGGTGGCCCAGCTGAAGATGGCTGCCCGAAGCGCCGCGGACAGTCACGTGTCACTGCGATACCGCCCCGCGACCCCTCCCCCGCTGGTCGAGTCCCCCGTCCCCACGGGAGGCGTAGCCTCGGGCTGCCTCTCTGCCACTGGGGTCCCGCGCGGACGGTCCAGAAAGGGAGGGCGCCACGTCCGGAGGCCAGCTCTCCCGGCTGTCCGCACCTAAACCGGGTGCAGGAGTCCGACGCAGGGAGTCGAGGAAAACCTTCCTTCGGGCAACCTGCACCAGCTCGGAATACTGGGCATGCGCAGTGTTTCCTTGCAAGCGCGATCCCTCTCCGGGTTTTCTCCGCAACCCGGAGGGGCGGGTGTGAAGTGGGGCGCGACCAGCGGAACGGCCCTTCCGCGGCCTGAGTCTCTCCCACAGTCGTTACAGCTGGTTTGGCCTTCCCAGCTCTGACTGGCTTCGCTGCGGTGGCACCGCAGGCGGATGTTTTGCTTTTGATGTGGTAGACTGTGGAAAGAGGTCTGAAAATGGTCTGTAGAGTCCTAGGTCCGCCCCTATTTAATGAACGATCAATCGGGAGTTAATCACAAGTGTCGCAGCTCTTAAACTCGATGAAGAGAAGCCTCTGCTAGCTCGCAAATTCCTGCCCCAGAGCCCGACTCCATAAGGCCGAGTTTGCGTTCCTTGTTCTGACCAGCTCCAGTTCCCCAACTCTCTGGCTCCGCCCCAAGTCGTAGACCGCTTCTGACCATAATACTTGGCTCCCGTCCGACCTCAATAAACGGCCCCCTAAAAATGTGCAAGAGGGGCATTTCTTGTTGGGGAAAACAATCACCTTCCGAGCTTCCAGGTACATAAAAGTAAAAAGGGGCCCAAACTCAGCGGCCGCATCACCGGCCCGGTTTGCCCGCGGTCCCGCGAAGGGCCCCTCGAAGACACCGCCCACCCACCCCACCCTCCCGGCCGCTGTGAATACCCGGAGGAGCGGATTCGCGTCGCGCGGGGAGCCGGGCCGGGTCGGGCAGCGGACTGGGCATGCTCCGCAGCCCGGGAGGCTCTCAGTGGCAAGTCGGAAGCGTTCGCACCGGGGAGGCAGCGGCCGGGGCGGCGGCGGCGGCGGCGGCGGCAGGCAGGACGGGAGTGGGAAAGGCCGGCCGGGAAAGGCTGCTTGCGCCCCGTGAGCCGGCTGGAGAGCGCGGTCTAGTGTGGAGCTCCGACACTGCCCTGCCCCGGATTTCATTCCGCGGCGGGGGGCTCGGCGGGTGGAATTCCGGCGGCTGCCGCGACTCCGGTGCAAGTGAGTCGTGCGGCTGGGGGAGAAAACCGATCTCCGGGAGCCAGTAAGGCACCGTCCTTACGGGTTTGGCCTGAGGCCGAGGGGCGGAGTGCGGGCCGCCCCGGGGCGAGGGGGCGTGAGCGCAGCCCGCGAGGTGTCGCGTGCGTACCTGGCGGGCACTCCCCCCGCGCCACCACTCCTGGGGAGTAGGCGCAGGGGGAGGTCCAGTGGCTGGGCTTGAAGGGGGCGGGCCGCCCGCGGGGCTCCTAGACCAAGTTGGGGTGGCATGGCGGGGGCGTCATTGGGCACCTTTTCAGAGGTGCTTCATGCGGGCTGGAAGGCTATCTAGTGTCAGACTGGGACGAGCGGACGGTGACCGGGCGAAAGAACCGGGAGACCAGTCGCCTTCGGGCAGTGACCGGTCCGGTGTCCAGAGACCCGTAGGAACCGACCCCAATTCACGGCCCCACCCCCACTCCCTGGGCGGCGGCGTGACAGTTGGCATCTCGGGGCCAGATGGCAGCCGGCCAGGCGTCCAGGGTTTCGGGATCCCCCCAACCCCATCCGTCGCAGCTCCTCTGTCCCCTCCGCTCCCCGACAACATAGCAGGTGGGACCCCCTTCCCAGAGGAGCGAGCTCTCACTCCAGGATGCAAAACAGCCTCCAGGTAAAGAGAGGCTCTTTGAGATACCGCGGGCCGCCTCTGCTGGATGAGGGTGTTTAGGGGTAAGGCCTGCAGGAGCCATGGGCGCAGCGTGGAACTGGACAGTCTGTCCTGGACGCAGCTCTCCTCGTGAGTGAGAGGTCTTCGTGATTCCGAGGCTACTTGCCAAGGGCAGCAGCGGCTGTGTCTCCCACCGTCTTAACCCAGACTCGGGTTTGCAGCTTCTTCTGTTTGTCCGAGTAGATGTCCTAGTCCAGCTAACGGATTCAGTCTGGCGCGTTCTGGTTAACGCTTGTTTCCCTCTTGGGAGTCGCGAGTAAATGTCAGGACAAGGGTTGCCATGGCCGGAGGGAGTGAAAAGCATCCATTTAGGTGCTCCTCAGATGTTTCTTTTCACCTGCAAACAGTACAGACTTCAGCGGTATGTGCTTATGAAACTAAGAGTGAAGGCTGCTCTCTGAAAGGGAAGTTTATTTTCTGTTATTGGGTCTGCCTACTATTTTAGCTTCCTTGACATTTACCTTCGTGGACCTTTAAAGCTGTTAGGACAGGTTATTTTGCTTTCAGATTTGGAGGTGTTTTTAGTTGGCTGTCTGGATGTGGAAGTGGTAAGTGCCTGTCGTGGTGTGCTGTGAACTCCCCACGCTTCCTGGCACTGGAGGTTGAACATTCAGGGGGGACCGAGTGGGCAGAAAGAGAGGAGTGGGCCTAGTGACATAGCAACGGGATGTGCCGCCCAGGCGTAATGGGGTTGGTGGCTGTTTTGGCCTGTGCAGGACGAGTGTTTATTTTCTCGGGGTGTAAGATGTCCATAGGAAAAGACAGGTGGGGGATGGGTTCTTGTCTGGTCAGTGCTCCAAGGGAAGCCCAGGGATGTTTGGTGATTCAGCAGGTGGCAGCCTTCCAGTTCTGAAGCCATGCCTTGACCAAGCATGCCAGCAGCAGCAGCAGCAGCAGCAGCAGCAGCAGCAGCAGCAGCAGCAGCAGCAGCAGCAGCAGCAGCAGCAGCAGCAGCAGCAGCTTATGCCTGTTTTTGGAGGCTCCAGCTTTGGGGGAACCTCCAGAAGCTGGCTGCCTTCTGCCAGTAGCAGCTCACTTTCTTTATCTTGCTTTCTGTTTAGGTCTGGAGGCCCTGGTCTTTTGGATTTCTTCATTGCTTTTTAAACTATGCATGTTTTTGAGTCCAGCTCTGTTACCTGCTGGATAGCAGGAAGTGCAGCTGCCACCATGTATAGTTTAAATAGTTATTCTGCATAACGTGATAGCAATATGTAAAGCAGAGAAATAGTTTTTTCTTCTACTTCTGCTTCAGAGGTTTACATTTTTAATAAAATAGATGCGGTTTTGCAGCTCTTCAGTGCTGGTAGTGAGCTATTTCAAATAGAAGAAAGCATATATATTTTTTAAATAAACTAATTCAAGGGATGGATTAAATTGACATTAAAGGGACACAGTTATTAAAAGTGTCTTATTCATTTGAGGATACCTAGCATCCTGCACAGTACCTCACTTGTAAATACTTGATAATTGCTTATTCAACTGAAATTTTAAAATGTTTTTGTAATAGAAGCTTGTCAGTAAGTTTTGACACTTAAATAACCTTGTATGGTTTTACAAGTTAGAATTGCCTGTGTTGACCAGAAACATTTAATTTCAGCTTAAAAACTCAACTCTTTTTTGTCCCCATAGTTAAGTCCTTTAATTTTCAAATTATCACAGATCCTGTACTTTAGCTGGAAAGACAGATGTGCTTAGCTGACATATCTTATGAAAATCTAAAGGATTCATACATATAGCTGTCATACATTTTTTTAAACTAAAAAGTGCACCTTCTGCATATCAAATATCAAAACTTGATTTTGATACAAAGCATTTCAGGAAACTCTAGAATTCCCAAAGTTTTATCATACAGTGAAAAGTACTGCTGTAGAAAAGACAAAATAATGTTTTGGGAATAAAAATTCTGGATTGTTTGCTCAGGGGATAATCACCCCAGTCTTTGTGGGGAGGCGTGAGTGTTTGGCCCGTTCCTTCTGCATTTTACCTTAGTGGTTCTGCTCCTTCCTTCAGATGTCTAGCTGTTTCTTCTTCCCCTGAAGACACTTTCCAGGCATGGGCTTGGCTTACTTAATGTTGCTGCCAGAAGGATCTGTTGCACTTTCTCACATAAATTCATTCAGTGGGAATTTTTCTTTTCTGGTTTCTTTTTCTTTTCTGATTTCCATACACTTTCCTATCACTTCTTATGGTAGACTGTTTGATAGTCCTTGGAAGAAGCTGTGGCCAGTGTGCCCTTGTGGGGATATGACAGATTATAGATGGCTTTTTCTTTGCCTTTTTTGAGTGGTAGCTATAGCCACAGCAGTCTCTTCTGGAAGACTTGTCATGACATGCCTGGTACTAAGGATTTTGAAGTTTCCCATAAAGACCCAGGAATATAAGTGGTCATTTATCATCTTCTATCACGTTCCAAGAATTTTGGCTGTAAAGCGTGTAACTTTAATAAGCTACAAAATCACCGGAGGCCAACATTTCAGATCAGTCCAGGATGTGGGAGATGGGAAGCATTGTTGGATGTGGGGGAGGGGAAGGTGAAGAAAGAGGAAGGGCTAGTGGGGACGGGAAGATAGCTTGGTTTTGTAACTGACTTCTGGTTTCAGTAAAATGGAACTGAGTGGCTGATCAACAAGTGTGGCTCATTGTCCACGTAAGTGCTTTGCTGCCCTCCACATTCCTCTTTACCAGCACAGCACTGCACACACATAGACACCCATGGATCCACACACAAACACCAAAAAGAGACATAGACACAGATGTAGACGCACACTCCCTTTGCCAAAAGCCAAGATCCCCAGCTTCTTTTTAAATACTAATATGCCAAAGAAGGAAAATTCAGAGCTCAGTGGCAGGTTGGATTCTGGGGACCTGAAATCACCCCTAGCTGGTATTTCAGAAAGATCCCCCTTCCCTCTCAGGCAAGCTGATCTGCAAAGCTGCTAGGCTTTAACTGAAGTAACATTGTATGTAAATACAGTAGAGTGGGTGTTTAGAGATAGCTTTGGTGGTTTTTACCTTTTAGAGCTCTGGTGCTGAGGGTTGAGTTAACATTACTCAGTTTTTGGCATGAGATCTTCTTCCTATGCAATGTCTCTTTCTTTTTTTCTCTCTCTTTTTTTTTTTTTTTTGCCCACCCACATTCTCCTTTCCTTCAGAGGCGCCTCCTCTCCTCTGTTGGATATGTTCTTGGGTATGTCTGTATCTTTGTTAAGGATGCCATGTTATTTTGTGCGTGCTTTCAATTACGTAAGTGGTACTGTGCTATAGATTTCATGTGGTTTCTTTTTCATTCAACTTAAAACTTTTTATTATGGAAATTTTAAGACATTCATGAAAGTTGAAAGACTTTCATTCAACATTTTACTTCTGAGACCTGTATTAGTGCAGGTTTATCTAGTGCATTGCTGTGACTGCTGCTAGTACCGCTGGCTTGCTGCGCACCCACTACTTTTACTTACTACGAGCAAAGTTGTGATGAACATCCTGTAGCATTCTCTTAATGGTGGATGTGAGAATATCTCTAGAGTAGTTGTTCTCAGAGTGGTCCACACCCAGCAGCATCAGCATCACTTGGGAACTGTTAGAAGTGCAGATTCTCAGATCCCAACCTAAACCTCCTGAGTCAGAAACCCTGGAGGCAGACCACATCAATGTATTTTAACATGCCCAGCCTGGAGATTCTAATGCATGGGAATGTTTGAGAACCACTGCTCTAAGAGTATATACCCAGGAGGGAGATGGCTGGGTAAAAGAGAACCAGTACACCTGTGTTTACTAGATACTGCCAAATTATCCTCCAGTGCTGCTGATTTTGTTGACACTCCCATATCAGTGTGTGAGGGTTCCTGGTTCCCCCCATCCTTGCTAATGGTTGGTAAAATCTTTCTAATTTTACCAATATTTGATGGCTATAAAGTGGCATTTCATTGTTTAAATGTGAATTTATTAGGGAATTTGAATGTCTTTTAATATATTTGTTAGCTATTACAGTATCTTTGACTAGCTTTAGTCTGTTTTTCTAATGTATTGATTTGCAGGTGTTTATTGTATATTTTAGAGATTAATTTCATTCTGCCATCTGTCAACTTTGTTAGTGGTTACTTTCAGAAAATTTTAGTTTCGATAGAGCCCAAATCCGTTAATTTTTGCCTTATGTTGCACGTTAGGAGTCTTAGGGTGTTCTTTCTTACTCCAAGATTACAAAGATACTCTATATTTTGTTCTGTCAGCTTCTTAGTTAACTTTCACAATGAGGGCTTTCATATCTTTGAGATTATCTTTATATATGGCATAAAGAAGGAATGCAGCTTTATTTTTTCCTTTCTATTTTATGAGCCAGTTTTCCCCAGATTCTCTGTTAAACAGTGCATTCTTTTCCTAATTTTTATTGTGGAACATCCTTTATCATACATCAGATTCCCACATGCACACCCTGAGTCTATTTTTTCAACTTTATTAAGAGTTATAATTTATGTATGGTAAACTACATCCATTTAAAGTACATAATTTGATGAATTTTGACAGATGTATATACCAGCGAAACCACCATGACCAAGATATAAAGCATTTTCATCACCTCAGAACTTCCCATTGGCCCCTTTGGCTTCCATTCTACTTTTTGTCCTCTCACACTAAGGTAACCACTTATCTGCTTTCTGCCACTGTAGCTTAGTTTTCATTTTCTGATTCCTTTCACTCAACATACAAATTTTCTGAATCTTTTAAAAAATTGTGGTGAAATAGACATAAATTTATCATTTAACCACAATTCAGCAACATTAAGTGCATTCATGTTATTGTGCAACCATCACCACCATGAATTTCCAGAACTTTACCCTCATCCTGAAATTCTGTTCACATTAAACTCAACATACTGATTTTGAGATTCTTCATGGGGTATGTTTTTAAGTTCTCTATTCTGTTCCAGTCATCTGTCTGTTTCTATGTCAAATTATTTTTTTTTATTAATTATAGCTTTGCTTTGTGTCTTATATGGCAGGGTGAACCCCTCATTTGCTCTTCTGTTTTAGAATTTGGTTGTGTGTGGACCTTTATTCTTTCATATGCCGTTTGGAATGCTTGTCAAGTTCTCAACAAAGTCCTGGAAATAGGGTTGGCAGTGCATTGTGTAGTCTAATATGGGGAGAACCAATACCTTTTCTGTGCTAATATTGAAATTCTATCTGTGAACATGGTTATCATCCCATCTTTTAAAAATGACTTTTTGATAGAGTTGCTTTGAAGAGAATTTGATTCTGGGCTTCTTAGTCAAAACCTTAGAGGAAGGCAGAGTAGGGGCTTTTGAAACAGATCCGTTTTAATCTCAGATCTCCATTCACTAGTCTTGAGTGATATTGGGCAGGTTACTCACCTTTTGTAGCCCAGGTCCTTTCTCACTCTAACTGGATCTCAATAGCATCCCTTGGGAGGCTGCCAAGGGGTTTAAAGGAGATAATGTATGAGAGTCTGGCAGTATAGATCTTGCTCAGTGAACGTTGGTGTAATATCTTCCCAAATGCTGGCTTTAAATAGCATCAACTTCATACTTTTATTCTGCTTCTTAGGGGTTGATAACTAAGAATTCTCAGAAGAGCAAAGTGAATAAGCCAAACAGTTAACTGTATAACACTAAGTCTACATATGCTAGGCTATACTCATACCTATTTTTGTGGGGCTTCATAGAAAGTATGGATAATTACAAGAAATTTTGCAGTCCATTGTGGAAGAAATGACTAATATACAAGAAAGAATTAGAGAACCTTATGTGACGGGTGGTATACAATTAGGTTAAGTGGTGCGATGTCAGGGGAGTTATAAGAAAGAGAAATGCTGTTCTGTGAGAGTTTTGAATTGACTTGAGTAGAATTAGGTTAGGAGTGGGAAAAGGGGCCAGAGCAACCATTTCTGCCAGAGCTTTGAGGGCCTAGTATTGAACCCTATGACAGTGGATTTTTTTTTTTTTTTGTCTAAATTTATCTTAAAAATCATTGCTTTAGGATCAGTGAAAAAAAGTGGCTGGTAGATGTCTAGATAGCTAGTAGCTCTGTCACATAGTACAATGGCTAAGAGCACTGACTCTGGACCTGGAGTGCCTGTGTTCAGATGTTGGCCTTACCATTTAGGAGCTATGGGACCATAGACAAATTATGTAAACCTTTTGTGCCTTAGTTCCCTAACCCTCATGGGCATGTATAATAACAGCAGGTGCCTCACAGGGTTGTGAGAGCTACATAAGTTAACATTTATCAGACACTTAGTTCCTGGAATAAGAGAATCACAACATATATGTTAGCTATTCTTATGACTACTTTTGTTAATATTTGTTATGTTTCTTCTATATCTCTTTTGGGATAGGTATGTGAGGCCTTGTGCCCCAGAGTTGGATGGCTTTAGTCTATAAAGAGCTATTGGGGGCACAGTTCTGTAGACTGGGCTTTCTTTGCACGTTGTTGGGCATGTGGTGGGTGCTCACGTTGTAGACAAAATAAGTAAATACTTGACAGACAGTGAGCCAGGCGCCATCTCTGTCAATCCTGGATGTCCTCACTAAGGGCTCTGGACTGGAGTGGATAGAAGTCAGGTGGTTAGCATACAGGAAGCAATTTTTATTTTGCTGTATTTCTAGTTTTTAGTATAGTATTGTTGAAGGCTAACCTACGCCAAACACTGTCCAAGCTATTGACCATTGTGACAGTCCTATGAACTAGATATTATTATTCTCTTCCTTTTTAGAGCTGAAGAGAGTAGGGCACAAGTAATTTGCCCAGCAAAGTAGAAGGTGTGTCCTAAAGGAGTTTAGTGTTTGCAGCCTTTGCCAATTGGCAAAAATTACCAGAGTAGGTGCCGTTGGTGGATAGCCATCATAATTACATAGAATTGTGAAACACAGGGTAGCCCAGCAGGGCATTCCCCTGACCTTGGGAGCTTATGCAGATGGTTCCCAAATTTCAGTGTGTATCAGAATCACCTGGGGGATCCTTAAAACACCCCGTGCTGGGCCCACCCCCACCAGAGTTTCTGATATAAGCAGCTTGGGTAGGGCCTGGTAGTTTACTCATTTGACATGTTCCCAGATGCTGCTGGTCTAGAGACCATTCTTTGAGAACTATTGCCATAAACAATGTTTGTGAGGAGCCTGCTGTTCCTACTTATAGTTATAGTCAGGTGAGGTGATTTCAGATCCAGAAGTTTAAAAGATTTTCATTTTATGAAATAAAAACTGAACTCACATGGCCCTGTTTATCTAGGCCAGCAGAGGCACATCTGAACAGTGCAGAGTAGAAATTCGCTTTTCATCCCTACAAGTGTTTCTGACATAGCCAAGATGGATGATAACCCAGGGTGGAGAGAAAATTTGGAAATGCAAGACAAACTCATTAGAAGCATGAAGTGCCATCTAACGCATCTCATCTCAGGAAGACGCCCTGATTTATTTTTATTTCTTATTTTTTTTCCTACCCTCTCTACTCCCTGCCATAGGCACAGAAAAGCTTTGTGTCCACCATTTATCCCTTTGGGAAAATTCAGGCCAGAGAAATTGAAAGTGTATGAGGACACATAGTCTGATAGTGGAGAGGCAGAAGATAATCTAAGTTGACTGGGTTAATTGTAGTATAAAACTGTCTGTTTGTAGGAAGGCCCTTAAGAAGAAAAGAAAAAAAAAAAGGTCTGTATATTCTTCTCCAGGGAACCTGTGTGCCCAGGCTTAATACAAGGCCAACACACAGGAAGGCCTCAAGAAGTGTGAATTGCTGTTATTACAGCAGTTTTCCATTTGGAAGTTGAGGCTGCATTTCGAGCACTGTTACACATAAACTGTGGAATGAGAGATTTTTAGAGTTGAAAGATTTTGTAGGAAATTGAGACTTAGAATTCACTTAGAGGAGAAAGTATGTATAAATTGTATTTGGGAAGAAACTTCTGTGCAGATTTCCCTGTGCTAGTTGTCAGGGTTCTGCCCTGACCCTGGCAGCCAGGAATATCTTGCTACTTGGTGAGAGAGGATGTGGTGGGGCAAGAGGGGATGAGGGAATTGCTTAGGAAAGACTGGGGAGGCCAGAGAGGCCTGTTTATACATGCAAACAAGTCTGGTCTTTTTATAACCTGGGGTTTACAGTAGCTGTAAACATGTGCTGAAGGTCTGCTATGGGCTAGATGCCCTGTTAAGCCTTGAGAGACAGAGATGAGTGAGATGGGGTCTGGGTCCTTGAGGGCTTAACTGGGGACACAGACATGTCCACAGATAAATGCTATTAACACGATAGTGGGTGCAGCTACACACTAAGCCCCCAGGGGGCGGGCTGGGCTGTACAGAGAAGGTCACCTCTGTAGCAGCACACTTGAGAAGATAGCTGATGCCATAGGTTAAGGTAGATGGAACTAGAAGTGGTTTTTTTTTAAATTTTTTTTTTCGTTTATTTTGGTGGTTTCCATTTTTAGTGAGATAACTCTGACAGCAGAGAGGCGTCTAGGAAGATGCCTGCTGTGAGTGGTTAGCCGGCAAAGGGGAACTGAGACCTGGAACTGCACTTGAAAACCACTTAGGAAGTCATAGGGAGCACTTGACACTGTACTTTTTTTTTCTTTAAAAAAATATGGTTAAATTTTAGCTATCTCCTAGGAATATAAAACCTAGAGAAGATGAATGACTTTCTGTCTTTAAGATAATAATAACCTCTTTAAAGAGAGACTTTATTAAAAACAAGGTTTTATTTTATTGTCCCTCAGGTTTTGGCAAAGTACTGAATTCCACTTTTAATTTTATTTTCACTGGTTTGCTTTTCTCATTTTCTTTCTTTTCTTTTTTCTACTTTCCTTCCTTTCTTTCCTCTTTCCCCTTCTCCCTTCCTTGCTTAATATTCCTTATAAACAACATACCAGCTAAGGCATATGTGCCAAGCTGTGACTTTGGCAAACTTGGGTCTCTGCTTCCTTACCTGCAAATGGAGAGTTTGGATTAGTTAACCCCTAGCCATCTGGTCCACAGAAGGCATGAGTCCTGTGATTAGGGTACACCAGACAAGAGTTGCTCATGAAAGCCACATCATCAGTCCTTTATTATGGTGTTAATAAAAAAGAATTTTATTTCAGAACCGCCATTCCCAATCCTGTTTAGTTACATGTCCAAACCACTTTATAGAAACAGCAATAAGAGGTTGATTCTTCTCTGTATTTTCCAGGTGGTGTTTGATGCCCCCTCTTGGCAGGCTCTTTGTTAAAGGTGTAGAATGTGGAATATTCAGTCTTTTAAAAAGTTTCACTCAGGCATACTATGTGGCATCAGGGGGTGACCCAGAGAGATTCTCCATCAGAGAGGAGAATGAAGGACGTTATAACTAACGTTATGTAAGGTCAAATTATGAGGGATGTGGTGACTAATCTCACGTTATGAGGTGGGGGTTCTGCAGCTGAGCTGGGTGGGTGGATGGTATTTACGTCGGGATTGGAGCTCCCAGGAGTCACAGGTTATGTAAAAATTGAGGGTAGAAGTGAAAGGTCCTGGGGGAAAGGTGGTGGAGAGTTGACCTCAAGAGCACTATACCTAAGGAGATGGGGAGGGTTGGCTGAAGGAGATGACCCCCTCCTAGTGGTAGCAGAGGCTGGAGAAGTCAGGAAGGAGAGACAAATAGTAGCTGATGGAAAAGGAGGTGCTTTACTCGGAACTTTTTACCTTCTTGACAAGCACAGGCTGACAGTTTGGGTAGATGTCTGAAAAGGCAATGGGGTTGTGAATGTGCCTGAGGCCCAAAAAAGAAGAGTTTATTTCTACTGAGGAAACTGGAAGGGGAGAGGAAAATGTATGAGGACAGGCGGGCAGTGGCTGGTGAAGCTGCTCAGACAGGTGGAGGAAGAGAGCTGGTTGCATGCTTGAGAAAAAGCCATGGGACCAACAGGGTGTCCGAAAAGGCCCTGGTCACCTGAGATGGAGGGAGAACAAATGGGGACAGGTGTGACTGGCCTTTTGGAGCACTGGCTTTCTCTCATGTGAAATGGGAATAGTAACCACTCTGTCACAGTGTTGTCAAATGAAAGCTCCTGGCATGTGCCTGCGATAGTGCAGGGCAGCATTGCCAGTTGTTGAGGCGACCTTGGGAAGTGGCATCGGGGGCAACCCAGAGAGATTCTCCATCGGAGAGGGAGGGAATACCTGTTCCCTTTCTGCTCACTTTGGGTTGTGTTGACCATTCACTCAACTATGTGGACCATGTGTGAGACTTGGACCAACTGCACTGGGATTTTCTGTCTGTACCCAACTTGTTCAGATTTTCACCGTGTGGTCTGTAATTCCTTCTCTTGTGATCTCCCTGATATCATCCTAGAGCCTGCCCCTGTTCCCCCTGGCTGTTCATTCTCCTCACCCTATGGCCCCAAATGCGTGGTATGTTCTGTGTATGTCATTACTCTTGTGGAAGTCTTTTAGTAGATGACCTGTCTTTCGCCGAAGCCTTCCGAATCATTGAGACCAGCAGTTTTGACTTGGATAAGGCTGAGAATATAATATAGATGTGAACAAAGCAGTCTCTGCCTGCGTGGAGTTTTCTTGGTAATGGAGCAGACACAATAATCAAGTCAATGAATATGTAGCGTGCCAGGCGGTCAGGAGGCAAAGCCTCACCCATGCCACCTAATGGCTCTGCCACCCATTCACAAGGTCGGTAATTTGACATTTGCTTTACTGCTGCTGTTGGAGTAGTGACACCCAAGTTATTTTGAAAGACTCTACAAAGTTGCCAGCAGCTGTGCTGGGCGGCATTCCAACTTTCCACAGGGCTCTGAACATGGCTGGCTTTCCCCCTCCCTTTGATTTTAGAAACAAGGACAGGATGGTGAGAATACTCTCAGGAATTTCTTAAGCCTCTTTTTGGCCATTTGTTTGAAGGCTCTATTGGTCGCCCAGGGATTCTTATTGGGGTCCTTGGACGGGTTTCACAAAGCCACTGAAATCAAACTTATCACTTTAGGTGTGTGCATTTTTCTGGGGAGTGTCTAAAGCTTTTGTTAAATTCATCTGGAAGATCCCTGAAAGGTCCATTTTTATGAAAGTGAATAAAAAGTTAAAATTGTGCCATTGAGGGTCCTTATTGCTCTCTTTCCCCTTTTTGTAGGTACTAATGAGAAGTGACTCTTTAAAGGCAGGAGACACGCACACACACACACACACACACGTAGCCTCATTGCAGTTATATCGGACTTGACATTTCTGTGTCCTACCATTGGAATAGGTTTGGTTATTCCTCTGAATAAATGAGAAACAAAATGATATAGCTGACATTATGGAAGCCTAGCTAACTTAGTTGTAGAAAAGGAGGGGAGTAAGATGTGATGCTACAATGTTGTTTTGTTTTCTAGTAAGCAAGAAGAAGAGGATGAGCATTGGGAGGATTGCAGAGACCACTTGAGCAGATGCTGCTGCTCAGATTTCTGGGTCTGATGGGCACCAAAAATAGATTTGGAGAGGACAGTTTAGGACTTTGGCTATTGATGTCAGAGGTACCTATTTTAGGAAATTCCTTTGCTTGAGAAGTCCACAGTAGTTTATCTAAATAATAAATAATGAAGTTAATGGCAATTGTCCTTCAAGGAAAAGGAATGGAGGGTAGCTTTTGAGTAGGATGACATGGATGCTTACATACTGTTTGATTCAGCAGTTCTACTTCTGGGAGTTTATTTTAGGAAATAATTAAGACCATTATTCATCCCAGAACCGTATATCATAGTGAAATGTTAGAAACCTAAATATCCAGCAATAGGGGATTTATTAAAGTAATTATGTATGCCTGCACAATGGAATGTTAGGCAACCCTTGAAAGTAATATCTAGAAGAATAATCATATAGAAAGTTCTTCTGAAAACACCATTATGTACCAAAAGATATATACTGCTTTTGTAAAAAAAAAAAACTATTCTGAAAACACTGGTTGAGTATCTACTATAAGCCAGGCACCCTGCTGGGCACTGGTGACACAGTGATGAGCTAGGCAGATATGGCTCCTGCCCACAACAAGCTTATTATAGCCTATTAGGGAAATAATCAAGCCATACTGACTTTCTCATTAAAATACTCATACAAGGACTACAAAAAGGAATGACTCATTAACAGGCAGTTTGACCTGCTGCGAAGTTCGATCAGGTGTCTTTGTATACCTGTTACTAG
The DNA here is from genome assembly GCA_028627145.1 of Eidolon dupreanum. Lineage (NCBI taxonomy): Eukaryota > Metazoa > Chordata > Mammalia > Chiroptera > Pteropodidae > Eidolon > Eidolon dupreanum. The sequence continues at coordinate 26,510,436 of CM053506.1, forward strand.
CTACATCCCTGAACTGAAATCACTGATGTGCTAGAAAGCTTGAAGTACGTCATTAAGCTGTCTGGTAATGCCCTACCTGTCGAACTGTCTTCTGCAGTCTTTCTCCTCGGAACATACAGGGCTCTGTGGGTGGAAGGAGGCAGTGGTGGCACAGTTGTTTTTTAAGAGTGGGGGGATATTCCTGCCTACTTTCTGGATTCTATTCTTTGTACTATAGTTGTCATAAGCCTCATCACCAGCTCACCTGGAATTGCCTCTTGTTGTTCACTGTCACCTCTCTTGAGCCTCATGTTATTCTGAATATTGGGCCTCTGATTTACTGTTGTCTGTGGTGTTTACAGCCATGTGGAGTGGTGCTTTATTCTTAGAAATCATTTGGTTCACATCGCTTCTTGGAGCCTTGGCAAAGCCTGGGTTGAAATCTGGGTGTCCTGATTTTCCATGAGCATCTTTTCTACTAGGTAACAACTGTGGCCCCTTCTAGTAACCATAGAGATGGCTCTTCCAGGTAGAGCTGCTTTAAAAACCAGTAGATATTTTAAATCGGAGACCCCAGAAGGGTGCAATGAAGGTTAATTCCTTCAAAGGCAAAGCAGATTTCTTGAGGAAGAAGAAATTAGCTACTGTCTTTGGTAGTGTGGCCACTTATCAAATATTGAGATAAAGTAGAATTGCTTTTGGCGGTGTTGGTCAAGCTTGTAAAAGTTCCGTATTCTTTGCCAAACTTGATGAGCTTCGCTGTGTGCCAGACTGTTAAGCTCTCTGGGTCCACAGGGGAAGAAGCTGTCGGGTTCCGCTCTTAGCTACATTCTAGAGAGGGCAGCTGAGAAATGCACCTAACAACAGTGCAGTGTGATTAAATGCTGTGTGTACTGGTGATTGGGACTCAAGGAATTTTGACCAAAGTGTTATGGAAGGCATTCACTGGGGAGGGCAGGTTTGAGGTGGCCATTGATAAAAGGATAAGATAGCTGAGGGCACTGCTGATATCAGAGTCAGTGAATGGTGATCCTTGGAGTCTGCCTGGCAGGGTACAGCCTGTGCTGGCTGTTAAAAGCTGCTCTACATTTGCCTTTTAATCTAAGTATGGATTTTATTTTAGAAAAACTTTTCTTTTTCATCTTTCCCCTCTTCTTCCCCCTTTTACCTCTCCTCCTCCCTTTCTCCCCTACTCCTCTTCTCCCATTTAGAAAATATACAGTCAAAAAGAATATTATTCATAATCTTATCATCCATAGATAACTACCATTATTTTGATGTATAGCTCTCCAATCTTTTTTCTGTATTAGCTGTGCACCAAATAAACATTGTGACCAAATGCTGAAAGATGGACTGTTAAAAGGAATACTATTGCCAAAGCTCAGTCTCGCTCTTCTAGAATTGACTTCTGGGATACAAGTATAAATCTGAAATTTTACAAAAATTATTACAATATTATTAAAATTAAAGTTGGACATTGTGGTATAGAAACTTCATTTCTTAGCATATATAATCAGTACAGTGAAAATTCGTGATATTGGGTAGAACTTGACTTTCAGCCAAGATGGAGGAAGGAGGAGCAAGGCTCTTATTTATTTTGTTTTATGAATTATTACTATTTTGGCTAGCTGTCAATATAAAACACCATAAGTGGTAGTTTGTCTCCAGCTTATTAAACTTTTGTCAAATAACTGACTTCTCTCTAACTTCTGGAACTAAAGATTTCCTTGATGGTGATGCAGTTTTATTAAAATTATCCCTCAGGCCAGCTTTGTGCAGTGCTTGAAGGAGGGTATATCTTGATAATCTTAGAAACAAAAGTAAGATTGTTGACCTTATTCACATTTTTTCCTGATATTTTTGCATGCAATTGCTGCTTTACACAACCGCTTGAGAGAAAAATGCATCCTAAGCCTTGGCTCTGGGAGTGTGGCAGTGAGCATCATAGTTGACTTTCAAGATAACAAAGCTGTTTTCCAAATCTCCATCTGCATTTTGGCTTTCACTGCTTGCACACCAATTTCAGCATCTTCCCTGGAGGAGGATGACAGAATCTTTATAGAGGTAAAATGTAAGAAATGTTTGCTCTCTCAAGTACCTCAGTTTCTAATAATCAACTCCTTTCCCTGCAAGCAGCCACTGGTCACTAGTAAGCATGCCCTTTGATATTGTTAGTAAGCAGGCTGTGTTGATGCTGTTATTTACAAAATACAGTGGTTAGAATTTTCTTTTATTCAAGCCACCTTTTCAAATATGTAACAACTTGTCATCCTACTTTATCTTTGAACATCTCAGATAAGTACATAAGTTCCTTGGCATCGTGTAGGGGTGCCATCCTTGGGTGTCTGCATAGTGGAGATTTTGATCCTAAGATACATCTGGGATGCTCACCAACTTTTAAAAACGAATCTTCGGCTATTACCAGTAAATATTTGAACTACTTATCTTTTTCATATTATGATGTTGCCGTGCTGATGTGGTGCACCCTACGTGGTGATGTAATCACCAATCACACACCAGTTCAGGGATTCCAGCACCAACGTTTGAAGAAAGCATTCTACTCTTTGGCCTTTTAGATCGAAATCAAAGATCAGATTTTGGTCAACTTTGGAAGCTGAAGACAGTTTTTGTGGGTCCTTGACTATACATAGAAATATATATTTTATTTATATAGATTTAAAACATACTATTTCTAAGATATGACTGAGAATGTTTTGAATCTAATTTTTAAAAAGCACAAATATCATATGTCTGAAAGACATGTCTTCTCAATGTAAGAAAGTATACTACGGGCAAAGATATCCAATAAAATAAGTAACGTAAGGTGCAAAAGAAAAACAGTACAAATGTTATTTTAATTAGTTATATATAGATAACATAAAATTTATCATTTTAACCATTTTTAAGAGTACAATTCAGTGGCATTAAGTACATTCACATTGTTGTGCAACCATTACCACTGTCCATATTTATTTTTCCATCATCTCACGCTGAAACTTTGTACCCATTAAATAATAACTCTCCATTCTCCTCTTCCCCCAGCCCCTGGCAACCAACCATTCTACCTTCTTTGTCTATGAATTTGACTATTCCAGATACCTCATATAAGTGCAATCATACAGTGTTTGTCCTTTTGTGTCTGGCTTATTTCACTTGGCATAATGTTTTCAAGGTTCATCTATCTCATAGCATATATTACAATTTCCTTTTTTAAGGCTTAATAATATTATATAGCATGTATATACATTTTATTCATTTATTCATTGGTGGATGCTTGGGTTACTTTTACCTTTCGGCATTAGGAATAATGCTGCTATGAATCTGAGTCAAACATCTTTAAGTAGGCTTTTTTTTTTTTTTTTTTTTAATAAGAAAAAATACATGCCTTCTTATGATCAGTTTTACTAGAGGGATGCCATATCCAAGTTTGGTCAAAGAAATGCCTACCTCATGGGAAAGAAAGCACCTTTAACAGTATTCAGCTGAAAGCATTAGTATTTGCCTGAGGTCAAGAAAGCAGTTTCACAGTACTTCAGAGCAGTCTCTCCAGTGAACTTGGCAGCAACCTTGAGTGATGCCTGTCAAGAGTTCTTGGAAAACAGCCTGGTGTTTTCATATCTTGCTCTGATAGCTCTTGCCTGTCAGTACCTCAAGAGGGAAAATCTGGCAATAGTGTTGTTTTCTCAACTCAGTCTTAGCTGGTATAATTCTCATCAGAACCCTTTCTAGAAATGCAGATATGATCGATTTAAACGGTTTGCTCATCTGTGACCCTCTCTCACTGTGACAGCTCAGGAATTTCTGTTTGGGGATGACATCTGTTTGGGAGGAGAACTGAGTTCTGGGCTGCAAACTGTGTGCACAGAGCAAGCACTATTGATTTAAACTTGTAAATTTTTCCATATCTGTGTGGTGTAGAGGAGAGCTGATGGAGAATACAGAGCAACACGTTTTCCCCCCACTCCTTTTGGTGGTTGACTGGCTTGGTGCGCAGTCATCTTGTAGCAACATGATTTAGGCACTTCTTTGTGGAAGTGTGGAAAGTTAAGGTTAGCTTCCTGTTTTGTAGAAAGTGAAATATTTTTTACTTTTACAGGCTAGATAAGAATCAGATATGATTAACCATAGTTTAAACAATGCCAGTCAAGTCTGTTTATGCTACCCACATTTTCTAAAGGTATGTGATGTATCTGAAGAGGGAGGTCTTTTGTGAGTTTACTCACAACATTGTGGATTGTATTTTTATATTAAAAGTCTGTTTTCTTGCTGTAAGATCTTTCTTTTTGTTTAATCATTTTTTTTTGGCACCTGTCAGGGTCTTTTTACTGATAGATACGTGTATGGATTTGTAGAGTTCTGGAGTGGATTTTAAAAAGTTCTTAATTTAAATCAGTGACTTCTAGAACAAAATAACACATGTTTGATACTCAATCATATAATTTATATATTTAGTTAATCACTTTTGGCAACCAGTCAAATATTCTACTTCAAAGAATTATTGTAGTACTGCCCAAATAAATTTTTTGGTTTAACATGTAAGATATAATCAGTGATGCATCTCTGGGAAAAAAGATAATTGGGGTCCCTTTCTAGCATTAAAATTTTGAGTGTAGCTAACAAACCTGGCACTGCATCAGATATCTAGGCAAACAATTGCTGATTTGTAGTTGAAGTCTTTTACTTTATGCATTTGGTGGCTGAAGTGTGATTTCAGAGGTGCAGAACCTGCTACATTGTGGCTGTCTGCTAAGTCATAGTTGTGGTTCTGCCTGGGCTGTATGGGGTGGCGGTGAGAGTGTGGCAGAGATGCAGGGCTCCTGCCTCTGTGCCCCCTGACAGACCAGTGATACCAAGTGCTCTCTGTCTTTACTGCTGCCGAGTGTTAGGGGAAAGTAGGCCCCACTCTCCAGGAGGTTATGATCAAAAGAGGAGCACCACCAAATGTCTCCAGACTATTTTATCTTTCAGTTTCTACTCAGCCCTTTTTAATCTGACTCTTCCCTTTTTTTCTGTGTTGAGATCGATAATCTGGCATTATTTTGACCCTGTGGCACTGAGTACTTCTTCATCCTCCTCTTTCTCAACTGTTGTGGAACACTCTTCATTCATTTCCTTTCCCTCTTTGGGTCTTTGGATCTTAGAGGCTCTCTACACTTCTGGTCCTTTTATCTTCCCAGTGGCTTCTTCTTTGACTCCTTCCCTGGCACCTTTGCCTGACTTGTACATGTAAATATGTGAGGTTCAGCCCTCAGCCTGTGATGTGCAGCCGGGTGTGGGCAGGCTCACCCAAGGGGAGCAGTTCCCTTTCCCCGACGCGAGGTGGCAGGAGGATGGGGGGTCCAGCTGGTAGAGCACTGTGATTGTATTATTTGGTTTTGACTCATATAGTTCCTTACTGTCTGGGAGGTATGAGCAGAGCAGTTTAGGCCCCTTAAACTTAGACTGTGTGGGAAAAGTAATGGAGAAAGTGCAGAGCCTTTTGTGCACTGAGCCTCTATTTTAGGAATAATCTCTAGGGGTCAGAAATATTGATGTATAGATTAAATCTGACCTTTCTCATTTTCTTGTCTGTACTTCATTTCCAGAATAGTTAATGTGACTCCTATTGGAATAAACAATGGTATGTATTTCAAGTTGTGGGCTATTCTTAATTTTTGAAAATTCAGAAAATAGTAAAATCTCAACCTGCTCACATATGCTCTAGTTTGTCGCATTCCTTTGTCTGCATGTAGAAGACCAATTTTATTTACTCCACACAGTAACAAGTGTTTAAAGATAAATAGTATTAGAAATGGACTTTAATCTTTTTTTTTCTCACAAGTTTGTTGTCTTCAGGTATTATGGCTGTTCAATTTAAAATAGTTATGCAGTATTTCTTTTATGATTGTAGAGGATTGTACAGTCTAGTTCTCTTTATCACTTTTCTTTATTGCCTTGAGTTTACATTGGAGGTACTGTTTCTGATACTGTATATCTCAAGACTGATTTCTTGGATTTTTTTCTTTTAATGTATTGAACTGCCAAGTGGAGATTTTTTAAATCAGATTCACTCATTTATGGACCAGGAAGCTTATAAAAAATGAGAGAGGGAATATCAGATATTGGGAGGCATACATTATGGTGTAATGAAAATGAAACCAAGGCTTCTGACTCTTGGCAGAGATGAGTTTGGGTGCCCCGCCCTGCCAATTACTAGCAATGCTATGTTGTTCACATTACTTGAGTTGTTTTGAATCTTAATTTTCTCATCTGTAAAATTGGATAAGAATGGTTATCTTATAGTTTTGTTACAGGATTGTCTCTGTAAATCTCCAGCACACTGTAGGCGTAGAGTACATGGTGGTGGTTATTACTAGGGCTTCCTCTCCTAAGGACAAACTATATTAGAAAGTGGTTATGTTTTTCTGTTATTTATTTATTTTTTTATCATTTACTGTTATAGAGGATATGGAGGTAGATGAGGAAAGTCTAGATGGACCAAGAACCTCATTTTATTGTTCAGTTGAATTTATGTTATCTGAATTAGTGCAATTTTATCTTTTCTCCTGTTTTTTTTTTTTTTTTAGCAGAATATAATGCTTAAAATAGATTCCAATTAGATTTCTCTCTAGAACCTTTGCACATGGAAGCAGTTTGACTAGCAAGTTCTTTCCTCAAGGAGTAGAAGCTTTACCTTTATTTTTTTCTTGTTTTTATTATGAAAATATTTTAAACATAGAACAATATAGAGAATGATACAATAAACATGTATACTCAATCCCTAATTTTATGTGTTATTTTTAAACAACTATTCCATCTCCACTGGACCGTAGGTTCAGGGACCCTGCTGTCTGGTTCAACACTCTCTCATGGCTAGGACAGTGCTTGCTGAGTGGGTAGGCTCCAAACAAATGCTGTGTATCTTTCTCCAGCAGCTACCTTCTTCTTAGAAGTTAACACTGTTATAAGATAGCAAGCCATAGAGGAGGGAGAAATAGCATACCAGGGTCAGCCATAATATAAGATAGGACAAATAAATTCAGAAATAGCTCCTAGAGAAACCAGAATATTCTCCTTGCATTTGCAGAGTCAGGGTGGCTGGTTATCAGAAGTAGCCATTGGAATGAACTTTAGGAAGCAGAGTTGGGGCAGGGCTTTGTAGGGTGCCAGAACAGTTGAGTCAGAGCTCAGTGGGGACAATATTTCTCAAGATTTAAGCTAGGTAAACAAGGGTGGCCTGGATTCAGAAGGGAGTCACAAAAGAAGACAGTGGCCAGATAACAAGACTATTGAGTCCTTGTTACATATAACTAAAAGTCATAGGCCCTTAATGGAGTAGTGTAACATACTAGATGAAGAGCTGATCTGGAAACATACCATCCTGGATTGAAGTTTAGTTCTCTCTTTGTTTAGCTATGTGGCCTGGGGTAAGCAATTTACCTTCTCTGATGTGAAAGTTATACTCACTTTGGCTACTGAGAAATTAAGAGCATAGAATTGAGTTCTTGCCTAGAAATTCTACTTTGTTTTAATAAGTCCTCTTGCCTGTGGGAATTCAAAATAGGCAGCTAAACGATAAGAAAAGTGATTTTTTTTGGTTGGTCATAAATGTACAGAGTGACTTCATATACATGAAGTCATGAACAAAGTGACATAGTAAAAGTGGCACAGTACAAAGTGAACTCATCTTGCCTGCCAAATCTGTGCCTTATAATATCTTGTAAAAAGACTATTTCTCTTCTCAGTCATCAAGACAGAACTAGGGAGTCATCTACAGTTCCTTTTCCTCTACTCCTTTATCTTTCTGGTCACCAAAGCAAGGTCATTTTACCTCTTTATTATGTCTTGCTTTCCTCCATATTTTTAGTCTCTCATCACTTCCTGCCTGGATTTCTACTTAACTAACTACTTCTGGTCTGTCTTCAATGTGTTCTCTCAGCTGCTGTCATAGTTCTTTTCCTAAACTGCAAGGGTGATCATTTTAGACCCTGCTTAAACGTGTCTGTGGTTCCCGTTGCCCTTAGGAGAAAACTTGAGCATCTCAGCTGAACATGAGTCTCCATCATTTGTCGCTTGTCAGCCCCTCTCACCCACCCTTCCCCTTATCTAGAGGTTCCTTGTTTTCATTCTCTCTGCCCACTTAGAATACCTTTCCTCTGTTTCACTTATCTAGTCTTATTTTTCAAGACTCAGCTCAAGCATTGCCTCCTCTGTGAGGATCATGGCTGCCCTAACCCACACAGCAGTTTGGGTTGGGTGTTTCCCCCACTTTTGCTGTAGTAATTCCATCAAGCGCAGTGGTTTGTGACCGGCTACATAGCTGTTTGCAGAGTGAACACAACTGGAGAGCCTGTTTTGTTAAAAACAAAACAAACAACTAATTCTTCATAGTGCCTAGCATGGTGTCTGACACACAGGCTTTTGAAAAGATTAGTAGAATATAAATTAATAAGAAATTACTTTTTTATCATCTGGAAACAGGAGAATAGATGCATTTTCTCACTACCTTTCTGTTATATCCATTCCAGCATCTGGCTCAACAGCCCAGCTGTGATAGAAGAGAAGCATATGGTTAACTTGAAAGAGGCAGTTGGGATGTGATTATATGTGTTTGAAATGTATTTACTCCCCTCTCCCCCATACAGAATAGCAGTAATGACATCTTGTATTTGTCTTTTTATTTGTATTCTCCTCGAGTGCCTCCACAGACATGATCTCATCTAGCTCAGGGCACCGATAGCCTGAGTGCTAGATGGGAGCACATGATTATCTCCCTTTTATAGATGCAGAAAGGAAGATAAAGAGTGAATAAATTTGCCCAATGTGAGTTGTTAGTGGTAAAGAGACCAGGCTTTGAGCTGAAGTCATCTGCTCCTCCTCCTCTTTCATAATCAGCAGAACTAGGTTATGTCAAGTTGATATTTTCATATTTAATGATCAGAAAAGAAAATCGGCAGAAGTAGTGTTGGAAAAGTTTTCTGCATATTAACTTTTCTTGCAGGTGTCAACCTATGGTCACTGGTGCCAATTCAATGCCAACAAGAATCCCCAGTTGGGGTGCAGTGAAGAAAGAAACTTAATTCAGTGCAGATAGCTCAATTGTGATACAGCATGGTTGTGGAACAGCGCAGTAGTGTTACAGCTCAATTATGAAGCAGCATGCATGGCTGTGGAATAACAGTGAGGTGGCTCTTGAGTGAGTCCCCTCTCTGTCTAGACAGCTCTGCTTTGCTCTGCCTGCTCTGTGCCCTGCTCTGCTCTGCTTCCCCTACTCATCTCTGCTCTCCCTCATCTCTGCTCTGGGTCCAATGATATGTCCTTGGTGATTCATCTTTGGTGTTTCCACTATAGCCAGGGAAGTACAATCTCTAGTCTTTGGTGGAAAACAAAGTGCACTCTCTGAGTTAGAAGGGAGCTGACTTATACAGAGATAGTCCCTGATTGGTCTATCCTTATGCAAATGAGGACTCCAAAGCCTCACAGTTTGATTTGTCCAAAATGTACTGCCCTGATTGGTCAGAATGGAGCCACTCTGATTGGTGAAGATGCTGATGGGGAAATACCTGTGCAGCTGATTAGATGGGAAAACCTTCACTCCTATTGGTTGAAATACAATTGTAGGAACTCCTTTATAAGGGCTGGCTCAGGTGACAGGGACACAGTGTAGGCAGGCAGTTCAGGGCAGGTTTCTCCTTGAGGCCCCTGTTTAGAAATGACTGCTAGGCTCTGCTTTTAAATTTGAGTTCAGTTAGCCACAAGTAGTCCTCCTTGATAGGTATCTTCTTTCTCAGAGTTCATACAGGTATACTTTTTAACTATTAATTTCTCTAATCTTCCTTCAGTTCTGGTTAAGGGCTCAGAGTGGTAAGTCTCACTGGGTTCATTTGGCTGAAAGAGATGGAGACCTATTACATAGTGTTCTGGGCCTGGCTCTGGGCAGAGGTGAAGGATTTGTCACATTTCAGTTAGTCAGTTTGGGAATATTATTGACCTCAAGCTATTTTCCTGCTTCACAAACTAATAAGGTGACAATAATAAAATCTGAGTCCTTCTTAAATTGTATTCTTTACATTCTATTAAATCCTTTAAAAGTAATTTTTTTTTTTCTATTCTAAAATCGTGGAGTCTTTGCATACATGGCTCGGTAGAACCTGTCATATTTTTAATTTCCAGGAATTTCTAAATTTTGAAAATTATAACCTCTGAAGTAGGCTATTGCAAGAAAACTATACCTGCATGTTTTATTAATTTCTGTACTGCTAACAGCAAAGATGAAGGCAGAGTGAGACTGAAAATGCAAGGGCAAAACAATTAGAGCACAACTAAGATATATGCAGACAATATGCAAGGTTTGATGGTAGTCTTTTTGTTACTTTTTTTTGACAGTCACTGTTGATCTATGAAATACCTGTATAATATTGTTAAAAAAATTGTTTTTCAATTACAGTTGACATGCAATATTAAATTAGTTTCAGGTATACAACATAGTGATTAGATGCTTAGTAATTTACAAAGTCATCGCCCTGATAAGCCTAGTACCCACCTGACACCATACACAGCTATTGTAATATTACTGACTGTATTTCCTATGCTGTACTTCACATCCCTATGATTGTTTTTATAACTGCCAATTTGTACTTTCCCTTTTTCATCCATCTCCCCAACCCTCTTCCCATCTGGCAACCATCAGTTTGTTCCCTATACCTATGAGTTTGTTTCTGTTTGGTTTGTTCATTTGTTTTTTTTTTTAGATTCCACACGTAAGTGAAATCATATGGTATTTGTCTTTATCTGACTTATTTCACTTAGCATAATATCCTGTAGGTCCATCCATGTTGTCACAAATGGCAAGATTTTATTCTTTTTTTATTTTATGGCTGAGTAATACTCCATTATATACATGTCCCACATCTTTTTTTATCCACTTGTCTATTGATGGAAACTTATCTTGGCCTTTGTAACTGATGCTGCAGTGAACATCAGGGTACATATGTCTTTTCTAATTAGTATTTTGAATTTCTTTGGATAAATACCTAGAAGTGGAATTGCTGGATTATATGGTAGTCCTTTTATTTCATCAGTCCTCATTCATCTTAATTCTTTTGGTGTTTGGTTCTTGAGTTATTACAGCCCTCTGCCCATTGCCCCATTTGAAACCTGTTTTCTTGGCTTCTATTATGCAAGAAAATGGTATTCTGAGTCTCCTTCTGTCTTTCCCTGTTATTGGCTACCTCCATCACCATCACTCTTATTATCAACACATATCTGTGTTTTTCACTTTTTTTTGCCTGATGGCATTTGTGTGAATGCATGGCTATTTTTCCATATTTGGGTATTTCTACTTATTTGTCCTGCTGTCTTCCCAGACTCAATAGCTTAAAAAACAAATCGACCTTAGAATGTTTGTAGTAGGGAAGGACCTTCAAGATCATTTGCCTCATTGTCTCATCTTAAAATTGGTTAAACTGAGGCTCAGAGGGGGTGATGTGGCCTGTGTTAATTTCATAGTTATCATTTGGTGAAATCAGCCTCATAGCTAAGTCTGGATCCTCTGTACCTCCCAGAGCCTCTGTGTTGACTTCTCACCCACAGACTCTTCGTGGTTTCCTGTACCATTTTTGTTTCCTCGACAAGGAACTTGAGAGTTGCTTGACCCTCACATGTCACCTCTTTTTCCAAAAACCAAATGTCAAATACCCATTCACAAAGACCTACCAATCCTTTCTATGATTTAAAAATTTTATTTTTTAATAATTAAAAAAATTTACCAACAATAAAATTCACTTTTTTTGAACATATAGTTCTGAGTTTCAACACAGGCAGCATATAGAACAGTCTGTCACTCCTCAGATTCCCTGATGCTGCCTCTTTGCAGTCAAACCCTCCCCTATCCCAAACTACTGGTAACACTGACCTTATCTTTGTTGCTATAATTTTACCTTTACTAGGATATAATATAGTGAGATTATATAGACTGTACCCTTTTGAGATGGCTTCTTTCATTTGCACTTGAAATTCATCCATGTTGTTGTGTGTGTATTTATAATTTGTCCCTTTTTATTACTAACCAGTATTCTACTGTATGGATGTACCACAGTTTACTTACCCATTCTCCCATTATATTCTCACCAGCAATGTGTGATAGTCCTAGTTACTCTACAGCTTTGTCAGCATTTTTAAAATTTTAAAAATATTGCCAATTTTTAAAATATAGCCATTCTGATAGGTATGAAATGTTATATTATTGTGATTTTAATATTCATTTTCCTAATGATTAATGATGTTAAATACCTTTTCATGTGTTTATTTGCCATTTTTCTGCCTGTTATATATATATCTGTATATCTTCTGTCTATTATGATGTATGTTATACCCATTATCATTATCATAACCCTATTATTCCAGGTGATTATTGTGCATAGCTTTTTATATTAAATTGTTACCCACATATCACAGTATATTCCAAGGGTCAAGGCACTGAGCTAGGAACTTTATATGTGTAATCTTATTTTATCCTTACAAAATTCTCAGGAGCTAATTAGTGTTTTCTATTATGGAGGAGAAATAAAGATCCCATGTTCAACAGATATTTATTGAGTATCTATCATATGCTATGAACTAGTTATTATACCCATTAACTAGTTCTCTGAGTTTGAGCAAGTCATTTAATCTCTGAGTCAATTTTCTTATCTGTTAAATAGAGATCTATATCACAATATTTTCTCTCAGAGTTTTGAATGAACGTTTTAAAGAAGAATGTAGGAAACATGTTTAGCAGAAAGTTTGGCCTGTGGTAGATTCTGAGAAACCATTAGCGGTGACTTCTGTTCTCTTCTAACACCTTGTCCTGTACTGAGGCTTTTTCTGCCCTTCACTGACTACCTCCCTCTGGAAAATTGCCCCTTGTTGGTTCTCCCACCCCATTCTGGATGAAATATTAGAACCAACAGACAATTCAGTCTTTTTTAAGGAATGCGCTTTTCTATTTCCTCTGTGTAGCTCACTAGCTCGCTGAATGTTTGCTTCATTTGGTCAAGAAAGATGGGATTGGACCAGTTTTGCAAATCAGACCTACAATGCTACAGTTACCACTGCTCCCTTATCCCTCCCCTAAATGCAGAGAAGACCAGCTGCTGTGGAGATTGCTGGTAGCTAACTTGAGTGTTCTGTTTCTAAATTCACATGTCATACTTTAAATACCTAATCTTAGGTATGGCAGATGGGGTCCTGTGGAGGAACCTCATCTCTCATTGCAGTGGTGTATGTAGTATTGCTGAAATTCTTCTTGTCACTTACTAGTCATTTAATCAAATTTTTTATTGGCCAGATAATTTGGAATGATTTCCAGGAAACTGGTAATTCTATGAAGAGATGTTGCTATTTGAAATGAATGCTAAGATTTTCTAAAGTCAGTGACAGAAAAGTTAAATAAGCCAGATGTCCTACTTTGAGTCCATTCCAGCTCCCATGTTTATGTAAAGAATGTCTAACTTTTACTAATACCATAAAGGGTTGATCTAGTTGGCAAGGTTATTCTGTTTAGAGTAGGACAGAAAGAGGAAATTATAATATTAGTAAAAAAAAAAATCGTGATACAAAGACGTCCTTTACAAATTGTCAGATCATCTATCATGGAGTATGTGAAAGCAAAGATATTGTTTAAATTGGCTTCCTGCTTTTTCCTATTAGATAGCTAGAGCGCATTTTCATTTCTTCAGTTGTTAGGCATATATCTGATGCCTACGATGTGCCAGGTCTCTTTTATGGGTTAGTCTTTAATCCTCACAGCAACCCTTTGAAATAAAAGATAGCCCCGTTTTATAGATGAAAACATTGCATGCAGAGGCCATTTGACCTGCCCAGTGAACCCCATAATGAAGTGGTGTCAAGCCCTGGTTTTCTGACTGTGCCTACTGCTCTCATTGGCACTCACTTTGCCTCAGTCTGCCTGCCATGGAGGTGTGACAGCTGCTGCCCACTGCCCACCAAGAACACCCAGCACATGTTCTCATAATATGGCACCTGCTTCCTTTGTGGGGGCTTTTCTAGGACCTCAGGTCAGACTTGCCTACCACAGATATTGGGATTAGGTAATTTTATTTTGTCTAGAGGCCCACTGTAGAAAGAGCATGAACTTTGAAGTCAGAGACAAAGTCCAAGTGATATCTTCACAATTTTATTTTATTGCCTATGTGATTTTGGTCAAGTTACTTCAATTATAAATTTCTTCAGTTATACAGTGGGAATAATACATACCTGGTAGAGATATGGGGAGGATTAGAAATAATGCAGTAGAACACTTAGCAAGTGCTTGGCACATTGTAGATGGTTAGTTACTGGTAGCCACTCTTATTGTCACCTTTGCAGGGCTTTCTGGCTGGTCTTGTGGAGGATGAAGAAGCTACCTGCATAATGACTAAGAATATGGATTCTGGAGTAAATCACTTATCAGCTGTGTGATTGTGAACAACTTAATTACTTTCTGTGCCTCAGTTTCCTCTATTTGTAAAAAGGGTGTAATAATAGTTCCTACCTTATAGGGATAAAAGATTGTAAAGAGACAAGGTTGAAAGGACCTCATTTTGGTTATCTAATGGCATTGTTTTTTCAACGACATGATATGAGTCTCCTTGAAATTTACAGAGATATTTCTTCTCTCCTTTCTGCTCAAATTGAAAGAATTTCTAATTTTTTTGTATCTGATGCCAACAGAAATGTTTGATATTATGTTTTTACTTGGAATACAGATAAATTATAAAATTACTCTTGCCACTTAAGAAATTGAAATAACTAAATCTAAAAAGAACATGTTAAGTATTTTTTGTAGAATTACTATACTTGAAATTAGGTATAGTAAATAACAATCTTACCCTATAGGTGAAAATATAAAAAAAACCCCAGCTCTCTGTTAAAAAAAATTAAAAGACTTAAAATACGATTTCATTGAAATGATTTGACTCTTGGGCTTTAATCTTGAATTTGGCTGGTTTGAATGCGAGTTAATTATCTTCCCGTTTGAGGTGACTGCGATAAGATGGGACCATGGATATGAGTCCACCAGGAGGAAAATACTCTATGAATTTAACATTGGTCTAGAAATCCAGTTTGACTTATCCCTGTGGGCTGTGTGTGATGCTGGCTGGGTCTGCATCATGATTCTGAAGTCCGTACTGATGTCCTGTGACTAATACGTTCCAGCTGTCTGGGTCACTACTTTGGAGTACTATTTATTTGCAGTAGTGATGCTGCAAATAGGAAAAGCTTTCCCTTTTGTTGGTTGAAAGCTTTGCTGGTAATTAGCAAAACAAGCATGCCCCTTATTTGGTGAGAGACTGGAAAAGCAGCTTAAGAGTCAGTTGTACACAACTGCTTTGGAAAACAATTTGGCATTCCTTAGGAGAGCTGAACACGTGCAAACCCCAGCCTAGCTCTCTTCTTCTAGGTATGTGCCAGGTCCTCCCGGGTATGAGCACTAGAATATAAATGACAGCATTATGCGTAGTGGCAAAAACTGAAAAATTCTCAGATAATCCTCAGCAGTAGAATAGAGCAGTAAATTGTGGATATATTCCTATAATGAAAACTATATAGTGGTGAAAAATCTGTTACAGCCACATGAGTCAACAGGGATGAATCTGTGATTCTTAAGGGACAAAGTCTGAAAAGAATACATACAGTCTGGTTTTGTTTATATTAGTCTTAAAACCAGGCAAAATGCAGCAACATATTG
Organism: Eidolon dupreanum; assembly: GCA_028627145.1. Classification (NCBI taxonomy): domain Eukaryota; kingdom Metazoa; phylum Chordata; class Mammalia; order Chiroptera; family Pteropodidae; genus Eidolon; species Eidolon dupreanum. The sequence goes on from CM053506.1 coordinate 26,526,124, forward strand.
AGAAGACAGATGTGGTAAAACCATAAAGAGGAGCAAAGGAATAATTAACTTAGACTTCAGTCTGGTAGTTATCTGTGTGCGGGGGAGGAGGGGGAGAATGGAGGAGGAGAGGTAATCAGGAAGCAGCACCAGGTCTTCCAAAAAAAGAAAAATTAAAAACCCAGCACCGTCAGTTGCGTATTAGGTACATGGGATTTACTTTACAGTTCTCTAATCTGATGTTATTATTTATATATGGTTGTCGCTGTATAACAAGTTGTCCTAAATCTTAGCAGATTAAAATACTAATAAACATTAATGATCTCACACTGTGTGTGTGTGGGCCAGGAATTCAAGAGCAGCTTAGCTGGTGGTTTTAACTTGGGATCTTATGGCACTGCAGTCAAGAGATCAGCTGAAGCAGCCATCACCTGAAGGCTGGACTGAGCTGGATGATCTACTCCTAAGAAGCCTTACTCCCTTGGCTGTTCGGGAGGCCTTAGTCCCTCACCGCTTGCCGTGTCTTTAGAGCACTTGAATGTCCTCATGACTTGGCAGCCAGCTTCCCTCCCAAAGCAGAGTGAGAACAGAGCTGCTCTTTGACCTAGGCTTAGAAGTCACACTCCAGCATCTCCCTAGTATTGTACTGGTTATATGCGCCAGCCCCATTCAGTGTTAAGAACCCCTAATAATGGGGGACAACACAAGAGCATGAATATCAGAGGCAGGGATCATTGGGGCCAACTTGGAGGCTGGCTACCATGGTTGTGCACTTTTTAATATATTTTTCACAATAAAAAGTTGTTAGACAAACTAAATTGGTAAGCTTATTTTTCTTGAGTAATGATGCAGACATTCATTTAAATAAGTGCTGAATATGTTACCAGTCAGTATGGGGTTGAAGAAAAGCCAGTGGTGTAAACTGGGTGACTGAGTGGCATGAGCCTGCCTGGTGGGAGTGTGCGTGGGGTGCTGAAGCTGGTGGGAAGGGCAGTGAAGAGAGGAATTCAGTAATATACCAGAATGTGTGGTGTAGAGATGAGATTATGTGTGCCTGGACTTTAGTCTACCCGACCTAGATCTAGCGGAAATCTGGGATTTCTGATTTTGAAGAGAATTCTCCAGACCAAGGGCCATCGGTAGCTTTCTGGGCTCACTGTAATATAAAATCCCTACTCATTCCACACATTCTCCCAAGCCATCTTGAATGAAAAAGGAGAGAGTCCACCCCTTTCTCCCTTCCCCTACTTGTAAGGGTGTAGCTGGAAATGAATGGGCAAGTAAGGATAGGAGTTTTAGCTTAAAAATTCATGCAGTGATTACAGTCTACTCCATAATACATATTTGTTTTATTATGAACAGCTTTTAAATTACTGATTAGCTTATCCTCACCAAAATCTTTGAGTAAAACTGATGTCTCCAAAGGTACATCATGTTTTTTCCTTGGTTTTGTGTAGCAGTTAGCGTAACTTCTTGGTTAGTGTTCCTGGGTTCTCAGTGCTCCAGTTTGTGAGGCATTGAGTGATATCCTGTCTCCTTTGTGGGCTGCAGTGTCTTTATGAACAGGTGTTTCAGCCCCCTGGTGAGGAGGCAAGTTAGAGAGGGTCTCTGGATTTTTAATCAAGCTAATGATGGAGGAGACAGGACTGAAAGCCAGGTGCAGGGGGTCCCTAACTAGCTTTCCTCAGGCTTTTATATGCCAGCACCTTCACAGGTATAGACATTGATTGATACCTCTAAACCTCTGTGCTTGCAGAATTTTGGTGACCAGCAGATGAGGGGTCAACTTAGGCCATCGTATAAGAACACTACTTTCTCCCTAACTATAATTTTATATTTTTTATGCTCCTTCCATCTTTATTGATGGAGCAGTCTCTGTGCCATTATATTCTATTGTATTTTCCATTTTATAAAAATGAATGGAAAATTTTTAACAGCAAATGATAACTGCCTTTTGTTGTGACAAAGATAAGAATCATCATGGGTGCCATGTGATGCTGGTTTTCCTTCCCTTGGCTAACAGTGTGCTCTCTGTTAGAGAACAAGAAGGGAGAAAAATGAAATACACACACAAGCACACACACATGAAATGTCAAAAATACATTAAGGTTTATTGTGTTTAGAAAGGTATAATTACTAATAGTAATTATAGTTATTGGTAATCATAATTATAGTATTAATGGTACTATTAAGAACGGTAATATATACTCTCAGGCAACACACTGTCACATGCCCCCGCTCCCCCAATGGCAAGTGAGTGTGTTATTTGGCTCTTTTGCTTTGAGATTGGTTTTTGGGAGAGACCATCATCTTGGGGGCTAGGGAGAGTGGAGATGACCTGTATGGTGAGACAAGCCTTGAGCTTGGGGTCAGGAGACCTAAGTTGAAGTTTTGTCTCTGGTGTTTATTGGTTGAATGTCCTTGTCATACATCATCTCTGACACTTAGCTGCCTTCTCTGGAAGATGGAAACAGTAAACTCGGCTTACCTCATAGAGCCGTGGCGGGGATCAAATGGAATAGATAATGCCAAAATGTAAGGTGTGGTGGAGGCAGCAGGAATGTGATTATGGTACCAGAGTGCCCCATAGCGTGTTCTGTAGTTGAGTATAGCGTAGATTGACTCCAGGAGGATCAGCAATTCTGGTGTGTTTCTAAGAGTGGACGTGGATGCCTTCTAGGTGTGGTCTCAGAAATCCAAAGTCAGAGTGAAGCTCAGGTCTTTGAAACTCATTTTTGTTTGAGTAGAAGTTTGAGGTAAGTCACTGCCCTGAAATTAATGTGAATTTAAAGAAACTTACTGAGGAATTCCTTTGTTCCACAAGCTTCCAGCATGGATGAGGTTAAGTTTTCCCCACATTCAATATGTAATAGGATTTTTTCCCTCTTTTTACTCTTTTCCTTGCTTAAAAAACAAATAGTAAAGCAATATTTTAATCTAGAGGCTTGTCATATATTGAGAGCATTTTCTCAAGTGAAATAGCATTAACGTAATAAAAATCCTTGGTGATGACACGCTGTTTTGCTTATTCTTGCAGGGTGAGAGGGCAGCATGAATGATCCCCGAAGGCGCCTTTGGGCAAACTTAGCCATTCGTTTTTGATTAGAAGAAAGAAGACGGTCATCCACTTGAAAGGTGAGTAAAGATTTCTATGCAACTTTTTGTTATAAAATTTTTCAAATATGTTAAAGAGTTAAAAGAATGTGTAGTGAATCCTGTACATCCACTACCTACATTTAATAGTTGTTGGCATTTTGCCACCATGTGTTTGTGTGTGTGTGTGTGTGTGTGTGTCTGTGTGTATGTGTGTGTAGGTTTGTATATTTTTCTGCTGAAATGTGCAAATTAGTTGCAGATATCATAGTATTTTATCCTAAATTCTTGGGGATGTAGCTCCTAAAAATAAGGATATTCTTCCCAAAGAGGCATTTTAGAATATTCATAAACTATGTGATATAGAATCATTTAATTAAATGCAATTATAATTTACTACTAAAGGTATAATTTTGAATTTATGCTCCCTTCAAAGCTGATATGAAGTCAGATGTTAAAAAACATCTTTAAGCAGTGCTTTATTTAATGGACAGACATACAGTATGAATTTGTTTGATTTGAGAAACATCTGAATATAAATGATTGGAATTTGCACCATGGGCGCTGTATAAGAGAGGATTACTGTGCTTTCTTCATTCTATATAATCTGTTCATCTGCCCCACTGTGGCTGATGTTTATTGTTAGGTCAGTAGATCAGAATTACCACCCTTGCCTTCTTTCCGAACAGCATTCACAAGTAGACTAGTCTCTGTGATCTAATGTGATCAAAGGTCTTAATTGATTTTTTAAACCTGAATTTATTACGAGAATGTGTAAAGAATATGAGTGGTAATGTCAAATTGAGATTACTATATTAAAATCAATATTCAAAATGATGCTCAGCCTATAATTTGACTACCTGAATTGAAACTTTACATAAAATCTTAAGGATATGTTCAGATATGATTGTAATTTTAGATTAGTATACATTATGGCCAATTAGTCAGTTAGTACAACTCTGCAGTTCTTGAAGGGTGGTTGCCAACTGTTCTACATTCTAATCTCAGTTACATTTTATTTATGGTATCTTCCTCGAGTGGTCTCTGAGTAGGTAAGCATTTTTTCATAGATGTTTATAAACTAGACTTGCCCATTTCGAGTATTATTTAAAAAGAAGTCTATTAAGGTGAGCCATTTAGGGCAGTAGAGGCTTCTTATATTCTTGTTTCTGATTTAGAACAAAAATTTTGTGATAGTAGTAAAGTTTCTTCAAAAGATACTGACATTCTGAAGGAGCTGTGACTGGAATTATAGGATCTCAGAGTGATCTAGTTTGTATTTTTGTGCTTTGGCCTCTGTCTGCTTATACTTTGAAAACATGAGGAGTGAGTGGGCTTCCAGTGAGGCAAAAGTCTTGAAGGACGATCGAAGGGAAAGCTTATGGGGTCCTGCATGGGGACTTCAACTGGCTCTCTGGCCTTAGAAAACTTACACATGGGGTAATAATTTCCTATTGAAGTAGAACATACATACAAAAAATATACATGTTAAGTATACGGTTCAGTATGATTTTCAAAACAGCTCACCCATGTAACCAACACTCAGACCAAGAAACAGAACATGACCACACAGCCTCATCTCATGCCTCCTTCTAGACACTAGGCTCTACCCTGCTCCATGGGTAACTAACTACTCTGTTGACCTCTAGCAGCATAAATTCATTTTGCTTCTGTGTGTGTATGTGTGTGCGTATGTGTAATATATAATGCAGATTGTACTCCTTTGTGTCTAGTTTTTCTCATTCAACAGTGTAATAGATTTCTCCAAATCGTTGCATGTAGTTAGAGATTGTTCATTTTCATTGATATCGAACATACTATCGCATGAGAATACAGTAGTTTATTCATTCTATTAGATGCAGGTAATTTTTTTGTGTTCACCCACCCAGAGGACCCTCCGGCAGAAATGAAGATTAAACAAGGTTTTATCCTCATTGTGGTTACAGTGGAGGTAGCTCCGGGTTGTCCAACCTCTGCCCAGCTTCTGTGAAATGAAGGAGGAATCCAGGCAGCAGAGAGAAGATTGAGACACAGTTGGGAGATGTGTGTGTGGTTTTTAAGTCCTGTAATGATTCCTACTGCTTTTCCTGTGACTCACCGTGTCCCTGCTGGCACATATTTTCTCCATTCTCTTCTTTGGCATTATTACTCCTTAATAACCCTGTCGAGGAGACCATGCAGAATATATCAAACTATAGGCAATCAGTGAATGTTTAAAGTTCTTTAGGTGTGGACATTTGGTGTTAGATGAAGGGCAAAGAATTGACAATTATAGGCTTGCTCTTGAGCAGCCTGTGTTGTGCTTATGGATTCACAGATGTGGATGTGGGCCATATCCTTGGAAACCAGTTGTACTGTAGAATTCAGGAAGTAAATTCAAAGGCTTGCATGGGCCAGGTTTGTAACATGATGAATATTAGCTGAGAGTTGCTCAGTAAGTAGTGATGGGCACTGTGGGGATGAGTATATATGCCCTGCCCAATTTTTGATCCAACAAAACATGTCTGGCTGAATTTAGCAAGTTCATCAATTTCCAACCTTTAGGGAATAGAGTGTTCATTGTAAGAAAGTGGTTTCATGGGATTTGGATGATTTTATGTTTGTTTGTTTTTTTTAATGGAGGTTTTTATGGATTATTGATGTTTTCATAAATAAAGTTTTATTCAAACACAATTATGCTCATTTGTTTATGTATTGTCTATGTCTTCTTTTGTGTTATAACAGCAGAGTTGTTTAGTTGTGAAAGAGACTAGGATTGAGTAGTGACCATATATGACCACATGACCCATGGCACTTAAAATATTTACCATTTGTCTTTTTACAAAAAACTTTGCCAACTCCTGCTTTACTTCATAAAAGCAAGGACATCGTAATAGTAACCTCTATAGTCATGAAGTAGCCTAAGCCCATTAATTTTAGTGTTAATACCTTTATTCATTTATTCAACAATTATTTACAGAGTACTTATTATATGTCAGGCATAGAATGGTGATAGGCAGATATGGTTCTTTCCCTAGAGGAATTTATAAGTGGCTCCTATGAACTTGAAATTCCATTCTAGGATTGTGCTTTCTGTGAATCAAAACAAAAGTGTAATATGGAAATAGAATTACCAAATTTTCCATTTTAAACTATTTGCTATATTTATTAATTTTACAAATATGATTAACATTTATTTTAATCAATGGTTACCGTAATTATAAGGAGTATGTAGAATGGCACACATAGAGATGACTTTGTGTTTAAAGGTCCTAATTGTTTACATGTGGTTAACACCAGACTGGAAGGTAGCGTGTCTGGATAGGGCTGTGAGGTGTGAAGTGCTTACTAAAGCAAGCCAAGCAGACCCCCAATCTTAGGCTACTTTAATAATAAATAATGAACCTCAACAGAAAATATAGCACACAAGGTAATAAAATTTTGATTGTAGTATAGCAAATGATCTTTGTTGGTATGCTTATCTGTTTGCTTACTTTAGTTCAGAAAAGTTTGTTTCCTCTTGATAAGAGGCTATCGAGGGCATCATAATAAAAAGAACTGGTTTTTAATGTCATTTTAACTCAGCATTTTCATATATGCTCATATATATTTTATGGGTAGACACTCAGGCTGTGTGAGTGACCGCCCCTTCACCCTCGCTAGGTTGTCTTCTGGCATAAAAAGGAAATGCAGTCACCTTAGTTCAGTAAACCATCATAAGCCGAAGTGGCTGCATTGCCTTCTTCCAGCCTGAGAGGTCTTTTCAGAAGCGGAACCGGACATTTGTGTTACAGTTACAGTTATTTAGCTGCGTGTAATAATTTGAAGATGTAAAAATGCATGAAGTTCTGGTAATGTTTACACATTGTTTTAAGAGCCATCTGACATCAAATGGGATTCTGTTTGCCACGTTTTGAGGCAGTGATCTGGGTGACCAACATTGCTTTTCTCTGAAATCTAAGACTCTTGTGAGGGTTTGTCTGAAGGAACTACAGAGAAGGAATTTCAACTGGTGCAATGAATAGTTTAATGAAGTTTAATGAATGTGGTCAAAACACCATAATGTTTTTTTTTGTTGTTGTTGCCAAAATTAATAAAGTTAAGATTTAGTTTCTCTTTATGAGAAAGAAATGAGATACTTTCTGCTTCTTATGTTTAAAATGTTTTTTAAACATTCAATTCTGTTCTTCATTTTAGCAATTTTTTATAGTGGTTTGTAATTATGAGTAAATGAAAAAATGAGAATTGAGAGAACAGAGGAAATATCACAGTTTTTTTCCTTACAAAGCTGGAAACTTCAGGCTTAATTGCTTTGGTTAAAAATAAAGTTTTCTGAAACAAATTTGATGATAGGGCAAATCACTTATCTGTGGCATTAGGAAAAGTGGATCTTCTGTTCTACATAATATGGAGTTCTTTTGTCAAGAACTCTAGCTTCAGGAGTGTTTGTCAAGGCTAGCTAATTAAAATTTACTTTCTCAATCTCTCAAGTTTTATTTCAGAGAGGGGAAAGTACTGAAGTACAGATGAATATAGCTTGATAGATCAAAATATGTTTTAGAAAGAGTATTAGAATGATTCTGTTGGTTGCAAGCAACAGAAAACCCAATTTCAAACCATCTTAAGTGAAAAAGTGGCTTAGGTAATTGAAAGTCTAGAGATAGAGTTGATTTTAGGAAGGGCTTGATTGGGGATCCAAATGATGTCATGAGGACCAATCTTGGCTGAATGTTCTTGGGCCAAACCCTTCAGGCTCACATCATTATAGGGATCATCTATGATACTGCACAAACAACATTCTTGGTCTTTTGCCTAGCATTGGACCAGCCACTGTGGCCAGGACATTGGCCTGTGCTAATTGGAGTGCCCATCTCATGTTGCTTCACCCCTAGAGTCTGAGGTCAGCACATCTTCAGTTGAAGATAAGCACTGATTGATGACAGTGGGGAATGATTCCCTCCAGAAATAAATTAGGGCAGTTACCTAGAAGGTCAGTGGGTGCTGAGAGAGGAAACAACAACAACAACAGCAACAATAATAATAATGAAAAATGTATCTTTATGGTTTGCAAAGCATTTTCAGGTATAGTCTCTTGTTTGACCTGAAAGAAGCATCAGGTAGGCAGAATAAAGAAGTGATTAAGAACATGGATCCTGGGGCCAGACTGCATGGATTCAATTAGTAGCCACGTAAGATTTTGACAAATCATTTAACGTCTCTACACCCCAGTTCCCTGAACTGTGCAAAGAGGATAAAGGTATCTACTTTACAGGGTTCTGGAAGGATTAAATTACCAGATATTTATAGGGCACTTAGGGCCTGATGCATGCTGGTCTCTCTGTCCCTTGTTAATCTTTAAACAGCCCTGCCAACAGAGCGTCCTCTTCATTTCACAGGCGAAGTTCAGAGTCACATGGTCTGTAAGGGTGGAGCCAACACAGTTGGGTCTCCTGACCTCTTCCTTGCCCCCACACTTGTGTTTCTATAAGGATCGTGGGGCGTTTGGATTAATAATGAATTGAAGTAGCAGAGAGGAAAAAATTCCCACAAGGTAGGCCTGCTGTTTTGAAGTAACTGAGTGTACAGAGGCCAGTGTCACATCTTTTACTTGCAAGTGGATTTTTAGCTTCGCATGTACAGAGTGCCCTCAGGCATATTTAGGCGACATTACTGTCCAGAATTCACACTGGCATTGTGCCACCCTGGTGGGCACATGCTTGGGTCCATCAGCCATATCCTGATTGGCACTCACTTGGAAAATGTTTGCTGCTTATTTAATCAGGTCCAGCATTCTGGACTTTAGAGGAATCTAGGATTTTTGTGGTTGGGAGGTGGTTTGAACTTATTAGCATGATGTGAGGATGTAGTTTCTGGCAGAGAGGCTTAGACCACCCAAGAATGCTGCTTCCAAGGCCTGAAGCCAGTTCTGTCTAGAAATAGGCACAATTTTCCTCATAAAGTATTATTTTCCCACAATGTTAAGAATGTTCTGTGGGGAAATTATTCAAATGACTTATTGAAGAGTGCTTGCCCTAGGGATTCAGACTTAAGTATGACCCAGACATCTAAGGAGGGTCTTGTTGCTTTCTGAAGACAAAGAATGATTTCTTTTACTTACTGTGGACTCAAGACACTGGAAACTTAAAGTATCACTGTGGGTAATTTGTGATACACCCCCAAAATATGCAGCTATGCACGAAAAGAAAAATTTAATAGAAACCACAATTTTGGCTCTCCCTGTAGTGATTTTGAGGAAAAATGGTGCTATTCAGTATTCCCAAAGCTTGCTTCATCTCCAGACCCACCCACTTCACTGCATGAAACACTCTGCCCGGCAGCAGCGCGTCCTCCCCCACTGCCGCTGTGCCTGGCATGTGGGAGGCGCTCAGATATTTCTTGAATGAAAAAAACCAATCCGAACTGTGCCTTTGTCTTCATTTTCAATTTCTTTTGACCAGAAATTGTTTACCACATAGATGTCTTCAGGAATTTCAGCTCTGAGTCTTACATTATATTCTGGGTCTGAACACACCAAATTATATTGTTTCTTTAGAAGAAGGTGATGGTGTTTTGAGTATTGATTCCAACACCTGGTTTTACAATGATATTTATATTCTGAATAACATCACCTAATCAGAGAATAAAGGGATTAGCTACTAATCCTGTAGAAAGGACCCTTGGTTTGCAGAATGCTTGTGGGAATCATAATAGTTCTTAGATTTAATCCCATTTACTTTATTCTTAGCTCCTTGGGAGCTTTTTGCCTTCCCAAGTAGTCTAGGATTGAATATTAATAGTTTCTTAATTGTCTTTAACTCAACCCCATTTTATAGCTGGAAAAACAGGGCCAATCTTATTTCCAGTAATGTCAGCAACAGAAGTAATAAATAATATTATCACTATGTGATAAGCACTACCCTGAGTTCTTTCGTTGATTATCCTGTTTAATATTCTCAATAACTCTATGACCATTATTTTATGGATAATGAAGCTGAGGCACAGCCCAGATGTGGCTGAGTGGCCACAGGCCTGCTCAGAGCACTCATATACTGTACTATCAGTTGGCGTGGGCCAGTGTCCTGGCCAGGGAGTCAAACTGCCTCTAGATTGGAATCATCCTGAGGGCCTTAAAAAAGTACTCCATGTCCAGGTATATGACCTCCCCTTGCCACCTCCTCTTGCATTCTTGTTTACTTAGTCTAGGGTTTCAGGTGAAGGTATTGGCATTTAGGACTGCAAATCGTTGGACCTGAGCAATTGTTCTTAAAATTGGTCCCTTGGAGCAGTGGTATCAGCATCACTTGGTAACTTGTTAGAAGCAGAAATTCTTCGGTCCCATCCATACCTACTGAATTGAATAAAACTCTGCAGGTGAGGTCTAGCAATCAGTGTTTTAATAAGCACTCCCACCCCCAGGTGATTCTTCTTTTTAATTGTAAAAAAATGCATAACATTAAACTTACCATCTTTGCCATTTTTGAGTTTACAGTTAGGTAATGGTAAGTGTGTTCACACTGTTGTGAAACAGATCCCTAGAACTTTCCATCTCACAACTCTCCCTTCTCTCCTTACCCTCAACCTCTGGTAACCACCAGTCTCTTTGTGCTTCTGTGAATTTGACTACTTTAGATACCTCCTGTCAGTGGAATTCCAGATGATTCTTATGCACACTTCTTTTGAGAACTGCTGAACTCTGGAATTTGATTTGGCTTATCTCTTACTAGATTCCCACCCACATCATCAGTATCTACCATATTGTAAATCTCAAACACACCTTGTGCATGCCACACTCTTTCTCTTCCTGCCTCCGCCACTTTGTTGTTCTCTGTCACTTTAATCGAATTACTTAATTTCCCTGAGGTGGCTCCCTCATCTGTATAAAGGGAGTAACCTAACTTTGCAGTGTGGTAAAAGTTAAATGAGTAGACACATATCAATGTATTTTGCAAATTGTCACGTAGTATACAAATGAAATACTAAGTGTGGACTCTTTTTTTTGTTTTAGTTTTTATTCAGGTTATAAAAGCTTGATTTTTAAAGGGTTATATAGTTACACAAGGCCTCTTGTCTCCTTTATGCTGTTCTTCCTTCTCCCCAATTTCTTATTTGGTGTTTGTCTTGTACTATGTAAACCTGATTTGCAGATATGCTGTATAGTATAATTTGGTTAATTTTCCTTCATACAAATTTTTTTTTTATTTAATAACTGTCTTGTTTTTAAAATTTTGTGCACTAATCACCAATTTAGCTACAAACAGCATTCCATGTGAATCTCCTCCCAATATTTTAAGACATTTAGGTATTTTATCAATTTTATCTTCTTGACAAAATCTCTACCTGGAGTCTTATGCCCTGCCCCAAACTAGACTACTTCTTCTATGGGCCTGCTGTGCCCTGCATCTTGAGATGGGCTCTTCCTTTAGCACCATTCTGGGGGATTGATTTCTTTTATCTTGCTTCTGTATTGGCTTCCCTGTTTTCCTCATTCCATATTTTATACTTTCTTGGTTTACTCCCTCATTTTAGCAGACCACATCTTCTGGAATCTTCCTAACAAATTACACGGGAGGTATGACTTTTTGAGTTATTTTATATCTGAGACTCTCACATTCACATATAATTTATGATCTGCTTGGGTATAGAATTCCCGATTGGAAATCTGCACCTCAGACTAGTGAAGGCTGTACTCCTTGGCTTCTAGTGTTGATGGTGAGAATCTAAGACCTTCTGATTGCCGGTCCTTTGTAGGTGACTGATTTTTTGTTATTTTTTCACTTAGACTCTTAGTTCTTCTTTTTAGCTTGAGTGTTCTGAAATGCCATGATATTATTCCTTGGTGGGGAGGGTCTGTTTTCATTTATTTTGCTGAGATCTACATGGTCACTTATAGGCTGGAAACTCATGTCCTTCATTTTTAGAAATTTTCTTTAAGTGTATCATTGTTGATTTTCCCCCTTTGTTTCTGTTTTTTTTTTTTTTCTTCTGAAATTCCTATTAGATGTTGACTTACCTGTCCCATGACTGTCTTTTTTCCTGTTTTTTACCTGTTAGAATATTTTCTTTACTTTCTAATCCTTCTGTTAAAATTGCATGTTTGTTATTATGTTTTTATTTTCTGACAGCTTAGGTTTTGGGTCTCTGAATGCTTCTATTTTATAGAATCTTGTTATTTCCTAACAATATTTTCTCTTAGCTTTCTGAGGCGGTTGATGATACTTTTTTCGATGATGATGCTTTCATGTTAGATTCTTTATGTGTCTGATGATCCTTGAATGTCTGTTCATGTTTAAGAGTGGGACTTCACAAATTGGAAGAAATGGCTTTTTTTGGCTCTATAAGTCAGTTGCCATCATCTATTTGATTTCCAGTTTTAAAAAAGTTTAAAATTTTAATCTCTCCTATTATGTTTGTCCTTGTGGATTTATGCCATTAAAAAGCAGTTATTGTTGTTATGGTAGAGTTTTAGGTGGGAGAGGAACTAAATATGTGTGTTTATTCTCTGTCAAACTGGAAGTCAATATAGAAATCTTAAAAAATAAATTCAGGGCAGGATTTGTAGCACTGGTATTTGGTCAGACACATACCTGCAGTGGCGAGCCTTAGCTGGCATCCTTTTTTATTTTTAAGGCATGATATATATTTAGATTGTCTCAGCAGAGAACTTGGCTTTCGTGTTAACTCTGCAGCAGCTGCCTCTTTTTCTTCGTTAAACACTTTCATTTCAGATATAAAATACCAATAAATTTGTAAATAATTGGTCTTTGAGATAAAAATAAGAATCCTTAAAAAAAGATCCCTATTGATGTTTCTAAAAGGAATTTTCTGAGGGTAAGCGTGTAATCCCTACATTAAAATGCAGCTGACACATTAAGCCTTCTTACATGAAAAGCTGAATAATAGGCTTTAATGCCATTTGTCCTTGACCACCCACAAAGGGCATTCTGCAGGCCAGAGAGATTGGACATAAATACAGCATAGGGAGTAAGGCTGTATTTGTGATTTTGATTTCTTGTAAATGCTTCAACAAAACATTCAAGCTCAGATGGTCAGAGAGCAGGTAAAAAGCTATTGTAAAAAAATAACCTTAATTCTGATAGCAGGTCTCTGCAAAAATTAAGCAGTTTTTAGGAGGGCAGTGTGGTACTTTTAATATAGGCCAAATGACCTTGGATCATTTCATGGTGTGCTTCTCGTGGTGATAAATTCAGTTGCTTTCTGTCCTCTCTGAATGCTCTACATGTCCTCTGTCAAGTATCCATACTTCCTTCCTGCTTACTGGAGCACAGCCTCTCAGAGGAATGCCTTGGTCTTTGCCTGATAACTGAGATGATGGTTCTTGGCCTTGGTGGTGATTAGATAACAGAAGTTCTCTTCAGAAGATTTGTATCTCTGTGCATTAGCAGCTCTTCGATAGCTGTAACTTCACCACTTGGGGAAGGAAAGGAAGACCTCTTTGCTTCCATGCTGATTGCTGTGGAAGCTTGCCAGAAGTACTTCCTTTCGTGCAGGGCTGAGTGCAAAACCGAGTAATTGCTTTCCACTTAAAATAAGCACTGGCCTGTTACTACTCTGTAAACCTTTGAGGAAATCAGATTCATGGGTTTCCTAAGTTTAGGAAGTCACATACTCTTATTACTAAAGCCACTGATGATCTAGGGGTAAATTTAGTTATTGTCTTGAGGTTGAATTACAATTAATAGGAAGGACAAGACCGCAGAAAAGCCTGGTTGTTGAGTTTTCTTAAAAATAAATATAAATAAATTATGAATTCTCATAGGTTAGGAAGGGTTCCCTTTTGTTAAATTAGCAAACTCCTCTCTTTTTCTATATTTCATGTCCCTTCCCTGTGCCTTTCAAGCGTGTCTCCATATGTGCGGTAGTGAAGTGAAATGTTGGGGCTGTGTTTGTTACTTAGTAGACAGAGACCAGAGTTTTTTGTGTTAAGTAAGAGGAAACCCTGCAAATGATGACAGGTTAGCTGGGCAACGCCCAGCCTGAAGCTTCCTGAGTTTTGTCATCCTCGTTGATTATCAGAGTTGCTGCCTGGGCCACACTTCTACTTTTAAAGCTCTAGCCCAAACATGAGCAGGATGTTTCCTTGGTTACCCTCAGCTTAACTGAAGTCGCCTGAGTCTTTTGAAAGACTTTGCTAAATTCTGAGAGTCAGCAAAGGAAAGTAAACCTTTTTTTCAAAATTAATTAATTAATTAGTTAATTAATTAAAAGGAGAACTACAACTATCTGTTTCTGATCTTGCTAGAGCTACTTCGCTCCCAGGATTTACAGCCTCAGCTTTGTGCAGTATTTACAAATTACTGGATGAAGAGTCAAGGAAGAACCAGATATTTATAGTTTCCAAGTGATTTAGATTATATTGCCAGCAGGGCAATGATTATTTGAAATTCTGTTCTGTTGCCAACATCATGTTGGCATTAGTATATGATAATTGTGATTTGTATTCTTTAACAAACTTCTATTGGCAGAAGTTTATCACATATCACAGGAAATGGGTGATGGTATCAAAAATGCTCTCTAGGCTAATGAAGGGTTAAGTTTATGAGATAGATGACTTTGTGATTCAAAAAAATGTATGATGCAGAGTGTACCTTTGTCATTTATAATTTGAGACTATCATGAATAAGCCCTTCATCTAGTTGAGAATTTTAACTACCCAGTTTCTCCATGGAAAAACTGCTTTTCAGATAGCATATGAATGAAATATTCTATCCATTGTGGGACTCCTCATGTTCTTGGAGGGAGATGAGAAGAAAGGGTGGCATTTATGGAGTTTGGCTATTCCTCATAAAGGGGTGTGTTCCTCTAGCTGCAGCTGTGGTGTCTGCTGGGAGGATAGTGGGGACAAGGGTGACTCACTCTTAAGAGGCTCTAAGATGAGTGTATAGTATATGGTGAGGGGTTTCAGAGGTTGCTGTCTTTTCATGTGAGACCCCAGTGTCTGATGCCTTTTGTGGAGACTATAGATATATCATCGTTTGAGAAATTTACTCTTGGGTCCATAATGAGAACTGGCTTTCTGTCTAAAGAAGTTGGGTATCACCTATAGGGTGAGCTGCTTTAGCATTTCCATCACCCACCTCCTTGTGGGTCATGTCAGAAGCTGGGGCTGAGAGAGAGTGTTAGGTGGTTGAGGGAGCTGCCATCTCCCACTTGGCTTTGGTTAGGAAAGCGTCTGGGGGTCCTACCCTCTCTAACATGGCAAGTGTGATACAGGAAGGAAAGGAAGAGACCAGACTTGATGACTTTAAGGGTGGTGCTCTAGTGGAGACTGTTTAAACAAGATGTGGAATGCGGCTGGGGTCCTAGGAGCAAAATAGCTCTGGGAAGATCAGAAGCATGTGTTTTTTTAGATGAATGGTTATACTTCTCTGCTTTATGTATTTTCCTTTGATTTCCTGTAGGACTAGAAGAGCCCTTCAGAAGGTATTGGAAATATTTTTGCCCATGCTTGGGCCATAGCTTTCAAGGTCAAATGTGTGCCCTGGAACCCCCCCCCCCAACCCCCGTCCCCCCAGCCCAGCTTGGTGCTGTCAGCAGCAGTGCTAATGGGGGAGGGAGCGCTCAGGAAAGCTAATCTGGGTGCTAGGTCTTCTGGAGGGTTCTCTCTTAGTGTTAAAGACTTTGGTCTGTGTTCTGTTTTAATAGTGGAGACCGGTCCTATAGTTCATTTTACTACTATATATGTTAAAGAGAAAGGAGAATAAGGAAGGTATAAAACAAGAGATTATGGAGAAAGTAGAAGTTAAAAGGAAAACAAAAAGGATCTCTTTTTAACTGTCAACATTTATCATTTATATTTGATTTAAAAATAAAACTAGGCATCTTTGAGGTACTGGGTTTCTTATTAATTTTTACAAGGTCATAGAGTCATAATTTTAGCAATGGAACCAGTTCTTCAAGTACTTTTTTTTTTTTTTTTTTGCAAAAACCCACTGTGAAAAACAAATGACTGATACTGCTCTGATGGAGGGTGCCTCCTGTGACCGCCCCCCATCATGTATGAAGACACCTTTAGAATGCTGCAGAGCACACTTGAAACAGGTGTATTTTAGAATTCTGGGCATTTTCTGGGCAAGGAATTGTGAATTTTTTCCCTTTTGTTTTGGCAAATGAGAATGTTGGGGTACGAGCAGTGGGTGGGTCTTACCTTTTTACTGCCTTCTCCCCCACCCACGAAAGGTGGCTGCATAGACTTTGATTTTTCAATTATTTGGGAAATCCTGCTAATGTAGTATGCTAGTATCCTTGGTTACAAATCTAATCCCATGGTGTTAGTTTCAGGAGTTGTTTTTTGCCTAGAAGAAGGGATATGAGCCTTGGAAGAGGTGGCCTTCACCAGCGAACTAGACTTGCAGAAGACAGTGTGGTCCTCTGGCCAGGGAATGCCCATTGAAGCTCTGTTTCTAGTTAAAGAGAAGGCTGGCTGGGCCTGTGGTCAGAACATTACAAAATGTGTGGTGGTGTATTTTCTTTCATTTTCCTGTGTGGCCGTTCAGTTGCTGGAAGAAACTTCTTTGGTAACATCAGGTGTGTAGGAGCCCAATTTGTGAATCAGACAAGACACATCTGGGTGTAAATCCTAGCTTCTTGGCTGTGACCATGAGAAAATTACTTAATCTTCTAAACCTTAGTTTTCTCATCTGTAAAATGGGGATGTTGTTAGCTTCAGAGTTGTTTTAAGGATTAAAGGAGATTTAGGATATATTTGTATATGTATATGTAAGTTTTATATCTATGTTAATATGTAGATTTTTATATCTGTTAAATATAGAGCAGATGTTATTATCATGCTATTATATATTATTATGCTATAATTATACTCAAGCACTGTGATATGCTTGGCCCTGTGTGGTTCCCCTTTCTGCGTGCTAACTTCCCAGATGCAACAGTGCTCACTGTAGGGAAGTGGAAAAATATGCCAGGCTTTGTTTGAATGGCATCCAGCTTCTAATTTGCTTTCTTTAGTTCTTATTCTTCTAACTCTTAAGCCTTTGTCTTTTCTTAATGTTCCCAATGTTCTCTTAAAGTCTTAAATATTAGAACAGACATGACATTTCTGGGGGGCCAAGAATGTGGGCTGCCTAAGCACTGGCAAAGTGGCCTCATAAAAATGAGTTTCTTAATCTTTTTACCTTTTTAAGTGTACTTTTTCCTACAAGGAAATTAGGGAGAGAGGATTTGTTCATAAAACAAACTGAATTTATTAGGCAATCAATCATTAATGTTTGGTACTTTTTGTCAGTAATTTGATCAGAGCCTTGGTCAGCACGAGATAACTGGTGTTTGCAGTTGGACTTGATAAAATTTTTGCCGGAGGCAAAGACTATTTTGGCAGTTAAATTGTCCAGAAGGATTCCAGGCAGAAACTGTTTCTTTTACACTTTTCTGAAATAGCGTGGAATCAAAGGGCCCACAATGCAATCTTATTATTAGAACCGTAATTGGGAACTATAGATATAGAACAGTAGCATTTGGACCTCAGTCTCTCTCATTTCACTCACTGGGTCTTTATTTGCACTTTTAAAAATAATTTCATTTGTGATGCTGTGGCACTAGCTATACTTATGAGAGTCCAGATTATGTTGATTTTCTTCAGGATTCTTTAAAAAATATGTTCACAATAGTTCAAGTCTACATGGAATGCCCATTTTCTTTAAATCGTTAACATTGTGAAGATTAATCTGAGGCTTAATAACAGGTTTACTAGAAGAGTTTCTGTTATGCTCAGTAATTCTATATAGTCAAGCTCTAGTCCTTTACTACCTTTGCTATTGAGGGGCCAAGATTATGTGATGTTTGTTGTGTGACTTTTTCTGCAAGTTGAGGAAGTCTGGTTCAAAAAATAAAGACTACCAAAACAATATCTTCCATTGTTCCTGAACTTCCTTGAAAAAATATTCCATAAGTTTTCATGGCATCATTCCCCTGGAGGGTCCACAGTTTGCAGCGCTTTGCCAGTGTAAAATTGTTTTAAGAAGGGTAACCATAAATTCCTAGAAGTCAGCAGAAGACCTTGAAAAAGAACCATGGTGAAGATTGACCATTCTCACAGCTCTTGTGACACCCGAGTGCGGTTGCCACCTTTGGGCCTCATCACAGACTCCTCCCTCACCCGCCTCCTATGGTGGGAAATCACTCGAAGACAGGAGGTTGAGCTGCCTGTCCAGATTGCATAACAGTGGCTGAATCAGCATTCACCCCAGATCCATTTGACTCCAAAGTGCTCAATTTTAACTATTATTTTCTATTGCGACCTAGCTAGAAAAAACATACCAACTCCAAAATTGGTGCTTTTTCTGCTATGCCATGTCACCCCCATTTCCTGGCATCCTTGCTGTTCATCCTTCCAAAAAAACCAAACTTCCTGTCCACACCATTTTACATCTATAGGTGCCCCAGGCAGCACTTATAGCTCTCACTTCTTTAGGACAGAGAAATGCAACCTCAGTGCCTCCTAGATTGTTTTCTCTTATTTATGTAGGAGAAAAGTCATCAGCGGAATATAAATATAAGCTTGTTTGTGCTATTATTTTTTAAACCAAACTATACTTTTAGTAAAGATTTAGGAAGATGAGGCTAGGAATTATGAATTAGATGGAAGTTATCGGAATTCTGATGGTGTGGGCTTGGAGACAGTGAAGGAGGGAATTCAGACAGCTGGAGGCATTGGAGGGTGGATGGCAAGGATCCTCATGGCTCCCTCTGGCTCAAAAATAATTTTATTTCGTTCTTTCATATATTTGTTCATTCATTCCTTTCTTCATTTAAGTAGTCAAGCATTCACCAAGCGTTGTTGAGTGGCTATTGTTTTCAAGCTCTTTTTGGTGCTTTGTAATAACAAAAAGCGTGGGGAGTTTTATCTGCCCCTTTTAATGGGAGGAAAGGAAATTAGGAAGAAATAGAAATGTGTGTATTTAGTTGTTACTCATAGACACAGACAACAGTTTAGTAGTTACCAGAGGGGAAGAGGGGATGGAGAAAAGGGTAAAAGGGGTTAAGTACATGGTGACAGAAGGAAATTTAACTTTGGGTGGTGAACACACAATGCAATATACATATGATGTGTTATTGAATTGTACACTTGAAACCTAAATAATTTTGATAACTGATGTCACTCCAATAAATTTAATAAAAAAAAGAGATTCTGGGACTGGTAAGAATAGCACATGACCATTCCCAGGTTGGTTTAGATTGTCCACTGGTTCAAGCACTTTCTAGCTAAGAGTAATTTAATGTTTATATTACTGAGAGTCACTAACAAATTCTAATAAAAAAATTGTTCTCAAGCCTTAAAAAAAATATTGCTTTTATAGTACCAGATGCTTTTGCTCATAAACGTAGGATGTTTGATATATTTTAGAAATGGTCAAAAGTGTGTAAAAAATTGTGAGATTCCTTTCCACCAGCCTTTTTGTCTTAGTGAACTAGACAAATGTTCCCATACCCCTTCTCCTCCCACACTTGAAAGGTGGCAGTGTGAATAAAATGGAGAGGCATAACATTTCATTATTTCCTGAAAACAGACATTTAAATACAAAATATAGTGATGAAATTAGAGATATAGTAGTGAGTATATTTAATATTTCTGCAAAGTCTAAAATCCAAGGAATGTTTGATTAAAGTGGGAATGAATCCTTTCTCTCTCTTTTTTTTTCTCTGTGGAAAAAGGAAATTTTGAAACATTTGAATTGTGTGCGTCTGTTTTTTTGAAGTCCACTTTATGGTGTATCCAAAACAAGAATCCTAAACTCAAATGCCTGTTGGGGCCAAGCAGATAACATAAATTGGTGAAGTGAATTGGATATTAAATAATGGCAGAGGCTGTGTGCTGCTTTAACAGGAGCAAATGCTGTTGGAACCTGCTCCGTATCGCCAGATGGTGGCCCATCTTGGGGGGAGGGGGAAGCCAGATCTTCCAATTTTCATAGAAATCCAGAGTTTTACGTAACTGATTGGAAAGCTTAAATAGCCGTAGTGCCATGTGGGTCAAACAAAACCTGCCCTGTGGTTTGCATTTGACTTATAGATCACTACTTTGAAAACTTGGTTTTGTACCACTAGAATATATTATATATTACTCAGAGTGGTCACAAAATAATTACATTGGTGTTTTACACTTAAAAATAAAAATTCAAAGCATTAATTACAAAATATCTAGTTGACTTGGAATTGAAATGTCTCCATTTGTTCATGAGTTTAGTTATAAATGCATAACCTAGTGCCTTGCACATAGTAGGCCATTGCTAAAGATTTGTTAAACTGAACTGAATGCTAAGGAGTTTAATAATCCATAGCCTGCCAGTTTTCAAGGGTTAGAGAGAAATTTGAGAGCAGAAGAAGCTGTCAACAGAACAAAACAAAGAAAATCAATATGTTTTATGGTTATAGTACCCTCCACCGTGTCAAGCATATAGAGAAAGCATCTGTTTTCAAAAATGAAAAAGCTACATAAAGGTTAAGGTAAAAAAAAAAAAAAGAGGAGGGCAAACTCATTGAATACCAATCACCTTTGCAATGTGAATCCTTGCTCAGTCTCATTTTCTAAGATATCACCTTTCCGGTTTTGGCTTCCTATGATGTTTTATTTTTGTCATCCTGTAGCACTTTTGAAAGCCAAAGGTTGTCAGAATTTTCCCACCCAGTCCATGTGTTCTTGGTTGCAAATAAGAACTTAAGCAGAAAAAGCATTTGTTGAAAGAATATCCAGCAGTTACGAAAGGAAGCTAGGTTGCCAGAACCACAGCAAAAACTGTATTACAGAGACTATGAGCCACCACTGTGCTGTGGACATCCCAGTGAGGACACCCCTGCTGGCTCCAGCTAGGCCCTGGATGTGGAGTTACCTGCACGCTACTCAGCTGCATTCTCCTCTGTCCCTATCTCTCTATATCATTTACTCCAGTTCAGTCTTGGGTGGGAACATCTGATTGTCCAAGCCTTGGTGACACATGCAAACACTTAGTGTCTGGGCTTGGGGGAAACGATGGCCTTTCTTCTCAGTGTCTCTGATGGGGTGGGTGCTTCTCCTACCCAGGACTCACGCATCAAGGAGGATACCCTGACATTGGAGACACAGATGCACCACTACGTGTTAACTTTTAACTCACATCCCAGAAGATGGAGGCACTGAGGCTGACTAGAGGCAAAGAAGTCAGATATATGTCATTCCTAGGACTTGGCACCTTGTATCTCAGTGGAGGATTCAGAAAAGTTAAGTGACTTGCCTGGGGCATTTAATGATAGATGGGATTTTTAACCCATTTATATCTGACTCTCAAACTCATGCTCTTTACAACTTCTTATCCAAATGCATCTTTCATGTAACATAAATGGCAGCATTTAAAAATTCTTTCCTGGGTGGCTCCATAGTGTAGTGGGTAGTACGTCTGCTTTACATGCAGAAGGTCCTGGGTTCACGCCCCAAGTGGACCCACGGACCATACCCCGCGTGTGCCAGGACCCCCGAGTGCGCTGGGGGCCCCGGCTCTGGTGTGCCTGGCTGGGAGTATGCCTCAAGCTTGTTGGGGGAGACACCCCACCTTCAGAGATCCAGTCCTTAGGGGGAGACAGCAGCATCCATAGGTCGCAGGTGGAAGGGGTGGTGGTGGGGAGGGGGGTGTGGAATTAAAGAAGTGAAAAAAAAAGAATTCTTTCTCAATCTCTAGACTGAAGGGTGCTGCTACTTTCTGGTCCAAGCAGGTATAGTAGAATTCAGTGCTCCCTTGTTGTAGATTACATTAAAATCTGCTTTGCAGGAGCAGGAAATTCCTCAGTGTCAGTATAGATGGTTTTGGACACATATGGTTTTGTATAAGCATCTAATAGCATAGTTTTTAGAAAAGGATTTATTTTGGTGCATTCTATAAATATCTCTTGTACGTAAGGGGTTCCAGACACTGTACTAAGCCCAGGGCTACTGAATTGAGTAAAACCATTTCTGCCCCTTCAGTTATTACTTCAGAGAGAAGAAAAGAGTAGGCAACAATATAGAA
Organism: Eidolon dupreanum; assembly: GCA_028627145.1. Classification (NCBI taxonomy): domain Eukaryota; kingdom Metazoa; phylum Chordata; class Mammalia; order Chiroptera; family Pteropodidae; genus Eidolon; species Eidolon dupreanum. Next base: position 26,548,185 of record CM053506.1, read on the forward strand.
ACACCTTGCTTATTGAATAAAAAGCCAACAAAGGGAAAACTTCAGAAGGTAAAGAAATCTTGAAAGTCCATCTAGGAAAAGATGAAAATAACTTACGCTAACCCTTCACCCAACATTCATATTACTTATGATACAGTGGTGGGGAGAGTGTGTGCCAAGACGTGGGCAAACGCCGAAGGCGGCCAAGAACAGGCGAGAGGCACAAGACCAGAAAGGCCATTCAGGGCAAGTCCTATGTGAAGTAACCTTTTTTAAATAACTTGCTTATCTGCCATCGTGTTTTCTGCTCTATGACATTTTTTGCAATGAGTAAAACATTATTTCATTGTAATCCATTAACTGTGGGTAATCCTTATTGTCATATGTTTTCTCTTGCTCATAAAGTGCCACATTGGCTAGCGCTGCATTAGAGTTGTAGAATTTTGAGAGTTCTGTAGACAGTGACTTTGTTACTGGGTATATGGCTCAGCGAGTGGGAATGTTTGCTGAGTTTCAATTATCATAAGTGCTTGTGGTCTGAGCAGCCCAGTGGCCTGTCAAGGATGTGTGATCCTAAGACCTAGAGTACTAGTCTTATAGTAAAGTCAAATTCATGATTACGATGTGAACGTGAATTACCACAACCCTGGCCAAGAAAGAGACTTTTTCCCCCCAGCACTCTAGAAGCCCCCCTGTTCCATTCCTAATCATGACCCTCTCCCTTCAGGTAACCACAATCCTGACTTATACTAGTCACATGCTGTAGCATGTGTTTTCTATTTCACACTGTGCCAAATCCTTTCTACCTGTTCAAGTCTCTGTGTCCGGTTCAGGGAGTTCAGGAAAGCCAGTGCTCCAGCATGCAGTCTCCCAAGTTGTTGTAAGTGGTTCAAGTACTTGCTTATGTGACTGGAACCAGGAACATGTTTGGGTACAAGGATGTTGCTCTCAGCATTTGAATGTCGGGTTGGACAACAGGTTATTGTGCTTGGCTGGAGGCCTGGTGTTTCACAGACCCTGGATGGTGCCTGCTTCTCTTTCAGGCTGAGTCCCTCCAACCTCCTGTAGTACTTTCCGTGGCAAGGTCTGATGTACGGGCTGGCCTGCGAGCCCTGGGAACTGTCATCCATGCTGCCTTTGGCACTTGGAGGTAGGTTGTCAGTTATCTTCGTTCCCAAGTATACACAAGTGTAATCAGAAACCCTGCACCTGTAGATCTTTGTAACTTAAACCCCAGTCACTATGGGACTGATTGCATAGGAAACGAGCTCCATAAAATAGTCTCTTATGTAAGAGGATTTAACGGGGTTTTCAGTATTGTAGTGTTTTTAAAAAGTTCATTTTAACTGTGGTATAATACATTTCTTTAATTGAATTAGCAGTTTACGGCATTGTTTTATTTCAGTAGCCATAAGACTGCTTGGCCTGTGTGTGTACAGAATGCCCTTCCTGTAGGCATAGTCTGTGAGTCTGGCAAGTCCAGCCTCTCATCTGGCCAGAGAATGATGGGTTCAAAATCAGTCATAATCAGGGGCTGATCTTGAGTTCCAGTTGGCCCACCCCTGTCCTACCACATGCTCTTAGATGCCCTAATGGGAAGCTAGCATCTGTTGAGCTGCTTATAGTTCATGAGTGAAATTATTGTTCTGAGGCTCTCAAGGTGGATGATCAATGCTGAGAATGAGTTGCTGAAGCTGCCAAGAACTTTGCCACTGAGGTGTTTTTTTTTTTTTTTTTTTTGACAAGAAGTGCTAGATCCTACCTAGCAAAGGTCACAGCAGTGACCAGATCCAAGTAAGAAAGTCTTATTTTGAAGACAGAGCACTGGGAATCATGGTAGATGCAGAGGGAAAGGGGGACACAAAAAACCCTTCTGTTCTTAGGCATATGGAGACAGTGTTTAGGCTGTGATTTCAAAGGGATGAAATGTTGCTCTTGCAGCCTGTGCAACAGTATTTTTCAAAGCATGATCTTTGAAAATGGGAAGGGGAGGGGTACAGGGTGATGGTGGTGGTGGTCAGATACCTTGACTTTTGTGTATAGCAGAGTCCTAGAATCTCTAATTTTGAAAGTAGTAGTTTCATTCATTTATTTGGGTGATGGTGAATTGAACTGGGGAGAGGCTAGGACTTGAAAAAAAGAAAGAAAAGAAAGGGTGGGCCTCAGACTTATTCGCTGATCTATAAAAAAGAAATACAGATAAACTAGGGTGGTCTTTTCACATTCTGTTGCAAGAGTCTCAAATTTCAAGTCCCCTTCTTAAATGAAGTATTCTGAACCCAGATGAAGATATGCTCTCTGGTGGCTTAGAGATGTCACTGCAATCTGTCCCTCCTTGTTTTGTCTGGTTGTGGAGCAGTGGGTAGACCTCTAGAGTCCTCAGTGGGGAGAGGCCCATCTGAAATATTTGTGAGCAGAAACCAGCTAGTGAGCCTTGAAACTGGTTATGGTTATATTTTCAGTCTCATTTGTTCCAAAAGCAAAATGTTTCTTTGTCTTGCATCCTTCCATCTTTCAATTTAGCTAATAATTTAGTTATTCCTATATCAACTAAAAGTGGAATTGTTAAGAGGCATTTGAAGTACCATATAGATTTCTGGTTTGTTTTAGGGTGACTTTCCATTAAAGTCAGTGTCTAAAGTTAATGTCTTTGATAACTGTTTTAAATCTTTCAGTGTTTGAAGATAAAGGATTTGTTATGTGTGAAGGGTATTTGAGCAACTACAAAATACTGGTATAAATGTGACAACTAAGCACAGCTCATTCCTGGAATGTCAGAATCATTTCTGGAAGGAACCCCAGAAATCCTCTAACCCAGCAATGAGCTCTCGACCCAGACTACCTGTGTTATCTATTCTTGTTCTGCCAGTTGATACTAGCTGTATAACTTTGTGCCTCAGTTTCCTCAGCTGTCAAAGCAGGGTAATGATACCTACTTCATAGTGTTGTTACATGATTTTAATGAGCCAATATATGCAAAATGCTTGACACTGACATACCAAATCACAGGTAAAAAACAGATTCAGAGAAATTTTGATTTGCCTAAGGTCCTATCAGTAGTTCAAGGTTCAGAAACCAGGCCTTTTAATTCCTAGTCTTATTTTGTTCCTATCGACTGTACTAGTTAACTGTTTCTTAAACTATGGGTTTAAAAGTTTGTACTCAATATAATCACTTAAATGTATGAAGCTCTGCTTAGCCTCAGTGCTCAGAGCCTATTCGTGACTAACAAGGTGTGATTATAACATAAAAAGATGAACAAACACAGCAAGACTCTTTTATCCCAATGATTGTCATCCCTTGCCAAGGAATGCAGCCTTTAAAAATGTCTGTTAGGAAAACTGTGTAGCAGGATACAGAAACTATTTGTGGACTGTGATCACAACTTCATATAGGATGAAAACACTATATGAAGAGTGGAAGGAAATTCACTAAAATGATCTGGGTATGTGAGGAGAATGGGGTTACCAGGTCAAAGGGTATGGTACTTTTATGGTTATTGTCAGATCTCTTACTGAAAGGGTTAGACCACCAGGAATGTCTGGAGAAAGCCTCTTACACCATTGATTTGACTTATACCTGTCACTGATGATATTTTTTACTCGCTTTCTCAGGAACTGGCATTAAAACCTGGCAGTTGTATTGTTAGAATCAGTAAGAAAAAAATATTAGACAATACATAGGCACGCATAGGCACAAATGTATATGCATGGATATATGTATATGGATATATGTATATGTAACAAATTGAAGGGAAAATTGTAAAAATTCCCATTACGAAACCACATTCTTGCCGAGCTATTTATATCTGCTTATTTCCTTTTTTCTGTCTTAACAAACTTTCCTTTCCTCTGTTTCAGGAAGAGGTGTCAGATGCTTTCTCCTGTTCACACAAATGAATTGAAATTCTTATAGTTTTACATAGGAGAGAATGGATTTTGTTTTTAGGAACTTCTAAGTGATGGGATATATTGAATATATCCTTGTCCCCTGTGTGACTAGTAAACACCCACTCCATGGGTTGGTTATCTACCTAGAACTCACTACATGAGGAGCTTAATTTTTCTCTGACGATGAAAGTATTTCCTTTGCTCTTTGGGCAGTCTCAGCCTGTTGAGAAAACCTGCTAATATTCTACTGATGATAAACAGTGAGTACAGGTAGCAAGCAGTTTATACTCAGATGGACCTGAACCTGGACAGGTTACTTCTTTAAGTTTCACTTTCCTTACCAGTAAAAAGGGTTTAATTCTAATATATATCTGATAAACAGATCTTTCGTATTCAGAGATTTGGCCAACATAGCTATATTTTATCTGTTTTCTCCTTCACTCCAAAAGCAGTTTGGATATGTATTGTATGTGACTGCCTTTGTAGATAGGATAACAGATGTGGCAGCACACACAGAAGATGACTTGGAATGACAGTCTGGTTATAACTCCGGCAGTTGAATGGGGGCGAGCTGTTAGTCGTATCATTAGTGGTTTGGATACTGATATTGCTTAAAGAAGCAAAAGCAAGTTGAGATAAAAGTTTATTTATGGCAAGTAAAACAACATTTAGGGGTCTTCCTTGTCCAACACTTGTAGTTTTAGCAACAGGTCTTTGGTACGTGATGTGTACATGGTGGCATATTTACCAGTTTCCCTTAGCATTATGGTCTGTTTTAGGTCAGAATTCTGTTTTCCAGGTATTGTATGATTGGATCATTATGAGGCAGTTCTCAATAGCTTCCAGGCTAATATTCACACTAAAGTGGTGAATGTGAAGTTCCATGTTCTTAAACATTGATAGAATCCAGTTCTCCAATTCAGGAGAAGGTGCCAGATATCATTTTTCATCATGGCGTTTGGCTCATTCCAGGTTGCTTATCTGGGATATTTCAGGCATGAAATTTAAGCACTTGGGTAGGACGGGCTTCCAGTCTAGGAATTAGGTTCAGTACATGAGAGCGAAAGCTTGTGTGGTATCTTTAAATAAAATGTCTTTATAATTAAAACAAAATAAGCATGTAAACAGTAATGATGATGTTAATGAGAGTTCTTTAAAGCATTAGCACATAAAACTGCCAGCGTTCTCTGAAACGATAGGGTCCAGTTGAAGAAGCGTAGAAGCAAGAAAGTGTAGTGGTTACTGGCATGGTCCTAGAATCAGAATCTGGGTTTGAAGCTGGCTCTGCCAGTTGGTAGCCGTGTGACAAATAGTTCTATTTTTCCATGCTTCAGTTTCTTCATTTTTAAGATGCGAGGAGGTAAGAATAGTACCTGTGGCTGTGAGGGTTATATAAATATAAATGTAAGTTAATTAATTGGCTGGAATAGTGGCTGGCACTTAGTAAGTCTGTGAAACCTACTGAAAGCTACTGAGTTCCACTGTCTGCCTAGGTCTGTCTTTCCCTGTTGTCAGCCTACCTACAACTGGGAAGCAGTTCCCCATGGGTTTCTCTTGTGAGTAGAGGTGCCGATTTTCCTTGTTTGTGTAGTGAAGTCTTGGAAGACAGAGAGAATGTCTCCGGAGCAAAGATCAGGCATGCTTATTGCTTGTTAAGATATTTGGGTTCTCTAAGCTCATGTAAACTCATTTTCTTTTATAACAAAATTATTTTTCTGATTGCCTTGATCTGGTTTTGTGGTTGAAATTGATTTTTTTGTTTTTTGCTCTGATTTTAGGTCAAGGTCTGATATCTACAACAGCATTTACATCTTTTTTTTTTTGCTTTTTTTCTGTTAAAGTACATTTTCCTCTTAAAATTTTCCTTTTTTTATTAAAAACTTTATAACATTTAAAACACCTAGTAAATGGCTAATTGTCTTACTTTATCTTTCTTAAAATACTTCCAGCATTCTTGTTACTCTTTACTCATTATTGTGGATATCTGAGAAATTGTTTAGTAAAAAAAATACTAAGTTTAGTAATATTTATAAGGAACTGTACCCTATACTGAACATTATCTGGTACTGTTCAAATAATATCAACATTTGGATCTTTTAACATAATTAACAGCACTACATGGAACTGGGATGCGTATAAAGCATCCTATGCACAGCTTATTTATATCAACTTTGTTTACAAGGTTGACTTAGCATTGGCAGCAGATAGGACCGTGAACACACTTGGAACATGGTAACAGCTGCAAGCAAGATGGAGTGGATTAGGGCCGCTTCGCTTCTCCGTGTTCCTGGCCCAATTCTAAAACATGTTGACCTTAACCTTGACCTCTGTATGTCAGCATTTCCTGCTCTTGCTTTGGGCTTGATGTCAATGGATTCTAGTTGATTGCTAAGCAAGCAGGAGAATTATAATAATTTCCTACTATTTCTTGACTGATTTTTCTCAGGCTTCTCAAAAACAATTATTTTCCCAAGAAATCCTGGGAAGGAGTTACTATGCAGAAACACTGTTCCCGTTTCAGTCTGGACCAGCTGCCTGTTGTTGCTGTGTGCTCCATGGCTCCTGATCGTGCCTCTGAGGACTGTCCCTCTGCTCACTGTCTCCAGCCAATCTGGCCTCCTTGTTGTCCTCAGATGCACCAGACATGTGCTCCTGTGAAGTACCTGCTGCCCTCTCCCATGGAATACTCCTGCTGACATGTTGTCCCCTCTCCTTCCTTCAGAACGTGCTCATATGTCCCCTTCGGAATGAGGCCTTTGCCTACCACTTAAATAAAATAACCCAGCCCCCAGGCACTCCCTGTTCCCCCACCTGCTTTCTTTTTCTCCATGGCACTAATCACTTATCTGATACCGCTTTGAGGTGATCCTGTGGGCAAGGACTCCATTGTGCACTCTGCTTTATCTTTAGTGCCTGGTTCAGTAACTGTTGAATAGTGAGGGCTCTGTAGGTATTTGTCGAATGAGTGAGTGGAATTACTCAGGCAGTTTTGTAGGGAACAGATGGGAGGGGAAAGATTGGTGACTGAGAATGAATTAGGAGGCTGTTACTCAAGATTTGGTGAGAACCTAAACCAAATCCGTTATCTGGTTGGAGAGGAGAAGGAAGTCGAGAAACAGGGGGCTAGGGTGTGCTCCTGATGGATCTCATTTGGGAATGGAAGAGAGGGAAAAAGAGAGCAGCTAGAATGTTCCTGGTTTCTAGCTTGGTGATAGGGAGATAGTCTTTCCATTCAGCTAAGATAAAGGATACCAGAAAAAAACAAAACCCTAAGCATTTCTTTTATACAGCAAATTGTATTAATAGCATATGAGAATTATTTATTTTTGCAATTTGTGTTTATCTGAAATACAGTTTCTCAAAGTCTCTAAGTAACCCTAGCTGAAATGCTGATTTTTAATTTGAGGTCAGGTTTCCTAAAATGTTTTGAAAGCTAGCCATGCAGCGAGGCTTTGGCCTCTGGGGAGTTTTTATCTTTAGATAGATAGCTTTTTCTAGATCTGGGAGCTAAACTGGAGTTTCTAAAGGTCTGAATACTTAATTAGCTTTTCAGTATCTTGAGTCACTAACAGAATTAATATTTTAAATATGAAATTTACAGTTTTTCTTTTTAATAAATATTTCCTTATATAAGGATAGCCTTTGAAAAAGTGGCCTCAACGACATCCTTTATTCCTTTAGTACAGCTCTGGATTTACCCGGGAGGTCCAGTAACAGGCATCTGCTAGATAGTTGGGATAGACAGTTTATTTGTGAGCCAGGTCCTGCCCTGTTTCCTGAAGGCATAGAGTCAGGAAGATGGTGAACTTCCTGAAAATCTCAGTTAATTTCACTTCAACTGTGTTTTGAAGATAGGTAGGATATAACTGCTAAGCGAATTCTAATTTAGTAACTTGGATGCATTTTGAGTGATTCTAGATATTCACTAATTAAAAAAAAAAAACAAAGTTGGTGGTTGCGAGGTTCTTCAACTGATTACAATCCATTACTTTGCTCCAAAATAATTTTATCTCCCTTCTTGCTTCTCGCCTACCATGTGGGAAGCTTTGCCTTTTAGCTTGGCTCTTTTGAAAAGCAAAGATTCTGGCATGATTCTGGTGGCACCTGCTGGCATGGCCCCATGTTGGGGGTGCGGGGAGAACTCTGGCTTCTTGTGGTTAGAGGTGTCCAAGACCTCTGGGGACCCCATCTGTTAATGGATTGGCCTAGAGGTTTTGGTCATCTCCCAACATTGAAATTCTGTAATCTAACTCTGGATTTGGTAAAAAGAATGCAGTAGATCTGAATGTACTGACGTGGAAGGATATTTATGACATATTGTTGAGTGAAAAAAGCAACTCGTAGAACATCTTGTGTGTCTAGAAAAAGAAGGACACATAGTGATCTAATCTGTTAACAACTGGGGGAGTAGAAGGGAAGGACTTTCACTTCTTAATTTATATTCCTTGGAACTAAATTTTATTCACTCATTTGACTTTTATATTAAAAGAAAAGCATCTGGAGAGTCTGGTTCTGTTCTGTGCTTCTCTAAATGGGCCTTGCTGGTGTAGCCCCCAAATTGTCCCAAGTACCTGGCAGTGCGGGCTGTTCCCGCTGTTCCCGCTGCTCCTGCACCACGCTCCCCATGGCAGCCGTTGGTTTAGGCTGAGAGGTGTCCGTCCTCTTGGATAAGGCATGCACCTTCCGGTTTTTCTTACCTGCCAGCTGCAACCATTTGCCCTCTGTGCCAGGCTCCGTTGGCATTTAGGCTTACAACCTCTATTTTAAAATTTAAGAATAAAGGAAGTGCTTCTTAAAATTTTTGAACATTTAAACTTTTCATTAGTTTCAGCTTGCTTTTCTGAAACAAATGAAGAGTTTAAATGTTAGGATTTTAGCAGGCCTTAGTGAGGTTTTGCTGTGTCCCAGGATGCTCTTTCCCTGGTTGATAGACCAGGACAGGTTGGCTGTGTGTGTTTCTGACACGTATGCTGTATGATTGTGCATCTGTTTGTCACTGCCAAGGAGTGGTATTAATTTTCTATTTCTTGATTGTGACCAGAGATGTGACTTATTTTTGTTTTCTTCCACAGCCCCTCAATTGGGGTTGTTTCTACCATAACTTGTTAGTGTGACTTATGTCTCTACAGCCCCTCAGTTGCTTGCGGTTGTATAGCCGAAGGGGTGGTAATTAGTGCAGAGATTCGGAACTCCTGCCATCCATGCTCTGAGATGCCTACTGTCTGCGCTTCCTTCCCAGTCCCTGCTTTTCTCTGCAGGCCCCAAGGATAACTTAAGACATTTCGAGTTCTTTTAATCCTAATTCTGGAACTGCTTTCTGCCCGGCTGCCTCCTGACCTTGGCTGTTGCTTCTTGGCCACTCCGCACAGGGCAGACTGACTCAGACTTAGGGGTCAGGCGGGGTGGAAATTTGTTGCTTGTGTTGATGCCACTTCTTTTTCATCCTTGCCTAATGTAACCTGGCAACTTTTGCAGTTTTGACTCTTGCAGAAGCGAGGAAAATCTTTGTCTATTTGTCGTCTGTTTCTTATGCTCTATTAGTGGGTGCTCTGCCTACTTGGGGCAGTCCCCAGAAGTTGAGGTGGCCTTTTTTCACCTTTGTTGGAGGTTCTTAGTTCCAATGTCCTAAGGAGGTCTTGATCATTTTTCTTGTGGTATCTGTTGGAATCTCATGCCAATGCTCATCTTAATGGCCCATCCTACTTCACCAGAATTCTAGAGAACATATAACTAACATTATGTGAGCCACAATTTTCTTAAAAATTCTTGATCATGACACCCCAAAGAATAGTGAAGATGGTATGCTTTTTCCCATTTCCTTTTTTAGAATCTTTCTACCTATTTATGTCAATTCTACTTTTGGCTTTTTTATACTAATGAGTACTGAAACATGGAACTTAAAAAGAATTAAAATACTGACTTTCTTAAGGATACCTCCATTTTAGTAGAGGGCTCTTAAAGGCTTTAGGAATCAAAGCTCTGAGTTGCAAGTGCCTTGTGACCAATAGTACACCAATATTTGCAATCAGAAATGTTGTATGGTAGCTCCTAAATCACCCACGTAGGCAGGCTATGCTGTAGGGTGCGGCAGCAAATGGCTCTTAGGTTGCCCATGGAAAACAGTGGTAGGTGGGAAGAGACCAAGATATGGCAGACATGCTGGGAGGACTTTTGTACATTATACCAAGACCCTTCGTCTCCTTTGCTGATTTCAGATGCCTTGTGCCATTCCTATATTGGGACTTATCAGAATAATTCATCTGCTGCTCTGAGCATAACCAGACATTAAGACAGAGACTAGTAAATAGAAGATCAGTAGCTTAATAATTAAGAAAATAGGCCTTTGTTGGCACTTTGACCTAATTAATATAGATAACCCAAGCAAAAAGAGTAGCTTTAGGCCTTTTACTGAGTGACATGAATTTAACGCATGACATTCAGCACATGTCTCAGAGCTATTAGCTGTCATAATTAATTAAGTCATATACCCAAAAGCTGTGACTTGGGGAGGCAAGCATGAACTTTTCCACCTGCCTTACTTTGCTGAGGTTATTTTAAATATCCTAATCTAGAAATTGGGTAAAGATGTATAGTTTGTCAAACTGAGAATAAAATAATATGAGATTTAGCTTGGGGTGACAGTGGATTTTTTTTCTCTCTAAATAACAATAATACTATAACATAATAATAATAGTTTTCATTTACCGAGTGCTAGTATATGTCAGGAACTATACTAAGAGCTTTTTATACATGATCTGATCTAATCCACAAAGGAACCCTATAAATGTAACCATATTTTACAGATGAGGCAACTGAGTTACAAAGAAGATAAACACCTTAACCAAGGTCATATAATTAGAGCTGGTATATGAACTCAAGTTGTTTAGCCCAGGTTCAGAGTCTCACTAGTCAAGGCTGATTGTGACCTAATTGTGGACAAGGCTAATTTGACTTCATTTAAGAATATTTAATGTTAGCAAAGAGCATTGCACCTTGATTGGCATTGTGGTTGTATTAGTTTCCTATGGCTGCTGTAACAAATTACGACAAACTTGGTGACTTAAACAGCATAAATTCATTTTCTTTCAGTTCTGGAGGACAGAAATCCAAAATCAGTTTCGTTAGGCTGAAATCAAGGCGTTGACAGGGCTGTGCACCCTCTGGAGATTCTAGGAGAGAAGCTGTTCCTTGCCTTTTCTGGTTTATGGTGGCTGCCCACTTTCCTTGGCTTGTGGCTACATTACTCCAGGCTCTGCCTCCTGGTCACATTGCCTTCTCTCTGTCTGGTGTCCGAGCACCCACTGCCACCCTTACATAAGGATATCTTTGATTGCATTTAGGGCCCATCTTTATAATTTCCCCATCTCGCAATCTTAACTTAATCACATCTGCCAAGTCCTTTCTTTTTTTTTTTTGCTATGTAAGGTAACATTTACAGATTCTAGGAATTAAGGCATGGATATCTCTTGGGAGACCATTATTCAGCTTATCACAGTGACAAACAGAAAGAACTAGAAGTTTCTATCCTCCTTGTAGGAGTATGCTTCATTTCAACAATTCTCTTACTGTTCAGCAGGACACAGATGCTAAAAATCTGAGAAATTTCATAGCCAAACAGATTTGAGAGTTATTGAATAACATTCCTTTTTAAGGAGATGCACAATGTACGATGAAGACTTTGGAAATTTCTGTGACAAAGAAAGCTGTTTAACTTAGTTGAACCCAGAATTCTTCATACTTAGTTGATTTTAAAACTTCATTTTAAAGGCTATACCTATTAACATATCACGAGGTGCTTAGAACTTGCTTTAGGATGAACTAATTTATTTACTTATTACCTCTTAGTCTTTTGAGGGCACAGGGTATGTCTTAACTGGCTTTGTGTTACTTAAACATACTTGAAATTGATTGGAAAGAGCAAATCCAAGACAAATATACAAAATTAAATGATGGTATATGATGATTTTTAACATTTTAGCTCATGTGCCAGATAAATTATAGGGGTCCAGATATGAGTTATGATAAGGGAGAGATTATTCTGATGTGAAATAGTCTGAAGACATTTCACAGAGGAGGTGCCCTAATTCCTCTAAGAGGAAGCAGGGAGCATATCCACGTGGGAGCAAGTAATTTGGCGAAAGGCAGGGGGGCTCCTCTGGAGAGAAGGTTCAGGGGTACTGTGGATTATGCCTTGGATGTCAGTCTAGGAGTTCGGACTTATTTCTCTAGGCCAGGATTTGGTATACTATGCATGGCCTGTAGGCCAAATCCAGTCCTTGGCCTGTTTTTATAAATAGTTTTATTAGAACATAGGCACATCCATTTATTTACATATGATACATGGCAGGTTTAGTGCTGTAATGGCAGAGTAGAGTAGGCTTGCCGGGCTTAAGATATATACTGTTTAGGCCTATACAGAAAAAGTATGCCAACCCTGATGTAGGTAAGGGGAGCCATTGAATGATTTTGATCAGGAAGGTGTTATCCTCAGATTTGTGTCTTAGAAAAGTTACTTTGGCAACTGTATGGAGGATGGACTGGAGCATACAAAGACAAGAGGGCAGTGGCTGAGGAAATGGGAGAAGAGGAAACAGAGATATTTTGGACTACAGCCTGGGTGTGGGGTAGTGGAGATAGGAGAGCCAAGGATAATGTTTTCTTTTAAATAAACTTAATTTAAGAATAGTTTTAGATTTAGAGAAAAGTTATAAAGATAGTACAGAGACTTCCTATTTCCCAGTTTCCCCTACATTAACATCTTATGTTAGTGTGGTACATTTATTATAGCTAATGATCCAATATTAATACATTATTATTAACTAAAGCCATATTTTATTCAGATTTTCTTAGTTTTTTCCTAATATCCTTTATCTGTTTCAGGATCCCATCCAGGATGCCATATTACATCTAGTTGTCACATCTCCTTAGACTCCTAGACTATGGCTGTTTATCAGACATTACTTCTTTTTGATGACCTTGATAGTTTTGAGGAGTATTTGTCAGGTAGTCTGTAGAATGTCCCTCAATTGAGATTTGTCTGATGTATTTTTCATGAGTAGATTGGGGTTATGGGTTTTTATGAGGAAGACGTCAGAAATGAACTGCCATTTTCATCATATCCACAGTACACAGTGTCAACATGCCTTATCACTGTTGATACTGACCTTAATCACCTTGCTGAGATTGTGTTTGTCAAGTTTCTTCACTGGAAAGTTATTTTTTTTCTCTTTCCATACTCTCTGGAAGGAAGTCGCTGTACAGCACACACATAAGGAGTAGGGATTTGCACTCCCCCTTGAGGGTAGAGTAAATTATTTTGAATTCTTCTGCACAGTTTTGTATATTTTAATTCATTTAATTAAATCAGATCATCATGGTTTTAATGTATGCTTTGGGTTTTAATCTAATACCACATTATTTATTTTGTTTTTCAATTTGTTCTAGCTTCGGCCATTGGTAGCTCTTTCAGTTGGCTCCCGTGCGCTTTGACATGCTCCCATTATTGTGTTTGTGTGTGCATGCATGTGCACACACACGTGTGTATTTTAGTACTTTTCTGGCCCTGCAGGATAGTTTAGGCTCATCTTGTATATTTCCTGCTCCAGCTATAGAATTCACCAATTCTCCAAGGAGCCATGGCCAAGGATAATTTCGAAATTTCTGGCTTAGACAGAGCTGCCTGCACTTTTCCCTCATAAACTCCTACTGCTTGGATGAAGAAGGGAAAAGGGGCAGGCTCTTGGGAAATGGGTGTCCATGCAGGGGTTGGACAGAAATGAAAGTTGTCAAAAGAGGCTGAGGAGAAGGGGTGAGAAAAGCAAGTGGTCAGCTGGAATGGTACAGTATTATGGCTTCCCAGGTTGGTGAGCATTTTAGGTGGGGAGTGGTCAGTGTGCCTTTGTAAGTCCAGGAGAACAGTGTTCGGGTTATGTAGTATGAGTCCAGCTGGAGTGGAAGGTTGGGAAGGAAGGGCAGTAGGAAATAAGGTTGGAGCCAGATGTGTTGGCTTTGAAAACCAGGCCACGTCTTTCTGACTATGTGTTTGGCAGGCAGGAGAGATATTAAAAGCTGATAAAAGCAGTGCTTTAGGATAATTCGTTTGTCAGCTACACACAGATTAGACAGGGGCATCAGAACTTGTAGTTGCTTCACTGGTGCCTTGAGGAATAGTGAAGAAAGGCGGGACTCGCAAGGGACCATTATTAGCTCACCAAAGATTTCTGCAAATACTAGGTTTTTTCATAATCAGGGAAACAAAATAGAGAGGAATTAGTGATTAAGCAGCCTGTTTGCTTATAAACAATAAACTTAACCAATAAAAAAATAGGTCTTAAAATATCTGTGTTGCCTTGTAATTACTAATGTGTATAGAGTCTCCTCTTCTTGGAGTCAGAGGTGAGCTTGAGCTCTGCTCAGCTGGAATGTCACATGTCTAAGTTAATGGAATATGAATTTTTTATTTGGTTTGCATAGGCTGTCCCCAGTCAATTTAAAATTTATTTCCTGTTGTACTTCCTGCTCTATCCTCTTTTGGTGGTGGTTTTATTTTAAAAGTTGTGGTGCTTCTGAGATAGTTGATGGCAGAGAGACTCTCCCTGAGCTAAGGTTGTATGGAGAAAATAATCCTGGGAATACTGCCTTGCTTTTCATTAGTTGCTGGCATTTTAAACTTGTCATTTCTTTTGCATATAATTAGGAGATACATACTGCTCTACTTTAATCTACACTCTTTGTAAAAAGGGAAGCATATTTGCCAAATTAGTAGTATGACCTACACTTTCAAAAAATCGCCCTTTTACTCCTGAAACTTTTTGGGACACAAATCACTGATCCAAAGTAGAGTCCTATTTTATTATTTAATTTAGCCAGCCTCAAATGCTTTGATTTGTGTGTTTGGTTCAGAAGAAACAGCGAATAACCCTCCTGTGCCTTGTTTCTACTTCAGTCTTCTGTAAGTGAATGAATTAATATTAAACCAGAACGTCCTCATCTCTGTGTCCATTGGCACTTTCCTATCAACAGGAGCCTCTGTTGGGCTCATTTCTAAGTAGCAATATCCACTTTAGGATGGAAACATTTCATTAAAGAGAAATTTCAAGCTATTTTTTAATGTATAAAATGAGGATGGAAATACCTACCTCATGGGGTTCTTAGTTGGTATACGGAATGAAAAGAAAGTATCATGTATTCTAAGCAGAACTTAGAGAAGGGAAATCATTCAGCTCCTTCCACATCATCCAACCAACAGAATCATCAGCCAGGGGACTCACCAACACCTCTTTCTGAAACCTGGAAGGAAAAGATATTTTTAAAAGCACTATTGAGAGTGGTCACTTTGTGCTCCTTTAATGCTAGGAATTTCAGGGGCAGAATGGCCCTGTGAGTCCCTTTAATAATACAAAGCTTCTCCTATTGAGGCAGGCTACTGATGTTCTACATGTGCTTCAGTGCAGTTGCTGCCTTGTCATCCTCAAAGCTAGCCACATCCCCTTTTCTTGATTTCATTGATCTTGCACACATGCTGCCATTTTCTCCTGAGAGTGACGACAGCCACCAGGGCTAAGTTCATTCCACATCTCTTTTTCAGAAACTGAATGATTTAATCCAGTTATTTACCAGCTACAAATCGAAGATGAAGGTAGTTTCAATAGATTGAACATGTCCGTGAAATAAATGGTACACGTTTCTTGTTTCTTTTGGAAGTAAATGAAAAGGGGTGTTCGTAGCGAGTCCTGATCCCTGGGGTTCCTGGCATGTTTGGACTAAGCTTAGACTTAGAGAACAAGTTGCGGTGTGCTGCCAGCCCTCCTAAGCATCAGCCTGGCCCCTGTGTGTAGTTTCTGTTTTTCCCTGTTTATTTCACATCTTTAAAGCATTTCACCTTCTAAATCTGGAAGGTGACATTTTAGTTCATTGTTCCACAAGGATCTATTTTAGTTTTACTTCTCTTGGACTTTGCTGTTAGACCTGATACATTGTCTGTCTTAGCTTTTCAGCAAAAGCTTTTCATTTAAATTTTCTTTAAGGAAAATACTGAATGTGAGCAGAAAGTAAACTACTTGCAGCTGAAAAATCTATCTTAGAGATGAAACACATGCAAATGAAGTGAAGAAGGCCCTTAAACCTGCTTTCCTTCACTATAGCAAGATTGTGTCATGGTTAATAGAGCATTTAGATATATAGATGTAGAATTACCTTGTTTAGAGCTCTGGCTTCCTGTGTTCCTGATGGTGTTTGCAAGAGTAGGCTCTGGTTCATCTTCTCTGTGCTTCCCTGTGTGACCTGGGCACTTCACCTTTTTATACTTCAATTTCGTCACCTGTGAAATGGAGACAGTAAAAGTATCTCAGAGTTGTTGCAAGGATTAATGGGTTAATTCATAAAGCACTTCAAATACCCCTGACATTGAGTGACTGTTACCTGGTATTGTTATTATTATATTCCTACAAGTTATGTCAGCATATGTAAGTATAGCAGACATTTGAGAAATAAATGTATGAGAACCTATACATCTAGTACGTAGAGTATTTTCTTCCTCAGAATGGTCTCTCATGGAAAATAAGTACTGACTTTGGTAGATCTGCCCCTACAGGCTGTTTTAGGGATGCCTCCCCGGGGGGTTGCCTTTGAAGGCTTTGCAGCTATATTCTTTTTTTTTTTTTTTTTTAAACAATACAGAGGTCTTTTATTTTTTACACTTCTCATGCCATGAATTCATAGGGAATGGGCTCCTGCAGCTCAGACTCCTTTCCATTGGTTCTCATAGAGTGTGCTTCTCTTGGGGGAGCAGGCTGGCACTTCAGTTAAACTCAGGTACCTTTCTCTTTGGCTTCCTTTTCTTTTTGATCATTTTCCTTCACACGTTTCAGAAAGCAATCTCCGCTCTTAGAATGCTTAATATGCTCAATACGTACATTAATTCTCTTGGCAAGAATCTTGCCATTAACTTTTTTATTTACAACAATGCCAACCTCATGCTGGGTAACGTTGTAGACTCATCCAGTTTTGCCATTTTGCTGTGGCAACATTTGAGGGACATTCCTTTTTGAATAGTGCCCATTCCCTTGATGTCTACTTTTTTTTTTTTGTAGACATCAACCAGGGGATATCACTTTTCTTGTAGATTTGCATGTATATAGCCAAAGGAACAACTCCATGTTTTCTGAAAGGCCTGGAGAACATATAGCAGGTACCTCTCCTCTTTCTCTTTGTGTTGGTCATTTTGGAGAATTACTGGAAGATGGCCTTTCTGGCCGAGAGGAAACATAACTGCATTCTTTAAATGGCTCCTGTAGTGTCTAATTTTCTGTTGCTTGAGTGAATGAAGCTTTTCTTCTTTCTTTCTTTCTTTCTTTCTTTCTTTCTTTCTTTCTTTCTTTCTTTCTTTCTTTCTTTCTTTCTTTCTTTCTTTTCTTCTTTCAACAAAAAGCTAAAAGGCATTTGGAATTAAATCAAATAAAGAAATGTTTTGGTTTAAAAACTACCCGTAAAGTTTACTTGCGAGCATGATCATCAGTCCAAAGTGAGCCGAGGTTAGAGTTTCAACATGCAGACTATTTTGGGTCTTTGCCTTTTGGGACTCAATAGTTCCTGTCTATGTCCTGCTGAAGCAGCTCTTCCATGCCTGGTTATTTTGTCCTCAAAACCCAGTTATCTACCCTGCCTCCTCTATACATGGAATATCAGTCACACTTTGTTTCAGGGGTTCACCTGAATGAATGCAGGTCACAAGCCCTATGGAAACTCCTTTCCCTTCGGATTTGTTTTCTGCTTTACTTGCAGAATAAACCCTTTTGTTCTAATGGTTAATACTTTTTTACAACTAGATATAACACATATTTCTACTCACCTTGGCTTTGTAAACTAACTTGACTGAGGCCCAGCCCAGGTCTGCTGTGTGGATGTGCCAAAGTGCATTGCCTCCCATCCCTGCTGCCCTCTTCCTCCCCCACAATTCCAAGTGATGTGAAAATCAGCCTGGGACTTTAGCATCACTCATAAGTCAGGTTGCCAGCCTTGCTACAGAGTAAATTTTTCCAGCTGAGTAAACTGTAATGAAAATCTAAGTTTGTCTTGAAATGTTCACTGCTCTGCAGAAAGTTGACACTTGGTCTCCAAGATAGTTTGGGTACTAACATTATTCCCCTGTGCTGTCTGGATGTGGCAGATCAGATGTGGGTGTCTAATGTCGCTTGTTAAAATTGACCTGACAGTGATCATGTAGTCACTGTGTGAGGGAAGTGGTTCCAAGTCTAAACAGTGATGACATGCTGTTAGTCTGAAAAATAGGTAATTTGCCTGTTAAAAACAATAAAAGCTGGGAGATTAGGAAAATAACTTTTTTTTTTTTGCTATTGTCATTATGTTTCAGTAACCAAAATCTGCATGAATTGCTATTGTCATTATGTTTCAGTAACCAAAATCTGCATGAATTGTTGCTGAAAAATAAAAAGCAATAGAGAAAAATTGGGACTTTCTGAGTAATATCTATCATTGTGATATATGTATAATTTATAGATAAACATATAGCTTTTAATATTTTATGTGTATGTAACATACATATAATATGTAATTTCATACATTTTATATATTACATATGTATAGCTTTTCTATTTTCTCACAAGGTTTTCTTTATGACTCTTTGCTTTTACTTTGACCCATGTTATTTAAAAATTCTCACTCTCTTGACTTTTTCTTATGGACAGGTATGCATATGCATATTTTCTGCTCTAAGCCCAGATTGGTGGTACTTTCTTTATCTCAATCTTTTAAGTATTTTATAATTTTTTCTTAAATAAGTATCCAAGAATTAAATGAATGGCAGCACTTCAGAACAGTGATTTGTAAATAAATACATATCTGTGTCAGATCTTCGAATTTTTAAAAATAACTTTAAGAAGATAATAAGCCTACTTCTGGCATTTTTAGACACATAGAACCAGGGAGATTTTGTTTACATCCTTCTTTTGTATGCCATACAAGTCTTTGAAGAATGAAAAGTGGAAGTCATAGGATAAGGTTACTTTCTGTTTTCTTTCCCATGAGGTCTAATTTGATTCCTGGAACTTCAAAGTTGTGCTTTGGGAGGGTAATGTTAGTGGTGGTGGCCTTGGGACAATTTTAAGAAGAAAAACTAACGGTTTTCTCCAGGGTGATTTGAGGCAAAGGTGTGGATCATATAGCCTCTTCCATCTCCAGCACCTTGAGCTTTTCCTATTAAAACCTGTTGGCAGGAAAGAATCTGAAACTTTTCTTGAAGTGGAATAACTGCCAGTTTTTGTGTCTTCTTCTTTGGAGATTTGTATTTTATCAGAAAATAAAATGTCAGCTCCAGGAATCAAAGTTCTTTTTTTAGGTGGATAACTCCTACAGTTTGGTTTTTCTAGTCATGACTTTTGGAGGCTCCACCTTGGTTTTCTTGATTGAATTTGAACCCCACCCCCACAGCCTCCCAGAGTAGGTGGCTTAGACAGAGGTCAGCAGCATCTTTATATCAGAGTTTCAATGATCTTGGCCTCATCTCCTTGTCTTATGTCCAAATAGGGCAACTTACAATAGCCCTGGGCATTTAAAGTATGACACCTGACATAGCAAGCCAAGCTAGGTAATCCTCATTCACAAAGCCAGGGACATTCAGGGAGGGGCACGAGAACATTATATAGGCAGAACTCTGAATGGTAAAATTTAAGTAAGATATTAAATCTCTAAAGAAAGATGAAATTATGTTGGTGTGCCATAGTTAACAAGGCAGGAAAGTGCAAAATCTTTACATAATTTTCAATAGCAAGAATTTTCTAGTTGCTTGAATCAAGTTGTTATGAGAGGTAAAAAATTGCAGTAAGTGCTGTAATTTAGAAAATCAGAGACTTATATGATAATGTCTCTGCTGGAGTAAGTCTTTATAGGTGTAGCAGCATAACTATTACAAAATCTAACTAGATTAGAAAGCAGAAGATATAGGAATAACGTTTTTGGTCTTATTGTCTGTGTCTCCAACCCTAGTTGGTCCAGCTACCTTGTGGAATTTCCATTTCAATGAGTCTTAAGCACTTTCATCAGAGCTACATCTTGTTCTCCCTTTCTGTCATCCCCTACATGCTTTTTCAAACCAAATCACTGTAGATTCTACCTCTAAAAAGTATCTCAAATCCACCCACTTCTCCCTATCTCATTGCCAATCTGGTGGTCTGGCCATTCAAATGACTTCAGTCATTTTCTGTGTTCACTGTGACTCTTTGTGAAATATAAATCTGGTAATTCACACTTGCTTCCCTCAAAAAAAAAAACAAAACAAAAAACTGACATCACTCATCTTTTTCATACCATCCCATTGTCTTAAATTGAAATGATAATCTCACGTCAAAGTCCCATGGCTGTTGCCTGCCCATCCCTAGCCCTCCCTAATCTCCCTCTCTCTGTGATCCAGCTGGAGGCTTGGTTTCCTGTTTCTCAGAAATAGAATTCACTTTCACTTTCCTCTCTCCTTGTTAAAAGTTTGTTGAGTAAAGCCTTAGGTTACACACCACCTTATTGCATCACAACTGTCCCATTAGTGGCACTTACACTTTATTTATTATCCCTAATACCTGGCATACTGTCTGACATATGGTAGACATGATGCATTTTTTGAGGGAAAGAATGAAAGTAGTGGTATTTATAAATATTTTAAATGCCGTTGAATATTTTGGGAGGTGGCATGTCTAGTATGTGTGTGTAGACACCACCACTTTTCTTACCTGTGCTTGTGGCAGTCATTGCTAATCTGTCACCACTCCCCTCCACTGGGCTAGCTTTCTTAGGGTTACAATCTAGGGAGTGGTTTCTGGTCTTCTGGTCTACTTTCCTGTTAAGTGACAGGAAACTCATTTGCCATTTCTAATCTAGCAGAGTTTAAGACATGTCGGGTCAACTCTTTATGCCTTAGTTTGCATACCAATCAGATGCTGCAAGTAATCAGATGGTAAGATATTTTCTCATAAGGATAAAGTAGGAAATATTGAAAAATTAGTAAAGATTATCCAAATATAAGATTGTATAGTTATGTTGAACGTGTTTTGATATAATAAATACTCATCTTATGATCAGCTACTCTCATATTGAGACTAAACTGTAACATCTTTATACACATAAGTATAAGTTTTAATTACAGGCTTACCATATCTATACATGAGCCTTACAAGGACTCTATTTTTCTTTCAGAATTAAGTTGACCTCTTGTTTTTGTATTTACTAGATGTTTAGTTTTTATTTTGCTAGTGAAGAATACATTTCAAGTAGATAAAATATCAAGAAGATGCTAGTTTTTTATTTAGTTTACTGTCATTCTGCAACAGTTTTTCACAAAGTGTACCCATGTATCACCTGTATCAGAAGCATGTGAGGGTGGTTAAATTGCAGGTTCCTGCCCCCCACAACATACTGAATCAGACTTTTTGAGGCCTGGAAATCTGCATTTTAAATAAGCTCTTTGCATTTTGAATAAGCTCCAGAAGCTTGAGAACCACTCCCATATAATACCTAGTATATTATGCATCATTGGTAAATTCTGAACAGGGTTTATAAAAGATGACTCATTCACTGACCTTTTCAGTCTCACCTGGGCATAACGACATCAGAACATATATCAGTGCCAACTCTGTACAATGAAAGGCAGAGATGTTGAATTTGGCTTAGGTCGAAAAGAGTCAGTGACCTTATTCACCCAGAGCACAGAAGATCAATAAGCGGCATTGTTCACAGAAGCTTAAACACACTGGTCCTCTGAGAACAATGGCCCTTTGACCACAGCTGACGTGGGCGGAAGGAACCAGGCAAGATTCTGGTCTCCTCAGTGCTGAGTGAGGGCCAGTCCTGCAGTGAAGGGGTGGCGCTTCTGGTTTAATTCTCTTGAGCAGCTCAGCAGGGCCGGGCTGGCAGTCCCCTTCTCCTTCACCAAGACTCTCACTGTTTTCTAGCCCTTACTGGATACCTAGGATGCAAGGAGAAAACATGCCCTGAACAGGAAGGCAGAAACAACAGCATTTTTAAAAGTTGGCATTGCCAAGTGTGTACGATGCGCTTTACTCGCATTAGCTTGTGTAATCAGCTTAAAACGAGAAATCCAGGACGTCCATGATAAAGCATTTCACGACATATTTTAACCCTGAACTGGACTCCTGAGAGAGGTTGCAGGTCTCCATCTCTCGTTTACATCAAAGCTTGCTCTGTGCCGTCAGCCTTCTTTGATCTACTTTGATCCTTTAGGATACTTATGGCTTGCACTGCACAATTCCATATTCAGATTAATATTTTTTTCTGTTATTTCCTGAATGTTTATTCCATCTTACCAGATAAAAACAGGGATGGTGTTGCACTCACCTACTACTCACCCTTACCCTATTGTTTAGAAATCTGTGGGGGCATTTGTGGTAGTCATGATGATGAGGGGTATGTATATTAACATTTAACGTCCTGAGGGTATGGGGTAGTAAATGCCCCTCAGTCCTTGGGACAGTCCCACCTAACAAAGACTTGCCTTTCCAGAATGCTAATGACACCCCCATGAGAAACACTGGACCACCTTGTGTTTGTCTGCATCTTGTCCATTGCTTTCTTGAGAATAGACCCGGCATATATATTTAAAATATATTGAATCTGTGTGGCTTAATAGATATAGTATGAGCTTAATTATGTGCTGGGAAAATAAATAAGTAATTGAAGCCATCTTCCTGGGTGGCAGCTGTGCTCTGACAGTGAAGCTATTGCTCTTCTTGGATTTGTCTTTGCAGCTTCACCCTTCCTGATGCTATGATGTAGACAAGACTTATGACCAGAAAGTAATCCTGAGCTGCTGCTACTGTTTCACTCAGGAAATACTTGGATTTTAACAAACACTGCTGCACGTTGCCCCACTGCCACCTTGGTCTCACGATGATAAACAGGGAGATGCTAAGTAAATTAAATGTTACATCATGAGAGGGGTGGGGGCAGAGAACCCAATGTTTTATCACTGACACCATCCTAGGTGAGCCTTTTCACGAGAATAGTGTCCCACAGAACATATCCTGAGAAACGCTGCTGTGTCAACATCCTTAACAGTAAGAGGGCTTGAGATTTGCAGGCACTTGTTCTGAGCTCCCAAACTTTCTGAAATTACTTTGCTGTGGTTTAGAAAGTTACTGTGGTGAGAAAAGAAGATTCAAACTATGTATTAGATAAGGTCAGTACATGGTCCTAGAATATTTGGTGGTTCATATCAGTTATTCATTTAGAGATCACAGAAATGACAGACGGATAAAGATTTAAGACCACAGAAGGATAAACAGACAGGAGACTTCAGATCTTATTTGAAAGGTCTCAGATGTTATGCTAAGCCAGATAGCTTATTGAACTAAGGATGTCCAGTAGACTAGAATTTGTATGTCCTGAAAGCTAGAAAATAATTAGACTGACAGTAAAGGCAACAGGAACAGACTGGGAAAATTCAGCCAACTGGAGGTGGAGAGAAACGCAAACGGAAATGATTCAGAGGGCTGTTTTCCCTGCAAGGCCTCCTGTGATCAAGGAACGCTGTGTTGATCCTTTGACTCAGTGAGCCTACTTCTAGGAGTAATTTCTAATAAATGGTAAGAGCTTTGTTCAGAAATTCAGCTCTGAGAATGCTTATTGAGCATTGTTTGAAACTAAACATTGGAGGTATAAACATTGGAAGATGGTTGTGGGGATGGGGAGTACGATATTGGGAATGTAATGAATGATATTGTAGTGGCCATGTTTAGAGCCAGATGGGTGATAGAGTAATTGGGGGGGATCATTTCATAAACTACATAAATGTCTAACCAATGTACTGTATACCTGAAACTAATAATAAAAAAATAAACATGGGAAGCAACCCAGATGGCCGCCCATCGTGTAACCATGACAGAGATGTTGACATTGACATGGGACAAAATGGATGAAAAATAGGCTATAAAAGAATATATAAAGTTAACATTTTAATAAAGAAACTGTGTAATATGGGGGAAAAATCCTGGAAAGGTGTCAGTCAAGATATTCTCATGGATTATCTTTATGTGGTAGAATTCGAAGTACCTGGAATTTTTTTTAGGGCTTTAACACTGATAATGTTTAATATAAACATATATAATTAGTTTTGTAATTAAAACAAAGTTTAACACAGTGCATAAAAACACGATCTAATGTGGTAAAAGGTGCTTGTCAACTTTTTATCCAAATATTTCAATATTTAATCATTTTTAAACTCAAATGTTCCTGGTAGTTTGAAGGAGCTATTAGTTAATCTATTAGCACAGAGGAAATGAGAGTTCTGGTTACAAGGAATAAATGTAGGTGGGGTGGGGGGGTTGCTGAGTCAATTAATGGGTGGAAAGTGATATCAATATAGTTAAGAGAAAAGAATGAAAACTAAGTCTAATACATTACTACTAAGAACATGCTTTGAAATTCTGCCTGGGAAATTTCCTACTGAAACATGACACACTCATGTCTCTTGAGTGCTTAAGGAACACCTGCTAAGTTTGGGCTTGGTTCCCTTGCCCCAAAAGTGGCTGAATCAGAGCTGTAAATGCATGTCAAGTGCTAGAGCTGACTTTCAGAAGAGTCAGGTTTCCAGGGGAAGCCCCTGTGGATGGTAAACTTGTAATTCTCCAAGATGAGGCCACAGTGCTGTATCAATGAATCAGCTCATTAAGAATTTAGGTTTTATTTTAAGAAATGCTATGTAACAGCGTTTCTTAGAATACACTCTATGAGAAACTATTCTTATGAGAAAGCTCATGGGGAAAACAAAAAGACAGTGGAGGGGGATGGGGGTGGGAGGAGAATAAGTTTTTAAAAGGAAATAGGTCAGCACGTCCACCAGCCCCTATGCCGCCAGTCACATCTCACATTTGGTATATTAAGGCTCCAGAAGTTTCTTAGTAATGAATAGGAACCACTTGGAGTACAAGGTTAAGGGAATTTCTAATGTTAAACAGTTATACAAAGTGAGACACTTTCCCCAAAGAAATAGAAGAGCTCGTTACTATTAAGGAAAGTAAAAACCGAGAAAAGAGACCTTAGGCACAAATAAGTAGGCTGTATATATGTTCCTTTCAAAATATGAAATAAAACATGAGGATACTTTAGGATTGCTCCTCCCCTTCTGGTTAGGTGGTGATAACGGGGTCTTCATTTATAAGTGACAGAGCAGTCCATAGGTGAGGGAGCTAACATGTAAACTGCCTCTCCAGCCAAATGAAACGACAGCTTTCTCAGTAGTGAAATAGTTGTTGACATTTCTGAACACCTTTTATTTCGGTTATTTCTGAAAAGACCACATTCAAATGGTTTTTCCTAGAAGGTCTTGTTTTGGTGACCAACCTCTCTGTGACACTTTCCCATCCAATGTATGTTTTTAGTCATCTTATCTAGTACTTTTAAACTTCAATAAACAAAAGGTATTTATTTCTACATTATCGATTCCTCCCTGAGTACTTTCCCTGAGGTACATTTTAATATTATGCTCATAGCATTTATTTAGAAAAAATGTAAAACCACATGATGATGCTTTTACATATATTATACAAGCCATTGTGAAAAAAGATGGCTTTTTCTCAGTATTTAAAGGGAAAAACACTTTACATTCTTCCTTTGAGCAGAATTAGGTGGCCTGCCCCATTTCCCTTTTTGCTATCAGAACTTTAGAAATCATTTCATGTTCAACCACGCCAACAGCATATCTCGTGTTTAGAAAGTCAACTTCTCTATTCATTTTATGACTTTATATTTGTGACTGTTCTTCAAGTGCATGTGTCTTTTACTGCATGTTGCCGTTACTTTAAATCTCTCTCAAAGATGGATAGCCCTTAAATAATTTAATAAAACAAACTGCTAGTGATGATGTCATGATTTTAGATAAACCATTCATTGGCTTGTATCTTCAAAGTTTTTGGACAGAATATTACATACAATTTTAATCAGCTATAAAGAAGGCCAGGGCTTTTGGATAAAATGGACCAAAAAGTTCTGATATACTCGAGTTGGGCATGTGTGTGTTTTAGCAGCCAGTATTACAGTGTGCCTGATCATTAATGGAAGAACTTATTTAACTAGCATACATTAAAGCAGTGCGCAGTTTTTCATGGATATAGATGGACTGTGCTGCTTTTTTACTTCAAAGAAAATAATGAGGATTGGGCAAGAAAATTGCAAAGGTCCTTTCTCACAATGTGGGATTGAAATGTGCAGCAAGGTTAGTCATTCCGTCCTCTGTACCCTCCTGCACTTGGTTCTACTTTGCCGAAAACATTATTTGTATGGCATCGTAATTATTTGTTTACGGCCTGTGTCTCTATTAAACTATAGTTGGCCCAGTCTTGTTCTTCTTTGTGTCAGCCGTATCTAGCACAATGCTAGCAGTGAGTTTTTTTTGCATATATGATTCATATTTCTGAAATAGCAGATTAGGAGGCATATTTTAGGCCAGTAAGTATTTCAAAATATTGGCAAATATTTTGAATAGTCAAAAGGGGTTGGGAGACATGCTTCGCCCCCAAAGCATAATATGTGTTCATTCCAAAAACTGAATAGTCAAAAGGGGTTGGGAGGCATTTTTTGCCCCCAAAGTGTAACATGTGTTAATTCCTATACATATGTATTCTCCCGTAATCTCACATTTCTCTATTAGGTTCCAGAGAGCATTTTGGTGCTGAGGCCTGCTGGAATGGAATTAAGTAATATTTCCTCAGGCAGCTCTTCACACATTTCTCTTCTGCATTTCTATATTGTGCCTAGTGTGAACATACACCCTTATTTATTGAAGGCGTACAGTACACCCAGTCCCATATTGTCCTGAGGATATAGTGGTGATCAACAACATGGACTCTTTCTCCCCTCAGGGATGGAGGTCATATTCTGAACTATGAGAGGCAGAGATGCAAGTCTTAGAATTTACACAGTGAATGTTCTTGCTACCTCCTTTTCTTCTTGATGGTGGGTGAAACATAGAAAACCATAAATACAAAAGTTTGAGAGTCATTTGTGATAAGGGTGCTCTGCTATAAGCAAAATTAGAAAAGAATATTTTCATTTATGTTTTCCTTCTCTACTCTCCCTTGAACTCTTATTTTGTGTTATGCCATTGATGTTACTTTTCACCAGTGGCCCAACTCTAGAATCCTATTTGTTGTATTGGAAATCTAGTCACTTTCAGATAACGATGGCTATTTGTAAATTGCTCCTCTCTGACAGTGCTGCCAAGGGGCATTATGACTAAACTAGGTGATAGAATGAAATTTGTACTAGTATGTCACTTTAATGGGTGATATATTGTGACCTTTCAGTGATTTGGGCTTCTTTAAAGCACATCTTGGGGGTGAGAGATGGATTGCATTGAATGTTGCTCAATAAAATTCTGATAGGTGCCAAGGAAACGCTTTGTGGACCCTGATTATGTCCCTGCTTGCCTCACTGGTGAGTCAGTTTTAAGCATCAGTCTCTGCTGCCTATTGTAGTGTGACAGGGAGCCATCACTTAACCCTGAGAGGCTCAGAACCCTCATCTGGTAAAATTGGGAATGTATGATGAACCTCTGAGTGGTTTTGAAATTTGAATAACATCTGTGAAGTGCCTGTTATAGGACGAATAACAGAGTAGGCTCTCTACACAACAGCTACTCTTATCTCTTAAAATGGAAGACTCTTTTTATTGCTAAGTATTTTAAACACAGGTTTATAATACTTTTTGAATTATAGTAGTTCATATTTACTGATATTTTAGTGAATCCACAATGTTTTTTAAATTTTATAGATAGCATTCTTTTTGGTCAATAGACCAATATTATCTACTTGTTGATATTTTCCCATGTGGCTTAGAATTGAGTTTTGAAGTGAAACTGCAGCATTTGTTTGTTTGTTTGTTTGTTTGTTTATTTTTAAAATTTATTTACATAGTCCTTAGTGCCAGGTACTCATTTAGTTCTTACAATGAGGACATCGAAGCACAGAAAAAGGTCAAACAATTTCTTCAAGGCCAAACTGAAGGACCTGTGATTTAAACCCAGGCATGTCTGACCTCTAAGCCCAGGTTCTTAGCTCTCCTCTTTCTCTCAGCATGTGTTAAATCACTGAGAAGATGGCCCTTCAGAGTGACAGACACAGTGTTTTGTGGATGACTTTCTGTCTGGGTTGATATTGCGTACTTAAACACATTGTCCCTTAGTTAGAGGACTTGTGCTGTCTGTTAGGTATAAAGATTGCACAAGTCCCCCATGACACCGTGTGATATTTATGTTCCTGCTGGGCCCTAATCATAGTATGTCCTTGGCTCTGGTTCTTAGTGGTCAAGTCTTGGGGGAGGCACTATATCAAGTGATGAAAAGCCCAAGACTAAAATTGGACAGCCTGGAGTTGAATCCCAGCTCTGCAATTACAAGCTATGTAACCTAGAGCAAGTTAGGTATCCTCTATGCATCAGTTTTCTCATCTGTAAGTCAGGGATAATAAATAGCGCTTACTTTAAAGAGTTGTTGTGAGGATTAAAAGAGTATATACACACACATGCACATGGTGCTTAGGGTGCTTAGAACAGGGTCTGGCACATAGTATTCCACAAATGTTTGTGGTTAGTGATATGATGATGATGTTCTTTGAGCACAGCTATGTCATTTTTCTCTTTGTATTCTGTACAGGGCCCACCCCAGTGCCCTACAGATGATGGGTGCTCCATTAAAATCTGTTGAGGGGTAGATGGATATGGATGGGCTGAATGGTTGAACATATGACCATTTCTTTTTCATCTGGAAGTTATATTTGCCTTATTGACATAAACTCTCAATTTTGGCTTTAATAGAATCTGAGACTGAGTAACTAGAAAAATTTGACAAAATTAATTAGTCATTAATAATAGCTGACATTTATTAAGTGCTTACTATGTGATAGGCACAAACTAAATATTATATGATTAACTTGCTGATTCCTTTCAAGAGCCTCATGAAGCAGATACTATCCCATTTTATAGATAGTAAGTTTCATGTGCATTAGCTTTATGCCTGCCTATAGTTAGAAGACTGGACTTTAAAATAGGAGACTGGGCTTGAATCCCACAGTGTTGCAGAACTGGGCTTCCTTCTCAGGTCTCCCTGAGTGACCTTTAGCCTTGAGTACTTGGTAAAGTACTCAATAAACAGTGTTATCTATTCTTACTGCAACTTCCTTGAGGCAGAATCATGAATACCAGCATTACCCTAATACCCAGCTGGGAGCTCTGCACGGTGGTAACATAGCAATCATGTCATGCGTGTACAAACTACATGTTCTTTAGTTAAACATTCTTGCTTTTGAAGAGTCTTCATATTGAAGCTAAAATTCTGACACTTTAGGTTAAAACTATTTTCTCTGTTCCATCTCGGTAGAAATGGAAAAATGCTGCCCATTGTTCTTAGCAGGGTTGTGAGTAAAGTGATGTTAAGTGGCGGAGTCCTCCTTGTTTTCGCTTCCCTAGGTTAAGCCTTCCCTGTGAGTTTCTTACCTCGAGTTAGGTTTCAGAGATCTTTATGTATTGGCTTTGGATCCTTTTCCTTCCCCCCAGTTTTTCCCAGAAATATAGAACCCAGCATTGATCACGTTGATCCTGGCTGATATTTATTATAACGTGAAGTCGTATGTCCTCTTTCACAGTCAAGGTCTGCCATGTGGAAAAAGGATAACCTGTGTGAGGTGATGTGCTATACTGAAATATTCACCTTCTTTGAATTATTCTTCCTGAGACTATTAGTGTAGCATTTGTAAGGCAACTGGTCAATGACATTCCTTTTCACGCCTCCTTCTTCAGCTACCCAACTCCATGATCTGTGGCCAGAAATGAGTATATTAGATCAGTGACATATGGGGCCCAGTTGGAGTACAACAGGTTTTTTGCCTATTCACGAATCCTCACATATTCAATTTGTATAGGAAGTAACATGTTACCCTCAGTAGAGGATTGATTGTATTTGTTGTATGGTATATGAATTTATTGAGAATGGAGTTGATTTAATGATATAAATATTCCAGATTCTCCCCTCTGAGAGGTTCTTTTAATCTTTGATCTAGTACACCTGTTATTTTTTTTGTGCCCCGTAAGAACATTCTTCCCTATTTTCCCCACTACTTTTAAACATTTTTTGCTTGAGCCATGTGTATATTCCTGGATTCTTAGAAATTGCTGGTCACCCCATCCGATGAAATATCTTGATCTTTATTGTAACTATCATAGTTGATATTAGTTTATGAGTATCTTTATGACATCGTGTTCTGAGAAATTTTGATGATTTTTTCGCATCTTATTTTCACCCTTTTAGTGTTGTTATGGGGTCACCATTTGTTACCATTCTGGGCCTTTACCTGGAAACACCAATCATACTGTTAATTTTTTCATTAAATATGTTTAGTGCTGTTCATGGAGAAACTGTCAGCTTTTTGGCTTCACCAGTCACCAGCTGCATGACATTGGAAACTGCTGAGCTTCTCTGCTTGTTTATTCATCTGTAGAGTGGGCTGGTAACAGCACCTACTGTACAGAGGCCGTGTGAGCATTCGGTGAGATAATGCATGATAAGTGCTTAGCACATCATAAGTTCTCAGGAATTATTATTCATTATAAAGGTGAGCACAGGTGTGTGAGAATACTAAGGTTGGGGCACTAACCCAGCTTTGAATGGTGACCATGAAATATTCCCCAGGGGTTGTCGGGCCTCAGTGAGTTAGTGAAGAGAAGAGGCAGTGTCTCATGAAGCAAAATGGCTAGAAGGTTTTTACCAGTGATGGAACAGAAAGTGTCAAGAGATGAATGGAAAGGTAAGCAAGGAGCAGATCACGAAGGGCTTGTTTTAGCAAGCCCAGAAGTTCTGACTGTATTCCTACGAAATGGGGAACCACAGAAGTTGTGTTTAATTAGTGCTGGATACATGCTGATGTTAGGAAACAATTCAGCAAGGTCCACATGGAGACACTGAGACCCGTGAGAAGACTGATCTAAGAGCCCCTATAAGATTGGGAGTGCCTGGGCAGAGAGGACAACAGACAGACACTGCGTTTACATCACATTTCTGCTTGGCACTCTGAAATGCTACATATGTGCGCATGCGCATGTGCGTGCTGTGGGCGCAAAGCTAGCTTGTGCAGAGAAGGACCTGTTCTCCATTTTCTTGTGATTGCAAAATTCTCTTTTCTTATAGAATGTGATGAAAAATGCATTCTTGTTTGTCAGTTTCTTTTTGATTAACTTTGTGTCTGGGGTTGCAAGTTTCTTTTTCGACTTTTTTTTTTTTTGCTAATTATTTTCTCACCAGTGGTTAGAAGTAGAAATGGAAAGACACTAGAAAATGATTTATATAAAAAGGAATCTTCTCCCCACCTCTAAATTCATGTACATAATCAAGAAAAATGAAGACTAGCAGTTAACTTATTTCTTTGTATAGACTATAGTGTTTTGTTATGCCATTTGGAGGAAGAGTTGTAGAAATTAATTTAAATATGTGTCAGAGTGTTAGCCAGCTAGCTGTCCAAAGTGAGTATCAGCTTTATGGAAGGAATCGAGACATTTTCCTGTCATTTTGTTTGGAATTGCCTGACTGCTAGAGGGCATTTCTCTTGCCACAGTGCTGCAATAAACATAAATGCATACATTTCTAAGAAATAAATTGTTAAGAGAGTTTCTTTGAACCATTTTAAATGAAGAGACTTTATTATATGCTCAAAGCATTTGATTCTTAACCCCTCCAATAGAGCAGCCCCATGTTCCTTAACATAACTAATGTTGAAGACATACAGAGGAAAAGAGGTATCTGGTGCTGGACTTGCCCTCCGGTGGTAAACTACAAAACTGGGGAATATATGAGACAGTTGTTGTTAGCCGCTGGACGACAAGCAACCAGGACCTGTGATCCTTGAAAGAAGAGACTCCCATGAGGCGAGACCCACATCTGCACTGGTGTTCTGCTCGGGCACTTTTTCTCTTTTGTACTGGGAGGGTAGCCCTGGTGAGCAGGATGGTGTCATGGAGGTTAGGGCTGCACAGAGGCTAGAGTTTGTATGGCAGGGTACTGGCTAAATCTGACAGTTTGGGCACCAAAATAATTAAGTCCAGTGATAAATTATAAACCATTGAAAAAGCAGGACTTCATATATCCACACTCATCATAAGTAGATAAACAGATGAACAATTAATGTCAGTGCTGAGTCATGACTGACAATGTAGAGGGGATGCTGGATTTGTAATAGTCAGCATTTTGTAACCATTGCAATACAGTTTAAATCAGGCAATGATCACCAATGGATGGGGGGAAATTTTGCTGAGGGATAAGATATTTTTATAGTCTTAAAGTAGCTTCCCACAGAGTACTGATTAGTTGCAAGGGAAAAATAATAATTTTCCATTGGAGAAATTAGACAAAACCTTGGCTGGGCGATTAAAATTAATTTTGCCAAGGAGGGTCGGATGGACTTTATATGATTTCAGATGTGACCCCTGGAGAAGAAAACATCGCCTCTGGAGTTTCCTGACTTATAATGCATGACCTGAAATGAATCATGAAGAAATGTCAGACAAGTCAAAAGGAAATGTTTTATTCATATAAAAAAGAGGAGGACTGTATTTTTCTAAAAGTGTCAGTGTAATAAAAGACAAAGGAAAGCCAGGTGTTCCAGATTAATGGCAGTTAAATGCAATACCTGACCCTGAACTGGATCCTGAGTTGGAGCAAAAGAAATTATTGGGTTAATTGAGAATGGTGTCAGGTTAAATAACTGTATCAGTATTAAATCTATTAATATTGAATACATTATGGCTATGTAAGGGTATCCCTATCTTAAGAAATAAATTCTGAAGTATTTAGAAGTAAAGAGCATGATGTATGGAACTTATCTCCACCTGGCTCAGAAAAAAAAAATGTAGAGTGAATATGTCTGTAGAGAGAGAGTAGATGATTAAGTATATGGATTAAATGTTATAAGTAGGTGAATCTGGGTAAAGAATACATGATATTATTTGTACTACTATTATTCTACAACTTTTCTGTAAGCTTGAAGTTATTTCCAAGTTGGAAAAAAAAAAAGCCCGGCAATTATAATTATGACTTAAGGAGAAAAGGAGATTATATGAAAAAGATACATGCATTTCTTAACTATCTTGGTGTGGATTTTCTACCCTTTGGGTTATCTCTGGTAAATAAACATTTAATACTATGACAGTGTCTGTGTCACTCAGTAGGTCAAACCATTTCTATATATATTGGCTAAAAATATATCTAGTGCAAGAAGAAATAATAAGATTGCTTTTCAAGTCGAAACCGTCATATGATTTCATGCCATACAAGAGTTTGGAATGAGGAGGCATAGAGGTGGTTCTAATTCTTCCTTTGATATTTGTTGGCTGAATGGTCATGGGGAAGTTTGGCTGCTGCTTTTAAAAATAATATTTTCCTATTCTTAAGATCTTATGGCTCAAACGAGAAAGTACATGTGTAAGCTCTTTGTAAATAGTAATGATTTCTCATACAAACATTAAATTACTATTAATAGTTGTAGTTAAAGACTAAGGTAGAGATTTTCCTTGACTCAAATGGTCCTTTTTTCATTTAAATGTTGATTCATTCTGAAAGAACATCTCTTTCCTCTGCAGACCCTTTAGTTCCTTCTGGTTGCCTCCTTTCTCATTTCCTGCCTTTATTGTTCCAGGCAAAGCTTCAGTGACCAAAGGAGTTGTGGATTTCCTGAATTTCAAGAACAGTGAAGTAGGAGGATAGACGGGGGCGTATGAAAGACAACACGTAAGTCAAACACGGCATTTTATCCATTCCCAAACTTCTCATAGATCTGAAGTTCCTCGGAATAGCTCCTGCTCTGCTCTGAGACCGTGTGAGGCTCTGATGGGTGGAGAGATCTTCTAGGCCTTTGAGGTGTCCCAGGTCAAAATCAACCAAGGAAAGGCCAGTATGGTTTGGGAAAGGAAGGAAAAAGGATTGAAGAAGCCAGCTTCCTCATGGGAGGAGGGAGGCAACGTGGGCCAGGGTGGTAGAAATGTTTAAAACAAAGGGCATAGGAGATGATGTCTACACGAGTCACTGAAATGACAGAAAAGGGTGCTGCTGGATCTGAAGTCACATAAACCAGGACATTTAAAAGTTTAACATTTAAATTTGACATTTAAAAGGAAAAAGGGCCACGTAAATGAAAATCTCTGTCTAAGTCATTTTTCATCTTTAACCAAAACTATTAATAATAATTTAATGTTTACAGAAGAAATTATTAGGAGAGATTCTAGGGAGGCCTGAGAGAGTCATTTGGGGCCAGGCCTTTAATCTGGAATTGGTTTTGATTGAGGTTCTTCATTCTGGAAGGTTATAGTTATCAGGTCTGCCCCCTTCTCTGGAGTTGAAGTTTTGGCCAGTGTTGCTCAGAGTGTCAATCTGAGATGAGATGAAGAGCTTACTCTAAAACATAGACCAGTAAATGTCTTCCTTCATGGAGGAAGTCTTGTGCCAAAGGTAAAAATCAGATGAACTTAAGTGTTCATAGTGTTGGTAATTAATTTCCATTCTGGCACTTAATTATTATGTGTCTGTGTGTATATACATATATATATTTGATAAGAATGGTACATTGCGTGAAGTGTTCTACAACATGCGTTTTTTCACTGTTATGTTCTTAAAGTTCACTTGTTGCATGCTATGGTGGTAAATTAATTTTTAATGTCAAATAAGATTCTGTTGTGAAAATCTGTATTACAGTTTATCTGTTGCTCCACTTCCAACGTTTGATATTTTCTTGTCAGTCTAGTGGATATAAAATAGCATATTGTTGTGGTCTTAATTTGCATTATCCTAATGAATAGTAAGATTGAGCATCTTTCTTTTTAGCATCTTTGGAAAACCATTCATGACTTTAATGTGAACAATTTTTCAATCTTTTCTTGTATGGGTAGTGCAGTTTTATTTTTTTCTGTTTTTTTTTTTTTTTTGGTTTGGTTTTTTGAAATTTAGTCTAACATCTCTCTCTTAACTATGTATTTGGTCCGTTTTTATTGCTAATCTTCATTTTTTTACCCATTTGGATTGAAGTTTTTGTTGATTTGTGTTCTCATCCAGTTTTTTTCTCTGCTGGTTTGGAAATTATGCGTTCTATTTCTGTTTTTATAATGATTGCCCTGAAAGTACACTGTGCACACTTAACCATTTTGAAGTCAATCAGTAGTTAAGGTATTTTAGTCCCCTTCTAGAATAATACAAAACTCAAAGGACACCTAATGAAGGCTGTCTCCTTCTGTGCTTATGTGTTTTTTTTTTTTAGTGTTTCAGTTCTGTTACATGTTTCACTGTACAAATTAGATAATTGTTATTGTTTAGAGATAGTCTTTGTTTAACTTTACCTGTATGTTTGCCGTATCTTGCTTCTATTTCCTTCTTGCATCTTATACCTTTCCTCTGGTGAGATTTGCTTTTTTCAGAAATTTTTTCCTTAGAATCTCTTGGTGGTAAAATCTATCAATTTGATTTTTGTGAAAATGTCTGTATTTCACTCTCAGAGGTCTTAGTTGACAGTTCTTTTCTCCTAGGATTATGAACATTGTTCCATTGTCCTATGGCTTTCATTTTTGCTCTTAGGAAATTGGTAGTCTTTCATTTGCCATTTTTTAATAAGTGATTTGGGTTATTTTCAGATAGTTTACTCATCATTGGGGTCCTGCAGTTTTGCTACAGTGTGTCTGTGTGCAGCTTTCTGTTTTTTATCTTGCTTATATTTTCTGTGTTTCATATACATGTTATTCATTAGCTCTTAAAATTTCTCAGTTATTAATGCTTCGAATACTGTCTGTCTTATATTCTCTCTACTGTCTCTTGGTTTTGATTAAATAGGTGTTAAACTTTTCTTTTCACATCTTTTAATTTGTGTTTGATGTTTTCTTCCCTTCCTTTTTTCGTTTCATTCTGGGTAATTTCTTAAGATTTAGATTCTGGTTCAGTAATTTTCTCTTCACTGTGTTGAATCTTTTATTTCACCCAGCCCTTGAGTTTTTAATTTCAGTGATTATATTTCTTCATTTCTAAAAGCTCTATTTCTACTTCATATCTGCGTGAGTATTTTTTGATGTTCTCTTTTTGCTTGTTCATTTTTTTCACTCCATTTTTCATATCTTCAGGCAACACCAAAGAGAGTTACTTTATATTCTGTATTTTGTCATGCTAGTATCTGAAATCCTTGGTGGTCCAAATTTGTATTTGTGGTTCGTTTCCCAGTGTACAGTTTTGATTATGTGCTGATATTTGTTTGATAATTATATCTTGGAATCTTGAAGTCTTCTTGAAATGTTTGTATGTTTGTCCTAGGAACCAGGAGATGCTGTAGACCCAGGACCACTTTTGTTCCTTTTAGGAATCCTGGTTGCAGGTTGGGCTTTCCCCACCTTGTTAAAAGCTGAAGGTCTAGATGCTTGTCCCATTCATAATTTGCCTCTAGGGCAGCTCCTGCTTTCTTCTTTGCTCAGGTTTCAGTGCACTGTTCCTACCATATCCTCCTGGGATTCGTTTCTTACTTCGAGTTTAACCAATGCATTAAAACTATTTTAAAAAAATCATTTATCCATAATCTAATTATAGTATAGCTGAAGGGTCCTGCAAATATCTAGTTCACCACAATCTCTAAATTAGTAGTGCTGAAGTGATATTTTAAAATCAGTTTTTTCTGTATAAGCCCTATATCAATTTTATTAAACCTTTTAAACTTTACATGATAAATTACTTTATTCACCTAAGGATAGGAAAATATTGAAGTAGAGATTTCTTTGAAAACTAGCTCAACCACATCTGTACTCATATCACTTTTGCACTTTTTGCCTGTTTTTTTTTTTTTTCTTTTTTTCTAGTTAATCTTTTGAATATTTTCTTCCTCGGAAGTTTGAATCACTGTTTTTGGAATAACTTGTAAGAACAGAGTTCTTACTCAACACCCCTTTCTTATGCCTCCCAATCAATTTTCTTTTAAAGTGTCATTTTCTTTCTATCCGGAATACTAGATATAAAAGATTCAGTTGTGGATCTATGCCTGCGGATGCCTTTCTTCCTCACATGGATTCAGTTGTGGATCTATGCCTGGAAGAAAGGCATCCGCAGTCATAGATCCACAACTGAAACAGCAAAAAATTGCTGTTTGCTGTTGTGAATTAGAGGCATCATCTCTATAAGCTCCATGTCCTTATATTCTACATCCCATTTATAGGCATAGAAAACGGCATGAAATTTTTGGTAAATAAAATGTTAAACTGACTTTGGCTTTGTCACATGAAAAAATTTTGATTTCAAAATGGTTGTCAACTGAGGTTACTGATTTCATAGTGTATTCAATCATTCTGCAGGGGAATAATTACCTGTAGGCAATCATATCTTTTTACAGGCTATACAGATCTGACAGGTGTGGATTAGGACTTCATGATGAAAGTGATGTGTTAGGCATGTTTCTAATCTGCAAAATCTTTATGCTTTGTAGATTATAGGTAGCATTCTTGTAATACTAGTATAATCATAGAAAAGGCAGCTGAAAACATTCCTTGGAAATACTGAGCTCTGCAGCTACAGATTCTCTGAGGGACTGCTTGTTTTTGATCCCATACTTTCACTTGTAAAATACAAATATCAGGTAATTCTGTGGCTTTTTTCTCTCTTGGATTGCGAGTTCTAACAAGTACTAACTAACTCTGGGTCCTCAGATTCCTGAGTTACTGTTGGCTGTCAGTTCAGGCACTACTGCTGGTTTTTGGTTTGGTTAGCTGAGCACTCCAGAAGCTTCTCCTGGAGAAGTGAGAAAGAGATGAAGTAGAACTGGAGAAGCTTACCAAGAATGTCCAGTGCTTCCCAAGGAAGCCTTGCCCAGCCTTCTGGGAGCCTCATTCATGAGTGCACAACCCTTAGGGGTAGTGAGAGGGATCTTAATTGCCACTGTTCCCAGTTCGGTTGGCCTGGGCCTGGCAGTTTGTTTGGTAGAGTAGTGACTGGCCTTTTGAGCTTTCCATTTTTCCTCTTTTACTGTAAATATATGTCTCTTAGAAAGTTATGATTTGGATTATTAGCATGATTTTAACAGAGTTCACTTGAGTGCAGTTTCTTTTCTGCTACAAAATTCTGGCTCTGATCATGTCAAAATGATGCAGAGAGACAGCCCAAGAATGCAGTCCTACAGATGTCCTTTTCAGTTAGGGTATTAAAAATTGGGGCTTGACAGTCATTGTCAAGACAAGTGACCATAAATCTGAGTTTGGTTACCAGACCCTATTATGTGACCCAGAGCAGCGCTTTGCTGCACATGGCTCCCCGTGTCCCATGGGCATTATCCTAATCATGCTCCTTTAGATGGAGAATTGTAGCTCATCTCTCTCCAACTTGGCACTGGAACACTTGGCCATTTGTAACATTTTCCTCCTTTCTCACACAATGTAATGAATTTATGTATTTCTAAATAAGGTTTTGAAAAGTAAGATTATTTTAAACACCTTCTTCTCTAACTTGTCCTCCATCCTGCTCACCAAATTCACTTCTGCCTGCTTGTCGTCATATCCTTTATTTGATGTCTGAAAAATGCCCACAGAATAATTTTTATTTGACTTTGCCTCAGTCAGGGTATTTGGGAGTTGGCAGCAAAGCTTAGAGGGAGCCATTTCAGGTTCATCAATAGCCAGATGACCTGGCTTTATGTTGAAGTTTTATTCATAGTCTGCATGACTTTAGCTAATAACTTAGCTTTTCTGAGTTTTTCCCACCGAATAACTACCTTAATCTCTTCATATGGTAGAACAGTGGTTCTCCGAAAAATTATTGGGGCCCCAAAGAGCTTTGCTTATATAGGTTATATCTAGCATTTTGCAGTAGGCAGAGAAAAGGCCCCCAAATTCCCAGAACTTGTCAAAGTGTTACTTTCTCTGGCAAAAGAGACTGCCGATGTGATTATATCAAGGATCTTGAGATGAGGAGATTATCCTGGATTATCCAGGTGGGCTCAGTGTAATCAAAAGGGTCCTAATAAGAGGGTGGCAAGGGTGTCAGAGTCGGAGAAAGAATTTCGAGGATTACCGTTGTTGGAAGGGAGACCTTGAGCTGAGAAGTACAGGCAGCCTGCAGAAGCTGGAAAAGGCAGGGAACCTCAGTCCTTCCAACACCTTCATTTTAGCCCTGTAAGACCTATTTTTAGACTTCTGACCTCTAGAACTATGAGATAATTCAGGTTAAGCCACCATATTTGTAGTAATTTGTTACAGCAGCAATAGGAAAGTAATGCAAACAATTTCTGTGTTAAAAATGAAAAAAAATTTAAAAGATATATAATTCATTAAAAATAATAAAACATTACTTAGCATAGATTACTTTTGAGGGGAAAATAACTATTTCCTAACTATTAGTGAGACTACCATTGCTATACATTTTTGTAAATCTCTTTCATATCTGGCTTAATAGAAGACAGATAGATCCTCAGATTGGCTTCTGCATTCAGTCTGTTGTGGCATCATGTGTCATGGAGCCTCTGAAAAATTTCCTGTATACTCATGAGAGAGTGAGCATTAAAAACAAATATCATCTTAGTATTATTGTGAGAATAGTTTGGCTTCATGCACTACTTAAAAGGGTGTTGGGGATTCCCAGACGTCCCCAAACCCCACTTTGAGAACTTTGGGGCTAGAACATAGCCACATGGCCACACCTAGCTGCAAAAGAGTCAGAGAATTACAGTACTTATTCTGGGTGCCAGTTTAAATAGTTAGGGTTCTGTTATTAAAGAAGAAAGGGAGAATGGATATTACAGTACATTTAGCAATTTCAAGTGCTTATCATATCAAAGTTTGATACCATACCATGGTAAGTAGATAATCACCAAAATGTTGGTTTCTCTTCTTCTTGTCCTTATATTAGCTAGAGAAAAATAGGCGTTTTGCATAGACTGCATCATTTAGAAATACCTATGACAGAACACAATGGCCTGTAGGCAGAGGAATAATTGCAGTGTATTGCATTTTTCGCATTTGTAGATAATTATATAAGTATCTTTTGTTTAGTGCTCATATCTTGATGTCTTGTTTGGGTCTTTTGAACTTAACGTATGCTTCCTTTTCCCTGGGTAGGAGGAAAGTTGGAATTGAAATGAGATTTTAGACTCAGCTTTGATTCATAGTTATTTTTCATGGGTTTGAAAATACAAGGGGCATGACATTTCCCTGGCAGCATCCTGTCGCTGAAGAATAACCCCATTCCAGTTTCAAATGTGAAGCAGCAGTTAGGAATATTTGCGTTATATAGCTTATATTTTTGAAAAATGTATATAAATAAAACAGTTTGGCCTTAAGTGGCTTAATTTTGAGGTTTATATAAAGCTTAATACTGATCTCATTAATTGAAGATTATGTGTTTAATGCAATTTTAGTGCTATCCTTTTCTTTAAATCAATTATTGTAATACTTTTTGGGTGAGGGAGGACTTGGATATTCTAACATACTATATATAATATTGAACTATTATTTCAGCCTCTGAGGTGGGAGAAGGCTTTGTGTCTTTCACACCTTAGATTGTCCATTTCCTAAGTGAACTGATTGGGAAGGACATTTTGGGTTTGGGATGGGAGGTGGGTGTGAAGAAGAAGCAAAGAAGATAATTTTAGAGCCTTGAACACTAAAATTGTGGGAAGAAGGTGTACTTGTTTGGTAGTCACACCTAGTGGGTATTTTGGGGACCAGAGGATTGAACTCGTGTCTGATGACCTTTGTGAACTGGAGGTGAAAGGGACGGTTTTACTCACTTTGCTCATTTTGTCAGAGGCCACTGAACACCACCTTGCAGGTGCCACTTTCTGTTTTATCTTATAATGTGTTACCAAGAAGCAGGGTCCTTCTCAGGTGAAACCTTGTTTGAAATAGAGAATGGATTGGGTCAAATATGGCAGTATAGGAGGACTCTGAATTCACCTTCTCCCACGGACACACCGAATATACACTTACATACAGACCATTCCTCCTGAGGAAGAACTGGGGGCTGATTGAACAGTTTCTGCAGAACAGACAAAAGAGGGACCACATAGAGAAGGGTAGGAGAGGAGACATGGTAACCATGGGAATCTCACCCTGAGGAGGCATATGAAAGGATGCTCAAAATCACTAATCATTGAGGTAGTACAAACCAAAACCACAGACCTCACACCTATCAGAAAAGCTGTTAACAAAAAGTCAACAAATAACAAGTGTTGTTGAGAATCTGGAGTAAAAGGAACCCTAGTGCACTGTTGGTGGGATTATCAATTGGTGCAGCTACTATGGAAAACATTTCGGAAATTCCTCAAATAATTAAAAATGGAACTATCATATGATCCAGCAATTCCATTTCTGGGTATTCATGTGAAGCAAGTGAAAACACTAATTCAAAAAGATATATGCACCCCTGTGTTCATTGCACCATTATTTATGATGGCCAAGATATGGAAACAACCTAGGTAACCATCAATAAATCAATGAATAAAGAAAAGGTCACACACACACACACACACACACACAAACACACAATGGATTATTACACAACCATTAAAAATGAAATCTTATCATTTGTGACAACTTAGATGGACCTAGAGGATATAATGTTAAATGAAATAAGTCAGACAAAGACAAATACCACATGATTTCACTTATATGTGGAATCTAAAAAAAACAAAAAAACAAATGAACAAACAAAACAGAAACATACTCATAAATACAGAGAATAATTTGATAGCTGGCAGAGGTTAGAGGGCTGGGGGAAGAGTAAACAGGTGAAGGGAATAAGAGGTACAAACTTCCAGTTGTAAAATAAGTCAATAGGAATGTAATGTACAGCATATGGAATATATAGTCAATAACTTTTTACCATGA
The DNA here is from genome assembly GCA_028627145.1 of Eidolon dupreanum. Lineage (NCBI taxonomy): Eukaryota > Metazoa > Chordata > Mammalia > Chiroptera > Pteropodidae > Eidolon > Eidolon dupreanum. The sequence continues at coordinate 26,589,941 of CM053506.1, forward strand.
CAGGTAGTCATTAGGCATATCACGATGAGCACATCATAAGGTATATAAGTAGGAAATCACTATCTTGTACCTGAAACTAACATAATATTGTATGTCAGCTACACTTTAATAAACAGAGAGAGTGGAAGCAATTTAGTGTAACTTGAACTTGTGGCTGCCTGCCTGCCCTTGGCACCTTGCATCTGAGCTCAGTGTTTATAGCAACTAGCATTATGATAGTAACATTTATTAGCCATATATGGGCATAATAGAAAAATTGTAAGCAAAACTGATGGAAGGTTATCCCTATTAGTTTTTGACTATATTTCAGATCATCACCTGGTGGCTCTTCAAGCTAGTGTCCCTGAGAGTTGCTGAGTGTTACAGGAGAGTGGCTACTGCGGTGTATGGCTGGCAGCTGTGTGGCTGGCTACAGTGCCCTTTCCTCTTCTTTTCAGGTACTTTACTTTCATATTCACATCTCACCCTGATCTGCTGCAGGATGCAAAGGTCAAGGTGCTAGTTAAGAGAAAGTCTCGGTGAAAAGCCATGTGGTGATTTATTGCAACAGCTAGTGGTTTGGGAAACATGGGTGGCATAATTTTCTGGTACTTTAAAATAATAGCAAAGTAAGTGTTTTAAGGTTGCAAAACAACTAGTGTTTTGATTTTGGAGTTTCTGCATTTACTAGTCACTAAATGTAAAAAATTTCTATGTGCAAGAGGCTCAAAAAAAACAGTGCCAAAGAGCAGCATCTTAATTTTTTCATCAGCTCTTTCATGCGTCTGGCGGCTTTCCTTGTAGCTGGCCCAGGAGGGCTTTCAGGATTGTAGCCAGCCCTCACTGGCCTTCACGTAGGTCATGGCTTTGTGCACAGAGGGCCCCAGAGTAATTTGGAAGCTTGTTACAGTTTAGGAAAGATTAGGGTCTCTCTGGAAAGAGGCAGAAGCATGTACAACAAAGTAGCTGTTTTCTGGAAGTTTTTTTTTTTTTTCCTCTCTCATTTCCTACTGATTTCTTAGCTGACTCTCTCTGCAGCTGTTGCCAATGCTTACTTCTTTTTGAATGCCTGGTCTTCCCCAGCCTTGCTCTTGGCAAATGCCTTTAGAAATTAAGTGCTAGAGAGAGTGTTTGTCCTTTCTTTCCCAACTCTCCTCCTCAAAGTATATCTGCCATTTTCCTGGCAGGTGCCAAACTGGTCTGAGTCTGAGCTTTTTCATGTATGGATGCGTCTTGTTTCTGACTCCCTCACACCATCTCTTTCTGTCCTGCCTCCACCCTCTCCTAGGTGTCCAAGCATCCTGCTGTTATATTGACTCCTCTGTGGTTCACTTCTTGAAATGGACCAACTGTCTCATGCCTCAAATTGTCATCTTTCGTATAGAGACCTATGTGCCTTGGTTCACTCCCTGCTGTGCACATTGTAATCTGATAGTCATATCTTGAATATTCACAAAAATTTACTGACCATCTATTTTGTGGTTAGGAGCTGGGGTACAGATAGATGCCAGGAGATAAATCAGACTGGAGTCTCTTACTATAGAAGGGGGAGAGAAACATGAAAACGAACAGCATTAGAGATTAATAATAATAATTATATGCATAGGTTAGAGCGAGGACACAAGGGGAGAGGTGCATCTCTACCTTGAAAAGTGTGTGTGTGTGTGTGTGGGTGTGTGGCAGGGGGGTGGCTCAGACAGGAAGAGAGAATCATGCCAGCCATCGGCCAGTGATGGGTTACTATTGTCTCTCCTTGATGATGGGATTTCATTGTGACTAGCCTAACGCAGATGGATACCTCTGTAACTAAATGATCTCTTAAGGTAGAATTTGACTCACTACAGTAGGTGGTTGGAAAGAAATTTTGGGGGCAGATATAGGCCAGTGTGTGTCCCTAAGGTAACTCACATGGGCAATTGCCAATTATTTATATCTTTTGGGCCATGCTTTGACGTAAGGCCAAGAAAAGCAGTCCTCAGTGCAGTTCCTGAGCCTTGGAGGGCTTCCTTGTATTCTTCTGCTTTAAGAACTTACTGTTTATATACTTAATGCTTGATGGCTCAGATACTTGGACACTCTGTTCCTGTGGGAAGGACACAAATACTGAGAGTCTGAGGATGAGGTCAGGTCACAGGGACCTCCCAGTCTAAACCAGATAGTGTTTTAATCTTTCAGTGCATCTTTTACTTTTCATTCATGGATAGTACTTGTCACAATTTGTAGTTGTGTGTGTATGTGAATATCTCTGTGCTTTATATTCTTTTAAAGGTAGGAACTTCCACTCTCCTGGTAATCATTTTATCCATACTGCTTCTACTGGGGTTGGTGTATAATATAGTAAGAATGAATAGGATAGACACCTCTCCTGAAAAGTGAACTTCTCCATCAACAGTGCTTTGCGCATAATAGCCTGAGGAGAGATAACTTTTAATTTGGTCAGGGAAAATGGGCAGAAGAAAGTCATCATTTATCAAAGTCCTTCCAGCTGATGATGTTTATAAAACTAGAAAGGTCTTTTCAAAATATAACATGAAACAGATGTAACATATGGAACATGATGGAACAGATCTATATCCTGATTGTGGTAATGTTCCCATGAATCTATGCATGTGGTAAAATTTTATAGAACTGTATGCAAAAAAAAAAAAAAAAAAACCAGACATGAGTAAGAGTACATATCAAAACTAATGAAATCTGAACAAGGTCTTTAGTTTAGTTACTAGTATTGTGCAGTGTCCTGTTTCTCCTTTTGATAACTGTATTATGGTTATGTAAGACAAGGGGGATCTGGGGTGAAGGACACCCAGGAACTCTACTATTTTCTCAACTTTGATGCGAGTCTATAATTATTTTAAAATCAAAAATTAAAAGAAAAACACAATGATATACCACTGTAAGATGGCTAAAAAACAAGCACATGAAACAAAAATGGATAATACAAAGCCCTGGCAAAGATGTAGAGCAACTAGAACGCACTTGCATTGCTGGTGGGAAGGTAAAAGGGTACAACCACTCAGAAAACAGGTAGTTTCTTACAAAGTTAACCATATCATACAAGCCAGCAATTCCACCCTTAGGTATTTACCTATGAGAAATGAAAACCTTTGTTCACACAGAAACCCATAGGCTACTATTTCTAAAAGCTTTATTTATAATTGCCAATAACTGGGAGAAACGTACACGTCCTTCAGCAAGTAAATAGATAAACTGATGTGTCTATCAATGAAATATTACTCAGTAGGAATAAAGAACAAACAACAACTGTTTGACTGAATCTCAAATACGTTATGTTATATGAAAGAAGCCAAACTCAAAAAGCTAAATCCTGTGTGACTCAAAAGGGTACTCACCATATGATTCTATTTACATGTCGTTCTGGAAAAGATGACAGTATAAGGGTCAGAAAAGAGATCAGTGGTTGCCTGAGTCTGGATATGGGGAGAAGATTGATTTACAAAGGGCAGAGGGAATGTTTTAGAATGAATGAAATGTTCTATATATTGATTTTGGAGATAGTTATATGACTGTATGTTTTGGTCAAAACTCATAGAACTGTACATTAAAAAGAAAAGGATACTGCATGTAAATTTTACCCCCAATAAATCTGACTTTAACATGAAAACAATACTTCCACCAAAACAAAACAAAATAAAACAAAACAAACCATGTGCTTGGCTTACATACCCATGAAGAATACAGTGTTTGCAACTTGTCTATGATTGGATAAAGGTTTGTGAGGTCATTAGTTAAATTTGATGTCTCATTCAAACATGAATGCAGCCTCTTCAGTACTTTGGCCTCTAACTGAGCAATGGAAATAACTATTACCATAGATCTGGAGGCTCTAACATTTGTTAAACAGAATGCTGCTGGAAGATCAAAACAAAAGCTTCTGGCTCTAGCTTTAGGGGCTATAACCTTTAGTAGGTAGATATTTAGTCAAATATCACTTTGTCTCCTCTCCTGGCTTTTTTGCTATTAAATGAGTCGCTAATAGAGCAGATTTGAGGTTTGGGATTGTTTTACATCTCAGCTGTAACAACGGGGTTGTCATTCCCTCCTACCCCTCAATGGATTATAAAATGTTCTACTGGGAAACGGACGTGTTTGATTTGGTAGGAGGAGGGAGGGCTAATTTTGCACTACAGCTAGTAGTCTAAATATAACTCACAAATGTTTATAGCAGGAATTGGAAGATTCCAAATGGAAATTTGAAGCCCCAGAGCTCTGAAGAAGTGTCTTTTAATGATCAACATCCTTTATAAATCAGAGCCAAAATTTGATTTTGAAAAACTAAACTCAGAACTGTTGGCTGTGATTTGTGAGGTTGAAGGATATAACTTCTACCTTTATGGAACAGATATCTGGATAATGCATATGTGATAACAACAGTCTCTTCCCAATAAAAGACTCCTTGTTAACTTTAAAACCGGGATTTACTTGATCGGTTTGGATTTAATGCTATCCAGTGGTCATTTCAGTTGAGCAAACACTTACTAATCATTAACCACATGTCATACCTATTATGAGGTGTTGGGTTTGCACAGGCAAATAAGTCTCAAGCCCTGTTTTCAAGGAATACACCATCCAGCAGGGTGGACCAAGCTATGTGCAGCCCCCTTAAATTCAGCTACAAGGGAGACACTTAAGGAGGAAGCCTTTACCTAGGAGATGACATAAGTCGGGCCTCTACATGTAAGTAGAACATCATCCTCTGCGGAAAAGAAAAAGCCTAAATTTTTCAGGCAGAAGGAGCTGAGTGCTATGTGAAAGCTTTTGTAGCCAGGGAATCATGACATAGAAACTGGGCAAAGAATTTCTTCCCTTCTTCCCCAACTAAATAAGAGTTAAAATAAAAGATATATAGTAAATATTCAGACTATCTGGGAAGATATAAAATTATAAGTAATTTACCCCCTTTTTCCTTTGCATTAGTGTCTACTGCTGCTGTAATTAATTACCATGTTAGTGTTGTGAAACGACATAAATTTATTATCTCATGCTTTTGTAGATCAGAAGCCCAACTGGATCGCACTGGGTTAAAATCAGTGAGCTCGAGGCTTTGGCCTTTTCTGGCTTCTAGAGGTTGCCAGTGTTCTTTGGCTCATTACCTCTTCTTTCGTCTTCTGTCTGACCATTCTAATGTAGTCAAATCCAGGACAGGGACTCTGATTAGGTTGGGCCCACCTGGATAATCCAGATACTCTTCCCATCTCAGTATCCTTAATTTATTTAAAAAAAAATTTTTAAGGACAGTTGGTATGCAATATTATATTGGTGATATGAGTTTCAGGTATATAATATAGAGAATCAACATTTTTATGCCTTACAATGTGATTACCCCACTAAGTCTAGTAATCACCTGTCACTGTGGAAATTTATCACCATATTATTGACTATGTTCCCTTTCCTTTTTTACCCATCCCCCCACCTCCTCCCTTCTGGTAACCACCCCTTTGGTCTCTGTTTCTGTGAGTCTGTTTTTGCTTTATTTTGTTTGTTTGTTTGTTTTAGATTCCACATCTAAGTGAAACCATATGGTATTTGTGTTTCTCTTCCTTACTTCACTTAGCATAATACCCTCTAGATCTATTTGTATTGTTGCAAATGGCAAGATTTTATTCTGTTTTATTGCTGTGTAATATTCCGTTGCGTTTATATACACCATATCTTCAATATCCATAATTTAATCTGCAAAGCTCCTTTTACCATGTAAGATAATATATCCACATGTTTGGGGGGTTAGGATGTGGACAGAGGGGACGTTCTTTTGCTTCTCCCATCCCACCTTATACATTTTTTTTCCCCAGTAGTAAACTATTTTGGCACCAATGCTTTTAATGACATGTATATTTTATTTTAATTTCTATTTAAAGTTTTTATATTTATATTTAATCATACTATGTAACGTTATATATTAAAGCTCTTTCTTTGTATTGGCACCCATTGAACTACCTTTTCATTTTAAGTGCTATGATAGAATGCTAGTTAGAGGCATTACTTTTGTTGAAGGTCACAAACAAAGCTGGAGTGACCATCACTGGACATATATCTTGACATACTTTCCCACACATGTCCTTAGGGAAAATATACTGAATTGCTAGAATTAGAATATATGTGGGTCATTAATTTTGACAGAAGAATTTGAGAATATAATAAAAGGGAAAAGAAAAGAAATGCTTGGTACTAAAGGATATTCTTTAAAAGCACTGAAGATAGAGGTGAGCATTAATTTATGGCTTAGTATGCCGTACTATGTATGATTCACTTGTTAGAGGATGACTTCTCATCTGTTCTTTCACTGTGATACCAAGAGAGATCAGTTTATTGATGAGGAAAGCAAGCAATAAAAGCTTGAGTAACGTGCCCCAGGTCGCAGCTCTGGGATTCCACTGCGTTATGCTGCTTACATCAGGGATGGTGGGGTCCCCTTACCGTTAAATCCTCTGCATCTCTCTCCTCGAGCGTGGTCAGCAAAATGGTGAATCTTTAATATTCTTAGATCGTTTAGCTCTTTAAATGTTTGCTGTGCTCTTATGTGCATTCTTAAAATTCTCGCAGAATGGCTGTAGTTTTAAATAGAGCACTGCTGTTGCACAGCACCCTTGGGGAACCCACGCATTGCCTAAAGCCTGAGGAGGCCAGTGTCTCTGGCTGAGTTGCTAGGGCTGATGGGAGTGGGGCGAGTTCACCTCCTCTGCTAGTTGTCCCTGATGGGATCTACTGTGGAGGATTGAGCGGGCCTCATCCTGTCTCAGGCCAAGCAGGGACTTACCTTGACTGGGGGAGCGAGCCCCTGGTCTGGAGCCCCTGTGAGAGCAGGAGTTCTCCTGGCAGTTGCCACTCTGGGGTGTTAGTGCACTGGGGATTGAAGCTCCTGAGGATGGCATGAGGTCATTTAGGGCTGCTTCTCTGAAAGAGTTTCTAAGCACCAAGCACACATTGCTGGCTTGGTTTGGCCTGTCAGGTCCAGTGGTGGTGGTAAGTGGTATTATTATATCAGGCTGTTGGCTGTTAGCTGGCTAATTTGAGCAGGCCGAGAGCTGGCTGGTTTCCACAGTAAATTGACTTGCATGCAGGTGATAGGATTTGCCACAGGGATCATAAAAATTAGGGTGCCCTTCAGGGTGTAGGGGTATATCCAAATGTTCAGGCCTCATTCCACTCGCTTTTATACAGAAAGAAGTGTGATTATGCATGCAAAATTGTGTTATTGCTGCTTCAGAGTGAGCAGTGTTAGATAAAGGAGTATCAGAGCTGCCTGTTTTCTAGCCCGTTTAGCTTGGCTCTGGCTGGCCTGGGCCCAAGGCCTCCGTGTTCCTGGGCTTTACTCTTAAAGAAGAGCTACATGGGAGCGCAGAGACAAGGCGCTGCTTGTGTGAATTCAGACCAGTGGCAGCTGCAAGAAAGGAGAGTGATAAAGTCCTTTTGCTCAACTTTAAAAGCAGAGGACCCCAATCCCTGGGCAGTGGACCACTATTGGCCATGGCCTGTTAGGAACCGGGCCGCATAGGAGGGGGTGAGCGGCAGGCAAGCGAGAGCCAGTGAATCTCCATCTGTATTTGCAGCCGCTCCCCAGCCCTAGCATCACGGCCTTAGCTCCACCTCAGATCATCAGGCGTTAGATTCTCATAGGAGCACCAGTCCCTTGTGCCAGAAAGGTTGGAGACTGCTGAAGGATACTTTAGTATTTTTATAACATTGTGGTTTTCCTTAGGAAAGTTTGACATGTGGCATTTATTCTGAGGGATTGAGGGATCATCTGTGAGGGGAGGTGCTGTCTGTCAAAAGGATAGTCTGACAGGGACGGAGCTGTTGTCTGAATCTAGCTACCAACAAGCTGTGCGATCTTGTGCCAGTTATTTCCCCTCTCTGGCCTTTAAGCCGGGGAGCTTAGACAAGAGCAGCTGAGTGATTTACGCTCGGTACCAGCGCTTTGGGTACTGGTGCATTTGGTACTAGAACACTGGGTCCTAACTGACATGCTTTGCAGAGGTTTTGAAATCCAATAGAGCTACTTCTGATTCCTGGGTCACAGCACTTATTGGGTCTGTGAGTGTAAGCAAGAGACTTCATCTCCTTTACCTCCTTGATCAAATGGGAATCAAATCACTTGGATCATGGTGTGATTGTAAAGATTCAGTTCAGTTAAATGAGGTAATGTGTGAGTAAAGCACTTAGAGTATCTGGCACCTGGTAAGGGTACAGCTCAGGCGCTCCCATTAACATGGAAACTGAGGGCCTTGAAGCCCTCTGCTTTTACTTCCTGTTATAGAGCAAGTGGCTCCCATAAGCTTTAGCTTTTTAAAAATTCTGGCATCTGTGGATCAGCAGGAAGTTCATTCCGCTGCTACTTTTTGTTCTTCACATCACGTTAATTTGCTCCTAGAGGATTGTCAGTAGCTGACCTGTGGGGTCTCTGGAGTGGGCAGCTCTGCTTACTTGGCTGCTCTTTTAGAAGACAATTCTATAACGTGAAATGAAACTGAAGACAAACGTGATCTAGATGGCTCAACTTGGGATGTCTCAATTTGGGACTTCATTATTTCAACATAGCTTGTTCATACTTCCTAACATTTGTTATTAGAAAAGAAATTTGTGAAGTATATATAATACAGTGAAAAAAAATGCAACTATATATTCTCCTTGAGAGAGAACACAGGGAAGCATGAGAATGCTTAATTTCTTCCCAAATATATATGTTGAACTCTGCTATTTTTAAGGCACTAAAGATGCAAAAATAAATACAGTTGATGTGCTCCTTGTCATCGTGGAGATTAGTTTTTCAGGGCAGGGCAGACATTAAATTGCAGAAATACTGATTTAATTATGGTTGTGATAGTGCTAGAAGTGCGGCGTGTAATAAGTGTGTAATGTACAGTCCTATGTGATGGGGAGATCAGGAAAGTCACCTGGTGGTGTTAGCTTGAGGTGTGATGGATGAGAGGGAGAGCGCATGCCAGGGGAGATGGGGAAGGCATCTCTCTCGGCAGAAGGAACACACAAGCAAAGGTCCCTGGGTAGAAAGAAACTGGGCTCATCAAAGGAGCTGAAAGAAGGCCAAGGTACCTTCGAGTCTAGCAGGTCTAGGGACAGAGGGGTGTGAGTAATCCAGAGAGCTAGGCAAGGGCTGGTGGCTTGGACATAGAGGATCCAGATTTTACTCCAAAGAGTAGTGGAAGGCATCGAGCTGTTTAGAGAAGGGACCGTGGCACGATTACATACGTGATTTTAAAGGGTCACTGTAGCTTCTTAGTGGAAAGTGGCTTTGGGGCGAGGGAAGCATAAAGGATATGGGGAGACCAGTTTGGAGCTGCTGCAGTAATCCAGGTTCGTGGTGGCAAGGCTTTATACTGCTCAGGTGGGGATTGGAGATGGATGGATATTCAGGGGGTGCAGTCTATAGGACACCTAGGTGATTGGACAGGGATGGTGAGGGAAAGAAAGGATCCCAGCTCAGTTCTAGTCCTGAGCAACTGGAAGGGTGGTGCCATCTGGGCTGATAGAAAATATTTGGGGGAGGGGGGTTCTGGTTTGGGTGGGGATGGGGGAATGTCTGCCAGGCACTCTCCTTCCTCTCAGGGGATGTGCTCCCCATACATACTGTGTGGCTTGCTCCCCATCCCTCCCAGGCCTCTGCTGAGATGGCCCTTTGTCAGGAGACCTTTGGGGTCACCTGGGTAATATCAGCCCCGCCCCTCTCCACTTTTATGTTTCTCTGCAGCACCAATCACTGCCTGACAATCTGGTTTTCTTATTTGTTTAGTGTATATATATATTTTTAAGGGAATGTGAGCTCCTTAAGGGCAAGGGTTTTGTCTGTTTTATTATCTGTTGTATCCACAGCACCTAAAATGGTGCTGGGCGCAGAGGCCCTCAGTAAGTACTCGTTGAATGAATCATGAGTTTGATTTCAGTTCTTTTTTTTTTTTGTATCCTTTTGAAACTTGGTTGACTTTTAATTAACCTGAAGCTAGAAGAGGTGGGGGCATAAGGGTACTTACTGTTCATTTGACATAGCAAGTCTTTTAAAAAAAAAATTGAGGCAGGATAAGTGGAAAAGTTTGATTTTCTTTTTTCTTTTCTTTTCTTTTCTTTTCTTTTCTTTTCTTTTCTTTTCTTTTTTTTTTTTTTAATTCGGTGTTAGACAAGATAGAAGAGAGCAGCTACAAAAATGTTTGAATATCACATCTTTTTTGTTCTTTTTGAATTGGTATAAAAACCTAGATTTCCATCTTTTATATTGTTCAGATTTGGAGCTAAATTATAGCACATTGAAATTCCTCTAAGCTACTTGTTTTTCTGGGAGGGGCCACTGATGTTTTGATTGCATCTATTTTACTTTCTGGGGAGAGGTATGGAGGCTAAGATCAAAACTACCTCAAAGCAGATATTTGAGGGTAGCACTGGATAAAAACCTTTGTTGGATCTCTGGGTCTCTGCATAGCCAGTAATTTGAAAGGACTAATAATTGAGCAATGTGGTCTCAAATCTCACCAATTTTTGAGACTAAATCTACTGCTATAACTTGCAAAAATAAATAGAATCAATTCTTGTGAAAGAGGAAGCTGTATGTATAATGTTTATGAGTATAGCTGTTGGGATCACACCTCTATTTGAATCACCTGTCACTTACTAGTTCTGTAACCTTGCACAAGTTACTTAACCTTTTTCTTTAAATAGGTGTTACCAAAATTGTATTATTACTTGAGAGGTAGGAGAAGACAAATATACATTATTGTTAACATTTAAGAGCCAACCTAATTGATGCTATTACTAAGTTGGACTTAGAGGTAGAAGTATCTTAAAGAGAACTAAGTATTAGGGAGTATAATTTGCCTAATCCAGTGTTCCCCAGACTTGCCTGAGCATAAGAATATCCTCCAGGTGCTTGTTAAAATGTAGATTCTCAGGCACCACCCAGATTTGCTAACTCTGATCTCCAGAGGCCGAGCCTGGGAATCTTGCTAGGTAGGTAGAGTGACGACACAGCCTGGGTTTTGTGAGCCGGTCCTTGGTTTCAGATATTCTGCCCAGTGGATTTGAGATCTGTATTTATACTTGTCATACTATGTCTCAATTTTCAGACAGGAAATATGGTCACTGTTTCTGTAGGCGTCTTATTACGAACCTTCTCTCCAATCAAAGGTATAACATGCTTCTAGTTTCTCAGAAATATGAGGTGACGTGTACTACAAAACAGCATGGAGTCGGTGTTATTTACTTAGCTTTCTTGGCCTTCTCTTCTTCTCTTTACAAAACCTAGATCTTGTAACTCGCTCTGGGAAATATATGCAGTGACATGGTCAACATGTCTTGACAACCATTTTTTCTTCCAGAGTCTCTGAGGCCTCAGTTAGTCCAGGCTGTCAAGAGTGACACTGACCGTGGAAGCAGTGTGTCTGCACGTGGTGGTGACCCCCAGGTTTTGTTTATTGGAGGCCAAGCCTGCAGAGCTGTTCTTTCCAGGAAGGATGTTTCACTTGACTGCACTTGGGACAGAGTGTTCTTAATCAGCTGTTCTGAAAAAACAGTATTGTGTTTTTTTCACACCAGCCTGCAGGTTTATTTCCCTTCTCTGGCCCAGGCTGTAACTACGTATTTTCCTGTCAGTGACAGAGGAAGATGAGCATCTAGAAGTTTTACTCTGAGGGCTGTGCTTTCTGCAGACATTGCAGATGGAGTTCATACTTCTTAGAGGAATATAGGATTTTCACTTCCAGGAAGGTGTTATTCCCCATGCCAGGTGGGGCCGCAGGTGGTTTTTCCTCACATGATTCTATGAAGATTTAAAGAATTTTCTCAAACAGCCATTTTTTTCATATTGCTCATGGTTTTGTATTGATATTTTACTCTATTTTGGTTTGGTCTTAATGGTATCTTTCTGTTTGCATTATCATGGGAGAAACTGCTTTGTGCTTAGAATCTTATTTGGATGATAAGTTCATTTTCTGACCTATGACAAATCAATCCACTTTTAGGAACTTTTAAAAAAAATTGAAACATTGATGTAGGTTGTAAATTTGCATATTTTTACTTCCTTAAGAAAAACCTGTTTCCATATTTTTGCTTCCTTAGAAAAAAGTCTTGAGGCATCTACCTAACTATATTTAAAGTTAAGAATCCAGAGCTTGAAAGGGTATTTCTTATTCTTTTTTTCCTTCCACTAATATTTTCATGTGACAAAATTTTGTATCTGTATAGCATTACATGGCGGATTCCTAAAATTTATAGTGAAGTTAAAGACAACTCATTAGGAAAATGTTGTGAAATGTGGGCAACTGTTTATTCCTCTGTAAGCACACCTAAAGGACTAAACCTTCCAGATAGAAAGGCCAGAGGTGGGGTTGGTGTGCAGGTGTGTTTGCCGCCTTCTCTCAGGTGGACAAATAGAAGGAAGCTGGCTTTTAGTAGGGACTCTCCCTCTGTGTCCCTTGGGAACTCAGTTATGGGATTAGCCTAGGCCTGCACTGCAGCTTTCTTTCCTGACTTCTCTTGCTCTTCTGGCTGTTTTTTGTTTTGTTTTGTTTTGTTTTTGTTTTGTTTTTTCTTTCCTCATTTGTAAATCATCTTTGTGTGCGGAGGGACTGGAGGTAGAAATTCCAGAGTCATCTTTTTACAGGCAGTAGAGGTGATTACCCAGATAAGTGGTTCTGATCAGTCATAGCTGCAGATTACTATCTTGTCAGGTGAGGGGACTCTGGTGGAGGAGAATGTTTAGCCAGGAAAAATAGCCAGAGACCTGGACACTCAGGTCCTTTTGATAGGGAGGAGGCAAGGCCTATGCCAGGCATTTCTAAATTGCAAATATAGTACAGAATGAAGGCACAGTCTCTGTGTACAAAGGAAGCCCTCTGTTCAAAGGAACGAAAAACCCCAATTCCCTTCTTCCCCCAGCAAACAAACATACAACAAAAATAAGCAAGATGTGCAACTTTAATTCTGTTAACTACTCATACTTAAAATTGTAATTGTTTATGTAATTATATCTAATTATCTAAAAAGTCATCCTAAGATACTTTTATTAGGATTTTAATGATACCATGTATTTTAACGTCTCACTACGTTGTCTAACCTTTTTGAAAGTGGGGTTGCTATCTTATACTTAAAAAAAAAAAAAAAAACTTGCAGCACTGAACATAGGACAGAAGACCTTATAAGGACTCAGAGGTGATTTGTTGAATTGGGTTGAAGTGTGATGTATGTAGGTGGAATTTTGCACTACTTGCCTGTGGGCGTTCACATACTCATGATGTTTATTTACAAGCTGTTTTATTTCAAGAAATGCCTGCTAATTTTTCTTAGTCTGTGTGTGAATCATGTGGAATTATCTCTGCAGAGTTATTTTCTTAATTAACCCAGAGAAGAGGGAAAAATCAAACATGTTTCATTAAGTGCTCTGCTTAGAATAATTACAATATGTAACAAAGTACTTTTGTATGTAATACAAAATTTTGTATAAAATTATGTGTAAAATAGATAATTGTAGATAGTTGCCGTTGTAATTTTCAGATAATTTAGAACACTGTTTTCATTTGTGTTACAAGGATGGAGTTTATATCCTCCATTCCTTTCCTCTCTCCAGTTCTCAGCATTGAAGGAGAGTCCTGAGGGAGTTGCTGTAAATGGACGAGGGGAGAGGAGGTCCTCTAAGTGGGGTGAGGGGCTTATGATTGGGGGGCCACAACAGGGCACATTGTGGGAAGCATAGGTGTTATTGCCAGAGCGTACATTGCAAGAGAGATGATGAGAGGTGAATGTGGTGAAGCAGGGGCACTCCAGGCAGAGAAGTCTTTACTTACTTTTGGGTGTTAGGCAGGAAGTGGCAAGATTGATACAATTTCTGCTTTAGGAAGATTTCTTCTGCACCCTTTTGGATATGGACTGAAAGTCATAGCAGCAGTTGCAATCTGATTGCTCCTCCCTCAGCCCTCCCTGTGCCTGTTTCTGCTTTATTTCCTCAGAAGCTCTTATCATCAGATCACACCTTATTTGCTCTGTTTAGTTACTTGCTCAGTATCTGCTTTACTAATTAGAGTGTAGACTCCCCAAGCAGGGATATGTCCAGATCCCACTGTGGTGTCTAAGGTGCTCTGCAAGTTTTTTTTTAATCAATCAAATGCAATCAAAGTGTGTTATTGTTCTCCCTACAAATTTAATAATTGATTACAAAAGGAAAAAATAGTACCAGTTCAGTGCAGAACCTGAACAACACCTTAAACAAGGGATCAAAATCAGCATCCCCAATAAGGGACAGTGGGCCTCATGTGCCTCTGGAAGTCAAACTTAGTCAGGAATGTAGCATCTGAATCTAATCATGAAGAAACACCAGAAAACCCCCAAACTGAAAGATATTCTCTAAAATAACTGGCATGTATTCGTCAAAAATATTAATGGAATGAAGGATAAGCTGAAGAACTGTTTCACTTTAAAGGAGACTAAAGAGACAGAAAAGTTAAAAGCAGTCTGTGATCCTGTGCTGGATCCTGGGAAAAAAGAAAAAGGAAAACTGTTATAAAGGTCATTAAGACAATTGATGAAACTAAAATATGCAGAGGGGTCAGGGTAAGAGTGCTTATATCTCATTTAGCTCTCTGGATAAACTGGCGGGATTCACAAGCCACGTATCTGGGTAGTGCTAGCCATGAACAGCAAGAACCCTGGAATGGGATTCGAAAGACCTGGCTTCCAGCCCAAGTGCTGCTCCTAAACCTGTGTGGCCACGGTTCCTTCTCAGAGGTTGGAGTTCTGAGATTCAGAGGCTCTGGTTGTTAAATAGCCGAATCTGAACAGCAGACCTAGTCCCAAGAATGTGAATGCTAGGGTTTTCTGTGGCTGCCAGGGGAGGTAGGATTCAGATTTCACAAAGCAAATGGAGGAAAAAGTAAAGACCTCCTGACAAGATTCCTTGTTTGTTGGCACTGACATTCTTACTTGATGGTTTCTTCTTGGTGGTCAAGTTACAGTGAAAACTCAGAGGGAGGTGGAGATAGAGAGAAGTGCCAAGTACTCAAAACACAGTTTCAGAGAGAATGGACGGTCTTTCTATTTTCTAGCGTGGTGAAGCTAATTTATTTTATATGGCATATTTTGTCATCAGTAGCATTTCAGCCCAGTTCCTCTGCCTGGCCCCACTGATAACTGAGGCCAGTGATGATAGACGTTCATAATGTGACTGTGAGCCTTCCTCGGGTGGGCCAAAGAGTTCTTGAAAAATCAGCTGAGATCCCTCCCTAAATCTTGAACCACCAACGAAAGATTTAAACATTTATATACCCACATACCATAACTATTGAAATTAGAAAGTAATTTTAAAGCATTTTAACATAACAATGGTTGAAACAGAGTTTCCCGGTTAAACCTGAACTGATAAATCTAAACAAACGCCATTACCAGGGCATCTCAATGTTTTGAACCACTTCTTTGAGTGGATGGTAAAAAAAGGTTAGTTAGTATGAGTTTATGTTAACCAGTATGGAGAGAAGAAGACTGTCCAGAGACCTGGAGCCAGGAACATAGTTAAGGTTTTGGAGTGTCATTTCACATAAGTGTTTCTCAGTGGAGTACATAAATAATGTGTCGGAATTGTAAGGCATAATTTAAAATGCATTATAATATTAATGGAACCTGAATCAGAATCTTCATGTAGAGATTGAAAGTGTTAATAAATATAAAGTGCTTAGAAATATGCATGGTGCACCCACATACATAAGGGGTCTTGAAGTGTTTTGATGATGAATTAACACCTGTTTGATTTAACTTTTAATTTAAAATCCATTTTCATTTATTCGATTAGCTTTAATGCGAAATGTGCATTCATCTTCTTTTGTAACTGCTTCAGGTTCCCAAGTATTTTATGTTTTATTGTAATTTATTAGTTAAATTATAGAAAGAGAACCAAGAGCAGTTATTTGATGGGAGTTTGTTTGAAATGGTTTCTAAGTCTTTCCCCTAGTTTCTCTGAATTTAAATGAGAAGCCAGATAAAGATGCAGAGTAAAAGATACCTAGACAGGCTTCAACAGATCAAGCTTCTTTTTTTTTTAATACAGTAGATGAATTTAGCCTAAGCTATACTTTAAAACTTCTCTTTTATTAATTAACTGAAAGAACTGAGGAAAACAATTTTGTTTCACATTGTGCTCTACCTTTTTGCTGTAAAATATGTGACAAGTACACATTACCCCTTTTCAAACTGAAAAAGGTACAATTTTGTGCTATGCTACCAGTGCTTAGTTTCTGACATTCTGACTACTTTGGTGAATATTTTTGTTTATATATTTATATATAAGAAAATGCTATCTTGGCTACAGCGACAACTTTGAGGTTTGAAGGGTATATGTATAAATTATGTAGAATAAGATTATCTGAATAAATTTGACAAGAATACCTATATATAAAATGCTAATATGAGATCTTTTTGTGAATTGCCTTTTAGTGGTAATAATGAAACCTTTTGTGAATTGCCTTTTTCTGGTAATAATGAAACGCTTCTCCTCACCATCTGTCATTATAGTGCTTATCAGGTGCCGGGAACATGCTAAGTGCTTTATACAGTTTTGCAGTTTAATTCTCCCACAGCTTTAAGAATGGGTATTCACAGCTCCATTTCACAAATGAGGGAACAAGTTTAGAGAAGGGCTCGGGTACTTTACCTGCCTCAGTAGTGGCTGTTTCAGAAGTGGCAGTTTCAGATTTGAATACAAGATGGTTTGTGTCCAAAGCTTTTATATCTTAGCTGCTTTATTAAAATTACCTGTCAGAAGGTGATTATTCAGCATATTACTGAGAATCAGGTTTGCTAACGTTCTTAGTCAACTGCATAGATGGGACAAAAGTTTAATTCAGTTAACCAGATTTAAAGTTAAAAGAAAAAATAAAGGATTGCCATTAAAATGGATGTTATCAACCCCGAAAATGACAAGTGCTGACAAGGATGTGGATAAATTGGAACCCTTGTGCACTGGTAGGAATGTAAAATGATGCAGTTGCTATAGAAAACAGTATGGTGGCCCCTCAAAAAATTAAATATATAATTGCCATGTGAGTATCCAACAGAATGAAAACAGAAATTGAAGAGATATTCGCACACCCATTTTCATAGCAGCATTAATCACAAGAGCCAAGAGGTGAAAGCAACCCAAATGTTCATTGATGGATGAATGGATATATGAAATATACAGACGTGAATATTATTCAACTTTAAAAAGGAAAGATATTCTTACAAATTCTGCAGTGTGGATGAACTTGAAGACATTACGCTAAGTGAGATATGCCAGTGACAAAAGGACAAATGCTGTATGATTCCACTTATGTCAGGTGCCTAGAGTAGTCAGAATTAGAGACAGGAAACAGAATGGTGGTTTCCAGGGACTGGGGTGGGGGGGAACGGAGAGTTATGGTTCAGTGAGTACAGATGGATGGTAGTGATGGTTGTACAACAATGTGAATGTTCTTAATGCCACTGAACTATATGTATACTTAAATTTGGTTAAGGTGGTAAGTTTTATGTTAAGTATTTTACCACAGTAAAAAATAATTTTAAAAAAGGGAAGAAAAAAAAAGGATTGGCTGTGAACTCTTCCCTCTGAAGGATAAAAGGGATTTCTATCCCAGTAACATATTTTGCAAGTTAAATTATTCCAGCCCACCCAAACAGTACACATTGGAAAAGTGAGGGTGGTGGGAAATCACCTGAGACCTTCAGTTTTATTTTCCTAACCCCAACTTGCTTGAAATCGTCATTCTCTTCATTTTGTCCAATGCAAAAAGAGCGAACTTTTCTTAGAAATTGAATTCCCGGAAGGGTGATATCAATGTACTTTCACTCAGACCATTTTAGCAGTAGCTTTCTTAGCTTGAGAGGAAAAGCAAAGCGCAGAAATAACTTGGGGCTCATATTCAAATACGTAAACAAGATGCTTCCAAAATGAAATGTGTAACCGAGTCAAGTTTTTCCATTAAGCCCAGTGTTAGATGGTAAGTGGATGAATCATCTGGTCTGAACTGGTCAACCGAAGGGTGTGGAATTTAACTAATACTCAGTTACTTTTGGTTAATCTTACAGAATTTTATTGGTTCCATTCAATTCCGTATGGAAAAGCTTAATGTGATACAGTAATGAAGCCGGGTTGCCCTGTCTACCAGCTTTAACACAATTATGGGTTGTATGGATCGTAATTCCTGACAAGATGGGTCCGACTTTCTTGTTGGTTGACAGCTATTTGACAGCGTGCAGGAGCAAGCAGTGTCGTGGTGAATGGACCTCACACCCTAGTGTAGAATGGTCCTTTTTAGGCATCTTCCTATTAAGTGTGAAAAGTTCAACAAAAGAGTATTGGGAGTGTCTGACAGAGGCCTTTAACCTACTTTTGCGGGGAGAGGTGTGGGTGATGCCAGAGTTCCCCTAGTTAATGATAGTTGAAGTTGACCTGGAGAGGTTTGCATCAGGGCTTCTGGACTTCATTCTAACGACAGACAGTGGGGGGCTGTTGTCACTTTTCAGTGGGAAAAGGAGGGTAGAAGTAATCAGGATGATTTCACCCCTCCCCATTTTTAAGGTCACTTTTACTACTGGGTAGAAGCTGGAGTGGAATTAGACCAAATAGGAGGCTGCTGCAGGCTCGTGCCCATAGGTGATGGCAGTCATATTAACTGACATGCATGGAGGTCTACCTATGTGCCAAAAGCTTTATGTGCCTTATCCTCACTCAGCTCTGTGAGCTGTATATGGGTGGCATTCCAGTACCATTTTGTAGATGAAGAAAACCAGGAGCAGAGATGCTAAGCAATTTGCTTAAGATCACACAGCTTATACTGAATGTATCCAAGATGATAGGTAGGCCTTGTAGGGAGGAGCTTTTTTAATTCTCCCAAAGAAATGTCATCATCAGGAATGTGGTGTAGGAAGGTGCAGGGGTGGTTGACCGCCTCAAACGGGTCCAGGAGCTGTGGAGTAGCTCTGGACTCATCTGTGCATTCTTGGAAGAGATGATAGCTATTGTACAGTATCAACTGGGTTGGCCTGAGCTTTGTGGAGGAATGGGTCAGTTGGAGGCATTTGCTAGTGTTGTGTGTGCCCAGGTACCTAGTTGCATTTCTGGGTAGTGGTAGTGGTGGGGGTGATGGACATAACTTGGAGGTGGTGGCAGAGTACACAGTGTGATTCTATTTAGTAAGTAAGCTGTACGTTGATATTTATTGATGTGAGCAGGTTCTGCCAGTTCCCTAGGCATTTGGCTGAGGAATAAAGGAAAACTGACAACCAGCGGAGTGCTTTTTGTGATGTTTACTTTATACAAGACTGTGTGCTTGGCACAACCTGCTTGACAATAAAGGAAGCAAGAAATTTGCAGCCACTGAAGAATTATTTATACCAGAATACAAAAACAGACTTCTAAAATGTTTTGTAGGCCTGTTTTCTGCAGGTGTCTGTGGAAAGTGTGTACCTCATCTACTAACATTTAGGAAAGGTGGTTAATAGTTTTGCAGAGAAACAAGGAACTGTAATTTTCCACTCTGTTTAAAAAAATCTACCTCCTTTGGTCATGCTTATCATTTAATACGTTGGATTCAGTATTAAAGGAAAACTGATAGGTAGAGAAGATCTGCTGTTTTACCCTTTTAAAAAAGGTTAAATTGTTGTTGTTTTTTTAATTAAAAAAAATACACACGCATAGTTTAAAAAATTTTCTAAGCAAAGTAGAAGGATATAGAAAGTGAAGGATATAGAAAGTGTTCTTTTCATTCTAGTCCTCCCTGGCCTTCCTCAGAGTTAGTTTCAATTTTCTTGTGTATTCTTCCATTATGTTCTGTGCAAATGCAAACATCCACATACAATATACATACTATTCCATGCTTTGCTCTTTTCATTGGATAATACTTTTTGGAGATGATTACATATCAGCACATGTAAGTTTATCCCATTTTTAAAAAATAGCTACACAGTTCCAATGTATGGAATAACCAGAATTTAACCAGTCCCCATTTAAACCTTAATGCTTTTTAAACAATATTGAGAGGTCTAGCCTTATGGTACATCCTTTGTTATTAACCTCTCCATTAAAGTATGTGTACATTCACAATCTTGGGAGGCTTATCTTGGGCTTTGTAAAGCTAGAATTTGAACATCTACTGTCACCTTTTAGAATTTAGCTTGATTAATATAGTTTCTGTCCTGCCAGCAATTGTGAAAAGGTGCTGATTAAATTCATCACATCTGTTTAAACATTTTCTCCTAAAAGGAAGGTACTTCAACCAAATGTTATTTCAGCCAAGTACAATTTAATCATTAAGCCCCTTCCTTGACATATATAGCACAATCTGAGTCTGAGCCACCAGCACCCCATTAAAATCCTTGAACTGTAAGCTAACCATGATGAGCATGGGGGGCCATTCACTCCCCTAGATGAAGAATGTCATGGTAGGTGAATATGAGAAATATGCTGAGGGTCTGTTAGTGGAAAGTCTTAAGCTTCTGAGGGATCTGCAACTTACTGAAGCCAGCGGACTGTGTTGTTGCTCTGTTTTTCATCTGCACTTGCGTCTCCAGTTCATGGGACGTTCTTCTGCCAGCTTTATGTATGCTAAGGTTACATGGTGGGAGAAGAGAGGACTTAAACTTATTAATATCAGTGCATTTCTGCAGATATTTTTCATCTTTCCAAAGTAAAAATCTTACTAGGAGGATGTGAAAGTGTTTAAAGAAACTGGTAGTAGAGGTTTTGTTTGGATATTTCAGCATTTAACCTGGAGTTTGGAACATAGGCTTTGCCATTTAATTCTCTAGACTATTAATTATATTATAATTACTACAATTATATTGTGGGACACACCTGGAAACCTTTGTGTATACTGTGCCTCATTAGACAATCGATTAGTATGCCTTTTAAAAATAAATACAAAACAATGAAATACTAGCTTGCAGACTTGTTTAAAAGACAGTTTACTAAAATATCATTGAATAGCACCAATAAATAGGCCCTATTCCTTTTTACTGTAGTTACTGAACTTCTCAAAGTGTATATCTCGCTTCTGTAATATGGTCTTGAGTGGTCATGGAGTGAGACCATCCATTAAGCATATATTAATAATTACTCCTGCACAGATAATAATAGCTAACATTCATTGAGCCACTGCTCATCAAAACCCTGAACTTTTTTGCCTGAGTTTTATGGATAAGGAAACTGCAGAGGTTAGTTGAACACAGTGTTAAGTATAGAGCCAGGATTTGAACTTGGGCAGTTTGTGACAACCCCACACCATGACATTATACACTCATCTCCCAAAGAACCCTTTGAAGATGGTAATAATATTCCCATTTTACCTTTGAGAAGCTTGAGGCTTAGAATTAAATGACCACAGGTCATTAAAAGTCACACTGCTAATGAGAAGCCACGTGGCCTGAAATCCAGATTCTTCAGTATTGCTCACAGCTGTTATTTAAAGCAGGCCCTCATGTGTGGGCCTGTTCTACATATTTTAGGACATTTAACTTCCCTGGAACCTACTCACTAAATGTCAATAGGGACCCCAATGACTGTGCCATCCAAAAATGTCCCACATATTTCTAATGTCTTCTACTAGCTGTCATATTTACATTTCTTAATTCAAACTTGTTTCTTATTATTATTTTACATTGCCTCCCATGGCAATTTTAAAATTAACAGTAATCAAACTTGACTCTTGCTTATAATTTGGAATAGTTAGAATAATTAGAATAATTGTAAATGCAAATCATTTCAATACAGAATCACAGATGAGAGAGAGCATCTCACTTAGATCCCTGTTTTATGGATTAAACACACCCACACACCCACACCCAACCCCCCACCCCCACCCCCCGCCACCTATCCCAAGGTACAGAGATGGCAGGAAAGACTTTCTCAAAGTCAAAAAATAAATTGGCAGCTGACTGGACTCAACCCATGTGGAGTTTGGGGCCATTTCTTTGCATTACTAGTTTGCTTCAGGCAAATGAATTTGACTGAGCTGTGTTTATTTTCTAATGAGTGATTTTGACCTTTCCGAAGGAGACATTTGGAGAGTTAATAATAATAGAAACAGTGGACCATGGAACTGCAGGACAAGTTTGTGGCTATTTTGGAAAAGTTATTGTGAACACGGTGTTTCCTGTAAGCAGTTTTATAATGTTGACAAAACTGGACATTTATGATGAGACTTGTCACTTGTACCCTAGGAGGTGTTATATAGGTTCCCCCTAAATTTAAGTAAAATAAGAGACAGGTTGAATAATCTCATATATACTAATTCCGTTGGTTCCCATGGAAAGAAAGAATACTTGGTGAATGAAAAATGTTATTGTTAGAGAACATTCACTTGTTCAGAAAATTTGTGCAATTCCTGTTGAGTGACGGATACAGTTTTAAGATCTGTGGATGACTTGGGTGTAGATTTTGCCTGTTGTCTATGGTGCTAATTGTTTCCATATCCTTTTTGTATCTTCAATAGAAGATAATTTTAAAATTTTACTTGCCTACATCCATTTAGATCACCAGACAACTGTAATGCGCATTTTATAGTAACAGGGTTAGAAGTTAGTCGTGGTAAATGTACCTACTCTTTACCTGACACTATCAGCCTCACTCATTTAATCATATGCATATAGAATATGAAATGGGTTTTTTGGAACAGATTTAGTGAAGTTGATTCATTACGCAGAGAAGGTATTAGATGATTTTTTTAAAAAAAAAAAAAAAATCTTTAGTCTCACAGAGTTGCTTGGGCCTCACATTTGGATTGTGGTTAATCAGTGAAGCCACAGAGCTTGAGGAAAACTATGACCAATGAGAAATGTCTTCTGATGAATGATGGGAGAGAATTTGCAGGTGTTTGAGCAAACTTTCTCCAAATATCCTTGAACAAATTTGGAGGTGTTGAGGGATATGCATTTTTTGCTGACTGTGGGAAAGAAAAGTTCACTGCAGGTGTTGACATAGATCTTTCACTGGTGATTCAGAAATATTAGAGATTGTTTTGAAATTACCCAAGTCATAGTAATAGGAAAATAATTCTCCTTCTCCTTCTCCTTTATCTTCTCCCTTTTCCTTATTATTATATGGAGAATGAGAATGTTACTTGGGCATAGTCTGTTTGAATTAGTAACTCAGTTTCCAGACCCTTAGATTGATTGGGGTCTATTTTATGTCCTTTTGCTTTCATGAGGAGGAGACTATTGATTAAAAAGCTTGAGACTAGAGAACTCTTAAAAAAATAAAACCAGTAAAACAGAACAGATTTGGGGCATCTCTTGGGGTTATTCATCTTGATTTGTGTACATATCATTTACACCCATAGCTATAATGTCGCTAGCTATACATAGCTAAATTTCAGTTATCAGTTATGACCTTGACTCATGAAGATCATATGAAATTGGATTTTGGGGATTCTTGTTTGAAACAAATTCAGGAAATAATCCCAGAAGTATATTTAAGGAGATAGAAAAATATTTAGGATACAATGTGAGTGAAAACAAGTTTCAAATGGTATGCATATTATGTTCTCAATTTGGTAAAATCCTACTATGTTTTCCAAAACTTTATGGTGAACCTGGGTAACTCTTATAAGAAAATAAATGCTATTAGAAATGGGAGTGAAAAACCCTAACTCTTCACAAAGCAGTGAGTTAGCCATTTCTCAACAAAGAAGAGGGGCAAAGATGTAGATGAATATTCAATAGTTTAATAGCTTGGAAACATGTCCATATGTTGTGACCTGAAAAATGATTCTGAAACAGTGTTATAGTCCTAAACTTAAGAAAGGTAGGGGATGATAGTGGTGATTAGGATATAGATCTGAGAATCTCAGGTTAGGAGCTGGCTTGAGTTTAGTTGTCACTTTCTGTGACAGATCTGTTATATGACTGTTGTTCTGACCTTAAGTGTCCCTCTTGACATTTTACCCCAACATCTCACTGGCAACTTCCTTTAGGGCTTCTTGATTCCAGTTCTTGAGGCAGATAATCTGATTGGCTGACCTCATTTATTTTGCCAGTAAACACCAGCTGTAGGCTCCTGGCAAGCCTATGAATGGCTCTCTTTGGTCAGGTGTTCTTCCAGGTCTAATCAGCTATGGCTGTGTGTGTGGAGTTGTATCAGGTGATACAGAAGATGGCAGTTGAAATTCATTGAGCCTGAGAGTGTGGCAGAATCCCCCAGAAACAGAAGTAATGAACAGAAACCCTGATATGTGTCTATTACAAATCTGATTTCGGTAAATTGATTCTTAGTTAAAAACATGTACCATAATCTGCTCTGGAATTATATTTAATATTTAAATCTGTTTCTATATTAGAATAAGTTTGGGATTTCCGTTTAGTCCATCTGATTTTCTTAATGGTCAGCTGAATTTTGCCTCTTTTAGAAATACAAAAGGCAGCTTTAACAGCCTAAAAAGTTTATTATGGTAGTTTGGTTTTACAAATCATGCTGAATTTTCTTTTGAAGTCATAATGTTACTTCAAAGTATTTGAAAAGGAAATTAGAAAGTTCTTTATTGTTCTGAGTTTAATTTTTATGAAAGATTTATTCGTCTCGATAACTATAAAGAATCCAAGTTCAAAAGGCACGATAGTTAGTTTTTAAAGTATTTATTAAATTACTGAGCTGTATATACTATATATTTGGGATATGACATAATCTATGATTATAAGACTCTGACTAGTTAGAGATAGTGTGACTGTTTCAAAGGGAAGCTACTTGGACTTATAGTTTAGAAAAAAATTTTAAAAGATGAACAGTTTTCGATCTAACTTTTTTATAAAAACTTTTGATCGTGACATAAGACTGTGTAAAGATGATTTTAATGGAAACTAAGTTATAATCATATCATGTGGAGGTTATTACCAATCCAGAATTTATTGGATGCACATATAATATCTTGACAAAAAATGTTTCTATTAAGTCAAAAAAGAGCATGTGGACCATTCCTTCATCACTGTAAATATATTTCCATTGTTCTTTTTAAGCCAGGTGATGGACATGGAATAAAAGGGTAGGGAGCAGGGTTAGAGGAAGGACATTATAGGGAATTACGAAAACAAATGTTTAGCAATGAATAGATCTTTGGAGGGTGGGTAGTAATCCTGTTTTGAAAATAATAACTAAGTGTAGGAAGTAAAGATGGGGAAACCAGAAGGCTTGATTGGGCTAGAAACTCGATTTGATATTATTGATAGCAGAGACATGAATGGGGTTTTGTTGGGTGCTTTCCAATTTCTGTCCTAGGTAATGAGGACATTATAGGCTCAGATAAAGTGTGGCTCTTGCCTTCAAGGAGCAAGATTAAATAACAAAGGAAGAAGATTATATTAACACATCGATGGGTAGGGATGTAATAATAAACAAAACTTGTACCCATTAAACTAGAGGCACAGGGCATTTGATGATGGGGCCCTTGATAATGGGGCCTGTTAGAAAATTACTTCTTCAATTTATGGATTCTCAATAAAAGTTCTGAGAACCTGAGACTCTTCTGGGCAACCTGCAAAAGGTAAAGTAGGGATTGAGATTTATATTTTAGGGCAGGAGTAGGGTATCTGAAGATTTAATTAGAATAATAAATAATCTTTGTTTGCAAAATGCTTTTCTGTGTACTGTATAC
Organism: Eidolon dupreanum; assembly: GCA_028627145.1. NCBI lineage: Eukaryota > Metazoa > Chordata > Mammalia > Chiroptera > Pteropodidae > Eidolon > Eidolon dupreanum. Next base: position 26,615,539 of record CM053506.1, read on the forward strand.
CCTAGCTCCCATCAGTAAAAAGAAGGCATTTGCCTTTCACAGGCTTGTTTCAAGGATTAAAATGAGGTATTAAATGCCTGGGAATTGTGCCTGGCCCCTGTCTGGGAAGTACTTGTGTATATTGATGTTGATATTTACCTCCATTGGATCAGGTGCCACATAGAAATGTAAATAGTAGTTAACACATTTTTTTTCTCCTTGTTAAACTGTGAGCTCTTTCCTAGAAGCCACTCTTTATTTTCTCTATCCCACTCAATAAATCTTAGCTGAACGAAGGGATAAAGTGCCTTTTCTTTCCTTCAAGCTAAGGAGGACACTAGGTTTCTTTTTGTGGAAGGAGAGAGGATTGGTTATTTACCTTGAGGTCACACTCAGGTCTTCCATGGTGGGAGACTGCAACTCTCAGTCACCTGTTAAGCAAATTCAGTCCACTAAATTTGGAGATCTAATTGGCTTTATTAAGAGATTCATGAATTGAGGATTCTGGTCAAGAGGGCGTGCAAGATATATGCTGTGACCACATCAAAATTGCAGTGAAATTATAGAACAGCCATCATTGGGAGTTGCCTGAGATCCAGCAGAACAGAAATCTTAAAACTGGGGACATACATAAGCAGTTACCTCAAGACTGGTGGAAGGGGCGGAGATGCGAAATGGGCCAGTCCTACAACCACGTGTGGCGGTGGAGAATCGAGAGGGTTATTTTGGCTGCAGAGGCCCCCTGGAGGAGTGAAGGGTTCCAGCTCCACACTGTGCTCCCCAGCCCAGGGTTCCAGAGCCAGGAAGAGAAGTCCCCACAACCTTTGGCTGTGAAAACCAGCAGATATTGTGGCTGAGTGAGATGGAAGCCTGCAGGAGTTTCAGATGTTCTTAAAGGGCCCGTGCATGGACTCACTCAGTAGCAGACTCATTCCCTCTGAGCTCCAGCTCTGGGGGAGCTGCTCCAGGAGTGCCAGGAACATCGGAGGATGAACTGAGTTGTTTGGCTTCAGGGCTGGGGCTGCAGGGGCGGCTTTCTCTGAGACAGAAGTTCTGACACTATCCATAGTTCCTTTGTTGAACCCTCCTCCCTCCCAGAGTGCAGAAGCAAAAAACCACCATATCTTAGTCTCCATCAACTTGGTAAACACAGGTCACTGGCCCAGGTGATTCCCTGAGACCTGGCCTTTCCCAACTTGTGGGTCCACCCAAGCTGCTTCCAGTGGTTTACCCCCCCTCCCAACCCCGCCCCCATACAAATGGCCTATCTTGGCTCATGCTGCAGACTTTTCTAGAATCTCTCAACAGTTCACAAAACTTAAGCAGCAGCATCTGGACTTTGGTGTGCCCTGTACCTCTTGCTGAGCATCCCCAAGTCTGACACTAGTGGCACCAGCCTCAGTTCCTGGCTTGGCCTCTTAAGGCACTTGTAAGCTCGGCAGAGGTGGCAGCCATTTACAGATGGCTAGGTGACTCTTTACCAGGTGGCCCTGGAAGTACACAGGCTGGCGCAGAACCTAGTCTGCAGCTGGGTCCCTCCTAGAAGACCCTTGAGCTGACACACCCGGTGGATTGTTTCCACCAGAGCTGGAGCCAGAGTACCGCCCAGGGCTGCATCTGAGGAGGAAGTACCTGAAGGGCATACTGGGAAGGCATCAGATCCATGCTAAAGTGAATCCTGCTCCATGGGGTCTGCTTCTCACTGGCCAATCTTCCCATTGACGTGCAAACATCAACCAAGACTCAACTACAACAGGAGGGCACACACAACCCACACAAGGAGCACACCTGTGGCAAACGGCTCTGGTGACCAGGGAGACCTTGCTACTAGGCCCCACAGGACACCTATGACATAAGGCCATTCTACTGAGACTGGGAGACATAGCAGCCCTACCAAATACATAGGAAAAAAAAAACAAGGAGCCAGCCAAAATGAGGAGACAAAGAAACTTGTTCCACATGAGACAACAGAACAAAGCTTCAGAAAAAGAACTAAACAAAATAGAGACAAGCAGTCTACCAGATACAGAGTTCAAAATGCTATTAATAAGGATGCCCAGTGAACTTAGGGGAAGAGTAAATAAACGCAGTGAGGCCTTTAACAAAGAGATAGAAAACATAAAAGGGAACCAGTCATAGATGAAGAGTACAATATCTGAGATGCAGAGTACATTAGAGGGAATCAGCAGAGTGGATGAGCAGAAGATTGAATCAGTGATTTAGAAGATGGGGTAGCAGAGGACACCCAGTCAGAACAGCAACAAGAGAAAAGAATCCAAATAAATGAGGATATAGTTTAAGGGGCCTCTGGGACAACATCAAGCATAACAACATTTGCATCATAGGGGTACCAGAAGGAGAAGAGAGAGAGCAAGAAATTGAAAACCTATTTGAAGACATAGTGATGGAAAACTTCCCTAACCTGGTGAAGGAAATAGACATACAATCCTGGGAAGCTCAGAGAGCCCCAAACAAGATCAACCCAAAGAGGCCCACATCAAGACACATCATAATTAAAATGCCAAAGTGTAAATACAAAGAGAGAATCTTAAAAGCAGCAAGAGAAAAGCAATTAGTTACCTGCAAGGGAGAACCCATAAGACTGTAACTGATTTCTGAACAGAAACTTTGCAAGCCAGAAGGGCTTGGCACAAAACTGTCAAAGTGATGAAAAGCTGGTACCTACAACCAAGATTACTCTACTCAGCAAAGCTATCATTTAGAATTGAAGGACAGATAAAGAGTTTTCCAGACGAGAAAAAGCTAAAGGAGTTCATCACCACCAAGCAAATATTACAGGAAATGTTGGAGGGATTTCTTTAAGAAGAAGAAAAAAACATGTATCAAAAATAGGAATAATAAAATGGCAATAACTAGGGATCTATCAACAAGTACTTCAAATGAAAAATAATTAAATGCTCCAATTAAAATGAATGGATAAGAAAGCAAGACCCTCACATATTCCGCCTACAAAAAACTCACTTCAGATCAAAAGGCATATGCAGACTGAAAGTAAAGGGATGGAAAAAAGATATTTCATGAAAACAAATGAAAAAAAAAATCTGGGGTAGCAATACTTATACCAGACAAAATAGACTTTAAAACAAAGGCTATAATAAGAGACAAAGAAGGACGCAGTAATCCACTTCTGAGTATTTATCCAAAGAAACCCAAAATACTACTTAGAAGGGACATGTGCACCCATACGTTCACTGTGGCATTATTTACAATAGCCAAGATAGGGAGGCAACTTGGGTGTCCAGCAATGGGTGAATGGATAAAGAAGAGGTGGTATATATATATATATATATATATACATACACACACACACACACACACACACACACACACACACACACACAATGGAATGTTACCCAGACGAATGAATGAATGGATGGATGGATGAATGAATGAATGAATAAATAAATGAAACCTTGCCATTTGCAACAACAGGAATGGACCTAGAGGGTATTGTGCTGAGTTGAGTAAGTCAGACAGAGAAAGACAAATGCCATGTGATTTCACTTACATGTGGAATCTAAAGAACAAAATAAATAAAATGGAAACAGACTCATAGATAGAGATCATTTTGATGGTTGCCAAATGAGTGGAGAATTGCGGAGTGGTTGGATAAAAAAGGGGAAGGGATTAAGAAATACAAATGGTAGTTACAAAATAGTCATGGAGATGTAAAGTATAGTATAAGGAATATAGTCAATAATATTATAATAACTATGTATGGTGTCAGATGGGTACTAGATTTATCAGGGTGTAAGTTATATAAATGTCTAATCACTGTGTCGTATACCTGAGACTAATATAATCTTGTATGTCAACTATAATTGAAAAATAAAAAAATTATTAAAAAAGAAAAGATTCATGGATTGGACAGAATTCCACCTAGCAACTAAAAGGGTGCCCAGATGAGTTACACAAAATGGAAGGTTTTTATAGGCAGAAAGAGGGTGGGACTAAGAAGTTGAAAGTGTGAATTATTTCAGACAAGGACACATTTCTTTTAGGAGAAGGCAGGGGGTCTTATCAAGCAGATTACCTCACTAGTGTTGATCAGAAAATCCCGGACTGATTGGTTTAAAATTCCATTCCTGGGCCAGTTTGAAAATGATGTTAAGTTAGGAAGTTTTGGTTCGGTGTGTGGCTTAGCAAAAGTGACTCCATTTTGGCCTATTTCTTTTTTTTAAACATACTATAAGCTAGACATGATGCCTAGGGCTTTTCAAATGTAGTTGAACCCTTCCATCCTGAGAGACTGTAAAGGTTCTTCTCCAAGCTGAGGAAAGAAGAGGTTCAGTTAAGTTGTGTTTATTTGAGAGTTAGACGAAGAAAAGACTAACTTTAAACTTTGGATTTTGTATTCTCTTAAACCAAGATTTAGTTTACATAACATGCTGTTTATGAGTGAGAATAAGAATGTTTCAATGCTTTTTACTATTTTAATAAAGTATAATTTTAGTAGAAAAATATAATTAAATTGATCTTGTGCTGTTACTGGTCGCCTATATTATTCATGTCAAGTTACACACTATATTCCTCCTGAGAAGAAATAATAATTATCATTATAGAGTTTGGGACAGGGCTGCCAAAAATGAAGAATGCCTGCTTCAGTTTCTGTGTCATGTTTGTATGGTGGACAATGGCTATTAATTTCAACTTTGTCTCCCAGTGGAGTTCTCTGGACTGCCTCTCCCTATCAGCCAATCAGGTTGGCCCCCAAAATGAAACTACTGACCTCCCTGGGCTAGGAGCAAGTAATAAGATTTGAAAGGACTGGTCATATAAACACAGGCTTGTAAAGTGGAAGTTTGCCATGCCTTGCAGAATTGTGTAAACTTCAGTCTTTTCCTTCCTCAGCCTTGCTTCTTATGCTCATTCCTTTTGACTCTTTGAAACTTCTGCTCTAGTGTGGTTTTTCTTGAGAGCATGTCACCAGTAATAAACACATAGGACTTTGAGTATTGTTATGCCAGAATTATTGTGAATAAGGGAAAGTACCATATTCTGTGCCCCTTTCACCCAATATTCTTCTGAAAGCTGTTGGGTTAATGTCTACAAAGATTCTTGCCTTACTATACTCAGTCTTAATTGAAAGTTTAGAGCCATAGCATTACAAGTATAATTTGGATAGTTTTTTTCCCTAGGTGTTTTACTATGCAAGGTGAGTGTAGTTAACTTGCTTACTCACTAGTCCCAGAAAGTACTTCTTGTGTTGTACCTTCACAGCATGCGTCCACTGTAAAATCAAGCCTGCAGCTTTTATTTTTCATTCCCATGTACATCTAATATAAAGATTTCACCAGAGAGCTCTCAGCTACTTTAGCAGTTACCTAATCTATAAAAAGAGTCCATCCAGACCTATTTTGGTTTCTTTTTCTCAAGCCACTAGCTAACAAGACACTTCCCCCATCTCACAGGAGAACGGGATGTTAATGTCCTTTACTGAGGACATATCAAAAGTAATTTGAAACCAGAAAATAGTGAAAGAATCATTAAATGATTTGGAATTGAAATACATCATTTCAAATGCATCATTAAACCAGAACTGTCCTGTCTTTCGTATCCAAAAGACTTGATTTGGAACCCTTTTCTATTTCCTTGCATTGTGATCTTGGACAGTTTTGCAACCTTGGATAAGTTATATAACCTCTCTGGGCCTAATGTCTTCTCCATCTGATAAGTTGGGGATACTAACCCTGCCTCACTTGCAGGATTCTTTTAGAATTAGATATGATGAATTTCATGACGTCTGACAACCATAGTTATTGTCATTGACTTATTTTGTATTTATCAATGAGGATGTAGGAAGGCCTTTTTAGCCACATGCCTTTTCGTAGGTACATCACATATAGTCTTGTGTCAGCTTGTTTAGATAGTTTATTTCCTCCCCCTCTCAAACAGCAGAATAGAAGCTTCCCTTTTTGAACTGTGTTCCCATTTTGACTTCTGCTTTTTAAAAGTACTTATAGTGGAATTAAATATTCATGCAAGTTGGCTTGTCCTTTGAAGGTGGCATTATCATAGGTTTCTCAAAGACTTTCTGCTTAATTTGCCTCTCTGCATCTGTGACTTTCTCTCAGGGACGTTGTGTTCTTTTAATTTCCGTCATTGCAGTGGGAAAGCACAAAGAGCAATAAAAGAAGTTAACATGTCAGAAAATCAGAAGAGCAAGAGTGAAGAGTAAGATTTCTTTTGAAACTTCTCCTTTGCGGTACAGAAAGATAAGTGGGCCTACTTTACAAGTGACAGAACCCTTTCTTTGGTAATTCAGAAGACTGTAGGCCCTGAATTATTTGGTTCTTTTCCTTTAAAATAGTCACTGGCAAAGGCAATGCCACATATTCTGTGTCTAATTACAACGGCCTCTTTTCTGTGAACATTTTCTTTTTTGTTTTTGGTGTCTCTAGCCCTGCACAGAAGCTGTAAAATGGAACAGCTTTCCCTCCTCTGCTAACTTTAACTTTGGGCACATACTTGGCTGCTTTGAGACTGGATATCCTTATCTGTCTATAGGCTTCATAGCAATTGCAAGATCACATGAGATGATGCACTAGTAACTTAGTCTAGCTTCTAGCACAAACTAGTTTGGTTATTATTTTTATTTTATAGGTGTTTTTGTACCTCTAGGAAGGAGGCCCAAACTCCCTCTGCCGCCTTCCCCTTTTCCCTCTGCTTCCTCTTCCCCCACATCACCCTCAGCAGTACATTCATCCTAAACAATAGGAAGGCCCCTTTCCTTCTATTTATATCATAAAACAGTTTCTCTGACCTACAGTCTCTGGAGAACTTGCAGGTCAACCTCAAACAACCATCCAACCACCCAAAACACCTTCTTCAGACACATCAACATCTTTTTGAAATAATATCCCCTTGTAGTCAGTGACTACTTGCTTCGCTCTTATTAAAGCGTTTTATTTTGGTCCAGATATAGGGATTCTTAGACTCTAAGACAGATGCCTGAAAAATAATACCTTGTCCAACAGGCAAAACTAATGTGTGGTTTTTGAAGTTAGGGCAGTGGTTGACCTTTGGGGAAAGAGAGGTGGTCACACATATGTGTTCACTTTAGGAAAATTAAATCAGTCAAGATTTCTGTCCTTTTCTGTATGTATGCAATACATACATTAATACAAGTGTTTATTAATTTTTAAGGAAAGTACATCTTTCTTCAGGTACCATAATTTACATATATATTTTACATGTACATTCATGGGCTGCAAAACACATTTTGGATGGACTGCATATAGGACAGTGGTCTCATAAGATTCTAATGGAGGTGAAAAATTCCTATTGCCTAGTGACCTCATAGCCATCTTAATTACTTAGGACAATCTCTGTTGTGTGCCATCTCAGTCTGTAATAATCGGCTACAAATGCCAGAGGGTACTCACCTGGGTCCAGCCAGCTTCCCACCAACATCTCTCCTTTCTAAACCAGTGTTACACCTGGGCTAACCCTTTTAGTTCTTATTTCCATTGCAAGACACCCTTCAGCAATGACCATTCAGAAACTTGGAAGAAAAAGTGTTTATTACTAACAGTCTCTGGAGCCACAAAGCATGCCAGGGGACACACAATGAGGTTGAGGTTTAGGGAGAAAGAGAGTGCCTGGGCCTGGGTTTCTGCTGTTATTGGGGTCGAGGGTGGAGGCCTGTGGTTTTGCAGGCTCACTCTTTATTGGCAAATTTAAAACATAAGAGCAGGAATTTAAAGATCCAGAAGAGAAAGAAACAAGTAACCCTAATGATCAGTTATCTAAATCAGTCAAGATTTTTAAAACAAGGGAGGCTCATTGCGGGGTAGGGGGGCGGCCTGGTTCTTTATCTAGTCCTGTGGACAGCAGTGTATTTAATCCAGACAGCCTTCTGTGAAGTGGAGGCCTCTTTGAAGTAGAAGCCTCGGCAATCAGAGCTTAAGTCTGACACTTGTACTAAAAAAGTCAGCTATAAGGGTTACACTATAATTACTTGTTTGTGGTGATGCTGGTATAAACACACTTACTGTACTGCCAGTCTTATAAAAGTATAGCACACACAATTACAGTAGCAGACTATACCTTATAAGTTTGCGAGAGTACACTCTTTGACCCTTGCACGACACGTTTCTTAGAACACATCCCTGCCATTAAGTGGTGCACGACTGTATATTCACACGTATGTTTTCAAAGGGTCATATTACATTTTTAATTGAGAATGTCTGTCCTGAAATTAAATGAGGAAGTATTTCTAAGCCTTTGAGGTGATGCAGGTTAAAGCATTTATAAGCTCTTTGATTGTATACAGATGTATATGGTCTGTAATTGTTCCACGTGCTATCGACTGTGTTCTGGTGAAAATGAAATTTAAACATGTTGCTACCCCTTTCACCCTACAGTAGTAATTCCTTTGGTTTGAAACGTGTTTTCTTGCTTTTTTATTTTTCTCTATTGTTAATTAGCAGTTATTTACCTGAATGGAGAAGAAATAATTTATAAAAGTGATTTTAAAACTTAAGTTATACCATTCGATGTACTTGGCGTACAATTTTTTATTGACACGAGATGCACATGCTTGCTTCTGCTTGGCTTTGCCTACTAAAGCTTACTCTGAATACCATGACAGCTAGAAATTACCTGGGAAGTAGAAAAGAACAGTTTTTACTAAGGTAGAGAATGAGAGGTTAATAACAATTACCTTGAATTTTAGTTGTTTTATTTTCTTATAAGCAGCTCATTACCTGAAGAATGCACTCTAATTTACTTATTATTTCCTCCTAGATTGGAAAGAAGACTGATGAAGAAAAATAACATGAACCAGGTAAATGAATGTTTCATTTCTTTATGTACCTTTTATGCTTGGTTTATATATCCTGTATTTTCCCACTGAGAACTAAACAATTTTTGTGGCCAACTTGAACATATAAAGAATGTTTTGGGACTATAGATGTAATATTCAAACATATTTATACCATTTAATTAATTTAGTTATGCATGTGTATTTAATAATCAAGTATTTATATAAAATGACATTATAACTTTTTTTTCCTATCTCAGAATAATTTCTTCCAACTCTTCACATACATATTCGATGTCAGTGTCTTCATTATTCAAGTCGCACTTTTGCGGTATCCAGTACCGTTTTCCATAGCATGTTATCATTTTAGTTTGCGATACAGCACTTTGGGAATACATGTGTGGTGCTATAATTGGAAATTTTATTCCAAGTCACAAATGACAATTTGCATAATGTTGGGACGGTTGCTATTTTCATTGTTTCTGTGCAGATCAACATTGGAGATCTCCACTGTGTAACAGTTTGCAGATTTGTTTTGTTCAATATACTCTCCCTCCTTCCTTTTCTCCCTTCCTTCCTTCCTTCCATCTGTTTACTCATTTATTTTATTTAGTTTGAGGCAATTGCATGCAGACTGTTTAAAATTCAAATAATACTATAATAGCCATTATTGTTCATTTTATACTCTCATTACTCCTTTGCCCAAAGATAGCTCTTCTCAACTCTTATGTTTTCTTGTGTTCACCCACCTATTTCTGAACAACACATTGTAGGCTTTAAGTGCCATTTATTGATTTCTGTTTAAATTTAAGACTGCTATATTGACACCCTGATGAGGATTTACCTTTCATATGTAGTTCTTTACTCTCAGTACACCTACTTTTATTGTCTGTCCATTCTCTGGATGCAGTCATGTTTTAGTCTGTGGTTAAATAAATATTCATTGTTTACTTTATTATGACTATATTTTCTTCATGGCTGAACTTTGTGATACTTATGTCAGATGTCTCAGGCCATTATCCTTCCCGGTTGGTTGCATATGTGCTGTTTTATTTTCCTAGAAAATGTTTGTTGCTGCTGCTTCTTTTTTTTTAATTTTCAGTATTCTGAAATTTTGTATTGGGAAATAAGTCTTATGGTTTTTTGATGTTCACAGTCCTTTCAATTCAGAAACTCATGTCCTTCAATTTGGGAAATTTTCTTATACTGTTTCTTTGATAATTTCCTTTTCATCCTTTTCTCTGTTGTCTGCAACTGTCAGTTGGATATTTGGACCAACTGGTTTAATTCTCTAATTTTCTTCTTTTTCTTAGATATTTTCTATCTCTTTGTGTTTTCGTTCTACTGTCCAAGAGGTTTTCTTAGTATTTATTGAAATTTTAATTTCTGCAAGCATATCTGTAATTTCAAATTTAATTTTTAAAATGGTCTGAATATTTCATTTTAAATAAGATCCCGTTCTTGTATCATGGATGTGATATTTTCTTTTTTTCCTTTGAGAATATGAATTGAATTATTTGCTGTTTTCTTGTGCTCTTTGTACTTTTCTTTTTCCTTTGTGTGCCCTTCTCTTATCAGCTTGTTTTGATCCCTGATTTTAGTGGTAGAGTTTTCTGTTTATATTTAGGAGTGAGACAATAAAAAGTAGAGTAGAAATTTGATATCCTGGGGGCTTCTCTATAGGGTCTTTGTGAAGGGACCTGGCCATTTGAGTTGGTGGTGACTCCTAGACATCAAAATCTACAGGTCTTTTTTCTTGGATCTTTCAGTTTCTCCAAAAGGATAAATGCCTGCCTGTGAGGATTTGGGGGAGTCTATAGGGAAAAGGAGCCAGAGTTTTCACATCCAAGCCAGTAAATGCTTAGATCTTAATGCCTCTCTTTCAGCCTAATCTGATGTTTCTGAGTCTGAAGTCTTGCTGTGTCATTTTCTCCAGAGAGTAAACTGCCTCCTGTTATGGGAGTAGGGATGACTTGTCCAGCTTTACTAGGTGGGAAGAAGATCTTGGGTTCTAACTGCTCCCTCCTCTTTTTTTTTTGCTTAAAATAATACAAATTTATTATCTTGTAGTTCTGTAGGTCAGAAGTCTGACACGGGTCTCACTGTGCTAAAATCAAGGTGTCCACAAGGCTACATTCCTTTCTAGAAGCTCTAGAGGAGAAACCCTTCCCTCATTTTGCCCAGCTTCTAGAGGCTGGCTACATTTTTTGGCTCTTGATCCACTTCTCCCCTTTTAAAGGAATAGTAGCAGGTCAAATACATCTCACATTGCATTACCTTGCTTGTCTTCTGTGTCCCTTTTTCACTTTTAAGGACCCTTGTGATAACATTAGGTCTACCTAGATAATCCAGGATAATCTTATTTTTTTTATTATTGTGGTACAAAACACACAATATAAAATTTACCATATTAACTACTTTTGAGTGTATGGTGCAGTAGTGTTAATTATATTCACATTTTACGCAACAGACCTCTAGAACTTTTTCATTTTACAAAACTGAAACTTTTGAGCAAGCCATTGAGCAACTCTTCTTCTCCTTCTGCCCCCGACTTTGGCAACCACCATTCTACTTTCTAAGAGTTTGACTACTTCAGATACCTCATGCAAGTGGAATCTTATAGTATTTGTCCTTTTATGACTGGCTTATTTTACTTAGCATAATGTCTTCATTGTTCATCCATGTTATAGCATGTGACAGAATTTCCTTTTTGAAGACTAAGTAATATTCCATTGTATGTATATATCACATTTTCTTTATCCATTCATCTATTAATGGAAATTTAGGTTGCTTCTACCTCTTGGCTCTTGTGAATAATGCTGCATTGAACATGAGTGTGCAGATACCTCTTTGAGATCTCACTTTCAATTTTGGGGTGGGATGTAGATCCAGAAGTGAAATTGCTAGATCACAGGGTAGTTTTATTTTTAATTTTTTTGAGGAATCCCCATATACCATTTTTTATAATGGCTGTACTATTTTTATATTTTCACCAATTGTTCCCAAGGGTTTCCTTTCTCCACATCCTCACCAGTATTTGTTATCTTCTGTTATTTTGATAGTGGCCATTCTCACATGTGTGAGGTGATATATCATTTGATTTTGATTTTGATTTCCCATATGATTAATGATATTCAGCATCTTTTTATGTGTTTGTTGACCATCTGTATATCATCTTTGGAGAAATATCTGTTCAAGTTCTTCGCCCATTTTTAATTTGATTGTTTTTGGTGTTGTAGAATTCTTTACATATTCTGGATATCAACTTTTTATTATATATAGCTTGCAAATATTTTCTCCCATTTTTTATGTTGCCTTTTCACTCTGATGATTTCCTTTGATGCATTGAAGTTTTTTAAGTTTGATGTCGTCTCATTTGTCTATGTTTGCTTTTGTTGCCTATGCTTTGATGCCATATCCAAGAAATCATTGTCAAGTCTAGTGTCATTAAGTTTTGCTCCATGTTTTTTTCTAGAAGTTTTATAGTTTCAGGTCTTACATTTAGGTCTATAATCCATTTTGAGTTAATTTTTGTATATGGTGTAAGGTAAGGGTCTAACTGTTTTTTAATATAGACTTTCAACCAGTCCCCCTCTTCTCAACTTCTTAGCCTCTTCTTCTGAGGAACCAGAAGCTCCACTTCCTGAGCTTTTCTGGAGCAGTCTGCTGGCTTTTTGTTTGCCTCTGAAACAGTGAGGAGGTCCCTAGGAAGTCACTAATGTTTTTATCCTCGAGTCCTGCTTTGCTTAGCTCAGCTCAGCAGTCATCTCTGCTTTCAGCTTCCAAAATGTTATTACAGACTGTTGTCTTCTCTAATATACTTTATTGCTCTTTTTGTCCCTATGGATTTATATCTTCTTCCCTTTACTTTCATTTTAATGGGGATTTAGGAAGAAGCAGAGATAAACAACCTAAGTCCATTGGCCATCTGTAATCCCAAAATCCATATTGCTTTTTAAAATGATATTTAAAAGACTTTTAAAAAATTATATCTTATATTTTCTATTGTTAAGTCCTATCTCCAAAAATGATTGTTCAGTCTGTTCCTTTGCTTCCTTTCTGTTAACCAGTTTCTGTTTACTGACTTACAAGTATTCAATGCTAGCATTAATTGAGGTTACTTTCCAAACATTATTTCATTATTCAAAATGAACTGAGATTTTTGTTTGTAATATGAGCCTTAGTTTGTAATATGAGGTCTTGAATATAAGGTGACATCCTATTTCCTGAGATATACTTTTTTGCGGGGTGGGGGGAATCCCTCAATTTATCTTTAGGTGTATACACTGTATGTTGGTATCATCAAGAAATGATGTTCCTTTATGTAAATATATTTTATTCTGAAGCTTTAAAATTGAATACTTGTAAGCTAATGTAATGGCAGGAGAGTCTTATTTTTATTTAGTTGTGATAGTGGCTTTCTTTGTTACTGTATTTGATTATTTATAGGTATAGCATTATTTCTTACAGATAGGATAAAGAATGATTAAATGAAGAATTGTCTGATATGACTAGGTCCTTAGGGACTATTAAGTATGTGTGGTTTTTTTTCTGTTGTTGTTCCTAGAATTGTTTTCTCACAGAGTTAAGCCTGTTAGTTGGCTCATGATATCAACTACTCAGTTTGGTACATGGAAGTCCCTAGGATTTTTATCCCGGGATTCAGGGATGCATCAAAGAATTCAAGATCTTCCTGAATTTGAGTGATGGTAGAATAGGCTTATCTTTCATCAGGTACTCAGTAATGCAAATATTATATAACCCTGAAAAGAATTGAGAACCCACTTCTAATATAGATCATTATAGAGAAAAAAATAGAATGATACCGATTAAATTAAACATGATAAAAATAAAATGTCACCTTTGTAGCTACCATTAGATTCCACATTTTTTCATACATAAGTACAAATGACTATAAACTAGGGGCTAAATGAACAATTCTCTTTATTCTTTGTCAGATGTAAAACATTAGCTTCCTGGTTGTGCAACACCCATTTGCATATATGTTACTATACAAGGTATCATTTATGAGGGTAATATTTTGGTCTTAAAGAAATGGCCATCTTTTTATCAGTCAACTCGTAAAGGGGATATATCAGTAGTTACCCTCATTTTCGTATTGAAGCTGCTATACTTAATTTCTGAAAATAAGTTACTTATTGACAGTTAAAAATAGCAGATGATTATATAAAAGGAGAAATACCTCTATGTGTTAGAGGGTTATAGACTTGAGTTTTCAATTAAGAAAAGATGGGGTAAGTTTTATGTTATGCATATTTTAGAATAAAAAACTTAAAAAGAAAGAAAAAAGGAGGAAGGAAGGAAGGAAGGAAGGAAGGAAGGAAGGAAGGAAGGAAGGAAGGAAGGAAGGAAGGAAGGAAAGAGGGAAAGAGGGAGAGGAAGGAAAAATAAAAATAAAAAAAGAAATACAGAAAGAAAGAAAATAGGAGAAAAGAAAAAAGACAGGGGTGGGAGTTAGAAAGGCCAATTGTGAATTATTGGTTCCAATCTCATACTTTAATGCTTTTTAATAGTGAGTTCTACTGATTTGCAAGATCTCTTTCAGTTTTAGAATTTTATGATTCTATTTTTGAAGTGGTTAAGTTTAAATCGCTCCTATCTTCTAGGTACACCATTGAGTTCTTTGGATGCACAAAAGTGTCTGATTGGGAAACTTATGAAATAGAAGACAAGACCCTGCCTCAGGAAGCGTACATGAGAATAACTTTAAAGGAACCTATCGATAAATGCAAAACAGTAGCTGTTGGAGGTATGTATTAACTTAGAGCTTGGGTTGAATGTAGTGTGTCGACGCTGCTGTACTAAGTCAGGTTGAGCCATTCTCTGGGAATGGAGGCCGTTCTTAGGGCAGAACCTCCTCCTCTGGTTGTCTCTAAACTTGTGCCTGTTGTTCTCTAAACTTGACTATGTAGTAGGATGTTACTCTTAACTCTTCTTTCAGCAGCTTTGACTCAGCTCCTCTATGGTCCTTCCTATTGCCTGAAAGGCAATAAAGGCGATAGAGGCAACAGACTTTGGACAGATGAAAGTGATAACAGATTTCAAGCCAGAGACATCATTGGCTTCTTTTCTGGGAATGGGGCAGTCAGTGTCAAAGTTCAGTGAATGTGTGTCCTTTGAATCAGCTGTTATTTATTGGCTTTACTCTTACCCCAAATGATATCAAGGCTGTATCTGATTGGGTGGTGGCTGGATCAGATTGACTGGTTTCCTGTCAGTCATTAACTTTGACCTACTTGTATCCTTGATCCCCCCATCCCACAACTCATATCCCAAGTTACAGTGTTACATTGTTGCCTCATTTTCTTACTTTTAGCCTTTAATTCTTATCTTTTCAACAATGTTTATTAAGGTGAAAGTCACCCAGTATTTCATATCTAGTAACCTTCAGTAGATGTCTGGCTTTTGATGCACTGTTTTTTTTTTTTTTTTTTTTTTAATGGCATAGCCTATATCATGTTATATGTCACCTTAATCCTTTAGTTTTGTTTTGTTTTCTTCATTTACCAATATAGAACACTATAGACATACCCCATGACAAGTATTTTATATCTCTCGTCATCGTAACATCATGAAAATGTTAAGCAAGTCCCATATTCTTGATAAGGATACTGAGGTTCCAAGTGGTTAAATAACTGGACTACTATTTCCCAGAGAGTAAGTGCCAGAATTGGAATTCAGCACTAGGTCTGTTTGTCTCATTTTCTGTGCTGTTGAGACAGTATACCATGCTGTCTCCCCTTTTTGATATAAGGTTTGAAAAATATCCTAATGCTTGTGGAATTTTAATCTTCTGCTCTATTATTTTTTTAATATCATTTGCTACTATTTCCTGTTTTATAGCATCTTATTGGGTTTGTAATTATACTTACATTTAATTAGCATGTTAAAATTAAATATGTTCAAAAGGTACTGTTTTATAATTTTACTGATCGTATATTATTGATATGTGATGTTATTAAAATATGCCCTCTTTCTAACATAGGCTTTGATGCCTTTATCGATACATTCTGAGTCGATTATAGGGCCTGTATAGGAGGTAGGAGGAGTAGACTTTTATAATCCTAATACAATCTGATTGTATCTGTGATATCATTTGCATCGTTACTCAGATCCATTTCCATATAGAGTTAATGAAGATTAAATAGGAGAGGAATGATGAGATTTTTCCAGGAATCTTATAAAGTTCACAATGCTGTTTCGGAGCCTGAATCCTTTAAAATGTAGAACATCTGTTTAAGTGCTTAGTTTGGCTCAGGGATCACTTTCAGTGTATAAATATTTCAAATCTGCACGAAAATCCTGAGAGGTAGGTGTGCTCAGCCTTATTTGAAAGAAGAATAAACTGAGGCTTGTGACATGAAACCTTGCCCAAGCTCATGCAGTTGGAGAGAATGGTGGAGCCAGAACTTGAACCAAGATTTGTTTGATTTCACAGACTGTGCTTGTAACAATTACACTGCCTCACTGATTACACACGGTGGTGACATTTAGATTGTAAATATGTCCAAGAATTTTTTGTGCTTTGCATTAATATAAAGGCAGTCTTAAAACAAACAATTAAATAAGCTATATCCTCTCAGGAGTGAAGGCTTCTAGATAGGCTTGGTGCAGTCACTGAGAAAGCTGAATTCATATAATGACAATTCTGGTTTCTGATGAGCTGAGCCATTCTTGAGAACTGGGAGGTTCTCTGGCCACATGTCATTTCCCACACTGTGTTTGCTATGCTGCCAAGAGCAATTAGGTTAGACTCACCTTAACAGTTGCATGAGCAGCTATTCCTTCCAAAGCAATTGGGACTGGAGTTTGGCCAGACGATCACACAGTTAAGGACAGCTTTGGCATTTATATATGAATCTCAAAATTTACAAAAGATACAAACTTCAAAAATCTAGGTATACTATATCAATTTTACTGTAAGTAAAATTTCTTTTTGTTTAAAGATTTTTTTTCTGATTCTAAATAGAAAATTTGGTAAGTGTTGAAAACAACAAAATATAAACCACCACTCAGATGTAGCCACTGATAATATTTTTGTGTGGATACTTCTAGTTTTTATTCCTACAAATATGTATACATCTTAAAAAGTACAAAATTAGATTTATAGTATTCTAGATCCATTTTTACTTAGCATAACTTCAGCATTTTCCCTCATGTTTTAAAATATTCTTTGCAACATGTAAAAAAGTGGCTGCAGAGTACTCCACGTGGATAGTTGCATAAGTTGTTCCATCCTACTATTAGGTAGACCTGATCCTCATTATTTATTTTGAGGGTTAAGAATATAATAAGAAACTCAGATCACTTCCTCTGTCACAATGAATGTGACTTGTAAATTTCCCGGTACTAATGCTGTATGTGAAAGGAACACTAGAAGTTCTGTTTTGAAACGGAGATTTTGAAACCTCCTTCTTCTTTCATCGAAGTGACCCGTCTATGACAAGTAACTTCAGTTTTTCCATAGTTAGATAAAACTTCTGAAATCCCGAGTTCCAGATAATGTGGCCCTGCTGCTTGCTTGATGTACCTAATGCTTCGTATGCAAGTTAATTAAGCTCCCTCCCACCCCTGCTCTTTTTTTTGGAGGAGGGGCTAAATGTTTCATATGGGTTAAACCCTGGGTCAGGCAGCTGACTGACCCGAGGAAACCCCTAGCCTCAGGAGTGATGCTGATTTTGCAGTCTCTTGGAGACACAGTTACAATACAGTACCAATATGGCTTCTTCTGAACTGAATTGCTCTGTGCTCCTAGGGATTAGAATTATCAAACTAGGAAGGTTGGTTACAACTGAGACAGGTGAGCATTTAATAGAAGTGCTTTACTTGGAACAGGCTGATAAGAAGCTGGGACTATAATGTATTGTTCTGTATTATTCTTCTCTTATAGACTCTCATTATTAAACTAAATCATCATCATTATCATTATCATCATTCTCACAAGACCATTGCTTTTCAGACATGGTTCCTGACTGCCCTTGGGATTCCACCATACCATGGGGTTAGGTTAGGGGTAAGTGCCAAGGACAAGGCCTTTAACCACCTTATTGTCTCATCAACCAACAGCTACACTTTTATATGTTTTTATGTATTGAATCTCTGTAAAGAAGTGTATTAAAAAAGGACTCTGCTGCTTAAGGAAGTAAAGATTGGGAAACACTATGGCATATAGAATCTATGGGAGGATGAAAAAGAAAATGAAAAAAGATATTCATACAGTATTACTTTACCTTTCCATTGTGGCTGTAACTCTCCTGCAGGGACACAGTCCTTCTTGGGTTTCGGTATGTACCATAGGCCCTCTTGGTAGAATTCCCATACTCCTAGCACAGTGGTTTCCAAAGAGGTGCCTCAAAAGTTCTAAGCTTAGGAGAGATGGCATGATAGCCTTACGAGCACTGGTGGTAAAAAGTGATCTTTTAGCTAGTAGGTCAGTACACAGTGGTAAGTATAACCTCTTAAAGGCCCCAGGAGACTGGTTTCTGTGTTCTAGGTGATGTGGTAATAGCAGGATGTTCTTGCTTTCAGAGTGATGTAGTGCATGAAACTGAGCCTGACAGTCTGTGAAGTCTTCATTATCTATTTCTAGACTCTTAAAACAGAATCCACTGTTTGTGTCACAGTTCAGTTGACTAAAGAATTTCCTTAAAAACATTTGTCATCAGGGAAGACTAAAAAACTAAGAAATTTATAAGGGCTAATTTATAGTTGGAGCTCAGACCCCTTAGTCAATAGTTTAAAATAATAACTTTTTATTTTCAAGAAGGTTGATGCAGGAGTATGTATACATGAAGACCTTAACATGAATACATATTTAATTATTCAAAGAATGAGATTAGTCTTGAGGTGAAAACTAGAGAGAAAATTCTTGCTGTCTCTATGAGGAGAAGGGTAATTGTGCCCAATTAGCAAAAGTAACAGGACACATTGGAGTCAAATAGGGTCTGAGCTGTCTGTTTTCTGGCTGCCACAGTGTTGACCTACTTCCTGCCACAGTATAATGTACACTTTCTGTGCACTGTACAACCCAGAAGATGTGAGTGAATGGTACCCCTGGAATTGTGCAGTCCTGAAGCTCTAGGTATATCCATCCACCTACCTGTCCGTCCATCCATCCATCCATCCATCCATGCATCCAATGGCTACTGAGCATTTGTACTTCGTGCCATACACTACTCTAGATACTAGGCTATGACAGTGAGCAATACAAAAAAGATTCCTTCTCTTATGGAACTTAGAGGCCAATGGGAATCAGGTAGGATGGTTCAAGGACCCAAGTGACAAAGAAGTAGATAAACAGGAACATTTCAGACATGGATACATGGAATGAAGACAATAAAATAAGATGACAGTGTCTTGGAGTAGGAAAGACTATTTTATGTTTTAAATTGGATCTTAAATGTACAACCTGTGTATCTTTGGCTATTTTTATACTACCTGTATTTTTATATTCACCAATTTTCTTAAATTATTCTGAGAACAGGCAAGATTCTTTTGTCAAAATTATATATTCTCTAGGAACTAAGGAATTAAGATGTTTCTCAAGGTGCCAGCATCCAGTAGTGGAGACTGTGATGACTTAGTTTGTTAAATAGTTTCTAAAATTGAATTAAAAAATAATAATTAATTGCTAGCCCATAGCACATCAGAATAAATTTCAAATCTGTTCCAGGGAAAAATAGTATATATTGCTAATAAGGATTGAAGTAGAGAAATTGGAAGTTCAAGGTGTCCAGGGTTCTGCTTTTGGTGCTTTCCTACTTCCTAGCTTTTCCACTTTTACTCTTAACTCAAAGGTGCATTTAAAAAAATATTACATCTTCTACTTTAGTTATTTTAATTGGAAAGATAGTTTAACATATCTAGCCTGTCATTCCACAAAAATGGAAGACCTATTTTGGTTGCTTTGTTTTTAGTAGGTTCTTCTAATAGATGAGGTGGGAAGACATTTAGGGCAGAGCTCAAAAATTATTAAAAACAGGTAGAAGCTCAGCCTCCCTTTATAATTTGAATTAGTGGAATATTACTGGTAAGTGAAAATAGTTGCACCTAGTAGAATATGCCAGTGATACAAAAAAGAAATCAGTTTCAAGAAGAAAATTTTATTTTATTTTATTTTTCCTGGACACGTGACTTTATTGTTATAATTTTTTATTATGGTGACATTGATTAATGAAATCAAGTAAGTTTCAGTTGTACAATTTAATAATTAGGCATATATACATATTACATTGTGTGTTTACTGCCCGTAGTTAGATTTCTTTCAGTCACCACATATTTGACCCCTTTTATCCCATCTACTTCCCTTGTTCCCCCTCATCCTCTGGTAACCACTAGTCCGTTATCCATGACCATGAGTCTCTGTTTGTTTGTCCTGTTCATTTGTTGCTTTTAGGTTTATATCCCACATATAAGTGATTATCATTGGTTTTTGACTTTTTCTGTCTGGCTTGTTTCGCTTAGTACGATTATCTTGAGGTCCATCCATGTTGTTGCAAATGGCAGTATTTCATCTCTTCTTATGGCAGAGTAATTCCATTGTATATATGAAGAACCACAGCTTCTTTAGCCAATCATTTATCATAGGACACTTCAGCTGCTTCCATGTCCTGGCCACTGTGAATAATGCTGCTATGAACATCGATGTGCAAATATCTTTCTGGATCTGGGTTTTCAAGCTCAAGATGAGAATTTTAATGTTATGGTTTAAATGTACAATGCGCAGATCTGCAGAATCAGTTTTATGATTTGAAAATTCAGCTGACTATTCTTTGAACACTAAATAGGGGTATATATAGCAAGAAGCATTGCTGTCTGATAGAAATATGTAAAACGTACATGTGCTACTCATTAGCCTCAATGAATCACAGACTATTGTAAACTTTTTCTTTCTTTCTTTCTTTTGTTTTTTTGAGAATTTTATGTCGGATTAATCTTGCCTGCTGTCCAGGTTACTAATGCACTTGGCCATTCCTGGCCCGTCCTTCAGTCTGCATTGCCACGTTAGAACACAGTTTCCTGGAACCAGCAATAAATTTGGCATGACTTAAACTAATGAATAATTTTTTAAAACATGTATTATGGAGCTAAGTAAATGTTAAATGGAATAAATGTTAATTTAAATAGGTAGAAAGTTCAAGTTATGATGATCAGAATAGGGATAACGATTGCTAGTACAGTTATATATTTTGAGATTTTGAAAATTAGTAGTGTGTTTTACATATTTGCCATGAAAGGAACCAGAAACATAACATGGTGAGCATGCCAGCTGAATTAATAGCATGATTTGTCAGCTACACACTTACATAAGACCATATTATGATTAGAAATTTTAAAATTAATATTTGAAGGGCTTGAAGAAATTTATTATTTTTTTTGAGTAGCTGTGTTTGGAAGTTTTAATTTTGTAAAATGTGTTAGCATAACGTCTTCACATTTAGTTATGAAAAAATAGCTGTTTGTTTTTCAAATATTGTAATGTTTACTTTGAATTGGCATTGGTAGAAATAGTTGCTAAGGAGGAAAATGATTTGCATCCCACATTATAAATATTTTCAGGCTTTTAAATTATTTAATTCAAAGCATTACTATTTATTATATTTTGCTCAAAATTGAGAACATAGACTTTTCTTAGTGTTCTCTTTTTATCACAGATGTATTTTTTTATGCAATGCATTTCTGAAGATTATATCGATGATATTTTTAATAAATTTAGTAAATTTAGATTGACAAGGAAAAGTCACTAATTTTAAAGGAATTCTTAAGAAATCCTTTAGTACAATGTAGAAAACTTCCTTGATGTTGATTCCACTTTTCTCTTTTTCTTCTACAGGGGTTTTCAATCTTGGCTACCCTTTATAATTTTTTAATATCACTGTCAAAGATGTGTTGAGTATTTTTGTTTTGAATGTATATATTTATTTCAACCTGCATTAATTTGAGAAATAAAACTATAATGGAAAACAAAGATTATATAAATAATAGCTCATTTATAGAATCTTTTTCTTCCAAAACTTACAAACTCCCACATAGTCAGAAAATCAATTGTCAAGAAAAATATTTGAAGGCATGATTATTGTTCTGACAGTCTCAAGTTCTGTTGCTTTTCTTTTCTGTCGAAATGAATAATCAAAGTAAAAGGAAACTGACTTAGTTATCTTTTTCACTGATTAGGTCCCGTTTGGGGTTAGTAGCCAGGGTATGAAGAACACAAATAACATTCACGCATAACCTAAAACCTGTTGTCAAACACATTCCTCGCTTAAACTTTGTTTCCTGTGAAGCAATATGTAATTTTTTTATTCTTATCATTATAGTAATGATAAGAATGATATCATTCTCATGGGTTTATAGTAGTCATTTCTCCTTTCACTTTTTTGCTACTGAATCAGCTGCCCTGTGTCATCACTGACATTGTTGTTCTCATTATTTTTAGGAAAATAGTCTATTAAGGGTCTCATATAGTCTCTTCTAAAGAGAGTGTCTACTATTTACTGAGTGCCTTTTATATCCTAAAGCCTTTATTTACATGGTTTCTAATGAAAACCCTGGAACCTTGCAAAAGACCTTCATGAGCTTCCTTCATTCAACCAACTTTTGGTGTAACCTTTATTTTCTAGGCCCTTCTTTAGATACTTTAGGTAGTGAACAAGGGAAAACAAACCTTAAACCTGCACCTTAAAGCTTATAGCCTTGTAGGAGAAAGAAGATAAACTAAATGAATAAGTAAAATGCATGTATGCTAGATGATGATCAGGGTTCTGGCAAAAATAAAGCAGAGAAGTAGATTGGGAGTTTGAGTGTGGTGTGTATGTGTGTGTGTACATATGTGTGTACGTGTGTGTGTGTGTGTGTGTGTGTGTGTGTGTGTGTGTGTGTGTGTTTAAGTGATGTGTTCACTGTAATACAGGGTAGGTCAGGGAAGGCCTCAGTGGGAAGGTAACATTTAAGTAAGGAGGACATGGAGGAAGGGAGGGAATGAAATAAGCCTGCTGTATCTGGGAAGAACATTCCAGGCAAGAAGACAGTAAGTACCGAGGCCCAGGTGCAAATCAGTCAGCCTTGCCCAAGCCTTGCCCAGTTCATAAGTGCAGGGTCACTGGTTCAAACCCAGATCTGCCATTGTTAGAACCTTTGCTCTCTCTATGACTCTCGTAATTCTTAAAATTATATTTTTGTTCATCTTAGGAAGCTTTCCAGCTCCGAGCAAAATATGTTATACATCGTGACACTGATGATCTAACCATGTCTGCTTTCGAGCAAAAGCAATAGGTACATAGGTAGGTAGACAGATTAGTTTTCTCTGCTCTGCTGGTGGAACCTCAAAATTATAACTCCTTCCTCAAGTCTCTAAAGAAGGTTAAGAAGTAACTTTTTAGGGAACTACCTTTTCTGCTTTTTCTTTTCTTTCTTTAAAATCTTAAATTTGTATTATTTTGCTTTAAAAATCCCTCTGTTCTTGTTTTATTTGTGAGATTTCAAGAGTATACTCCTAATTGCATTAAAACGGACACAAGCAGCAGTTTAGAAGGAAGAGCATATGACAGTAACAGATGTGGGATAGTTTTTTCTCCATTCTATTAAGAGACGTTGACTCTTTTTGTTGTGTATATGGAAACTGTGAAAAGGTAGTTCAGTAGGATCATGGTGTATAGAGTTGTTTTTAAGTCTGAATAATGAAGCATTAAATTGGCAGCAGATTATTAAGTGCACATGAGCTGTGAACCCAAAGACTTGCTTGTCAGGGAATTACGTTGTGCTGAGCACCTCTTCCCATTTCCTCCCACGTTCCCTGCAGGAGAGCTAGCAAATGACTAGTTACTACCATCCTTCTGCACTGGCCTGCTGAACGTTGGGATACCTGCTGTGATTTGAGTCCATAAGTGCTGCTCTTTCTATCTTGGTCAGAATGAAGAAATTATAACTTTATAAATTATACATTATAATTAAGAAACTTTAAATTCTTTTTGTATAAAATATTTGTCAACCAACGTACCGTTTATGGTACTGCGACTTTGATATTAACTACTGTTAAGTAACTCTGACACTTATTCTTGGACACCTGACCAGTGATTTGTTGCTGTTTGTTTTTCTAGTCAGACTCACCAAATTCCAGTGACAAATAGGAACCTAGTTTAATATAACTACTGTAGTGTTTTCTCCCTCTTGAAACCAGTTTGCGAGAATAACTGAAAAGTTAGTATGAAGCCTGAAAGTTTGGAAAGTAGACTAAGTGGACTAATAATTTTCTTTTCCATGGTTATTCATTCACTTTTTTTTTGGTATAAGAAAAGATTTAAATATATTTATCAAAAGTATAAGATTATACTGAATTGATTCATGTGACAGCCAAGGGACTCTTGCCTAAAGATGTTTGCATATTTTGAGTGAATTTTAAGTGCTATCATTTGCATAAACATTTGATAATCATTTAGTTCTCTAGCCTTCGTCATAGTGCTATCCAGTAGCATTTCTTGTCTCCTTTTATTCATAGCCTTTATTTGGGTGGTGCTACTTTTTCCATATTTATAGTTTCTACTCCTTCAAAATGCTGGTGGGCATGTGGCCATCCTGGCCTCATACATCATCACTTTCACCTTCAACTCCCTATGCTACCTGTACTGGCATCTTTTTTCATCTGCTCAAACAAGATGCATTGAGCACCTACTATATAGTAGATACTGTTCTAGGTACTGGAATGTAGTGTTGAACCAGACAATTCTCATTTATTGGCTGGGGCAGAACAGACAAATATATTAGGAAATTACGAGTTTGGGGGAAAAAAATAAAGCAGGGACAGAGTATGGACTGATGGTGAGAATGGCACCTTTGAGGTGATGGAGTTTGAGTGTTGACTGAGGCAGCAAGCCTCAGCTGGAGGACATTTGAGGGAAGTGTATTTCAGTCAGAAGAAATTGCAATTGCAAAGATCCTGAAGGGAGATTGTGTGAGCAACAGTGAAGGAGCCAGTATGGCTAGAGTGGAGTGAGCAAGGGGAGAGCCAAAAGATATGTTTAGAGAGATAGCTGGGGGCCAGATCATATAGCATTTCTGTATGTGATGAAGATTCCAGATTTTGCTCTGAGTAAGGTGTGAAGGTACATGAGGTCTTAAGCAGAGAAGTGATGTGATCTGACTTATGCTTTAAATCCCTCTGGTTGCTATGTGAAGAATATACTATAGTGGAACACAGGAGGATTCATGTAGACTATTTAGGAGGCTGTTGCCAGAGTATAGACCAAGATACGTAAGCTTGGACTAGGGTGGAAGGAGTAGTGGAGGGATAAGAAGTGATAGGATTCTGGATATATTCCTAAAGAAAAACTAATAGAATGTGAATATGGGTTAGATGTAGATTTTAGAGAAACAGAGACATTCAAGATTTCTTCAAAGATTCTGACCAGAGTTGGTAAATTAGAGTTACCATTTACCGAGATGGGGGAAAAGTGCAGGAAGAAAATGATGTGGGAAAGATGGGCATCAAGTCTTTATTAGTTAAAATAGAGATTGTAGATACCTAAATGGGAATAGTGAGGAAGCAGTTGGCTGTCTGAACCTAGAGTTCAAGAGAGTTCAACCCAGAGGTATCTTTTTAATTGAGAGTTGTTCCAGAAGACGTGGTATTTAAAACCGTGGGATTGGATGAAACTATCTAAAATCATTCTCAAAGTGTAGTAGGAGCCCATGGGGAGTCCTTGGACTTCATAGGGGGTCTACTTAGCTAATCTTTGCATACTAATACCAAAACTTATAATACAGTAGTGTTTCCAGAGGAGAGGCTAGATGGGAAGGGATTTGTATTAAGATTACATTCCTGAGAGTGACAATTGACAGCCATTCTCTTCATTTTGGAGCACAGCTTGACTCGCCTTCAGCTGTGAGGTTGGAGTGGAGGATGTGGGCAAGCAGTATAAGACACAGTTGCCTAATCCCCTTTGCTGTGGGTGGCATAATTTAAAAAGGTGTATGTGTTATTTTTTCTTGAGCTAAGAAACATGGTTATATGGAGTTAGTTATTAAGTTTTTCTTTCTTAAAATTATTGTGTCTTTCAAAAGGAATAACTGAATTTATAATACTTACTTTCTACATGTTATTCATCAATATTAAATGTATGGTTATAGAGGGTTAAGAAGTGATATATTTTCCCCAAGTGAGGTCTTTTCCGATCTGTATTCAAGAACATTTATTTAACATTAAGGTAATAGTTTATGGATATATTTCCCACCAAACTAGAACTCCTTAACAGCAGGGTGTAAGTTTTTCATTTTTATTTCTAAGAGACTATTGTTTTACCTGGAATACAATAGGAATTTAGTAAATATTTTAGAATGAGTAAGGTAGAACTTTTTGATTTATGTTTTATAGTTTATTTTTTGTGCTTTTTTTTTTCATTGTGTAGTTAAAAGTAACTTTTAAATTGTTAATGGGACAAATACAATTAGATAAAATTTAAAGAATAGATTTCTTTTAATTCCTCTAGGTTAGAGCAAATATTCAAAGAGTATTTTCATAGGAAGAAGATAATAGTTCTTTTTCTTTTGCTTTGATTGGTTATATATTTTTTAAAACTGGCATGACTGAACTAAATACACACACCTTCTGGTTTTGAGACATTAGAGCTTGTCTTCCAAGATAATAAGGAGGGAAATAGTTTTGACCTATGGGAGACCATATTTCCTTCAGAACTAATTCAAAGAAATTTTTTTAGTGTGCTGTCTTTTAATTTGGGTATACTTTATGTACTATACAATGTACAAATTTTAATTCGACAGTTTAGTGAACCAACATCTTTCTCAAGTTATAGAACATTTCCATCACCCAGAAAATTCTCATGCATCATTCCAGTCAGTTGTCCCACCCCAGAGATAAACAGTAATGTGATTTCTATTGACAGAGCTTAGTTTTGCCTCTTAATAGTGTTTTTGAGATTCATACTTGCTATATGTATCTATAGGTTGTTTCTTTATGTTGTTGAGTAATATTCCATTGTATGAATTTATCTATTTACCTATTGATGGACATTTGGGTGGGTTACAATTTTTGGCTATTATGAATATAAGTACTGTGAACATTATTGTACATTTCTCTGTGTTATATGTTTTCATTTCTTTTGGATATACACTTAGAAATGTATCACTGGATGAGTGTATGTTTACTTGCATGAAAAACTGTCGAAGATTTTCCTAAAGGGGTTATATAATTAAACATGCCCATCGGCAATGCATGAAATGCTCCAATATGCCCTAAGCCTTAGCCAACACTTGCTATTGTCAGTCTTTTCAATATCAACATTCTAACTGTAATGTGATACTTGTGGTTTCCTATGATTTTCTTGATAATTTGATTGTGAAAATTTTTTTGTGTACATGCTTACTTGCCATCCACTTGGTGGTTGTCTTTTCATTCTCTTTTAACTGTGTCTTTCAAAAGGTAGAGGTTTTAATTTTAATGAAGTCCAATTTATCACTTTTTTTCTTTTATTCATAGTGCTTTGCCTACTTCATAGTCACAAAGGTATTCTGTTTTCTTGCTTTATAGTTTTAGCTTTTATGGTTAGTTCTATGTCAGGTCAGGATTCATTCTTCTTTCCATATACATATATATTTGTTTCTGCCCAATTTGTTGAAAAGACTATCTTTATACCCATTGCATTATTTTGGTAACTTGTTCAAAAAAGTCAGTTGATCACATATTTGTATGTCTGTTTCTTTCTAGCCTTTGTTCTGCTTCATTGTTCTATTCATCTGTCCTTATGCCAATACTGTATTTTGTTGAGCATTTTGCATATTTGTGGTCTAAGTGATGTAGATCTGTAGTTTTCTTTTATTGTCTTTGTCTGGATTTTGTATTGAAGTCATGTTGCTATATCCTTTTCTACCTGCTTTTCTGTGTCTTTGCATTTAAAATGCATCTGTTGTAGGTAGTAAATGCTTGAGTGTTGCTTTTTCATGTATTCTGACAGTCTCTGGCTTTTAATTACAGTGTTTAGTCTTTTTACTATAATTATTTATAGGGTTAGTTTTAGATCTACCATTTTTTTGTTTCCTATTTGTCCTATCCTTTAGACTTGTTTTTTTCAAATCGTATATCTCCTTTTCTCTCTTTTCCTTGTTAATTGAATACAGTTTAGTGTTACATTTTAATTTTTCTTTTAAGTTTTCAGCTATATCTCTTTGCCTTATTGTTTTTGTAGTTTCTCTGCAGAATTCAATATTTACCCTTAATAATAAGCCTTTTTGAATTAATATTATACTACTTTGAGTAAAAATGTAAGAAACCTGCAATATGGTTTCATTTGCCACACCCTATCCATTGCACTGCTGTCTTCATGTATTTTATATCCATATATGTTACAAACTATACAATGCAGCATTATACTTTTAATATCAAGTATATATAAAGTATGTATATACACAAACAATATAGTGTATCTAATAACAATATCTTAAAGAAATTAAGAGAAATAATCTTTCCTGTTTACCTACATATTTACTATTTCTGACATCCTTCATTCCTTTCTGTAGATTAAAATTTACATTTACACTTCAACTTGAGGAAGCTTTCTTTAGAAGTTCTTGCAGTGTAGGTTTATTGGCAACAGATTCAGTTTTCATTTATATGAAGTTTCTTTATTTTTTCTTTATTTTTGAAAGATTTTCACATATAGAATTCTAGGTTAACACTTTTTTTTCCTTTCAGCTTTTTAAATATGTTATTGTCTCATGGACTTTTGTTTTTGATGAGATGTCTGTCATCATTTTTTTATTGTCCTCACACGCATAATATGTCTCTTCTTCTCTGGCTATTTGTAAAATTATTTTTGTTGTTATCTTTGGTTGTCATGGCTAAGCAAAGTCCTTGTGGTTACCTGAATTTCCTGCTTTGGAGGATGGCTGTTTTTGCTCAGTTTTGAAAATTTCTGGTCTGTCTTTATATATATTTTTCTGCTCCGTTCTCTCTACTCTGTTTTAACATGTAAATTAGATCACTTGATACAGACTGAGAGGTCACTGAGGCTCTTTTTAAAACATTGTTTTTCTCTCTGTGCTTAAGCCTAGATTCTTTTTATTGACATATTTTCAAGTTCACAAGTCCTTTTTCACTATTGTGTCCAATCTGCTATTAATCTAAACTGTAGTTTCCTGCTTGAGTTCCATATTCGTGGCACAGACTTCGTTGTGCTCTTACAGGATAAACTGCATAAGTATAAATTATCATCCAGTGTGGTTTTCTTCTTTTAAGGGCTGTAGATTGTCCGCTTTCTGCCTTCTTTCATTGTTTTCTAGTGCCTTCAAAGTTGATTTTTATATTTGTTCAGTTTATAATTGTTATTGCATGGAGGACAACTCTGTCATCATAAAGCCAATTTCTTAAAGAATTTGTTTTTTGTGGTTTATTTTATTCGTAAAGAGGTGTCAGATCTTATATTCATTTAGAGTTCAAAAATACCTTCAAGTCATGTATAATTGAAACTGTTGCTATAGGCCAATAGAACATTATTTAAATATAAGAGTATTTGTGAAATACTTAGTATTTATGAAGAGACATTTAAGATATTAAAGCACAACTAAGATGAGAATTATATGGTAATTGCTTTGATTTAGGCACAGGCTGCTGTTAGAAAACCGCATGAATTGAAATTGAACATACTTAGTATATGTATTTAAAGACTCTAGTGTAAGCGCTGGAAATAAATTTTAGGTAACTACTTCAGCATTCCTAACATCTGGCTGCCAAGTTTTGACATAGAAATAACCTTTCTAAGAGGAAATCTCACTTTCGAAGTTTATCTGCCCCTAATACATTTTGGTCATGAATATTGGCTAGAAAAGTTAGCGCAGTTCTCAAAGTCCAAGACCTGAGAGAAATTAGGCCAACTTAAAATATATCATAATCCAGGAAAAGTAAAAATATAGTTAGAAACTGAAATTAACACCCTTAGCATTGGCACTGTTTTGCTTTTGTCTGCTGATGCTCACCATGGTAAAATGTATCATTGTTATGATATTGGTAGAAACGGGGGAACATTTAAGGAGGTCAGAAACATTTTTTTTTTTTACTCTGTCAGCAAAGCTATGTTAAATAGTAACAGCATTTCCCTGTTTTACATTTTCCTTATGTATGTTTCTTTTAAACAGGTTTAAAGTTCTGCCTAATCAGCAGAGATTTTTTTGAAATAACTTAAAAAAAAAACCTTTACAAAGATATGTGGTCATTTTATAAAAAGAAAAAAATACTGACATAAAAATAGGAAGAATATTAAATTTACCCAAATACCTCTATACCTCTACCAGGTACAGTCACCTTGGGGGCATATAGTCTTTTAGTTATTTTTTTGTTTTGTGTTTAATTTATATAAATGGATCATACTACATATGTTTTATAATATGCTTTTTTTTTCTCACTTAGCTCAAGCAGTTCTATCTGTATGCATGTTTTTGCTTTTAAATATACCGTGCATATTTATTTAAACAAAAGGAAATTGTGCAGATACATGTTTTAAATCTAGCTAAGTATCTTTGAATATACTAGGGCCTAAGGTAGTGAAAGTTTTATCATTAACTGAAACCACATTTGCTTTTTTTTTTTTTAACTGATAAGCATGATTTGGGAAACTTTTTTGTAGCTTCTTCTCTAACAAACTTAGGAATGGGTGGCCTGCTCTTATTCTGTTTAAACGTAGGGGCAGTTTGCTTACTGGCACCTGGATGGAGTCTTCTCTCTTGGCTTTATCACGTCGTACATGGTATAGGCTGGAAAAGCCCCAAAGTTGCTCTGCAAAATCATGCTTTGCTAACCTTCACCAGCTATATATTTAGGCACTCAGTACAGAGTGTCATTTTGAAATGCTAAAGCCTTCTATTTAATCAAACTCTCATTGACAGCCTTGTAGCCAGGCCTGAGCAAGGCAGGTTTCTAAAGTTTATAGTCCAGCCAGGAAGCAGATGTTGAGCGAGGACGGAGTTACAGGGAAACAGAGTAATGAAGAAGTTCATTGGCATACGAGTGTATGGTAGGTGTCTTGATCTCATCTGGGATGTTTGAGAAAAGCTTCTTGGAGGAAAAGATGTGTAAATTGACACCTAAATAAGGAGTAAGAGATGGATAGGAAAACACGACAGGAAAAGTCAGGGGGTTTTCCAGAAGGAGGAAGTCAGGGATGGGCAGCAGGGTTCATTCAGTTGCCTGTGTGACAGTTTACTTTTGGAACATGGGGTGATTTTCCCCCCATAATCATCCATGTAAAATATGTGATAAGACTGGGCTGAACAGTTCTAAAAGTCATAATCGACACAATATTTTGCAGGTTGGTTCTTTGAATGTTAATAACTTTGAATAAACCAAGACTGAACAAATGTATCACTTCAGTCTCTTAATCAAAAGGCTGTGCATTACTCAACCATTAAAAAAATTAAATCTTACCATTTGCAATGACATGGTTGGACCTAGAGTTTATTATGCTGAGTGAAATAAGTCAGACAGAAAGATAAATACCATATGATTTCACTTATATCCAGAATCTAAGGAATAGAAAGAACAAACTAATCAAAAACAGACTCACAAATATAGAGGAAAATCTGGTGACTGCCAGAGGAGAGGAGGGTTGAGGGGCTGGGAGAAAGGGATGAAAGGTTAGAGAAGTACAAATTAGTAGTTGATAGATGGTCACAGGGATGGGGAGCACGACATAGAGAATACAGTCAGCATTAATGTAATGGCTAGAAGTTGAGCCACAGGAGAGAAAGAACAATTAGGGGGATCATTTAAAAAAACTATATAAATGTCTAACCAATGTATTGTATACTTGAAACTAATAAAATAAAAAATAAGAAAATAAATAAAAGGCTGTGCTAAGCCCCCCACAAATTAGGTGCTTGTGGTAATGGCACCCCTTGTGTTATTTGCTGCCAGCTGAGTGGTTATGCTGTCCCTAGATTTTTTATGGCATCTGTACTCTTTCTCTTTGCTTCTTTAGTATGTCATAGGTTTCCTGAGGAGGCCAGGTGACTATGTAGGCCAGAAGTTAACAAACTATAGCTGAAAGGCCACATCTGGCCTGAGGCCTGTTATTGGCACATAGTCATGTCCATTTATTTGCATCTTATCTGTGGCTGTTTTTGCACTGTAATGGCAGTTGAGTAATTGCAAAAGATACCATATGTTCTGCAAAACCTAAAATACTGACTCTTTGGTCCTTTGCAGAAAGCACTTGCTAACCACTGGTTTAGGCATAATTCATCACTAAGTGCCCCAGATAATTTCTCTATTTTAGTTGGTGTTTCTTCTGATATTTTCCACAGCCAACCTGCTGTTTGTCATCTCTGTTGTCTGATTTTTTTTCTTGCCTCTCTCTTTTCTTACCAGTTATCCTAGGCTGCACTAGTCCCTAAGTGGGGCTGACACATCGTATTACATCACATCACACTGTATCACCGTCAGTCTTTGTTTTTTGCTCTTCCCCACTGAAATTTTTATCACTGCTCATTCTTAGAGGCTTTTCCCATTACTTCTCACTTTACAATGGCCTAAAGGAGAAAAGCACAAACTTTGGGTCTAGTAGAAGAACTATATTTCAAGTTGAGCCTTTCCACTTAGAACATAGGTTAATTTAGGCATGTCACTGTTTTTCTCTGAACCTTAGGTTTTTTTTCTTAAATTGGGGATAATGTTATAGCTACCTTCTCCACATAAGGATTGTTGTTAAGAATCAAGGTATGTACATGCCAGTGTATCTGTCATTTGTTCTTTTCTATAAATCTGATGGTGCTAGGTAATTGACTTCCTTCACTTATATGCATTTGTGAAAAAGTTAATTTTGCTTTTAAATTTGTTGTGCAATAAATGTGTTTTGCTTTTTATTTTGAAATATTTGCTCAGGTAACACTAAAGAAACCATTCTTATTAAATACAATTTGAATTAGAAAGCATAAAGCTTAAATTATCTATATTAAAATTTATAGCAAAAAAATCAATGTTACTAGATGAAAGCACTTTTAAATCTATTTTTAAAACCAGAGGCACTACGTTTTAAGAATGAAGGAAAGATCAAATGATAAGTCTAGAAAGTAGAGACATTTTTATTCCTGGATGACAGAGTTGTTTGGAGTATTTTTGTCCCTGTACTTTCTATGGTAGCAGTATCATGCAGTTGATAAAATACAGAATTTGCCAGGGTAAAGATAACATACACTATTGAACTACTGAAATACCTTGCCTGTTTTGTGAAAATAATATCGTTTCTGATGCTAAGGAATTTCCCACTACTCTAAATTAGGGTACTACAGCAGAAAAAGTTACCTATGTGGATTTTATTTATTTGGAAAGGAGATGGTGTTTTTAGGTCCAACACAAAGAAAAAAGTACAGGAATAACTGTCTTTTGGACACTACTTGACAGTGAATTAGAGGATCAGGTTCATTAATGATGCACTCTGCAGACACCTGTTGAACTGTGTTATGTTCTCATATCCTTTTGAGTTTCGTTTTCTTTTTCCGTAAAAGAAATATTTTGTAAACATTTTGTAAAAGAAAAATTACCTTTTTTCACAAAGGTCTTGCCATCCATTTGGGTTTTGTGGCAGGGCTTGGGAGGATGGACAGTTGGCTAACACCTTTCTTTTACGCCCAATTTTGGGACCAATGGATAGACCAATGGGAGTTAGACAAACAGAGGTTTGTTAGAAATAAAGCTGATTACAGAACTGTGGCCAGACCGATTTTCTGGTATTTCATGCCCAAGCAAGACCAGTTTCCACCTCAGTGTGGAAGGGAGCAGCCTGGGTTGCCCTCCATCTGTAGATAGACTGGCTCTGAAAAGGGAGGAAATCAGGAGAGTCTGGGCCATGTTGTCTAGGCCCTTCTCCCAAACCCACTATTACAAAGCTCACTCCTCCTCAACCAGGGAGAACACTGGACTGTTAGGCCAATGGAAAGTCCTCTAAATGAAAACAGGAGGCCAGAGGAGTGGAGGTTTCCCGCTAATGCTTTGTTGAATGAATGTGTTGCATGAATAACCGTGCCTGTTTTCTCAGGAACTCTACTTCAGTTTTCTCTTCTGTAGAACTGGGAGAATAATAATAATGTGATCCACAGTGTCGTTGTCAAGATTAAATGAATAAGCACATGTAAAGCATTTAGAATAGAGCCCAGCAGGTAGTGGACAGTTTTTTTATTTTTGCTTTTAGTAATATTAGGATTAGTAATTAATACTAGTTAGTACTAATTAGTATTAAGTAGTTATTAGTGCTGATATTACTAAAAACGTTCAGATGGCATTTAAACACGGACAGGATAAATGATGTCTTGGTGATGGTAGTACCCTTAAAGGTTTTATTTTAGTTCATGTTGAGGAGAGAAAGCTGCTGAGTACTTGGAAGAAAATAAGCCCTTGTTTCTTTTTGATTTGTTTAAAACATATATTTAATCTTGGTATAGAGGAAAAGATTAGAAAGGAGAATGTTGAGTGGAAAGTCTACTTTCTTTTAAAAATATTGCTTTTAGGCTACTGAGAAAGTTCCATAACAGGGGTTCCGGAGGGTTGTTTAACCCCTTAGTTTTGATAATACCACTGTTGTCATAAGGGCAGCATCATTACACAGAAAAACAAGTTGCTAAATATTTTACATATGGAAGTTTTTAGGGGAAAAGAGAACTTCAGGTTGAAGTCTTAATAGCCT
Source organism: Eidolon dupreanum (assembly GCA_028627145.1). Lineage (NCBI taxonomy): Eukaryota > Metazoa > Chordata > Mammalia > Chiroptera > Pteropodidae > Eidolon > Eidolon dupreanum. Next base: position 26,650,000 of record CM053506.1, read on the forward strand.
ACCAAAACACAGACTGGAAATCTCTCACTCTGCAGTAGTTGCTTGTTTAGATGTGGTTTCTTCTGCTGAAAATATTAGCAAGCATTATTTGTTTATGTCCAGACAGGCGGCTTCTACATAGCACCTACCACAATGCTTTGGCATAGTAGATACCCAAAAAATATCTGTGGAATGGATCAGTGAATTTAGGAGTAGGGATATTTAAAGCAATGGAATAGATATACTTGTACAAGTGTTTGTTCTAGGCCTCTTTTGATTTTCTTCCCTATGTAACATTCATTTAAAAAAAGAGAGATCATTCATAAGAAAGGCAGCCTATTTTAGGAGCATTTCAGTTTACATAGAAAATACAGTGCACTGCTTCTGAAAATGGATTGAATATTTAATACGAATGTTTTATTCAGTGTTATTTTTTCCTCTTGCCACAGAGCTTAGTTTTTACAAGTAGGAGCTTTATAGTGTCATGGAAAGTTAGTTCCAATTTTTTCCCTTACAGAATGTTTGATATCACTGATTTCATTATTTCTGGTGAGGAAGCTGAAGTTTGGTAGACTTGAGTGTAAAGAAGCCTGAGAAACAGAAGGCCCTGTTGTACTGCTGAGTGAACCTGAACAGGTCACTTAAAGTCTTTGGGTCTGTCATCATCTATCAACTTAGAGGCCAGGACCAATAGATTACATAATGAGGATTATCCATCTTTCAAGTGATGTGAGTGTAGGATTTCCCCACCAGTTTCTGCTTATAGCAGGATGACCTGTTGAGGTAAGAGGCCTCTGGCTCAGTGAGTTAGTCTTAGCTGTATACTCTACTCAAGAATTGTTACTTGGATTAATTTGTACAAGCTATTGATACTTACTCAGAAGATTTAGTAATATGCGTGCTTGGTTTTTAAAGAGCTCGTATTAGCAAAATTTAGATGGTACTTTGTTTTAATTTTCATTCTGTTCTCAAAACCACTAATAGAGAAAGTCTCCAACTTGTCTTTCCAAACATAGGTTTTATAAAGAGTTTAAATCTGATATATCACATTTAAAATACTTATGTTAAAATTATTTTATGATGGGTAGGGTCATAGTATATATTGTATGATGGTCAAAATCCTCTTGCTGTTTTAAATGTGTTACTTTTGGCATGTGAAGTAGCTCTTGCAGGCCAGCCAGAGAATCTGATAACCATTTATAAGATTTTATTTCTTGGCTAAATATGTTCCATTATGTCTTCCATATGTAAAGAACAGGGTGAGAGGACCTGTATGGTAAGAGAGGAAACTGAACACCTACATCAGAGATAGTTGAGTAGGAGGATGCATGCCAGTCACTCTCCCAGATCCTGGCCTTTGGGCCTCCCTCTTCCTTCCCCTCCTCTCTCAGAAAGACATGTGGCAGCATCAGGGACTCATTCCTCACGTCCCTTCTGTATTAGTTATCTATAGCTACGTAACAACATCACTATAAATTTAGTGGCTTAATCAACACACAGACTATCTCAGTTCCTGTGCAGGAGTCTGGTCATGATTTAGCTAGGTACCTTATAAGGCTTCGGTCAGGTGTCAGCGAGGCTGCTGTCTTATCTGACACTCCACTGAGGAAGGATTCACTTCTAAGCTCATGTGATTGTTTGCAGTTTCTCTTGGGCAATTGCGCTGAGGGCCTACATTCTTACTAACTGTCAGCTGGAGGCTGCCCTCACGTGGCTCTCACTTTAGGCAGCTCGCCATGTGGCAGCTGGCTTCTTCAAAGTCAGCAAGGGAGAGAGTCTTACAGCGGTATGGACATTACAATATTATGTAATGTAAACACATGAATTCCATCATTTTTATCTGATTCTATTGGTTACACTGTCACCCTGGTACTAGCTCTGCTCCTACGGATGAGGATCATGTACTTCTTCCAAAAGCAACAACATTCAGTGAACACCTACCATTTGCCACGAGGCTTATAAACTGTTTGCAAGCATTATGTCCTTTAACCTTTATAGCAACTTTAAGTTGTAGTACTGCTATTGCTCCCATTCTATAGATGAAGGAACTGAGATTTTTAGAGATATCAACCAACATTCTCAAGGCCTTCAGGGCAGATTAGAGAATGCAGAGCATGTGTACTTAATGACCATAGGATACTGTCTCCCATAAAGGAAACCCAAACTCCTCTTACTAAACTATCTCCTTGGGAGAAAAGAGGCTACGACTTCAAAACAGTCATGTCTATGGGTACAAGAGCTTTTATCTACTTTTGCAGCCTTAGAAGCCATCCGCTAGCCTTTTAGCGCTCAAATTTTCTTGGTTTTGATTCCCGCCACTCTCCTTTCACCTTGGAGGGGCAGGCTTGGCCTCACCCTAAAGGAGCGAACATACATTCCAAAAGGAGTATATTCTTTTCAGCCAGATTTTTTTGCGACTGTTTTAGAATCTCAATATTGCATAGGAAGCATGATTAAGAAGTACGGGGCTTTTAATGATCCCAGCCAAGACTTAACACATTTGGATTACTCTATTTAAATGCATCAGCTAAGTTAATTGCTTACAATCTGGTGATACTGCCATTGCACTGCATTCTTTTAAATGAACTTCATCTCAACCCCCTTATAACTCCTTTCTTACCCCCAGTACTGAGCACAGTGTCTTCGGTGAAATGGTTAGATCATTAAAGTTGATTGTTGAAGTCACTTGTAATTCTTCTGAATAACCATAGTGGTGGCAAATTACTGTCTTTGATGATGAATTTGATTCTTTGAACCTATTAAAATATTTTTCAGTATAGCAAATAAAGTAGTTTTTGTTTGGAAATTGGAAGTGACTAAACCGTAATGAGACAGATTTTCTTGTGGGCATCATACACCGGTTACAAAGGTAAAAGAAGAATACTCAACTTATTCTGAGTAGTCAGCATCATTGGAGAGAGTCCCAAAGAGGATGACTTAGAAGGAGTCAAGGAACACTTGTTTTAGATTGAAAGTTCCATTTAAAAGTTGATATTGCCTCACCTATGTGTCTTTTTCCCTTGAAAACATAGCTGACAGATCCGTACTATTGATGAGGCTGTACATGCGAAGCTAGCCAGGGCAAGAGGCTGCCCGGTCTTCTCAATGTGGCTTTTATTTCCTACAGATGCCCCCTGAGTACTTGGCATCACAGTGCACACCAGAAGAATCAGCACTGATGGAAATGATTCATTCCTTCTTTCAAGAATTTATCAGAAACTCAGTACTGATATGAAGAATGCTAACAAATACATAGCTAGAACTTTCTGTTTGCATGTTACTGAAGATTATCAACTAAGATGGGGATTTTTATTTAGTGCTTTATGCAGGACAACATAGAAAGATTTTATGTTGTTGTTAAAAGTATGATTTGAACCTCTCTCCAAAATGTTCACATAGGGAAAGAGTCTGAATTTAATGGAGTGTATACCATAATTGCAATTGTTACCATGAATTTAATAGACTATCATACTTGGACTAGTACATATAATAATTGCAATTATATGTTGGGGATATATTCTATGATGGGCACTAATGCATTATCTCTAACTTGCATAACTACTCTCCAAGGCATTTATTATTGTCCTTATTTTACAGATCTGGAAACAGAGGCTTAGAAGGATTATATTACCTGGTAGAGACCACACTGCTATTAAATAATAGAGGTGGAGTTCAAGCTTATTTATTTTAAACCTATAACAAACCTACATTTCCCATCATTTTAAAAGGCTTCCATGCCAAGTGACCAGGCATGTAAAGCTATAGCTAGCCAGTGAGCATATTTCTCTCAGTATTGGGTATAATCTACAAATCTTTGATTTTACAGTCCTTCCCTGCTATTTTTATTGATGCTGACAAGTTTTTCGTTACTAGGAAGCTCTCTGGATTTATGTGGTGCTTGTTTCATTCTCTCCCTGCTTTCTCTCTCTCTCTCTCTCTCTCTCTCTCTCTCTCTCTCTCTCTCTCTCTCTCTCACACACACACACACACACACACACACACACACACACACACACTCTGATGGTTTGGATAACGAGGTTTCTGTGTATTCTATAACTGAGATGACCCTATCTCACATAGTACCAATGTATGGAGCCATTTTGCAATAATCGTTCATGTCACTGAGTGACTTAACACGGGGGTTTCAGGCAAGGAAGGTTAACAGTTCTCTATAAGTGTTGGCTACTTGGAGTCATATGTTCTTCATATGAAATGAGTGATAGTTGCATTCCGCCCAGTAGAAATGAGGTGTTTTCATTTAGTGCTGTGAAGGGAAAGAAAGCAGTACTTCCTGTCACAAGGCGTAGACCCTATAATGTTGTGGAATTAAAAAATAAAAGTAAAATATCATTCTGAATGACTTCTTCTTGGAAAAAGGAAGGCACTTTACTGTGCGTATTTTATTATTCCATGAATTATATGAATCTCCAGTGTTTGAATTAGACATATGGAGAAGGTAGCAAGTCCGGTCATTGGGTGCTGGGTGTCCCTGGTGCTGTGATGATATCCTTGTTGAACCAAAGCATGCTTGACTTTGGCAGATTATATCTTTCATCTTATTTAATCCTCACAACCACATAATATAGTAGGGGGCATTTGATCCTCTTTCAGAAATGCAGAAATCAAGGCTGGGAAAAGATGAATGGATTTTTCCCAAGACTATGTGACGAGTAAGTAGTAGGACTTGAAACCAAGGTTTTATCTATGTATTGTCCTTCTGTGGTTTATATTGCCTGATTATTCACCTTCCCTATCCTATATATAAGTTTTAAACAATTCGAGATATAGAGCATGGATTCAGATAGGAATCAACATAGACAGTAGCTTAATTACTGACAAAGCAGAATTAGAGAACTCAGAGATGTCAGTTACTTCCTTCTCTGAAACTAAAACATGAACTGAACCCTAGCACTCCCGACCTAGTCATCCAGTAACAGCTGGAGGGCAGCTGGAACTGGGAGCTGGCTGGCCCTCTTGGAAGCAGGCAGCCATTGTCCTGTTTGCTATGTGGAAATCAACTGGCTCCAGGTGTTAGAATTGGAGGGAGGCCCTTGACACTAGCTCAGTGCAGTGACTAGCCATTGATATTTCTAGTCTTCCTTGGCAGATTAATCCAAGGAAGAAGAAGTTTGAGGAGAAGGAAGGAAGGGCTAGGGAGGAGACAGAGAAATTGGGTTACTGTAATATTGTTATCTCCCAGGAAATAGACTAAAAATCTCTTCCTGAAAATATACTGGTGGGTATTATAAGGGTTTTCTACCCCAAACCTCAATGGTGGAAATATTACTTTTCAGATGTTTTTTTTTTTTCCTCTTAGGGTGATCTATGTTTTTAATTTTCTCCTTCCTTCTTGATTTTGGGGAGAAAGAAAGAGATGACTGTATTTTTCTCTGTCTTGGGTATGAAGAAAGGAAAAGACTAACATAGACACAAACAAATGGCCTGTATGAGGCATATAACTAATCAGATTCTTTCTCCTCATGACAGGTGATGGAAATGTACTAGAACAATGGGAGAAGCCAGTAACTTATAGGAAGCCAAGATGACGAGAATTTTTTAAAATAATCAGTAAGTAAAATTTTGTTAACCCTTTGGAATTTTTTTGACTACCAGGTGAATTTATTTTTTTATATAAGAAACCATGGTAAGAGAATAGCACAATTAAATAACTTAAAAGTCTAATGGAGAAAACATTTTAAAAGTTAATACATAAATACTTCAAAAAAATTAGGCTAATATTTAGTAAATCATTCTTTCTTGGGAGGTGTTCTATTTTAAGTTGTGTACATCAGTTTGGTGGCTAGAGCATAAGTATTTAAAGGATTAAGAGTATTCCTTTTATGTTAAACTTGGAATAACCCTTCTTAAATACAGATATTCTTGGTCCCATTGCTTCCATGGGCCCCATTTCTTATTCACATTCTGTGGGTACATTTTGCATTTCGGAGGTAGATATGAATAAACTTGGTGAATATGAATAAAACTGAGCTGTTTGTCTACACCTTCTCTATATCCCTCTTTGTGTCATTTTTGACACATCAGAGACCACTGATGTTTGCTGATTATCACAGTTATATGTGGTTGATTTTTGGTTTCATTATAATGATGATAACCTTAGTAGGTGGAATAGCCTAGTGGGAAGATAATGTATTTTTGAGTCAGACGTTTGTAAGCCTCACTCGTACCCTTGTGCTTTTAGTAGTTAGTTACTCAACCTCTGAACCTCAGTTGACTCATCCATATATTGGATTTGATATACCTCTCATGAAATGATAGACTGTGTGGATAGTACTTTGTGCTCTGACTGGTACATTACAATTACAGTACCACAATAGAAGTAGGTACTTTCCTTCCTTGTGCTTGTGTCATGATTTATAATTTACAAGCTTTACCTTGATTCAGATGATTAACCAGCTCAACTTCCTTAGCTATTATCAGGCAGTGGTGAGTTAAGAGCTGGCCCTACAGGAAGGAGGGGGTTATAGTGTTTGGCAGTTTCTGTGGTGTAAATACTCCCACCATGGCTGATTTCAGATTACCAAAAAAGTCTTCATAAGCAGAGTTGGGAAGTAATGTGCAGGAGCACACCATTATATAATTTACTACCAGCCAGATAAAATAGTTGTAAATAATATCAAGAGCACAGATAATAATAAACAGAAAGTGATGGGTTTTGAGTATTTAGTATCTTTGTTTTTATATAATTTATTTTAATTGTATGTTTGTATAATTTAACTTTTAATGATGGCTGTGTTTGAAAACTGACTTTCCAAAAATCCTGGGAATATGACAGTTGACTCTAGCGGGCTCCAGCACACCACCGATTATAGGTTTCCTGTTGTGAAGACATTTCTAAGTCACAGTTCTTCAATGATCTGTTTCAGCCCTGGTGGTAAGACTTTGGTTGGGTTGATAAAGCCAGGTTTGGTTTTGAATCCTTGCTTATCAACCCAGGTTGTCATCCTCATATAGCTTCTGGAATTGAAGATAAGTGCTGAAACCAATTTAGGATTTAAACCAATTTTCTTAAGTGTGACTGGAGTTCTCAAGTTGTAACTGGCGCCTGGCACCTCTCACCTCTTCTGGCTATTAAGTGACAATGCTTGGAGATACGTCAAACTGTTCACTCCCTTCTGAGCTCTCTTCTCTCCCTTTCCTGTACACTCTCTTGTGTCTTCATTTCCTCAAGTAGCGACACTGCTAGGAATTACAGCGTGTAACTTTGCTTTTGATCAGAAATTAAGTTTTAATGAAAGTGAATTGTCTCTAGAAAGAGAAACAAAATAAAACAAAAGAAAACCTGGGCAGTTTAAAGTTCATATGGGCTTGATCAGAATCTTAGCAAATAAAATGGAGGGAAAAAAGGAAAGTAGATCAGATATCTCAATGTTTGTTCTAGAAGCAGTCGCTACGGTTTTCTAACTCGTCCTTTAGAAGGGAACAATTGAAGCCTGATATTGCTAAGTAACAGCTAAGGTTGTGGTGGTTGTTATATTTTAAATCTCACCCACCTAATTTTAAAACACATTCTTTATTAAACCGTAAAAAATTACCTTGGATATTTCAAAACATTCGTTTGTGTCAGTTCTCTGAATCAGACTTATGTAATCTTAAAACATTTATTTTCTGTATTTCATACTTACACAATAGGTATTTATAGTTCCTACTGAGTCAAGGATAGACTTGGATTATTGCAAAGTAATTTTTGTCCATTCCGAGCAGAAGCTCACGAATAGAAATCTGAGAGACTTGCCTCTGGATTAGGGAATAGTGACCTCTGTTTTAAGTTGAATAAGGGTATCTTTAGTAACTTTGAAAGCAAACAAGGGGGTAATAATTAACAGAGAAATTTTGCTGCAGATAAAATATTCTGATTTATAATTTCTCTCCCTAGAGGATGGACTCTGTACTATTTCTGAACATCCCCAGTACAGATAAATTTTTGATTAGAGAGCTGCTAGGTGTGTAGTTTTCAAATATGTAAATTTTACAACCTTGCATTATATTCAAATCAACACACTCAGAAGTTTGCTGGATACTTGGGAGTCTTGGGTTATGATGGTGCATTCTAGTGCAAATAAGGTAGGCTTACTCCATTTTGGGAGTTGATAATCAAGCCTGAACATAGAGAGCTATAGTTTCAAAACAAATGTGGTTGATGTTATAAGAGATATATTAAATACTCAGGAAACAGACGAGAGAGAAGAAATATCTGCATGGCAAGATTGGGCTAGGTAACGGATGGTTTTAGGAGCAGATAACATTTGAATTGGGTACTTAATGAATAATTCTTTTTAATTAAAGTTCCTTTTTAGATAATTATGAAAACTAAGAATGCTAATTGGAAAGAACTTTAAAAATGTGAAAATTATTAAGAGTAGAAAACTCATCAGTATTATCACTACCTAGAGATACCATTATTATTATTGTCATTTTAAAAAAATATTTCGCCGTATTCCTTTTATGCCTAGATTAGATATACATTCTTTTTTCCCTAAATTAGTTTGTTATGAATATCGTTTTGAAACATGATTTGATTGAAGTGTACCGAGATCATGATACATCAATAAATACATATCTGCATCATTTTTGGTATTGTTATATAACATTCCATGTATATGTGGCTCATAATGTATGTGACCAGATCCCTGTTAGTAGGTTTTTTGGTTATTCTCAACTCATTCTTATAAAGTGCACTATGATGAACATCTTTGTACGTGAATGGAGGTACACATATTGAATAATTTGTACAGGATATTTGAACAGAGTTGGGGCAGTGCTTAGGGAACACTCTAGGTAGAAGAAACAGTTTGAACAAAGGGTCAGAGTTGGGGAAGGACTATCTCATTCTGAGGAAAGGCTAGAATTGTAGTTTAATACATTGTAAAGAGAAAGGGGAGTAGTGCTTGCTAGGGCTGGTGGAGGTAGAAGAAGAACTTTGATGCTAAGCTCTTTATTCATTCTCAGTTGGGAACCATATTGGAATCTATATCATACTTCAAATGAAGATTCTGAGTATCTTTAATTTTCCTTAATGTCCCTTATTTTGAGGAGAAATAAATATTATTAATAGTTCTGCTTTCCAAAACTTTTTGAGACTCTTAATAAATAAACCAGAGAGTGAACAGCTAATAATATGTCTATAGAAAAAACTGTAAGAGTAGAGAAGGAAACAACATTAGTAAATGTATTTTCTACACTTAAACTAATTATTTATGCTTAAAATATAAAGATAATTTAGAGAAGATTTGGGTTAGAGGACAAGTATCACAATTTAATAATACGACCTTATAGTTACTGAGTGTTTATGTGTACATCATTGTACCTAACTTCTCAAAAACCTTCTTAGGAAGGATCTTGGATTATCTCCATTTTACAAGTGAAAAGGAGGCCTCAAAGGAGAGAGCACCACACTTGGAGTTCTAGATCAGGTACTGCTGGGGCCTTGGGCAAGTCCTGGGACTTCACTGGATGGGTTGTGAAGATACAGTAAGGCAACGTTTACAAGATTATGAAAACAGCATAAGGTATCATAGAAACAGAGGAACTGCTTTTTATAGTAGGACACTTTTTTTTTTTATCATTACTAAAGGGAAGAAAGAATTTCTGTAGCCATTTTCCATTCCCTTTGTAGTAGATTATATTATTGTCAAACATTTATTATATCTTCTTGTCAACCTTCCATCCCTGTGGAAGGGTTATGCTTTCTTACCCCACTGAGGGTTTACCCTTAAGGCTGCCTTGGCCATAGGATTTAGTTTGGCTAATGAAATGTGAACAACAGTGACACATGCCATTTCTGAGGAGAAGCTTCAATAGACATGGCCTGGTTCTGCCATCTCTTTTTTCTCTTTGCCATGAGACCAGTATGTCCCAGTTAGGAGTGCTCATTCTGCTTTGGTCCCAGGGCGAAGAGGATATAGAAGCCAGCATAGCTCACCTACAAGGACCAAACAGGAGCCAGGAATAAACCTTTCTCCAAGGTTGTTAGCCTCCAAAATGTTGGTACTATTTGTTACTGCATCATAATTTAGCTTGAACGCACTGCAGTCTCTCTCTCTCTCTCTCTCATCGGAGAGGTGAGCCTTCATCAGAGGTCTCACGTAAGGTTTTTAGGGTTTATCATGTTGACCCTTTTTTTTTTTTTAAATTCAAAGACTTATAATACATGTGTCATAACAAGATCTGGATGTCTGGAGGTTTAAAATAATGCAAGCCCCTGGATCCAGCTTTCAAGAATCTTGAAGTATAATGTGGTTGGATGCTGTATATTCCAGTAGCTGTAAAACAAGGCTGACAATTGATTGCTAAAGGAGAATGTCATTTTGATCTTTGGTGAGCTATGTTCATGTAGGTGTCCTTTCTTTGTATGCCATCCTTAAGATGTTCAAGTGTCATTGTTTTCCGTTATTTAAGCTTATCTTTCCTTTTCTCTGTCCTCCTTAGCATGTATTTACTGTGCTATTTAATTTGTCATATGTGTTAGACTTCTTTATTCTCAATTTGTATTTTTAGGGAAACAATTTATACTGACTCATTTGCTAGTTTAGTGTATATGTCTTTCCTTTTGATATATATCGTAAACTCTAACTTCACAGATTACTTACCTTAAATTTTATCCCCATAATATAAATTACTACCATGCTATTATAATAAAATTAAGTTCTTAGTAAATTATTGACTGGTTTCTTTGATTTTTTTCCTTCCGCAAGTTCTTGGTTCTTTTTTTTCATGATATATGAAGTGGAGTTCGTAGTTATTAGTCAACATGCTCTTTTCCTTTTCCTTTTTATGGTGTTTAAGGCTCTTCATGGGAGAACCGGTTTGTCTTGGCTTAGTAATAACTTATTTCAATTTGGAATAATTTCAAGTTGGCCTGTCTTGTATCAGGTCATGTGTCTAATAATCTGAGAGATATTAAGGAGATCTAACTTAGTTTTATGTTCCTAGTGACTAGTTCTGTGGACCATGAGTGAAACTAAAAGCTCCTAGAGGTCTGACTAGTAGTTTCTGGGTTAAGACAATAATTCAGTCCTTTGTGATTGAATTCAGCTATTTTCTATCTTGTTACTTCTAAACATCTCTCTACTTTGATTTCAAAAAACACTGGGTTAATTTGTTATTAAAGTTCCATCTTGGACCAAGGACTGACATTTTTTTGGTCTGACACACATAGAAAGAATTGGTCATCAGACTCAGACAGGAAGTAGTACTCAGGGAGCTGCCATGGTTTATCGACAATGGTTTGCTTTTTAGGTTAGGTGGTGGGTTCAACAATAATATTAATCGTTGATATTAATACTATTTTTCCTACAAATATGTTAAATATATTCTTTTGTATTTATTAAATAGTACATAACCAAAAAGGTTTTTTTTTTTTTTTTTTTTTTAGTGTATAATACAGTTAATGATGTTAAATGCATTCATTGCATTTATATTGGCAGAACTGAGTCACATTAGTCAGTTATTGCTGCAATTTTAATTTCTTCTTAAAACACCTTAGATGTTTTTTTCAACAGGGCAAAAGATATATTTTTATGAAGATACTATTTGTAGTCCCTAGAGGTTTGGATGATCTTTATTTAAGTGCAAGTATCAGTATAGTTTAAGGCTTACTCAGAGAAATATTTTCTTTTGTTCTGCAACAGAGAAATACCAACATTAATGTCTGGCTATTGACTGTGACTATCCGCTAGTCCCTTCTCTTTTTTGCAGGGAAATCCTGATAATTACATAGAGTCTGAAACATTAGCTCTTAGTCTGCTCAATCTGGCTGCTGTATCACACATAATAGTCTCCACTTTGGAGTCAAACACACATGGCTTTGAAGATGACTTTGACTCATCTTGACAATTGACCTTGGGCATCAAAACCTTCTTGACTCCCAGTTTCCTTATGGGTTCAGTGCAGTCATTAACACCTGCCTTGCTGTTTTGTTCACAGATTAGATGTAAAATAATCTGTTAACAATGGAACCTCCGTGAATTAAATTGAACAGCATCTTTTCTTGTTCTAGGTGAAATTTCAAATACATTTTCTTAGAGGAACAATGTTATGAGTGAGATTTGAGTTAAAGTATTAGAAATATAATTAACATATACTTCCGATAAATCATGTTAAAGAGGCCTTTAAAGAATGGCCAGAGTAGCCAGTCTCTACATTTTGTCTCTTGTGAAGTGCATTTCAAGTGCCACATAAGAGTTCATTAACTTCAGACTCTGAAAGTGAACTTTTAGAATGTAATTTTTCACCAGGTTAAGAACTGCTTAGATAAGCTTTCACATCACACATAAAATAGAATTTCTTGCTAGGTAGTGGCACTTTTTGGGCAGACAAATGAGCCTTCTTTCCCACTTCTGGAAAGTAAACTCACCTTCTGGAGAACTCTGTTCTTCCTGACTATTCAACTAGGTAGTTCTAGCGTAGATTGGCCAAACATGGGACATTGGCCACTGGGGTGGATGCCTGGCGCCCCAAACTAGACCGGTGTGAGTTTTCCTTGAGAATTTTTAAAATTACAACTATGGAATAGTCCCTCTTTAGTGGCAGAGCTTGGAGTTAAGTGGAAGAAGGCAGATTTCAGGAAGGGAGAACAAAGCCAGACTGTAGAAGCAAACATTTCATCTTGTCTTGGAGGAGTTCATTTTGAGCTGATCCTAAAGCCCAGCTGTTACTTTCCTGTTGCAGGTTATTTAGAGTTAATACATCCCACCTTGCTCCAAGTGCCATTTATGTTACTTGCACGTTAAAGAGTGCTGACTAATTCATTTGGTTGTTTATACTTGGAATATTTAAGAAGTCAGTGTCTTTGTCATGGGCAATTATAATAAATATAATTGCATAGTAGAGTAGCTGATACACAACATAGCTTTTTGAGAACAGTAGTAGTGTTATTCTCATCTCATAAAAGCAGAAACGTGTTAGAACTAATCAAAGGACACTAGTGACTCTGTGTGTGTGTGTGTGTGTGTGTGTGTGTGTGTGTGTGTGTGTAACGACTCTTGACAGTTTTGCTGTAATGCAAATGTCATATAACTTTTGATATTAAACCATATAAACGAATGGATATTTGAGATGGTTCTAGTCATTAGAGTTGCCTAGACTAGAGTTGCCTAGAAGAACTTCACTTTGCTACCATTTATGATTAGGAGCACTTGTAGGTAAACAAGTGGCTATACCATATACTCAGTTTGAGGCTATACCATGTGCATTGAGAGAGATGTTTCTATTTAAGGAGGGTTTTGCACTTTGACATGATTATTAAATATATACATTTGTGTTCTTTACTTGAAAAGGAAGATAGAATGACTTAATGCCTCTTTCCTCTTCAGTGGATTATTGTTTGGGGAATCGAGAGTTTCTGTGACAACACTGTTGTAAACTCGACTTCCCTTTAGTAAGTATCAGATTTTCTTTCTCAGTAGTAGCATTCTGTATTGTTGGAACGTGTCGCAAAGAGCAAAGAAATGCGTCTGCCGTTTGCGTTCTGCTTGCCAACTGGTTTGAACAGCTATAATATTTGTTTATTCTTGATGTGTCGGCAGCCAAAAGGAAAGTTTTCCTTTCTCCTTTGTGCTGTTATATAACTTAAACATCATTATATCAGCAATGACTATTTATTCAGAACCTACTAGATCCTGGGCGATACAAGGCCTCTGACACACAGTCTCTGCCTCAGAAGGACTTTTGTCATCTGGTGGGAAAGAAAACTAAGGGATCTCAAAAAGAAGGAAGACACTAAAGTTCTGTAAGTCAATTTTGAGATGGTGGTATAAAGAATAAGGTCTGTAGGTATTTGGAGGACAGGAGAATTCCCCGGGGCTTCAGCCATTGAGGAGGCATCCAGGAAAAGCAAGGATGCGAGTAGGTCTGGAAGGTGATAACTAGTGAGAGTAAAGGGAAGGTCATTAGTCAGAGGGCATGGTGTGGGCCCAGGTGTGGAGGTAGGTGGTAATGTGTCTACTGCTTTAGGGGGACAACAAGTGGACTAGGCAGGTTATTTGGCCGAGGGTTTTTTTAGTGGGAGATGGGGCTTGGAGAGGTGGAGGCAAGCTTTTAAATGACTGAGCATCGTGACGTTGGGCCCACAGGCTAATGGTCACTTTTTAAAAACTGAAATGACAATCTTTGTACTTTTCATTTTAACTCTAGGCAACAAAGACATCCTAGAAATAGTTACCCTTTTTCTATTATGAGAATATTCTAACAATGTTGGTAATTGTATTTTTATTTCCAATACATAAGGATTATTGTAAACATCTCATGAATACTTTGAGTTATGATTGCAGGTGAACATCTTTATGAAGCCTTCCTTCTTCCTGAATGGAGCACTCACTCTGAATTTTAAGCTTGACTGGATCCTACACAATAGAAACAAACTAGATTATCTCTCCTGTATGTGCTAACTTTCTCTTCTTCTTTCATGTATCTCAGTGTATCTTTATATGTCTGCATACAGTCATAAGATTGCATTTTTCAGACAGCAGTATTATGAAGTTTACCGAGTTGTTCATATACACATAGGTTTTTATATGTATTTATAGTCATATAAAACAGCTGCTGTTCTTCGTGTAACAGCCAACATATTGTCAATTTGGCCAATATAATTGATTGTAATAGTTTCATAAGCAGAAAATTGATGTGCTTAAAAATACATATTCGTTCACATGCATGTTTGAGGAAAGTTACCTATGAAGCAGATGTGTTCCTTTTGATCTCTACTGTAAAACTATAGTTATTTTAACTGCTAGAAAGAGAAAAGGTTCATGACGTGATGGCATTCTGGACTTTGATATTTATCATGTGATGGTAATGATGTCTCGGGAGCACAGAGTGAGGCATCTGGCAGCTGGAACAACAGCTGGGAAACACAACCTCAGTGACCCCGGCATGAAGGGATGAATGCCTGGACCAAGAATAAGAAAAACGGTACAGATATGAAAAACACTAGGAAGCTGTCATCATACTTGTTGATTGCAAATTGTCAAGAGAGGGATGGAGCTCAGATGATTTTAGAATTTAACTTAAAGTATCCAGGAAAATGAGAGCCAGAGATATTTATTAGCTTCATCATCTAGGAGATAAGACCAACTTATGCCTGTTGCTAAGAATAAATGTTAGGTGATAGGCTTATCTTGCACATGCCTTTTTAAATTAAAATTATTGGGGTGACAATGGTTAATAAAATTATATAGATTTCAAGTGTACAATTCTGTAAAATATCATTTGTATATTGCATTCTTTGTTCACCACTCAAAATTGCCTTCATTTTTAAATTTTATTTTAAAATCTTTTTTTAGATTATTTTCTTTAAATTTATTTTAAGTTATAGTTGTCATTCTATATTATTTCCAGGTGTATATAAAATAGTGATTAGGCATTTATATACCTAATGAAGTAATCACCCCGATAAGTCTAGTACCCATCTTACACCATACAGTTATTATGATTTTGACTATATTCCTTATGCTGTACCTTAGCATCTGCCCTTTTTGACCATAACTTGGTCTTCGAAGTAGAACTCTTAGAGATCTTCAGAGAGAGAGAGATGAAGCATTTTATTTAGCTCTACATACCTGGTCACTTAATTGGCAGAGCTGGTATTAGGACAGGAGCTCTTGACTCCTGGTAGAGTTCTTTCTTCCATGCTGGTTTGGAGAAAAGAATAGCATTTTAGAAAAGGCCCTTGATCTCATGGTAGATCTTATCTTTGGCTATTGAGTATTTTGAAGAAGTCTTGGCCTATAGAATGACTGGTTCTAAACAAGTATGAGAAAGTTGAACTCAGGAGATCTTCAAAGTCAAGAAGGTTTTATTTGTGACTTTAAAAATTCTTCCTCTGTAAAAACTCCCTACACTCACTAGTAATCAACTTATTTCTTAACTATACCTCAGGACCTAGCAATTGTATGGTCTGTAATTTGCCAATTCCCAATTACTTAAAGTGGCTTTTAAATATTTTTATTCCAAAATAATGTTTAGGGCACAATGTCCCAGATATAATGAGTATTTCCAAAATTATTCTTACTTTTTTAAAAGTTAGTTTGTGGCATAAATGAAACCATTTCAATTTTGAGCACTTTGTTCTGCTACTATTAAATTCCTATTGTAAAATAAGAACATCGGAATCTAATTATCCTAAACCAAAACCTTCAGGGTTTGTTTGTTTATTTATTTACTTACTTACTTACTTACTGCTTAAATAAGGGACTCAAACCATTCAATACCAAAGAACTATTTCAGCTCTAAAATTCTTGGGATATTTCAACATTGAAAAGGATACTAAAAAACTATGGGCCAGTTTGTCCACAGTTTTGGATATTCTGATACAGAACTCAGAGGGACAAGACTTAGCATTGTTTAAGTGCCTACTCTCTGTCAAGCACTGTGCCAAATGCTTTGCGTGTATTACTACATAACATCTGTCCAGCAAACTCTATTAGGTGAGCATTTTATCCACCTCACTGCATATTATTAACCTGCCCTAGGTCATATACAGTGTCAGAGATCTGATCCAAATCGGCTTTGACACCTGATCCCATTCTCATTATATCCAGTATCGCTCCCTAACTCAAGAACTTTTCTACTAAAGAATAGAAATTAACGTACATCCATTGTTCAAGTATCTATCATAACAAGATTAATCCTTGCTTTATAAGTGTTTTTAAAAGGCCATGTACCATTTTCTTGAAGTTGTTAAAGGCTGAAGTTAAAAAAAAAAAAAAAAGCAGTAAAAGGCGCCTAAGCCTGCTATAAATCAAGAAAGGAAAGTTCCGCCTTAACCGACAGTGAACATGCTTATTGGTTAGGATTGCACTGGCTGACTCATTTCTTTTTTGCTGTGTTAGAGGGCCACACCCTGCATTCCAAAAACCTCTGCTGCCCTGCTACACTCGCGGTCTTCCTGCTGGAGCCTCTGGGGTTGGGCTCCGCGTCTCTGCTCACAGCTGTCCCCCGGGAGAGAACCCGCCTGCCGGCCGGCCGGCCAGCCTGCCCGCCCGCCCGCCAGGCGCTGGGCTCTCGAGCACCGCTGTCCTTGCACCCGGCCCCGCAGCCCTCGGGAGAGGGGCGGCTGGGAACCGCAGAGGCGCGGGCGCGCCCCGGGAGCAGGGGCCGGGGGCCGCGCGCGGGCCTCGGACCGCGACAGCCTTCACATCGCCTCTCGTGCGGGAACAGGCAGCACGCACCCTGGGCGCGCTGAGGCCGCGCGCAAACTTAGTGCCCCAGGAACTTTCCCGGAGACTGCCTCTGGCGCGGAGAGACTGTAAGTGTTACTCCGTCTGGGATGCAGCGGTTCATTAAAATGATGTCTGGGGTAGACGTTGGGACCTGGTTAAAAGCGAGGTGAAACAGCCTTTCTTGCCTTAAACAAATGCAATCGTTGCCATTCCCTCTACCCGGGCGAAGTAAAGGAAATCTTAGTTTGTACTGGATCTCGCTTTGGTGATAAAATGAGCAGGAGCTGTTTACACCTGAGCATGCTCACTGTGTAGTTGCTGAAACAGTGGGTCATGATACAGGGAAGCTGTATCAACAAACGCTCTAAATTTTCTGGGATGCTTTTGAGAACCAAGGATCAGGCGGTGGTTTCAGTTTGGGGTTATAAGCTGTGCTAATGGAGGTTTTTGAGGGAGTGGGATTGTATTTACTGTTTATTACTAAGGTTTAGGGAAATACTCACTTTCTCAAACTCCAGTCCCTGTACAAAAGATTCTTTAGTCCAGTGGACTCCAGTGGTACCCGGGACCTTTGCTCTTATGAGAATCTAATGCCTGATGATCTGAGGTGGAGCTGAGGCGGTGATGCTAGTGCTGGGGACCCGCCGCAAATACAGGTGAAGCTTTGCTTGCTCTCCTGCTGCTCACCTGCTGTACCACCCAGTTCCTAACAGGCCATGGACCCCTACCAGTCTGGGCTGGAGGGTTGGGGACCCCAGCTTTAGCCAACTTCTTTGGCTGGTTAGGAGTGAGAAATGTACTCAGTGCCAGAAGGAAGCACGTGCTCCTCGTGTTTTGGAATGAGCATTTTCTCCACAGCCATGCTTTCTATTTATTGTGGTCAGGTAATTGCTCTTGTGGAATTTGTGGAAATAAATACACTGAGAGAATGCACAGCACTTGCTTTTTTAGTTTTATTTTTTCCTATTTGTGTTTGCTATCTGTAGTTGTTTCTTAAGTTGTACCACTGTGAGAACTGGGACGCCTCAGGTCTATTCCCATTCCACTCTTATGCCTATTGAGTTATCACCTAAATTTACGTAGAAGTCAGTGAGCTTCTTTAAAAAAAAATTGCTTTTTCTGTAAGAAATTAGTCAGGAGTGCATAGAGATTTGTATGGTGCAAGTAATTTTCTTGCAAGAGGTTGGAGGAGGTGGGGAACAGGAGAAGCATAATCTAGTGATTGTTGCGGTTTTACTAAAGACATACGTACAGTGCGACAGACTCATATCACCATCAGAAACACTGTTCTGGAAAGTCAGGCTGAAGACATCTTGGTAGCATGAAGGATGATAGGAAAATCGTAAACCGATTTTGGAAGTAACAAATATCTGAGTTATGAACTTATGAACAGTATCATGCTTTCTTCGTTTCTGAAGATATAGACTAATGCAGTAGACAGGCTCTGTAACATAAAGAGTAAAGTTCTTTGCAGCTAACTTTTTTAGGTCTGTGAAGGAAACTTCTCTAGAAAGAAATCACTTCTAAATGGAATAATTAAAATAATTTGTTAGACTATTTAATTAGTTACATGTTGAACTAGTAACACTGTTTCCAAGCTTGTAGGCTAACTGTTAAGTTCAGGTGCTCTGAGTTTAATTGTTTAGGTGCCTCTGTGATAGGGAACAACTTGGAATCCCTCTCCACCACCCTTTTTTTTTTTTTAGAAACACCCAATGATGTTGAGAGAAATGGCCTTAGGTCCATTGAGCTAGTTGGAAAGCCCCCTCATGTGGTAAGAATGGGAAAGTATTATATCTCTAAGATGTCTAAAATCTAAAGGCATAATTAAATTTGGATTTTGATTCAAGTTTCACCGTAATAATTGTAATAGAACCCAACATTTAAGAGCCTCCTTTTATCAGGCACTGAAATGTTTTGTACTCACTACCTCATTTAATTTTCACAATAATGCTGAGGGGTAGAGGTATTATTATCTCTGTTTTACAGTTGAAGAAACAGCCTCAGCAAAGTTACATAATCTCCAAATTTCACAGCTAGTTAATTTAATTTATGTTAGACGTTAGCATTTAAAGTTTGTAATTTTTCCCATGTGGCTCCAATTGCTTCTAACAAAGTAGTGTTGATTTTTCTGTGTAAAATAATCCAGAGGAGGTTCTTGGTTCAAAGCAGATTTTTGAGTGATTTTAAAAGCTCCTCATTGCCCCACTGCCAAAATATCAAAGTTCAAGGAATAATGCATTTACTCTGGAAGCTTATGGTTTTCAAATATTAACTAAGTAAGCTTTGTTCCTGATGAGGCTGTCAATATACATGGCTGCCTCATAGTTGCTGATTTGGGGTGACTTTCTCCTCCTTTATTTCCCGAAGCTCTCTTAGTTCTGGATGTGTATATTCTTCTTGCTCCTTGAAAAATGCAACTCAGGCATTCTCTAATTGTAAAATCAAGCAGCTGGGTCCATGGACTTGCAGTAGTTGAATTCTCTGTGTGTGAATGCACACCTGCAGTATTTCCTGAGCTGTGTAAAAGGATTTTAAGTTTCTGTTAGCACTTTGGTTCGTATTGAACCTGCTTGTTTATAATGCTGAGGTCATGAAAGGCACACTCTGTGAGCGCTAAAGCTTTTCTTGTTAGATGGAAGTGGAAAAGTCTCCATGTGTCCCAACAGAGGCAGCCAGTTCTGAGAGAGTCCATCTGCTGGATCATCTGTTGGGGGCGGGGATTCATAATGAAATAGAACAATGCCACATTCTTTGAAGACCATGGACTACAGCATCTATTCCTGGGTCAGGTATTGCTCACACCTACACCTTATCATTCTCACCATCTGTTTGACACAGAACACCCACCCACCTACCTTCCCAGGCAAAGCAGAGATGCTGTGGCCTCCTCCTTGAACCTCTCTAAATCCTAGCTGCTTTGAGAGTGCCTTGAGTTCTTGAGGATGTTGAAAGAACATGCCAGTGTGATGATAAAACCACTTGGGGATAATCTTGTGGAAATCTTAGAAAGGAGGAAGTGTGCCTAATTTTCAAAACTAGAGAGATGGCAAATTCCAGAAACTTTAGATTCAGAATTTATGTCTAGCAGAATTGTAAATCACATTTTTGAAAAGATGGATGGAGATCATTTAGAAAATATGGTGATGATCAGTATCTAGCATCACTCATCTCCACTTGACCTCATTTCTTTTTTGATAGTTACTGGACAGGTGCATCAACATTGCTCTAGACATGACATGTCTGCCTCAGCAAAGCATTTAACAAAGTGCTTTGTGTTCTTTACTCAAGTTGAACAGAAGTGGGTTGGACAGCAATAGTAAGTGTGTTTGCATCTTTTCATACCCAGTGAGGGATGATGAGTAGGATGATGTCAGACTTGAGCAAGGTGCATTGATAAGGGAATTTGATACAGCTGGGGAAAAAACCTCAAACATTAGTAGAGATAAAGTATTTAGAACCAAGAAGGTGATAACCTCATAGTTCTTTGAAGCACTGTAGACAGCGTTTAAGAACAGGGACTTTGGAGCCTGACCTTGGGCACGTTATTTGAGTGCTCTGTGCCTCCATCTCTTCATACCACCTCATAGGCTGTTGAATATATTGAAGGATTAAATAAGATAACCCATGTTAAGTGCTTAAAAACAGAGCTTGATGTAAATTGTATGTGTTTGATGTTAGTCTTTTGTCTTTGTTCCTGCTTTTACTTCTTGATAGGCAATCTTGTGCACATTTCTGGGTTTGTGTTTAAATGTGTGTCCAGAATGGGGTAATCATGTTTTGGAGAGGGTCTAGAAACTGTTTGAACAGTAGTTGAAGACACTGGAGATGTATACCTTAGTGTAAAAGCTGAGAGACAGTACTTACAAAGTGAAATGAAATAGCGCAGGTCACATTCTGAATTCTGTACATTTCACCCACCCTAACAAGTGCTTTCTCTTAAGGAGATGTAGCTTGGTATAAGAGGAATATTCACTGAACTGGGATTTAGAAGAGTTCTTTCATGATAAAAGTACAGTCTTTAACTAGTTATGTGATCTTAGGCAATTAACTTAGCTCAGTGGTTCTCCACAGGGTATGATTTTACTCTTCAGGGGACATTTGGCAATGTCCATACATTTTTGATTGACACACTTGGGGTAGGGAGGTGTGCTACTGACATTTAGTGGGTAGAGGCCAGGGCCGCTGCTAACATCCTACAGTTCATAGGACAGCCCCGATGACAAAGAATTATCCTGTCCAAATGTCAGTAGTGCTGAGGTTCAGAAACCCTGGCCTAACTCTTCGGTATGGTTTTCTATTTGTGAAATGTGAATACTAATCTTTGCTTTTGCAATACCACAAAGTCGCTTTAAAAGTATATTTTGAAAGGCTTTTGAGAGTTAATGTGTTCTGAAGTCTGCAGATGTCACAGTATATACATTTTATCAGCAGCAGCACAGTAAAATCTCATTTGTTCCATTCCCTGGAGGATTGTGCTACAGTGGTTTGAGAGTAGGATGAGCCTATGCTTGAATCTCAGCTCTGCTGATTTAACCTGCTCATGTGATTTTGGGCAAGTTTCTTTATCCATGAAAATCTAATCCCTATTTTACAGAGTTTGGTGGAATAAACACAGTATGTATATAAATCTTGTAGCATAGTCCTTGGGCATAGTTGTAAAATATTGTATTTTAAATTGTTGGGTTTTTTTTTTTTTTGGTAATGAGATTGAGTGGTGCTTATTAAAATGCAAGATTTGGAAAGAGGATGAATAAAGAAATTAGATTTGTTACTAGTCAAAAGATGAAAAACAAACAGGCTTCTTGTCTTCAGAGTTTAGGAGAGGTAAATGTCTTTGGAAGTGTAACTTTGGCTTTGTAGGGAAGGACCATAATATGCGCTAGGCTGAGAGGCACCTATTGGAGGGGGAATGAGTTGCATGGAAAACGAGTCATCTACTTTATATTAGTGTGGAACTGGACAAGAATATAACCTCTATGTTTGTGAATTGCTCCACTATAAAACCTTGTAATGTTTGTTCTTAAGCAGTGTAATTTACTTTATTTTTTCATCCTATGCTTAGTATTATGGTCTCTTAATATATTTTCCAATGCCTTAAGACATAAGTAAGCAACACACCCAGCCAATGTGTGTGCAGATGTGTCAACTTTGCAGTCTTAGTGAGTTCCTGTACCCTCGCAGCCTCGCCCCGGAAGATGAAGCAAAGCTTTCATGCGATCACTCTTCCCATCACCTCCAGTCATTTATCAGCTATGGAACTGGGAGTCTGGAGACCATGCACGAATCCCACTTTTCCTGTTGCTGTGGTAACCTACGTAGCAAGTGGCATGTAGCATACCCATCAGAGCAATTCAAAGTTAATGTATTTAACTTTAGAGTGTCATGTTTTTGTGATAGGGCTTGGATGGAAAATGCCTGAGTGTATACAACCCCCCACTGTCTACTTTGTAAAGGCAGAACATTTTGCAGCTCTATTCATCTTCCAAGGAGGTAGCAGTGAGAGAGACCCAACAATGAAAAGTTCTCTGCCTCAGGAAGAGACTCTTACTCAGGTTAAAGAATTGAAGTTAGTGATTTTCTTTAAAAGGGATTACTCTTAATTTTCTTTCTCAAGGTCCCTACTGCATTTGCACTGAGCTGTTTAAATCACATGTAAACATGTAACTTGAGTCCTCAAATGGAGCAGGTGTTAGTACTCCTTCCCCCAGCAGCTTGCCTCTCTGTGGGCTTCTGGAAAGCTTTCCTCTTGAAGCAGTGGGGAGAATTCATGGCTGCTTCATACCACTAGAATGGTGGCAGCTCCAAGGTGAAGTGCAGCAGCCACCGCCTACGTGGCATGTAGAACAGAAATGACTTGGCGATCAAAACATACTTCCAAGAAATTTATAACACAGACTAAGCCCTGTTAGTGCTTGGAAGCCTTCATTAACCTAATCTTCAAGCTTACTCAATTCTCTTGATTGTACAGAAGTAGAAGGTGATGTTCCACACTCTCACAGTCTCAGGCTGCCCCAGTGTTGCTGGTTAAGCAATATTGACAAAAATTCAGTGATTCTAACAAGAATGCTGAACTGGTTACACAAAATTGCATACTTCTATAGGGTCAGAAGGCAAGAGTTTGATACTCAAGCCAAGCCAAAGTCAAGTTAATAATAAACTAAAAGAAATAATAGACAAATTACAATTTTAGATGGTGCCAGTGATCACAATTCTTGACCCAATAGATGATTTCTCCACTTTAGGTATATCCCATTCACTTTGATTTCTCAGGTATGGATGAGACTAGAAAATTCCATGAGCATCTAAAAGTGTTGTTGAAAGTGTTGGAAGGCTGATTATGTATTTGCAAGGCTCCTGGACATCAGCTTGGTGAAATTCTGTAGTATTTTGTACCAAAATCCCAGTTTCTAGACTTGTGCTGAATGAACAGATCTAAAGATAGATTTCTTTGCATTTTGAAATTGGAGTGTTACCAAAAGGCCCAGACACATTTTAGACATAGAGGGAACAAAGATTTAAAATGTCATAGTACAGTAGAACACATGTATAACGAATGGACTACAGCAAAGATAGACAAAATAAGTAAAGAGATTAAATAGCTTCTAGGGCAGAATTATAACTTGGTTAAAGGTACTAACATGTTATCCTGAAAAGGAATTTGTTTGAAGAGGAATTTGGAAAGTGGAATTTGGAGGCTGGGGTGGGAGACCAAGTTTGAAGTCAACCTGGCCGGCCTACAGGAGGCAGTGTAGCATGAATAGGTCTCCACATGGATCTTAGCCCTGTGGTGGGGCTGTCTGTAGGCTCCAACATCGAGGTGTTAGGTTCCAAATCTGACTTAGAATATGGCTTTGCTCTAGTCACTGAATAATGCTGAGCCCACCTTAACCTCACAGTGCAGGGTGAAGCCACACAGGAAGCCAAAAAATGTATTTCTGTTTCATGCCCACTATGCATCCTTCTGATTATAATTTGGACTCCTTGTGTAATTATGCTTTTGGGAACACATGATCAGCAGATAGCAGCATTCAGTCTACATGATGGTTTATATTTCTCACAACAAGGTATTAAATGGACATTTTTAGTTTCATATCACCATGAATATAGTTAGTATATACTCTTCTGATTATCATGTTTATGAGTTTCTAAGAATAAGGGCCAGCCTTGGACTGTGAGGATCTACCAAGGAGATAGTACATTGCAAGGAGAAGCTGGCTTCCCCAGTGTTGTCTTTTCTCTTTGACTTGCAACATACGAGTGTGATGACCATAAATACTAGAATCTTTTTTTTTTTTGTATTGAGAAGAAATATGTGTGTCACTGAGCCCTTAATCATGCTGATAATGTGTTCTGTGAGTGATTCATGAAAGCATGAGTAAAGCAAACTTGAATGCATTATTGTAGTTGCAATTACAAGGCTAACTAGTCCCTACTTTGCTAGTTAGCATATCCTATAATTCTCATTTAAATTCTCATTTAAATTGCATGAATTACCAAACAACTACAAAAGTTCCCAAATAAAGCAATTCATAATCAAAATTTCATGGTAGAAGTTTTCGCTGTGGTTTTGTATTTCTAAGATTCCTGTAGATTTCTGAAGTATACTTTTCTTTGGTTCTCAGATTAATATGCCCAAGTCTTTTATGACTGTGAGTTCAGAAACTGTGCTACTTTTAAACTGTATTCATATAAGACTGTCCTTTTAATATTCTTTTGTTCCCACTGATATGCCAAAATGGTTTCCTGCCTTACTTACTGTGGATAGTGGTTTTGTACTGTTGAGCAATTGTTTGATAAATATCCATTTAGTGACCTAGGAGAGTCACATGTTTAAATCCTTAGCATTTACTTCTAGAAGCAAAATTCTCAAAAGAGTCAGGTACATGATGTCATTTACTTTGATTACGTCCATGTAAAGGTCAGGGATGTGAAAGAGTCAGGTGCATGATGTCGTTTACTTTGATTACGTCCATGTAAAGGTCAGGGATGTGAAAATAAATGTTTCTAACCCAGAATCTAGATAGAAGGGAATGCCTTTCACAGGTTTAGCAGTGCCAGGATAGATAGAAGATTGTTTCTTGTGAACCACATGATCCCAGTTGGACTCTAGGGGAACCCCCTTGGAAGGAGCAGAAGGAGTGGATGGGGACTGTTTGATGGGGCTTAAGCAGGGGATTATTTCCACTGGGTTGAAGAATAGGGAAAACAAAGCAAGAATTCTAATGTTATCTCTTTCCACAGAGAATGCCTCCCCTTACTAGGTCTGTACCTCTCCTCAACCACCACCATTTCCTCCACACCTCTTCATTCTCAAGCTGCTGTGCTCAAAGCACTTTTATTTTCTGAAAATTTGTTAACCAGGTTATC